>CM028751.1:3137081-3737081 GCA_016801395.1 Leptodermis oblonga | reverse complement strand
TATTACTATTTTCAAACATGAGCATATATAATTTGCATAAATAGTATTCTTTTCATTGCACTAAAAGAGTTTCATTTACAATATTGTCAAAATCATAATTTTTTGTAGGAAATGAAAAAAGTAATACTCCATCCGTCCCACTCAAAGATTCTACTTTGAAATATGTACAATTTATTATGGGTTGTGAAGTACAACACTTAAAATAAGTAATTTACCATTATATTTTTCACTTATATCCTGACTTTAGAAGTAAGGATTAATTGTGAACCACACATTGTTATATTAGTAAGGGTATGTAATGTAAATAAATTCAAAAGGGACTCTTTAAATGGGACAATAATTTCTTTTGAAAGTGGACTATTTGAGTGGGATGGGGAGTATTAACACGGTTTGAAGTATTCATATATGAATATTGATTAATTAAAAAAAAATCCAAATTTTAGGAAAGTTAAATTTGCGCCTCGTGACATATATATTTTTGTCCCCAAGGGAGCACAAATATGCTTTTTTCCGTCCATCTAAGCAACAAGAATAGACCTTCTCATAAGCTTTTTCCTATATTCCCTTTCTAAGTTCAATGTTCCCAGAACAAAGCTAGCTAAGTGATAAGCCACCTTAACAAACCTTTCTATTACAGAGGTCCGTTTGGTGTGCGGGAATGAGAATAGGTGAAATAAAATCTAAGTTTTAGGATTAAAATGTCTATATTTGATACGTACAAAAATTTAATAATTTAAACTTTTATATTATCTAAAAGATAATCTAAAATTTCTTTAATGAAAAATTTATCTATTTCCATATATGAGATGCTATATTTCTATTCTTATTCTCGCACGTCAAGTGCTTCCGACAGGGATAAGATCTGACCATCTTAATGGTCCTCCTCTTTTCTTTTTCTTGAGTTCCTTTATCTAGTTGGGTTACATTGATAGATTATGTCCAATTTTCTCATGAATTAATGTCATTTCTACTGTTTGGAAACTCAATGGAATACTAATCCACGAAGAGGGATGGAATTATCTTGAGTTATAGGCACTACATATGAACCCTACGCTGCCACGTCTATGAACATTATTTATTGATGTGTTAGATCGATGTGGGACAAGACAAAACTTATCCGATGAAAGTAGGCTTTTTAAGTTGCATATACTTTGATCGATTTCCCCAGGGAAGTGTGGAGACCGGAGTATCAATTAATTAATGAAGTAGTCTCCTGTCACTAGTGCTCTCTGATAATCGTTCGATACAGCGATACTTGTTGTTTTAACATTACGACGATAGTTAAAAGCGATACATTATACTGCGATACCCGTTAGAGGTTATTACACCCAATACGTGATCATGTTTTTACATAGAGTAATAATACACAACTCAACTAATCTCCACAACTTTCTCATACCAATTGAGGTACCATGCTTTAATTGGTCAATAATGTAATATTAATGATTATTTTATAAGTGATATTTCTAAAATTGGAAAATCACATTTTTTGTCTCTCTTTTATACTTTTGTTACACTTTTGGTCCTTCTGCTCTATCTCGTTGCACTTTTGATTATCTTCTTTCATGTTTTGATTCTTTTAGTCTCCATACCTGCTATAGCCGTTTTTGTAGGTCATTTGAGGGGTGATTGGGTAAAATTGCATTTTGCTCCAAAATAATCTATAAAATCGGTTACAACATGTTACAAAGATTAAAAGTGTCAAAACATGAAAGTAGATAGACCAAAAATGCAACGAAACATAAAAGATGAACCAAAACTATAATGAGGGTGTAGAAGTAGCGCGTGATTGAACAGTCCGACCCATCGAATACAAACTTTCGTTAATTAATTTCCACCATAGGATTGTGATATTTATTTTGTAGCGTCGTCCATGCATGCATGTGTTATCCTGGGTGTACTAGTCTAGTCATGTCCTCTTTGTGATCGATGGATTGATGATTTTCACTGTTAGAGAGTTTGTGATAAACCCTGGAACTGAAAGGGGTATCCATTAATGGAGTCCTTCGAGCTCTGTGAGTCCCAGAATGGGAGACAAGTTTCGGACAGCTTCCGACTTGTGTCTCATCACTTGTAACATAGTTGGGGCCTATTGTCTTCTCACAATTTGCTTCAAACTCATGATTTTCTTAGTTTCCCAGATTGCTCCAAATTGAAGTGGGAGTTTAGCATGATCCCATTGATATCACCAAAGTACTACTATATTTTAGAATATTTACAGAGGATTATCTAAGTAATCAATGACGTAATGTAAATAAGAAGACACAATTGTTTTTGTGTTAATTAATTGCACATTTTAAGAAGTGAGTAGTGATTTTTTTTCTTCTTATATGAATAGGTGTCATGTCATTTATTATATTTACGGATTAAACTCCTTCTGCTCCATTAGAAGAATCTGGTTTGGAGAATTAATGTAAATTTTTTATGGGTTGCAAAGTATAACACCTAAAACTAAGTAATTTGTCACAAAATTTGACTGTTCTAATGGAACAAAAGAAAATTTTGAAATTTGATCAGTCTAATGGAATAAAGAGTATTATTTATTTTTCTTAAGTTAATTATTGAGAAACAAAAAGTGTAAACTAAATAATTCCCTCTTGAAGTGTGTTGAAATAGTGTTATGGACTTTGAGATATCAAAGTATTGTTAAATGAATTTGAAATTTCAGATAACATAATTACCCGGATCATAAAGTTTCAAGAACTTACAAAATAAATTCTCATGGTGAATTAAATCTTTTTAATTAGAGTTATTTTGTTAAGATGACGTTATCTATTTGATAATTTGAACAAACCAACGCTGGTTTTTTAATTTAACCAAACAAAAAATGCCTAGAATTAATTGAACTAAAAGGTGGTGATGCTGAAGGGGATGTCACGTTAATTTACGACATGACATGAAAATACGAAACACGGAACCGATAAAATATGTAAACGAATTAGGTTGAGCGTAAGTAAAGTTACAATTGAGAAAGTATACATGTAAACTTGTAAACCAGTCAAACACCATATAATTTTTTGTACAACTTGGAAACGCAATACAAACCCTATATTAAAATTAACTGCCAAATTCATACAAATAATAAGCATTATTAAATCAAAAGAGTTAGAGTTAAACAGTATCAATACGAAAATTCGCCAATTCAAACACAACATCAATGGCTAACCCTATTATAAAGTACATCCCATTATGAAATTGACAATTGTCTTGTGCTAGCTAGCTTGGATATAGTTCCAGATAATGGTAAAGAGATAGAGATAGATCGACAATATAATATTGATGGAAATGTGTTCACCATTTTATAATAATGGAAGGGATACAATAGATAATTATATATAGGTAAAAATCCCACAAACATATAGAGATGGATGGAAGAAGGGCTTAATTTGGACCTCAAGAATCGAAACTACACACAGAAAAGAGGGGTACAGAGATGGGACTTCTTGGGAAATCATAACCGTAGGTTCAACCTTTTTAAACGCATGGCTCCTAGTAAAAGAAAGCAACGAAACAAGCCCTCACTCTTCGTCTTCTTCTTGGATTCAAATGTCGGATAGGAGGAAAGAAAACCAAGTGGGCAGGCAATGGAAAACCCTCTTGGGAAGACATTTCTCATCCTAAATTCCTAACCCCCGTTTTTTCTCTCATGCATCTATTTGGCCAAAACAATTCTTGTGGCCTTGAAGAAGATGAGTACTTAACAGATAGATATGAAGTTGGCTTTAGTTGGTGTGGGCTTTTGAGTTCAACTTTCTCTTTTGTCATTACTATATATGGATGTTTTTGGTGCACGGGAATGTGAACGGTAGAGTGGGCAAGTGATCATACGTTTGATTTGTGTAAGAAAATATGATCGTTTAAACTATTATGCAATCTAACATTTTTTTAATGAAAAGATTAATTCTTTCAATTACAAGTATAATATGTCTGTATTTCTATTCTTATTCACTCGCATTAAACGTATCGTGTATATATATAACCTTTCCCATTAATTGAGAGAGAGAGACACAGAGTGCTACTGTTCTTGATGGCTTCAATCACACGCAGGCTCCAATTTCAGTTAGTGCCTATCAATCACCATGAATTTTCTCGACCTGAATTAATATATTATTGTGTTTAGGAATTATTAGGGTTGTTCATCCTAACCCGTGGATCAGTCTACTGATCCGATCCAACCCGAACGGAAAATTTCGGATCGGGTCGGATCGGATCAATAAGTGCGGATCAGGTTCGGTTTTCGGGTCTGATCGGATCGGGTCAAAACTGACCCGAACTGATCCGAAACAAAAAAAAAAAAAAACAATTGTTTTCAATTTTATCGTGGACTTCAAATATCAAAATCTACCTAAATTCGAATGCCCAAATCCTCGCTTTCTCACTCCGCCAACGTTGTCTTCTCCGCCGCTGTGCGTCTCCGTCTTCTCCGCCGCTGTCGAGTTGGTTTCTCGGAAGTTTTTTACTGCATAAGATTCCGTCGATTTCTGGTTCCTTCCTCTCTCCCTCTATACTTGATTCCACCCAAAAGCTTTGATTTTGTTTCTTTGATGCAACTATTAAGTGATTCATAAAGTTGTAATTTTCCAATTGGTTTGTACGGTGGAAAGCAACTCAAAAGAATCAAAACTCCCATTCCAGTGTTTGGTAGAAAATGGTGGCTGCTGTAAGTGTTCTGTTTCTAGTTGTTGCAAGCTTGATTTTTTTCTTTTCTTTTCTTTCGGTTAATCAAAAAAAAAAAAATCGGATCAAGCCTAATCCGATCCGATCACTGATCCGAACCGATCCGAAATTTCGGATTGCCGATCCGAAATCGATCCGAAACGTTCGGATCGGATCGGATCAGGTCGGGTCGGATTTCACAGTTTGAACAGCCCTAGGAATTATCTACGATTAATATATTATCTTTCGATCTCATATTAAAAAAGTTTTTTTTAATATTAATGTAAGCAACTTTAGATTTTTATAAAGTTTCAATTTTAGTATAGGGGACTAATCAAAACAAATAATTCATGGAGATTCGAAACTTTCAAGGCCAACCCGAAGTTACCGAACAATGCCATTCAGAAACGTAGGACAAAAAATCTAAAACAATGGTCAATTCCTAGTGTCAAATTTTGGTTGAAAATTAAGGTTTTCGATCGGGACCATGTATATATATATATATATATACACCCGAAATTCAAAGTCAAAATTACGTATCAGATTTTGCCTTGAAAACTATAACAAAAGAGTAAGAAAACAAACCATCTCAATCTCGGTTATGTCTCCCAATCTTTGTATCATAAGACTTACAAATCTTCACATGAAAATAATAATATTTCGGTAACGTATTTATGACAGCTTAAAATCTTCAATCCACTTAAATCAATTTTAGGATAAATGTTAGATATCATGAGCCGAAACAAGTTTTAAACAACGTAATTTTATGTGATCTTAAAACAAAATAACATTATTTCGATAACGACACGTTCACTCACGCATGCAAACAGGTTCCAAATGAAAGATGAAAAGTGCCTTAGGAGAATGGATAAGAACCTACTTCTGTAATTGGTGGTGCATGAACAATTTTAGAAATTGAGAAAATGGACCAATGGAAATTAATTAATAATTGTTAGGGGGGTTTTGGTTTGGTCCAAAAATTGACAATTCGAGAATCTAAAATTGCAACGTCTACATCGTATAATAAGATTTGTCGTACGTAGCATTTACGATATATCTTTACTATGATAAATTAATTGTCAAAAATGAACTTAATTTATATACTTTCGGCATCACATGAAGATTACTGTTTAATTTCAATAACTAGTTGTTGCGGTGAAATACAGTTTCCCCCTTATGGTTTCTTACTTTAGACAGTTTTTTCCTTATGATTTTAAAATTAACAGTTTTTCTCTCGTAATTTTGGACTGAAGTGCCCACTTAACAGAAAATTGCATTTCAAGCGACGTTAATATAAATAAATAAATAACTAAATAACCCTAGCTAAAAAGGAATAACTATGGACATTAGGGGTGAGCAAAAGGAAAACCGATCCGAATCCGCTCCAAACCGATCCGAATCCGAAGTTTTGGATTTTAATCCGATGGCGCGGTTTCGGATCGGTTTTTACCGAAATCCGTGGTTCTCTTTTCTTTTTTTCTTTTTTTTTTAAATTTCATTTTAGCTTTTTTTTTTGTGAATTTTTGTTTCGGATCGGTTTCGGATTATCCGGAAACAAATCCAAAACCCAACATTATCCAGAAAAAAAAATTCAATCCGAATCCGATCCGAAATTTCGGATTGGATTCGGATCGGATCAACGGTTCGGACGGTTTTTGGATTATTTTGCTCACCCCTAATGGACATGGATAACCCTAGGGTTATTTTTGTTCTTTTTTTTTTTTTTTTAACGTAGTTAAGGATGCAATTTTCTGTTAAATGGACACTTCAGTCCAAAACCATAAGGGAAAAACTATCAATTTTGGAAGCACATGGGAGAAACTGTATTTCACCCAATTAGAGATATATATATATATATATTAAAAAATAAGTTATATAGTAATATTAAAATTTGAAGAAAAAACTTCAATCTATAATTATGCAAAATCCAAATATTTCAAATAAATGTGTAGAATAAAATCTCAAAAAAATTTAATTATTAGAAAAAACATAATAGGATAATAATTGCAATCTCTTCACATAATCATTCATTCAACAGATAATTGCTTATGCTATTTCTTTAATAATGCATTGTAGGCAATTATCAACAAAAGAATAGTTCTGTAAAGGGACGATAGTATTTCCCTAATGAGTTTTTTTTTTTTAGTTATTTACATTTGCACAATAATTTATTTATTTTGTCTCATATATTTTAAATTAATATTTTTGGTACCTTGATCAAGTTTTGGTGTATAAAATTTTATGTAAAATATTAAAGAAAATCATTTTACAAATGTAGTGGGCTGGCAAAATTCGTTGTGTAAATATAAGGGATAAAAAAAAGTTACTTTTAATTTTAAATGATTTAAAATTTTATTTTCTAATATGTAAGAGATCAAGTCCAATTACAATTACAATTTTTTTTTAAATGTGGTAAATAAATATTTTTCTTTTTTCAGAAATATAATTGAATGATCATATCAAAGAAGTAATTCGATGACCGTTTGAATTATACCTTGATTAGAGTTTTTTTTTTTTTTCTTTCTTTTGAAGAGAGATAAAAAAAATTTGGAGGAAATTGTTGATTGAAAATTATGTGAACAAAAGGATAAAAAGTGTAATAATTAGGTAAAGATGTTCTTGAAGAAAACAAAAGCAAATAGAGCCCTCGGTCCCTCTATAAAGTCCGAGTTGTAATTTGCTAACATTTATATAATTTATCAAATTATTAGGTACATATTTATAATCAAGAGAGTTTCATGTTCAACCGTTGGATGTCCAATAGCTATATTTTAAAAGTTAAATTTGATACTCATATTTTCATCAATCACGATACATTAGATGTTCAATTCCATACGCAATATGCCAAAGATCATTAGATGTTCAACTTCATACGCGATATACCAAAAATTAAACTGAATGCGTAATAACTCCACAACTAACTTATAATTACGATGCAACAACAAATACATTCAATATATTATAAGTTAACATAATGCGTTATATATCAGAGACTAAAATCGATAATACATATTTTTCTATAACATTCATGCTATACTTGTAATGTTAATAAATATGCAAACCGTCGAAACATTAGCTACTGGATACAAGTTATTGCAAATATAATATGTATCTAATATTAAAAAATAAATTTAAAAAAAAAAAAGTGAATTTAAAGCAGTCACGTCATTCATGAACATCACACGTAGTCCATCACTTTGATGCCAGTACACGTGTGGTCAGTGGCGATCTTTTTTACTCCACAAACAAAAAAACTACCACTTTGGCAACAACAATAATCTAACCTTGGATTCTCCATGGCCCCATTCTCCATTCATTACTATCTATTATTATTATTATTATTTCTTAACTTAAAACAAAATGCTCTTACATCTCTACAATTTTGTCCTTTACTTTTTACCTTTTTTCAATAAAATAATTATATTAATTTTTTATTTGAATCTCTCGAGGTTCAAACTCATAACCTCAGGTACAAATTCCTCCACCCATTATCCTTCTTCTTTTAAGCTTCAAGATTACTAAATGCACACTTTAATTTTCATGTCACTCTATATTGCTTTTCCTTGAAAATTAAGTTACCTTATATTTTTTAAGAGTGATGAAAATATCGTATAATAACTTTGTATAATGATTCCTTGTTTTTATAACAAAAAAATATATGTTTCTGAAATATTTATTTTTTATGAATGTTAAAACATAACAATATTTAAAATAAATGAATTTGTCATCATGTTTTCATGTATATTATTATTTTTTAAATGTGAATTATTTGTGAATTATACACATAGATATATTAGTCAAAGTATGAAATTTAATTAATTGAAATATAACTTCGTGTTGTTACTAACAAAATCTTAAAACATAATTTTTTATTGAGACAGAAATTATCAGTAAATGTTACATTATTTGTTGTACAACATTAACCTTCTAAGAATTATACAATAATTTTCTCAGCCTTTGAAACAGAGAGGACCCTTCGACAACATTTTTTTTTTTTTTTTGGTGAAATGAGGACCCTTCGACAACTTAAATATACACTATTGGAGCTGGAATTATAGAGTAACTAAAGAGAGGACACTTTGAAGTCTTTTACTTTGATTATTGATACTAAAAAAGGAATTTTATTTTTCAACTTAGGGTTGTGTGTGTTCTAAAATAATAAAAGCAAATCATCTATTCAAAATATCATTTAAAACCATATCTAAATTAATGAAATAACATAATTTTAAGATGAAATTAGGTCGTTTCAATAAATATTTTAAAGTAAAACTAACACCAAAATTACCTATACAAAAGAAGAAAGTAGCAAAAATGTTTCGACAATTTACAACCCAAATGTAACTTTCGAAGTCCCATCATCATGAATGCCTTGATTTTTGGTTACACAGGAATTAAAATCAGAATTGATTGTTGCCTTCAATTTTGTAAATCAATGCCCGCAATTTGCGCTAGAGCCCATAGAGTCAATTTTAATAAAGTTATAGATATTTTTCGTTAAAATGTGCTGAGAATTCGTTCAGACACGATTGATTTATTCTTTTTACAAATTTTCATCTATTGTAGAGCACTTATATATACAACTCACATGGCACTATTTAGCCTTACATCACGATCGGAAATTTGCACTTGCAACAACACTATATACTCTTACACCAAGATTGGAGACTTGTAATTGCACACTACATTACACCATGTCAAAAACTGGTACTGAACATTACTATTGGGGACTTGTACTCCATGTTGGGAACTACGTCATCGGGACCATTACCTCCAAAATCCTGACAAGAATTTACTTTATTCTGTCAAGAATAAGAATTATATATAGACTTGGTGGTGCCATTCCAAAAGTTGTAATTACGACAATTAATGTTTTCTTAAGAAATAAAGAAAAGAAACCACACACCAATTATTAAGTTCATGAGTATTCTTCCAGTCATTTTCAAATCCCGAATGAATCCTTTTCTCATAGGGTTGATATTGATAGTCGACACATGTAATAATCACACATTTTTACTTTTTCAATAATAATTTCTTTCTTTCACATTTTTAGAAATCAATTAAAACATGAGTAAGGACAAAAAAGCATCTCATATTATCCTAAATTCGTCATTTTATTGATGTTGATGTTAGGGAAAAAAACCCCTTAAAAAATAAATAATTATTTCCTTCATTCCATAAAAAAAATTGTATTTTGAAAATGCGCAATTTCTTATTGGTAACATCAACAATATTTACAAATATGAGTGAATTATAAATCACATGTAATATAGTTTATACGGCGTAAAAAGTAGAAACACGATTCTTCTATTAAGACGCACAAACGAAGTAATTAAAAGAAAGCAAAGATTGAGCTGAGAATCCAAGGAAACACATCTTCTTTGCCCCCCATAGTGCACAACAAGAAACTCTGGATTTTAAAACCTTGAGAAAGATGGAAAAAAGCTCTTGTTCCTCCCCTAGCCCACATTTTTTCAACAAAATCCAAGTGCAAATCAACCAAGTGGGATCACCTTATACCAATGGCTTCAAAACTTGATTAAATAAAAGAAATTTAAAAAAGCCACATTTTCCTTTTTTCTTAATTTTTTAAAATAATAATAATAATAATAATAAACATGATTTCTTTCTAGTCATTATTCATTATTTGTGCACACTCCAAATTGCCAATGCTTGCTTTTAAAAGTGAGTGACCCTATCTAGCAAACACCACTCTCAATCATTTCATACACTAATGATACACAAACAATCATTTCTCTCTTTTGAGAGTGATGATACACTCAGAAAAAATTTATAAAGAATTTATACCGTGAATGCTGCGGCTTTCACGTAACAAGATATTGTTAAGTTTTTAAACCTAAACTTAGCAAATGATCACTTCTTTAATCTTTACAACCTATACCCAGCCCACCCACAACAACAGCAACAACCCCGCCCCCCTCCTCCCTCTCCTCCTCCCCCTACCCATATACAGCCCCACCCCCCTTCTCCCACTACCTTATTATGCACTTGTGTTCCTATAAATACACTGCTAATTAACATTTGTTTCCTTGCTTTTCGAACTACAACCATACCCACCATATATACTTGATACTCCCTAGCTATGTCCATCATCGGACTTCCAGACCCGGAGAAGATGCACAAGAAATCCCACCACCGGAAAAACGATTCCGAGGAGCTCGACGTGTTCGAGGCCGCCAAATACTTCTCCGGCGCCGCCAACAACAACGAAATGCACGCGCACGCAAACCATGTCCACCGCCTTCATGAAAAGCCGGCTTCCCGGCCAGGAAGATTCAGCCTGGACATGCCGGC
This sequence comes from Leptodermis oblonga, assembly GCA_016801395.1. Taxonomy (NCBI): domain Eukaryota; kingdom Viridiplantae; phylum Streptophyta; class Magnoliopsida; order Gentianales; family Rubiaceae; genus Leptodermis; species Leptodermis oblonga. The sequence continues at coordinate 3,726,113 of CM028751.1, read as the reverse complement.
GAGAAACCCCCTCGCCTCCTCCCACCACCACCACAACCTCGCCGTGGAAAAGCAGATCACGATCAAAGAAAAGAAGAAACACAAGCAGCCCAGCTCCCCCGGCGGCAAACTCGCCCATTTCTTGAATTCCCTTTTCAGCCAAACGACGTCGAGGAAGAAGAAAGCGAAATCGACGACGACCACGCAGTCGACGAAAGATATCATCGAAGATCAAAGCCCCGGTTGGAGAAGGAAGAGAAGAAGCAGCATTAGCCATTTCCAGACCGGAGCATCCGGTTTCGGGTCGGATTCCAAATCGGGTTCGGGTTTTCGAACCCCGCCCGCTTCTTCTTATTCGTACAACCCGACGAAATCGTACAAGGATCCGAGAAGCTATTCGGATCCCAAACAACCCACCCATCAAGTTAAACAAGTACAACCTGACAAGAAACACAGCCTGGACTACGCCTGGCTGGACGAAAAATTCAATGTTCTTGATCGGAATGTAATAATAAACAGAGTCCCGGAGAAAATAATTCCGGCCAAAAACCGGTTCTTGCCGGAGGAGGATGACGGTGGCGACAGCGATTCAAGTTCTGATTTATTCGAACTTCCAAATTATGACCTGGATTTCTACTCGAGTGGATTGCCGGTTTATGAAACTACAAATATGGACAGCATCAAGAGAAGTGCAGTGCCCATTACCAGTGCTGCTAGATAATTAATTCATCTTTCTTAATTTCTTGATGTAAATTCAATTTGGATATGTGATGAAGAAAATATCAGAGAATTTCTCTCTTTTTTTTTGGATTCTGCTTTCTTTTACAAGTTTTAAAAGTTCTGCACATCCTTTTTACTTTGGATGTGAAGTTGTGAACGTTGGTTGGTCGGAAATCAATGAATCTCAATTCTCAAGTAATGTTATAGATGAATATATGACAATAATATAAAGTAGACTCTTCTTAAATAGCATTTTGAATAGAAGTGAAGTCGTCTAATAAAACGAAATGAGAAAGAACCTTACAACAGCTAGCATTCTGAAAAAGATTGGATTTTGATGTGGTCGTGCACCAAGGAGAATGGAGATCATCCACATTCCACTTCCGACTTCCACTAGTGGAGTAACAGAAGTATTATCACACACCCCATGTGATAGCCAGATAGCCATAGTTGATCATAGATGGATCCCATTTACCTTTTGACTTTTAATTCGGAGATAACCACTTGATCTGTTCTGATGAACGAGTGGTGGTTAAAAAATATACAATTTTATTTGGGGTATGTTATTTACAGGACTCGTTTTATTATTCACATGGCACTTTTTAAAATTTTTAGTATTAAAAAATATATATATTTTTTTACTTATATTTTGGAGAAAAATTACCAATATAAAATTTTTACCTACCTATTTTTACTTTTTACACTTGAACGATTCATATTTCACCGTAATTAAATAATTTACACATTTTTTGTTTAAAGTTACAAATTTTTTGAAATTTATTGCCTGATATACAAATTCGCTCGGCGTAAGCGACATTTTTAGAAAATCTCGCCACAGGACACCAACATTTTCTCAAAATATTGCTTGTTCCTGGCTGAATTTTTTGAAAATACCGCCACAGGACGCCAACATTTTCAATGGTAAAAACCCTTCACAATTAATGAAGGATACTTGAATAATTTCACACCAAAATATTCTTTTGAATAGTAAAATGTGTTATTTGAATAACAATTGCCTTTTATTTTATTGATATAGACTAATTTTAAACTATGTATAATTATATCGGGGGATGAAGAGAGTATTATTATTATTATTATTATTATTATAGAGGAGAGAGTAATGATCATATTGACATGGAATAAAGTATGGTAATATTGCTTATGATTAAGCATGCCATTAAATGATTGATTAGTAGACAACATTAATACAAGATGAAGGCTTTTCCAAAGACATCCAAGATGGCATGATGATCAAAAGAATAATGGAAGTTGGTAAACAAGTCAATCGATCCATCCATTGTGCTATTTGATTGTTTGAGTAAACTAATTGGAATTCACGATATTTGTCTAAATTGCTAAATGAATTTTTGTAATTCGATGAAATTATCAAATTAATCATTGCCCAATATAATTGCACTGAAAGTTAATTGGGCGTTCAAGTGATAAACGGACGGGTTAAACATATAATAGGTCAGATCAAGAAGTGACCCATACCTAACGGACCATGATCCAATCTGACCAGTTAACTAACAGATTAAGTGCAATGGATATTCCTAATAATGGTGGCACGCCGGAGATTCGATTCGAGGGTATGGAAATTGGAATGGTGGTCCAAAAGGTCAAAGGTTATTTTTTTATATACACAATTTTTTTCCTAATATTTTATTATCCACCTTTTTTGTTAAATCCAAAACAAAATATAAAAAAAATTTAGAAATAATTTTTTTTTCTCGTAGTGACATGCTAAATTAATTAGTATAGTAAAGCCCAAGAGTACAAGCTTAACTTTAAAATAAAAAAGAAAAAAAAAACTAAATCTTAATTAATAAACTAATTGATTAACACTTAATTAGTCTACAATTAGCGTAGGCCAAAATGAAACATTAAAAAGGAAGTGAATGCAATTAAATCCTAAACCCTTGAAGCATGAGTGAATCTGAGGTAATGATAATGGGATCACGAGGATTTAGCAAATTAAAAACAGCCTTATTTAGGAGAAATTATTGTATGCAACCGTTGTATATTTAAAAATAGTGTAGTGCCTGTTAGCCATGACTAGAGGAATTGGCTAGAGAGATGGCGGGCTCGGAAGTCACAGATGCCCTTGCACAATATTCTCAAAGTCATATCAGTAGTTAGAGCAAGGGACCAGTCCGGCAATACCCGTCTCACGAAAAGTCAATAGTACATCTTTCATCAAAACCAATTCCCTCATAATAAGTACGTAAACCGCAAGTTAAGTGTCCCTCGCATTTTATCGTGAGAAGAGTTTCACGCGGCGGTTAAACGTTTCTATTTTTTACGGTTAATAAGTGTTTAAAAAATATAGAAAGGGAATAACCTAAAGATCCTAGTGCCACGTCGGTAATCCATCCTCAAAAAATAAAAGCAAAAGGTGAAAACTTAGATTGATCATCTCATATCCTTATGGCCCTCCATATGGTCTGCTTTGGCAGATTTTTGTTGTTTGAAGATGTGATGTGACTATTATTAGCAATAAGTAGTGAATCACAAAACGTCTTTGAGCTTTGCAATTTAATTTACCAAATTAGGAGTTATTATTGTGCTAATAGTTAGTTAAGGGTGACACTAATTTCCCAAATCTTAGACGGTAAAGGGTAATTTGGCGAAATTTTCAGTCTTACATACTATATATATATATATATATATAGTTTACCTTTCATCTCTTTTTCTTCATAGCAGTTAGGATACTTATTATATGAAGAAAATATATGGATACTACAAAAATAGTAAGAGCAACAACAGAAATTAAAAGAACTTCTAGCAGATCGAAGACCAGAAGAAAGAAGAGAGGAAGACAGATTAAAAGAGAGAGAGAAATTGATAGATTTGAAAATGATCACAAATTATATGTCTGGTGTGCACAAAAATAACCCAATAGGCAAAAGAGAATCTAAGTAGCAGGAAGATAAGAGCATAAAAGGCCCTAATTCATGTTTAGGTCGGCAGGAGTTAGGTATAACTGAGCCAAGAAAAGCTTAGGTCGGTAGGCAGTTGAAGTAGCCAAGTTTGAAAGAAAGCTTAGGTTGGACCAACGGTAACAATGATAAAATAAATAGGCGACGTGAGGGTCTGGGAATCTGAGTCTAAATTTATGCAGGAGTTCGCATAGTAATAATGATGAAGGAGCCTTATCCAACCCATAAATAGCCAAAGCGTTACTAAGGCATTAAAGGCGGACCTAATCAAGGCCAGAAGCAATTAAGGTGTGCAATAAATGCTACAGCTCAGAATGATGCAGAAGGCAAGGCCAGGTGAGCTATATATACTCAGGCATCATGCTAAATCACGTACGCAATTCTTTACAAGCTTAAACTCTTGGTCAATATAGTTTCATTCTTATACTCTACTAACTTAAGCGTCGGAGTGGAACAGGGGGGATATCCCCGCTTCGTTCTTGTTTCCTATCTCCCTTACCACACTACTACTAAAAGGGGCTTTAATGGCGGTTATTTAGCACATTTAACGGCGGTTTTCGTCCATTTTGAACCGACATCTATCCGACAGCCGTAAAAAGGTTATGGACTTTCTGCGGCGGTTCCTAAGCGAACCGCCGTAGAAAGTTCGGCTTTCTATGGCGTTTTTTTTCAAAACCGCCGTAGAAAGGACTTTCTACGGCAGTTCCTTCCTAAGCGAACTGCCATAGAAAGTTACGCTTTCTACGGTGGTTTTGAAAAAAAACCGCCTTAGAAAGGACCAAATTTGTAAAAAAAATTTTAATATTTCATTTTTTTATCTCTGCATTCAAAATATATATATCAAAAATAGCAAGAACATCCTTAGAAAGTTTTTGATATATATATATTTCAACTTTATTCAAAAATATATATATATATATATATATATCAAAAACTTCCATGCTAATAAACCGAACAACCACCAAACTTCACAAAATTTTTGCGTGCATCCATCAAATTCTAATTAATTTAATCATTAACAGCAAGAACAATACAATAACAACATAATCCTGAAGTAAACAGCCAATATATATATACAAAAATCCAATCTCAACCTAATCAATTTTGAGAATAAATCAAACCAAAATCAGTAGGAAAATTATAAAATGGAACATACAATAAACCACCAATTTAACACTAATCAAACCCGAATTTAATCATTTATCATCTCACCAAACCCGAATTTAACACTAATCAAGTAACAATAAAATTTGTAACGCTTAAATAAAGTTGAAACTATTCGATATAACCTTTTTTATGATTTGAAACCCATAACAAGGACCAATTATGGTGAAATTATAATGGGAGATTAACTCCAAGTGGTGGGTGATGGCCGATTAAGAAACCATCTCCGGAGTTGGGTGACGGCGAATCTTGTTATCAACGACGCCGGAAGAACGGCTTCGGGGGAAGACAAGAGAAAAAAACCAGCGGCGAGAGGATGAGCGCCGGCGACGAGAGAACGGCTTCAGTTTGCTAGAGATAGAAACAGGGGGAAGCCGCGGTTGGCTGGAGATGGAAACAAAGGGAAACCCTTAAAATTTAAACAAAATCAAGCTTTAATAAAAACCGCCGTAGAAATGGACTTTCTACGGCGGTTGTAATTAAAACCGCCATAGAAACTTGATTTCTATGGCGGTTATGAAGAAACCACCATAGAAAGTAACTTTCTATGGCGGTTATTAAGAAACCGCCGTAGAAGGTTACCTACCCACGGCAGCAGAAGGGCAGCTACATTCGGAAGATAGTAAGCACTCACAGCAGTAGAAGGAGAGGGACGCTTACGCACGCCCACCACCAGCAAGCGAAGTTCGAAGGAAAATACAACCGCCATAGAAAGCCCGTAATTGTGAATTCCCGCCCATTCCTCTATTCTTATTAATTTCTAGTTTTTCTTTTTTTGTAAATTAACCCCCAAATTATTTTAAATTTAATAATAAATATGTAATTTACTATTTATCAATTTTTATAGTAAAATTCATCATATTTATTAATTATATACAAACTCATGCCTTTATGTTATGATAAACAATAAATAAATTTCAAATTTTTAGTTGACCAATCCATTATTTTAGGCCCTCAAAAATTTTTGAAGTATTGTTACATAATAATTATAAGAGAACTTCCAAAATAGCAATTTTCATTGAATTACTAATAAGATTTTTGAAACACATTTTTTACGGCAATTTTTTTAAAACCGCTGTAGAAACATACTTTCTACGGCGGTTAAAACAGCCGTAGTAAGTAACTTTCTACGGCGGTTATTCGAAAATGCCGTAGAAAGTAGGAGACTTTCTATGGCGGTTTTCTTACAACCGCCGTATAGAAAGTCCCTTTCTACGGCGGTTGTAAGAGTTACTTACTACGGCGGTTATCAAATAAACGCCGTAGATAATGTCTTTCTATAGAACTGCCGTAGAAAGTCCGTACTTTCTTTTTAATGGCGGTTTTGGTCTTTCCGCCGTTAAAAGTCCATTATGTAGTAGTGCCAGGTTCATCAAGAAGGCAGTCTTACCGACCTATAATTTTCCAGATCTGAGCCAAACCTTCAAGATCTTCATCAACCGACCGAAGCATCCAGATCCGAACTTTTTACGTCACATCAATGTCCTTCACGTTTGCTTAGTGCAATATATCTAACAATTCTTACCGAATTATGACAAAGCAAATGAGTAAAGCGGCTGCCAAACCAACAACGTTCGACCATAGTTTGCAAAACCCCAATATGTATAGATCCTACGATCTCAAAATACCAAACCGAACTTACATCTGATTCTATCCGATCCTATGAAAATTTACAAAAATGACTCAAATAAGGGTAGTTTCATAATTTATTAGTAAGATTATACATGTACATTTTGTGTAAGATCGTCCTATCAATCCCGATCCTACACACAAATCGATCTCACGTGGGATTTCGATTTTGCAAATTATGCGTTCGACTAGCTCTACTTTCCTAATTAATTAAGTACTTCAGTGTCTAACAAATTGGGCCAGAAGCAAATGGTTGTGTAAGAACCTCCTCAACCGAAACTTTAGTTGGGCTCATTAACTCCCAATAGATTGGACCAATTAATTCATTACTAATAAACGTATGACCCAATGGTCCAATACCAATTAATGTATGACTAGCTGCCTAATATAATCTTGAGCAAATTACATTTACTCCCTCCGAATTTTGATAAAATTACAAATTCTCCTATAAATAATTTAACAATCACAAATGTTCCCAATATGTTCAAAATTTTCTTGGATAAGACCACGAAATTTAAGTTCATTTTTGCCTCAAATTGGGGCATTTGATAATTATGACAAAATCACGATGCGCAGGAATGGTTATAAAAAAAAAATATTAGGGAAATATTTATAATTTCACCAAAATTCCAAAAAGTAAATATTATTTTATCTAAAAAATTATCATTATTATTTGTTGTACATCATGAATATTTCTTCCCACGTTTTTAATATAACTTTTTACATTTTTACTTAATGTTTTTTGAATTTTTAAAGTAAAAGTTAAAAAGGAAATCAAAGCAAAAAAAACTCGTGGCCGGTTCATTACCAAGTTTTAAGGGAGATTTTGAAAAACACATTTTTCAAAAAATATTTTTAGAAACATGTAAATGAGCAAGAGTCGAAAATTGGTTTGAAAGAACAATGAGAGCTTTTTTCGTATTACATTTGAGCTACAAAGCAAGGAGATCTTTTTCTTTTTTCTTTTTTTGGCTCAAGTTTGCTCGGCACTATTTCCAAGGCCAAATGTGAAAAATCTATTTTAAAACTTCAGTCTTAAAAAATAATTTTTAAGTTGGCGTGAAACGATGTTTGAATTTTGAAATAGTTTTTGAAACCCGAAAACACCCAAAAACACCCAAAACGAACCCACAAAACTTGATAACGAATAAACCCTCAATTAGGTTATATTTTTATAGGGTAAATTACAATATTCACCACTTTTAATTTTCACAAAATTACCTTAATTTATTCCTTGAGGTTTGGGGAATTAAATTTGTATTAACCTAATAACTCACTCGTCCTGATTTGGTCAAATTACTATTTCACCCTCTACCCGTACAGAAAAATGAACACAAATCTCAAGGACCTTAATTTTTGTTACTCAAAATAATAATTAATCAGTAAGGGAATATGCATCCTTACATACGCACATTATATATTAGATGATAATTAGATGATAATACATTCATAAATCCATGAGTTTATCACAAACTACGATGATCGATTAATTAAACATAATAATTAGAAGTTTGATTAGACAATAACTAAAACATACACCGATCGACTCAGATCGGCCCTCCATTACACTGATCATAGACTTAATTCGACGGTCTGGATTAATTCACTCCCACAGCATCGAATTAAACCTGTAATTTTTAAATGAAAAAATAGATTAAAAAATTAATCAAAGGGTGTAAAATATTAATTAATTTGTATGATAATAAATCAACAAAATCTCACATTATTGCTGCTGCTGCTCCCGGTATTAATGGATCCATTTGGTGCGTTACTAGGAATGTACCTAGCCCACTTCAAATATATTTTAATTTTCATTAATCAGTATTATGAAATATGAATCTAATTTCTCTAGCGTTCATATTTCTTAAGATAAATAAAAGTTTTGACAAAAAAAAAAAAAAAATCATAAAATGTAAAAGTGTTACTGACGTTTTTAGCTGCTGCACTGAAGGCCTCTCGATGTGGGATTTCTGGATTAGCAGCTTTAATACGTTGGATTTCCTCCCTATTTTTTTACCCAGAAAAAAAAATAAAAATTAAAGGAAAAACTTTTTAGTTAAAGAAAAAATGAGGTTAGATCTCACTCACTTCATGAAGCGATTGTAGGCAGATGGAAGCCTGTGCTTTTTTTCTGGGGCTGCAAGACAATTAAAGGTTGCAAGATTATGGGCTTGATTCATTTATGTAAATTAAAGAAAGAAAAAAAGGGATGTTTTTTTCGATTTGACTTACGTTTGACAACGAAGGAAGGTTTTGGGGACGATGGTTCAGCGGATGTGGAGGATGAAGCTGATGACGAAGATTGACCCTTCTTGAAATCACTGAAGAAACTCTGTTTACAATAGCAGTCATTCATTAATATTATTAATTTCACTGTAATTATATAGCATATATATATATATATATATATTTGATGTGTTTTAACCTGAAAGTTTGGTGGATGATCGAAAGATTGAGGTTGAAGCGACGGCGGCGACGGAGGAGGAGGTGGCCTAGTGCTCAGAAAGGAGAGGTTGCTGCAATGCCCGCATTTCACTGTCACGGTATCCAACAGCCTCTTGCATGGAATTCCAACCTTTCAAATATATTTTCCGAACCACATATATAATTAGAAAGCGATGAAAACGAACATGGCCTTGAACTCGTTACGAACAAAATTCAAATCACACACACACACATATATATATATATATATATATATTAAGGTCTATATATATATATATATTCTTGGAGCCTTTGAGTTTATTAAGTGTCCAGAAACATTTGAAGGTTTTGTTTACCCTAGCCATGATGATGTAAATTTTATGCAAACCCTCGAATTCTATTGTGAAAAAACCCTAAACGCGTCCATTCATTGCTTTTTTTCTTTTAAGAGGAAAACTAGGTTTTTTCTGACTTGTGTTAACAATAAGAAGAATAAAATGTTTCTAGTTTTGATCAACATTAATTAGTATGAAAGAAGAAAGAAAGAAAAGAAAAGAAAAGAAATACCGCAAGAACAGTGTTGCAGAAGTTGCATCGGACATAGCAAAGATGCTCAGATTGTTGGACCAAATCCATGGTTCTGTTATTGTTATTGTTGTTGTTATCATCAAGCAGCAGCTTCAGAGAAGATGAAGATGAAGAAGACATGTTCTTTATATATATTTGATGATTTCAGGTGGTTTGAGGTCTATTACAATTGAGCTGCATTTATAGTGCTGCTGCATGCCCTACTAGTGCAGCTTTATTCTTTAAGGGCATGTTCTTTAAGTTTTAGTTTTTGTCTCAGTTTTAGTTTCAACAGTAAATTTAATATATTATAATTAGCTTTTATCATTTTTAATACCGTTTTTTACTATTTAGCTCTACTTTTTTACATTTTCAATACACTTTTTATATTATAAAATTATTTTTTACAAACCAAAACTCAATCCAACCAAAAAGAACATGCCCTAAATGAAGTGTTTTATTATTTTTTTGGAAGCTAGGGTTACAGTTTGATATATACCACATGATGAGCACTATCTATCTGATGATATAGTGCCACAAAGTACTCTCCCAGTAGCAGACAAATTATATTGATGGAGTCAGATTTTCTTGAACCAGAAATTTGGTAATAAATTACTCTATTTTGTTCTATTAAAATAGTCTAGTTTGAAAAATATATAACTTATTATAATGGGTGACAATGTACAACATCTACAATAAGTAATTAGGAACCATTTGCATTTATATTCTTACTTTCAAATAAGGGTTAATTGTGGAGAACGTATTGTTATATTAGTAAGGATATGCTATGTAAGAAATGACTTTTTTATTGGAACAAAAAATGTTTTTGAAAGTAGATTATTCTAATACAACAGAGGAAGTACAATAAATAATTTGACACCCTTTTTTTTTCCTTTGAAATGGTGATATACACAGGAGGGTTTAGAGAGAATTCTCACAGTGACTGACATGGCAATCATATGGAAGAATGTTATGGAGTACTTGAAATCGGAACTGCCAAGTGCATCCAATGATATGATGCCAGATCAATAACTAAGTTTTTCACTCTCCTAAACATTTACCCTTTTTTCAATTGTATACTTTAAACTTAACTATTTATATGAGACGAATGGAATAGAACTCAACGGAGTATATACTTTGATGGAAAGAAAGACAAAAAAGAAAAGATTGAAAGGCTGAAAGAGACAAAAAAAGAGCTGAAATCACAAGTCATAGTCACCCCGATCGATCGATGGAGTGAAAAAGTATAGGGTGAAGGGGAAGAAAGTATTAGTAGCTAGGGTTTCTGCGTCTTTATGTGAATGATGATGGGACTATTCCTATTTCTTGTTTTCCTACAGCTATGGCTATCAAAGCTATTCCCATTGCCAAACATGGAAATCCCCTATTTTTGCACTCTTTTTCCACTGCTTTCTTTGCTGGTATAAAACACACTTCCTTTCCCAGTTTCCCCTCCAGGGTTTTTCTACTTTTGCCTAACTTGTTTGTTTTTCTCTTTTTTTTACTAGCTTCTTATACTCTATGTACTGTTTTTTCCTCTTCCTTTTCTTAGTGGCTCAAAGAATCCACAAAAAAATAGAAAAAAATAAATAAAAAATGTCATTTTACAACTTTCGATGCATAAATTTGTACAGATTGGAATTTACTCTTCATCTCGTTCCTTTTTTTTTTTCTCAAATCTCATCGCACTAATTGTAATTTTTAGTTTTTTTTTCCTTTTCAAATAATGAGGGATAAATTAAGTAATTTATTCATTTTCTAAATGACCATGCTCATCTGATTTGGTATCTCAGATGCAAAAGTAGTTACTACACCGTCCCAATTTCCAAACTCAAATTCGAACAACATTCAAGTTGTTTTAGGCCAACTTTATCTATCAACAGAATCTCATCACGTGTTAATCGAAAATAGCCTTGGCAATACTAAATTTTGAATTTGACATTACTTTTGAACTTAAGGGGTGGAACCTCATACATTTTTTCTAAGTGAAGATGGGCGAATGAAGTGATTTAACCGACCACAAAATATTGGGCACGAGATTCCCATCGAAGGTTTGTTTAGCCTTGAAATTTGTGAGATGGCAAGGGGCAATAGAGAGCAATAATCCGTGTGCATGCATGTCTATATGGCGACAGTTGTGGGAGTGACTTGACTGATTCAGATGATATATGGATTTGGACATAATCATTTGAACTCTGCTTCTCCCTCTTTCCTATCTATTTCTGGTATTTTTGATTGGACTCGTCTCATCTCCCTCCCTTTTCTTTTTTCTACAACTTGACTACATCCATCCATAGATGAGTGATTGTTCTTTTTCAATTCGTCTTTATTTTCTGAAATTTTGAAGTTTTCAAAACCATAGAGAGCTAGCTAGCTTTGAGCTCATTATTAATTAGAAATGAACCATTCTTGCTTCAATTATATATATGATCGATCCAACCCTAATTAAGTACATACATAGGTAATAGTTTACTACAACTAATCTAAAATAAATGACGTTTGAGATTGTTTTGTGATCCAATTGATACTTACTTAAACTGAAGGAATATATTACTAGAGTATTTAAGATAATAAATGACTCTTAGTTGGATAAGTTAAGACAAAGGTAATTTAGGAAAAAATCTGGGTTTTTTTGGGGTGCTAAAACGTCATTTATTTTGCGAGTAATGATAGACATATAAACTGATTCATCACAACTTTTGCGTAGCAACTCATGTGATATGCATTCACTGGTCAATTATGTAATATTAATGATTTATTCATAAAAATATGACCAATAAATACATATCATATGAGTTACTATAAAATTGTTGGGATATCTACCATTACTATTATTTTGCAAATAGTTATTCCTTCTAATAAGTCATTTATTTTGGAACAGTGGGAGTATTTGTCTACCTACTAAGAACTCAAAAAAAAAAAAAAAAAAAAAAACCAAACCCATATTATGATCTTGGCAAAATTAGGGATGTAAAATTTCTAATAAATTATTATAAAAATATAAAATTTATGGTAGAAAATAAAATATGAGCTAATGTACATGACTGTGGCCGGTTGGCCCACAATATCGCCCAACCCACAACAGCAGGTGGCCCATGATGCAGCCCAACTTGGCCCGTCAGCCAGACCTCTCTCACACGCTATGGTTTCAGTGTCCTTTTCCTACAAATAGTACTTGAAGAATGGTTTTTAACTCTTACTCACTATCTCATATCCAAATACTAATTTTGGCACCAGAGATCTACTAAGAGACTTTCCGCAAGTATAGGTACACCGAAGCTAATCATATAAGCCCGAAGTCAATGCGCCGGAGAAAGTCTGATCCAAATACCCTCGTTGATAATCCATACTTCATTGAAATTACCTTAACTTAATCTTTATACTAATGTATTCTTAAAAACATGGCATTTTCAAAATGTACTTTTATACCATACAAGCTTAAATTGAGTGAATATTATCTATTTTCCCATGTATGTGTGCTTGTTTTGAAAATGGATTTTTAAATATCTATCAAAATTATTTTGGAAACTTAAAAACGTTATATCTAAATGGACTATTGTTAATGGTAAAATATTAGACCAGTCAAGTTTAAAAGATGTATATATTTTTTAATGCGTGATAAGGTATATAGTACTTAAAAAGTTAAGTACGAACTACACATAAGTATATGTGAGTTAATGGTGAACTACACGTAATTATATTAGCAAAGTATACCAAATCTTAAGAAATCAAACTTGTATTCTTCCAATGAAATACTTTTTTAGTGGAACAAAAATGTTTTAAAATTTGGAATTTTTCTAATGGTCGAATAGAGTATTATATAGAGCTAAAATAGACAAGTGAAATCCAAAAAATGAAGTACACAAACCGAATTTTCATACATTAATTCAAGAGTCAAGCCTGTTCGTTAATATATTTTTAAAAACTTCTATTTTGATAGTTAGCATTTTATATTAATATCTCATCATTTACGATACATATTTTGACTATTCAACAACAGTTTTAATTTAAAATATGTTTATGACTACTGACAACCAACAAGAAAGTCGTTGTAGTATAGTGGTGAGTATATCCGCCTGTCACGCGGATGACCCGGGTTCGATCCCCGGCAACGGCGAATACCAGTTTTCCCTTTTCTTTTCTTTATCTCGTAAATTTAAAAAATGCGCGCCGCTGAAATTTCACTGCTATTAGAGTGAAAATGCCGTTCCCGCCATCTCAATTGGCATCCGTATCTCTCCGGATCGGTAACTTTCTCTCTCGCAGAGACACACTACAAGTAGTCAGCCGGACCGCCTGTGAAATAGAGAGAGAGACAACGATCGACGATGCAGAACGCGAACGAGGAGCAGTCGGACGGTCTGGAGATCCTCTCAATCGGCAAGCTCTATACTGGTCCTTGGGAGAAGAAGTATTGGAGCTCCTCTAGGGTTCGTTTTTATTTATTTATTATTTAGTTATTTCCAGTTCTCCGTCATTCATGGTTAAATTCGGTGTTCAAACATTTGTTTTCCCCATTCGGAGTTCATTTGGAGATTATTTTCTGGGTTTTTCATGTATATTATATGTATGGAGAGAAAAGGGGATAAATTTGAGGAATTACTTGATGCTTGACGTGATTAGGTTTATTTTTGTGGAAAATATGGAAATTGCATTCTTTTTTCTCCTAAAGAAGAGATAATGAGAACGAAAAATTGAAATTAGAGCTGGAATATGGATTGTGTTCATAATGAGTTTCGGAGATATAAGTTTTGAGAACCAGCTGAAATTTTAGGTTTATGAAAATTGTGCCTTAAGTGTATAAGCCAATTGCTGCTGTTAGCGTTTATAGATTTTGTTTGTTGTCCTAGTCTTTGTGGATTAGCATAAAGTGTGGGATTGTTGTTCTTTTAATGTTCACTTGCCCAGGGTCGAACTTTTAACAAGATGGAACTGTTATAATCTAAACTCTTAACAGAGCTAACCAAGTGTACTTTGGAGTTTGGACTATGAAGTCTAGTTAGCTGGGCCGAGTGAGTGGCAGACCGTTCTAGATTAATCAGAAGAATAGAAAGAATAGAAACAAGCTAAAACCCAAAAGCAGACTCATATTCCTTAACAAGAACTTGAAAAATACCCATGAAATTAGAAGAAATGGAAGGTTGAAAAGATTTTACTCAATATGAAATGACGCAAGAGTTGAAGAATTAAAAAAGATGAAATGGCATGATATGAGTTTTATATAGTCACTTCAAAGTGCACAACAGCAAAATTACATTTCAGCATTGAAGATTCAGGATTCAGAGTCTCAGACTAACCTGTCCATCTTGGCAGGGTAAAGATCGATATCCTTACCCTGTTGAATTCAAAGCTGTTCGGACACAAAATGGGATCACATACAGAATGGAGATTTTTGAAGGCCTTAAAGGGCCTCTATTTAAGGTGTGTATATTTCCTCAAAGCAGCTTCTTCAGACACATTGTTATGACTTCTGTCAAATTTACAATGCAACTGTATTAATCTTTGCAGATAAGTTCTTCTGATGGCCTGTCGTGCTCTGGTCAAACACCAGATATTGCATGGGAGAGTTTTCAGAAGAAAAGCAGTTATCAAGTAAAGTTTTGGCATGGCAAGAGATTCTCATGCAAGATAGATGGCATGGAGGTACCAAAGTTATGATTCTGAATTGATTATTTTGTTGTCAATTAGAAGTTCTAAAAAATATTTGTTACAGCTGACTATTCTAGTACTCTACTAAGAGTGGAGTTCATTTCTCTGTCACCTTTCTTTGTATAATGTCATTTGCAGTTTTTTGGGTTCAAAAATGCATTTGTCCAGAGGTTACTTAGGGAATTGGTGGCAGATGTGGGTGCCAATGCAGCAACTGATATGCTTCCCTCTGGCATTTGCAAGATGCTTCTGAGTTAAAAGATTCAGTCCAGCCCAACGGAAAACGACAGGTTAGAGGAAGTAGACGTAGGAAAGAGAGAGCAATTACACCTACATCAATGAGCGTGACAGGACTTAAAAGAGTTCCACATGTAAGTGGGGAAAATGACACTGATGCTTCACATTGCAAAAAGAGGTGTCAAGCAAAATATGATGACGAATGTTTATCAACTACTCCTGCATGGAACAAAGATAATGACTCAATGGATTCTTCAAGAGCTATGATAAAATCAGCAAACTCGGAACCAGTGATCGAGGAACAAGAACTTCTATGTTCACCAAGAGATGATTTACATTCAAATTCTTTTCATGTGTCTGATCATCCTTTTAGTTCTGGAAACTCAGCAACAATAAAAGAAGACGGAAACTTGCCCAAAGAGCAAGATCCTGTAAGCTGGCTCACCTCATCTTACTTTACCTCATACCATCTTATCGAATTTTCAATCAGCTTAGCTAGAGCTATTTTCTTATTCGCTCTCAGCTCGACCAGCCAAAAGTTTCAGCTGGAAACCAGTTAACAAGTTTGGTAAATGAAGATGAAAATGAAAAGAGAGTATATCCTGAAACGGTTTGTCCCAGTGAGCTTTGTGCTCCAGATACTTTGGATTACTCTCCAGGTATCATGAATTTTTAATTGTTCACCTATTAGTCCCATATAAAACTGTTTGATATCTCGTGCCATTAAATATCTCCCCTTATTGTGGATATGGATTATGATTCCTTTTCTCATTACTTTCCTCTCAATTTTTACAGAAGATTTGTGTAAACAGAAAGATGTTATTGCGACTGGCATGGCCATTTCTGAGGTTTTGGCAACACAGTCTGAGTCACCTCAAGAAGATGAGATTGGCACATCCACCTCATTTCCCTGTAATGAAAAGGGTGACTTAGATTCAATTGGTCAGGAAATAGCCAGATCAATGTTGTCAGTTTTGCTTCCTCAAGCCGTTCCTCTACTCAAGACATTCTCAAGAAAGAAAAGGAAAAAGAAGAATGTAAAGCCTTCAGAGACTCCTATGACCATGGCAGAGAATATAAAGACTGAGACAGTTCCATTTCCTGGTAATATGTAACCTCTTTTATCTTCCAGTTTTTCGAATTTATTGTTGCTAACTTATGGAGTATCTTGTTTTGTTCTTGAGTTATTTATAACTCAGGGAAGGTGAAAAAAGATGTGTTTCTTCTAACTAGATATTTAATTTGGTCTTCTTTGTGTGTGTGTCAAATTAGCAATCACAGACCTTGAGAGAGATCCAGATTTGGACCAGAACGAGAAAGCACAGGTTTCCGATAGAAATAATGAGGATATAATCAGGTTAAATCAGTTGTCCCTGATAGCTTTGATGAGAATGACAGTGGAAGACTTGTGGATACTAAGTCACACCTACTTCCTGATGCTGCAGTAGATGAGAAGACTCTTGTTTGTCCCGATACTTATCTGAGTGACACATGTGCTGATGTAGAAGTGGAAAATTCTATCACCAATACTGAGACAGCTGACAATAAAACAAATATCCCTTGCATGGCAGAGTTTAATTTGATTAAGGGGCCTCAAGGTGGTGATGATCTCATACCCAAATCTTCTTCAGGTTTTACTTTACCCGAAAAAGAAGATGACTACACTAGCTCCAGCAAAAGTTCTGTATTTGGAAAAGAACCTGCATATGGAGATCAACATCTTCCTCCCTCATCCTATCCTCTGATCCATAGACCGAGCTGCTCTGGTGACATGAAAGATAAAGAAGTAAAAGATAGTTCAACTGTGGATGATAATCTAATTCTGAAGCATGAAACTGGGGTACAAAATCTTCTCAAGCTTGTTGCGTGCTACATCCACTCGATGCCAATTTCTACTGTTCTTCTGAGCTTGGAAGGGAATGACATCTATATTTGCGTTTTATCTGGCTCCATGGAGCAAGAGGACAAATTTCTTTTTGTCTACAGTACTCCAATTACTGGAGAAAAGAGAGGATTCCCTTCCTTGGTTGGTCATGCATCAGTTAACCTGCCAAAGCCTGAAGATGCCTTTGGCAACGAGGTGAGATAAAATTTTTGTTTTCTTTGACCGCAGTAGTTGGTAACTTTGCTTTGTCTACTTGATATGACATGCTTTCTCTGTACAGATTGCAGTGGAGAGTTCGGGTATACAATTTACCCCAGACGGGCAATCTCTTGTTCTACTGAATAGCATAAAAGTTCCTTGCTGCAGGTAGCATTTTTTGCTTTCTTTCTCCCCAGCTGCTCATAAAATAATTCCAAGTTCCTAATTTACTTTGATACTGCTGATTTTTCCGTGTTCTCAGGGAGGGAAACATAAGTTGCCCTTGCCCAGCGTGTACTTCAGATTGCATTGAAAAGAATGCAATTAAGATTGTGCATGTAAAAGTTGGCTACATTACAGTTCTCAGCAAACTCAAAACTGCTCAAGCTGTGCACTGTATATTGGTCTGTGAGCCTAATTATCTTGTTGCTACCGAAGACAGTGGGAAGATCTACCTCTGGTTGATGAACTCAACATGGAGGTGAATACTCTCGAGGCCCATTTTTTATTGTTTCCTTTTTCTTTTCCCTGGATGTTCCTTATTCTTCAACATAGGCGATAAGGCTTACTTTACAAAATGCTTATGGCTTTTGACTGTTACTGCATTAAACTTACAGCAGCATAAGCATGGCTGAATGCATGGAACCACTACATGTCTGTCTCTCTTCAGTTGCAATGTTGTCTGAGTGTACTGCTTCTTCAGCTCTACATACTTTGAATTTGCAATAATTTTTATTAATTAGTAACTCAAAAGTATCTTGTCATGAGTAAATTTGGTAACTTGATTAAAGGATCCCCTAATGATTATCAATCTGCAACTTTCTTTGGGCCTCTGACTTTGAATGTAGTGATTTGTTAATAACTCCCTTATGGTTGTCAGTGCTGTATGGTGATTGTCCAATATTACTTCGCAGTTTTGTGTTTTCTGTTCCTGAAACATGATTACAAATCGCTATCAATGCAGTGAACAGATAGAGGAATGCCATTTACCTTTGCCAGATAATATGCCTCCTCACCTAGTAGAGCTGAAGAAGATTCCTCAGTCACCTGTCCTGATTATCGGTCATAATGGATTTGGTGAATTTTGCTTATGGTATGCTAACTTCTATTCCAAAAGCTTGTGTGGGATCCATAACGGGATCTCTGAGCACGTATTGCGATATATTGCAATAACTTTTCTGCTTGTTTACAATCTAATTGGGGTTTCATTCTGGTCAGGAATATTGAGGAACGCATTCTCGTGTCAAGATTTTCTGCTCCAAACATGTCAATCTGTAAATGTGTTCCAATTTGTTTGTTTGACTGGCAAAGAAAAGGCAGTTTTCTCAATGAAGATAACCAGGATGAACTTATAAACCACATCTTGGATGCAACAAAAACGCGGCTGTCAGGAAGTGACAGCCAACTTACACAACCAACAACCCGTGAAGATGGGGCTGTCTGGCTTCTTATTTCAACCGCCTCATATGATGACTTTGAAGATGCCGGGCAACCAGATGGGCGGCCAATGAATTCAGCAGGATGTTGGAGGCTTGCTCTGTTAGTAGAAGACATGGTGATCATGGGAAATCCTTTGGACATCAGGTGCTTTCATGCTTTTGGCTTTGATGACTTTCAAATATAACGATTGTGCATTGTACTGTTATGTCCCTCAGAGATTGTAGAACATATAAACTCCAACCGAAACATCAGTCAAGTAGTTGTCACTTGAGCTGGTTCAAGATTTCTGTTTGCAGTTCAGAGTTAACATAAAATTCTTCGTGCAGTGCCACTGCAGCTGGTGCATCAGTGGTCATGGAGTTATTGGAAGATCTGATGGGCTAGTTTACATGTGGGAGCTATCTACAGGAATGAAAGTTGGCAACCTACACCACTTCAAAGGTATGTTCATGTTTGATGGAACAAACTTTTCTTTTTAATAGTAATTGCTCATTCAGATACGTCGATTGATAACTATGTACCAACCACTTACCGCAACTGTACATAATAACTGCTTCACGTGATATGATCCCGATTCCTAATGAATGCCGCCTTAATCTTCCTGATTTGCCTTCCAGATTCCGAGGTTTCTTGTATAGCTACCGACAGTTCAAACTCAGTGATGGCTATAGCCAGCGAAGGAGGTCAGTTGCTAGTTTACATTAAACCCCAGAAGGACCTCTGCTGAAGTTTGAGTGCAACTGTGAAATAGCAGATTATGATGTGTATTTTTGTACAGTCGTAGGACAAAAAGAATCAAAGGCAATAATATCCTAAACAATTCTTAAGAATCAAACATAACACTTAATCTTTGTAGCCATCATGGAAGTTGAACTACTTTTCGTTTTTCTGCTTATTATATCTAGAGGCCACGTTAGCTTATAGACTACAGTTCTAGAGGTCACGCGTAAGAATTTTTCTTAATGTGTGCGTGTTGTTTTTTTTGAACTCCTGGGACACTTTTAAGAGCAACACATATACCAAACACTTAAAAGGCAGGGACGACTGGAAAGAAAATTGTAATTGATTCTTAAAAGTTCACATTCGATCAAGTAAACTAAAGACTAAAGACAAAGCGAAGACCACAAAGTCTACCAATGCCGCGTAGTCAAACAGCACCTCAACAACGTCAAAAACTCCAAACTATCTTCAATGTAAAAGGAACTAAAATGCTGTCGACAAAATGAGTGAAGAAGACCATATAAAATTATAAATATTCAGAAACTAGGGATAAATAATAGTAAATTGGTGAAAGGGAGAGCTCCAGATCGATTCTTAAGCTTTGACATTGGTGGAGGTCTTAGCTGGACCTTCAACTGCAGAAGCAGAGTTGAGCTCATCCCAGGCTTCAATCCATGTGACCATGGCATCTGCCAACTTGGTGAAGTAGGGATCAACATTTGCCAGTTTCGCCTTCACCTGCTTTGCAAGCTCAATGTAGCATTGCTGCACAGTGGTGCATTCCTTCGGGAGCACGACCGACTGGAAAAACGGTATAATCTGTTCCTGCCAGTAGATACCCTTGTACTCTTTCTTCAAGTTCACAAAAGGGTCGCTTGCCTTGCTGTGCCATATGTATGGCAGACCAGTCTTCACGCCTAGACCGAAATGGTCACAGATCACCTACAAGTTCAAAACTTTTGTTCAGATTCGGCCCGGAGTATAAGAACATATAGAAAAAGGGTTATCATCAAATGGATTAGGCAGCAGCACAAGGAAAGAACTTGGTACCTTGATACACCATCCAGCCCACATATCATCGTACCGACCAATTGGTTGGCCGTCGCCCATGAGTCCAAAGTACATTGCTGGTCCAATCAGCTCCCGGTTGAATGCCAAG
Source organism: Leptodermis oblonga (assembly GCA_016801395.1). Classification (NCBI taxonomy): domain Eukaryota; kingdom Viridiplantae; phylum Streptophyta; class Magnoliopsida; order Gentianales; family Rubiaceae; genus Leptodermis; species Leptodermis oblonga. The sequence continues at coordinate 3,705,403 of CM028751.1, read as the reverse complement.
TTCATACCACACATGGGAAACAAAGTCCCCTTAGGAATTGTCATGACTGCATCCACATATCTGAAAAGGTACAACATTGTCAATCAGGAAACAAGACAATCTACAACAACACATTGTCATGATCCACACAAAAACAAGAACTTGCCTGGTGTTCCTTTCGCGGGGCTTAACAAGCTGGGTTGGGGCATCGTAATCGGGGATGTTAAGCCAAAGGCCGTGAGAAACAGCTGTTGGAACTCCCTCTCGAAGACTGAAGGGGTAGCCACGGACGAAGTCTGCGCCATCTCTGTATGGATCATAAAGGGTATTGAAGAAATGTGGAGTAGATGGACTCAAGAGATTCTTTATGTGCTGCTCAAGGGCATTGATATCTTTGCCAGATGGATCCTTAGCAACCTGCTCATCCAGATCAAAAGGGGTTTAGACAAAAACATAGCTGCACAACCGTAAAGCATCAAAACAGGCAAAATCAACAGCCACAACATGAACAACTTGATCTAATAACAATTGAAGCTATTCCATTACCAATTAGGAACTTGTTTTGGACACTGTCTATTCAGTAAGTAGAGAAACAATGGTAAAAGGTAAAAACCTGCAGAGGTAAATTAAAAAGGCAAATAAAAGGGAGTTTCATCATAGTACTGATGGGGCCAAACTCCACAGCATAAAAAAAATGCCATAGCCTAGAGATCTGGGCACTAATTATTTCATTAATTATGTGTAAAAGCAGGTCAAAAAGGATCATCAGGTAATGATCAGTGATCACTTTTTTAAGGATCTGATAATAAGAATTACTAAGCAAATCTATCATTATTATGCAAGACTACTGCTAAAGTTGAAGCAACAAGCAGAAAATTTCACAACAGAATTTGAATAATGATGAAGACCAGACAATAACCAAATCAAATTCCAAAGTGGGATCTTGTTCACGGACAAATCGAAACCAAACAACACAAAACGCGAAACAAATTATACCCTGCAACTGAATCCCCAAAACCAATCAAGATCCAATCTTTTTACACAGAAAAATAAATCTACAGAGCCCCCAATAAAGCAAGTAAGTACTTACGAAACAATCATCGTCAATGGTGTAGACGTACTTCTTCTTAGACACCATATACCCAAAGCACCTGCAAGCAGAGTCCTTGAAGGAGATGCAAGAGGCCTTTGGACCCAGAATTCTGTTGATGTCGTTCCTGTTATAGAGCTCATAATCGAACCCTTCTGGGACTTTAATGGTCTTTGAAGGATCACCATCTTGGACGATGATCAGATGGTATTTCTCAAAGAATGGCCTCCACATCTCCAGGAAATCAAGGTTTCTGATAGTGGGTATGACAATATCAAGCTCATCTTTCAGCAATGGAGTTGGGGTTACTCCCGCCATTGCCGTCCTGCTTAATTTCTAGAAAAGAAGAAAAGAACTCCGATCGGAAAGAAGCAGAGGAGGAAGACTTTTGTGTGAGATTTAGAAGAAAACAGGGTTTTTGAGTTCTTTTTATAGACCAAAATTGAGTGTCTTTTGGTTTTTCGTTCCCTTCCCTCAAATTTTGGTGTTTCGCGGAAATATAGCTAAGTCAATTGAAGTAATTGTGAAGTTGAATATTCAATTTTTATTTAATTTTCAGTAAAAAGAGTCAATCCTATTTTACTTAGTCTTTGGATTATTATTATTATTATTATTTTTAATCTTTCGTATTTAAAATTAGTGATTTTTAATTAAGATTGATTTTTTATAATTGAGATAAAGAGATTATAATAAGTTATTTGATTTCGAAAAGATAACTGAATTATTTAAGGATGAGATTATAGTCTAGTCTAATGAATTATTTGGACTTATATAGACTACTAATGGATTTGCATATCTAAATGTACCTGTATAGGCTAAATTCAATGATAAAATAATTTTTTTAACAAGACTGTAATTTTTTTTCATTATTTTATATAATAAAAGAAAAAGTAAGAGAATCAAAAGTAACCATGGTAATAAACACTCATTGGCCACTAATCAACATAATACAGAATGAATGAGGGAATAATAATTACTTTACGGAATGTAAGAGATAAATACAAAAGATAAGAAAATTGTTACCAATTATATAAAGTTAATGAGGCGTTAATTATTGAGTCCCGGTAATATGAGTTAATAAATACATAACGGAATGTAAGAGATAAATATAAAAGATAAGGAATACGTTACCGGTTATATAGAGTAATGAAACGTTAATTACTAAGTTTCGGTAATATGAGTTAAATGGGTATAGAGTTAAAGAAAAGTTAATTACTGAGTTCCGGTAATATGAGTGAAACAGGTATAAAGTAGTATTAATTACTATTGCTAAAGTTACGGGTTTCAAGCAAGAATAGGGGAAGCATTAATTATATCAGGCGCGCTTTTAAAGGACATTAATTACCGAACCCAGTCACACGGTCAAAAGGGATATAAATAATCTTAAATACTGGTGATGGTCATATGGAGAAGTTGAGACAAGAATAAATGTGATTGCTGTTACGGAGTTAAGCTGTAGTCACGGATCATTAAATGGCGGTAACCAGTTACAATCAGAGAGCCAAAATGACAGAATAACAAGTAAGTCTATACAAGCTTCAAGTCTTATTGAGCAAAGGAATGTCATTTTTACTTAACTTTTACACTGGAACACTCTGCTTTAATTACTTCATATTCTTCTTGATTACTAATTTGATTGTCGAAATAGAACAGAAGATAGCCCCGGTTATATCGTTGGATCTGGTGAACTTGTTTTGTGGATCTTACTAGATCCGATAAGCTGACATTGCATCTTGTTGGATCCGGTAGGCTAATTGACTGTGGAATAGAAAGATTCAACGGGTACCTGATCTAATGGCAAAGTACTTCATTTTCTCATAGCAAATTGTGATTCATCATTGTGTTTTAAGAGTAACTCTTATGTGTAAGTCGTAGTTGGCATAGTGAAACGTTAGGTATATTGTCACTATTTTCTTTACTTTGACTGATGTGTACAATACTTTTTAAAATAAGGTTCTGGTTTTTTCCACAAAAATTATCACTTTTTCATCTAAATTTTACCTAAAGAAGTAACCTCATTTTTTATTAAATTTTAAATTTTAAATTTTCTCTAAATATTCACTCACATAAATTTTAAAAAATAACATAATCATTACATTTTTTCTTCTCTTTCTCACACAAATATCCAAAAGAAATTTCCTCCACAAAAATATTTCTTACTCAAACCAAAATTTCTCCAATTCAATCACTAAAAGAACATAGCCTTAGAGCATCCCCAGCAGTTTGGAGTTTTACAGTCACCTCTATCTCTATTTTACAGTTTTGTACAGTAAACTCTTTCCAGCAGACAACTCTATATATCTTTCTAAAAGAATATTCTATTTTTATTCCTCTATGCACATAATTTTAAATTCAATTTTATTAACTTTGTACTATTTAGGTTATTTACACAACGACCCCAAATAGTTGTGTACTTTTGCATTTTCGTCTAATATAATAAATTCAATAGGTTAATAATGAAACGATAATTATATTAATATTGAAATCAATATTATTAAAATACAAATTAACTTAAAGTTAATTAAGACACTCCGATATTAATAATGCTAAACAAACTTACATAATTATATTTTTAAAAAAACTCCTAAACCAATATTACTAATCAGAGTTGTCTTCTGCATTCGAATGATGTTCCCACAAGTGCTCTATAAGTGCGTTGCGGAACTTATAGTGGGCAGGTGTGTCTCGAACTTGTCTATATCGACCAAGATATTCTTGAAATCTATTTTCATCTTGACCGATTTCAATTTCATCTGAGGGAGGATTTGTGTGTATCGATTGGTAAATTGGTACAGAAAGATCACGTTCATCCTCAATTATCATATTATGCATGATAATGCATGCAATCATTATATCATGCAACACTTTTTTATCCCAAATTCGAGACAGCAATGCAATAATGTGAAATCGTGATCGCAGCACTCCAAATGCACGCTCAACATCTTTTCTGCAAACCTCTTGTCTTTTAGCGAAATACTTCTGTTTTGGATTGCGTGGATCATGAAGTGTTTGCACAAACGTGCTCCATTTAGGATATATACCATCAGTTAAATAATAACACATATCATATTCTTTCCCCTGAATAACATAATGAGCTGGGGGTGCAATACCTTGCATAAGATTTGAAAATAAATGGGATGACTCCAACACGTTAATGTCATTATTTGTACCTGCCATACCAAAAAATGCATGCCATATCCAAAGATCATAATCGGCAACCGCTTCAAGGATAATTGTTGGTGCTCCACTGCGACCCGCATATTGTCTAGCCCATGCCGTCGGATAATTTTTCCACTTCCAATGCATACAATCCAGATTGCCCAACATTCCTGGAAAACCGCGTTGTTGACTAACATATAGCAGCCTAGCAATGTCATCCGCATTTGGTGCTCGTAGATATGTTTCTGAAAATATTTCTATGATACATCGACAAAATTTTTTCATGCATTCAGTATCGTCGACTCACCAATTTTAAGATATTCATCAAGAGAATGCTGCCCCCATGCCGTATGCTAACATTCGCATTGCCGCTGCTATCTTTTGTAAAGATGATAATCCAATTTTACCGGCCGCATTTACACTTTGTTGGAAGTAGTGATCATGATTTTTTAACTGCTTCAAGGAGGCGTAAGAATAAACTGCGTGACATGCGGAATCTTCGGCGGAACATTTCGGAATCATAGCATGGATTCTCAGAAAAATAATCAGCATACAATCTTTGATCTGCTGATTCACGACCACGATTGATTGTTCTACGACCCGGAGTTGACCCGCCTCTACCTTTACGGCTTTGTTGATGCAGATAATTTTGGACAACAACTTCATTTCTGTGCAAGATTTGATTTACAACTGCGTCATCTTCATTAGACTCATCTGATGTGAACATAAAATCAAATTCTTCTGAAGATGGATGTGAGTTTGAATTTGGCACCTCATATGACGAACCATCAAAATTGAAATTCATTCTTATGAGGTATCGAAATAGATTGAGTAAAATGAACAAACTCTCAAAGACAAAAGATGAAAATAAATGATGGAATGTCTCTTGTGCCAATGCATTGTGTTATTTATAAAGAGAATGCATATTAAAAAAAATGAAAAGATGACAAGTCTTCAATAAGGAGATTAGACATCAATGACTGAAAATTGACTACTCAATCATGTGTAGACAATTAATGCAAGACTAGTCATAAAAAGAAAATACTAGTGTTAAAAGTGGAGGAAATTTTCACAAGCCTAATAGTGAAAAGATGACAAGGCTTCAATGTAGAGATTAAACATATCAATGACGTAAAATTGACTACTCTAACATGTGGAGACAATTTATGCAAGACTAGTCATTAAAAGAAATACTAGTGTTAAAAGTGGAGCTAATTTTCACAAGTCTAATAGTGAAAAGATGACAAGTTTTCAATTTTGAGATTAGACATATCAATGACGGAAAATTGACTACTCTAACATGTGGAGACACTTTATGCAAGACTAGTCATTAAAAGAAATACTAGTGTTAAAAGTGGAGCCAATTTTCACAAGTCTAATAGTGAAAAGATGACAAGTTTTCAATGTTGAGATTAGACATATCAATGACGAAAAATTGACTACTCTAACATTGGAGCCAATTTATGCAAGACTAGGCATTAAAAGAAATATTAGTGTTAAAAGTGGAGTCAATTTTCACAAGTCTAATAGTAAAAAGATGACAAGTTTTCAATGTTGAGATTAGACATATCAATGACGAAAAATTGACTACTCTAACATGTGGAGACAATTTATGCTAGACTAGTCGTTAAAAGAAATACTAGTGTTAAAAGTGGAGCCAATTTTCACAAGTCTAATAGTGAAAAGATGACAAGTTTTCAATGTTGAGATTAGATATATCAATGACGAAAAATTGACTACTCTAACATGTGGAGACAATTTATGCAAGACTAGTCATGAATTTTTTTAAAAAAATACTAGTCTTGCAAGTGAATACCATTTGAAGACAAAGGTATGAAATCATAACTCATCTATAAAAATCGAGGTTGAATGAAATGGAAGGCAAGCAAATCTAAATTCTACTATCAAACACAAAACTTCATTTGAGAGAAAATGTCTTCTTCTAATAAGGGTCCAAACTATACTCATGAAGAGGACGAGATTTTGTGCCATGCATTCATGGAAATATCACAAGATCTCATTATAGGAAGAAACCAACCAAATGAGAGTTTCTGAAAACGTGTGGCAAATAAATACAATATTCTTAAGAGTAGTGAATTGGATCCTCGTACTGGTAGATCGGCACAATCTCGTATGGGCACAATCTCTAGTGCTATTCGAAAATTGAAAGGCTGCCTCCGTCAAGAGCAAAATAGAAATCCTAGTGGTGCATCAAGTGAAGATATTGTGAGTACATCGTATATTGTTTTGTTTCTCATTATCTTTATATTTAACTATACTTTACACTCTGATTTTTTTCATTTACGACAGATGATAAAGGCAAAGCTTTTGCTCAAAGAAGACAAAAAATACAAATCAGGTTTCAAATTTGACCACATGTGGAATATTCTTAAAGATTGCGAGAAGTTTCAAAATGCATTCTCCGATACTACAAGGAAATCTCAAATGATGAATCTGAATGATATATCATCAGACTCTGATTATCCTGCTCCCGGGTCACCTCTATCAACAACTCCTGGTTTGGATACATTTACCTTAAATTTAGGTGATAGTTCTGAAGGTTCGGCGTCTAAACGTCCGATGGGAGTGAAAAAATCTAAGAAAAAGAGACAAGACTGTGGCCAATCTTCATCTATCCATACTGATATCAACGAAGGAAACAAAGCTATTATGGATTTCATGGGGGCAAAGAAAACCAAGAAGGAAGAGCAACGTCAAATGTATTTAAATTTGAAAAAAAAGGCCCAGGAAGCTGATATAATGGCAATAAATTTGAACAGTATTACCGACCCGAATTATTATGAGTATATTCGGGTTCGACAGTCCGAAATTATGGCAAGCATACGACACCAACATTTTCCTCCACCTCCGCGTTCCGGAAATGATGATTTCGGGGGTACTTTCGACAACTTAGGTGGATCCGGGAGTGACTTACTACATTATTGATCATATTACTAGTGACCGGAAGTTATTGTTGTGTGTGTGTTTTTGTTTTTAATTTTTTTTTTTTTGCATTTTAATGTTTTTTACTTTTATGTAATGTCTTTTCTTTTCTTTTTTTAATTATGCAATTTATTTTAATATTATGTACTTTTTAATATTAAGTAATGTTTAAATGATCTTATAAATATGCATGTTTTAATTAGTGTATTTATAATTGTATATATTTTGATATGTCATTTTTCATATTTATATTATTTGATAAATAATTTTTTAATTAATTAGAGTTAATTAATAATCAATAATCTTTTTATTACTTGTGAAATAACAGTTAAATGGATTAAACTCTTAAAATTATACTACCAGAAAAATTTGTGTTTTAATCAATCAATTGAAATAAAATTAAAAAGTAAATTAAGGACTAATATGTAAATAATAAAAATAATTAAAAAAGTAAAAAAAATGGGTAGAGGCATGAACATGGCACCTCCAAATGTGGAGGTGCCATGTTCATGCCTCTAAAAAAACTCCAAATTGGAGTTTTGCTGGGAAACCAAACAGACCTCTAAACCTTCAAATATGAAAGTTTAGAGGTCTGCTGGGGATGCTCTTAAAAGTATAAGTTCATAATAACCACTAAAAATACTCATATAATAAAGAGTGATGTTTTATTAATATTTAAAACAATATAAAAAAATAAAAAGAAAAAAGAAAAAAACCCACACGACAGAACATGGAAATGGAATATTCTTTCCTCTGTTTATCACTTACACGCGTAAAGTTATTATTTGTTCCATCTTAAAGAAAAATCTAATTCTTCTGAAATTTTATTAATTATTTAACTGAAAAAAATAATTGAAATTTGTTTTCTTGTACTGTATTATTTTTAATTTGTAATAAAGTTTGGTACTTTTGCAGACAAATTTCAACTACTTCCAAAACCTACTCCCTAGTGGGGTATTATATATTTTGATGGATCGGCAGTCCTAGTGTTATAAAAATTTCTTCCCCTACGAGAGAAAGTGTAAATGCAAGGTTGGCCAAAGTTTGGCGGGCTTTGTTCCCTTTGTGACTAACTTAAAATTTTTTATTTTTGGGAAAAAAATTTTTAGAGGAATTTTTTTTTGAAAAATTGTATAGGAGATAGAAAAAAATGTGTAATGATTATGTTATTTTTTTAATTTATGTGAGTGAAAATTTTGATGAAATTTTAAAATTGAGTAGAAATTGAAGTTGTTTATTTGTGTAAGATTTTATAACAAAAAGTGATGATTTTCTTGAAATCGGAATGGAAAAGGACATAGCTTGTGTTGCCTTGAGTGTGTGCTTGTTCTTTCTTCCGCATTGCTAATGCGTTCGAGTTAGTGGTGTGTCGTTTTTACACCAAAATAAACCTACTTAATTTGAGGTAAAATTTAGCACAGTGGTGAGTAAGGTCATCTCCACAGGGAACGTGATTAATTTATTCTTTCAGTTAATTGAATACAGGTTTGAGAGAGAATTTCCTCACGATTAAAATGGGGAAAACTAAGAAACTAAAATAATACTAAAAACAAATAAATTAAGATTCTAGCAACAAATTAATCCACACCAATTTAAGCAGTTCGTTCATTGACTCAAAAATATGTTTACATACAGAAATCAATCAGTTATGGTTACCGGCGACGCGCCATGCATAACCTCTTCCCTCTTATTTTTCCGATCGTTAGGATGACGCATCTCTAACTAATCTCCTAATTAGCTAGTAACCTAGAGAGACGCTCTACTAGATTAACCAACTAACAGCATTAAGAAAGAAGGGAACCTGATTTTAGCCATTCGACTACCCTATTATTCTCCCTACCTGAAGGTAGTCTTACCACTGATCAGACTCAAAGAGGACGCCTCGATTTATCCGATTGGCTTCCCATTATTGCAGTTTAACTTAAGTGTGATCAATACCTAAGAAAACCTGACATAATGCTTGAACTATCATAGAGAATAACAGGAATTCCCATTCATAAACTGAAAAACATTTAGGTCTCACGAACAAACTTAAATCAGTGCTCCATCATTTAATTGCAAGAAGAACTCAATGAACCAGTAAAATAATTAAAGCTACTAATTAGATTAAGATATAAACTAAAATAGAGAACATTAAACCAAATAGATTATGAAAGAAAGGAAAAAGGAAATTGCATTCAAACTAAGATCCGAAAGGAAAAGAAAACATAAGCAACAAAGGTAGGGGCATGAACTAAAATAATGGTGTAAACGTCCAGCCGTCCAGGCCCCCCCTTTTGCTCTTTCCGAATCTAATATTTATAAGCAAAAAGAAGGTAACAGCAGCCATGAAGAACTGCCTCTCCAACTCCTTCATCTGACAATGGTGTCTGCCAACTCCCTTCAACTGTCGGGAGTTTTTTTCTGCAGTCTCTGGATAGTTATTCGTCAAGATTGAATTGACTCCTTAATCAACTGCTCTTTATTTTTTTGAATGAGAGACAGACTCCCACTTTTGCCACGATTCTACTTCTAAAGAGACCAATTCTTGCCAAACTGTTGCTCACATGCTCAACTTCCTCTCCACTTAATTCCTGCAATAAAATAAACCAATTAAGTGCAGAATTTGCCTTAACAGTCCTAAAATTAATAGCAAATTAACCCTTAAAATTATGACTTATCAGTTAGCGTCCAAGCAAGCTTCCGAGTTAGCTTGCTAGCTAGCGTGCAATTCAACAAAAGAGTTGTGCGAATCGCGTGATGCATCTGGGAGGTGAAGTTGAAGGAGTTTTTGCTTAGAAGAGAAATATTCTATAACACCTAGCCAAGTCAATAAATTTTCATGCAACTAAGTTTGCAAGATCGGAATTATATGCTCGAATTGTATAATTTCACTAAAAATATACATGTGTAAAGTTAGTAACAAATTTTATTTGTATCATTTCAATACAATAAATTTTAATCGATCGAATAGAATTGAAGTTATAGATGATTTTTTATTTTGGAATTGTAAGATCCAACGAAAGCCAAGTTCTCGTAGTCAAGACATTTAACAGTATCAGAATCCCAAATATGTAACAAGAAAATTTCATGCACCTTCTGTCAATGATTTGTTAGGACAGAAAGAGACATTAGGATTTAAAAATAAGAGGCAGAACGTATTAGAATATTAGAAGTAAATAAAACAGGTTAGAGTTTATTTAGAGGGGATGTGACATTAGTTGACCTCTTACCTATTCTCAACGTACGTAAGGGTGACAATTCGTGTCGGGTTCGAGTTTACATGTTGATATTTCTAATCCTAAACTTACTTGTTTAATTATTTGAGTTGAACTATATAACCCTTGAATCCACAAAGGCTCAAACCTAACCCATCTATATCAGGTCGTGTTTTTGTGTAGTTTTAGAAATTGTCAATCCTACGCATCTACTTATTTACAAAGGTATAACTGTTGGAATATAGGATAACATAAAACAGACAGGAGGGCACAACGTGGGTTGACAGCAAATTCTTACCGGTAATACTAATAATACTTAGTAATTAAACTATAATTGCTCCAAACCTCTTCCTTTTTTGAAACATACACGTCCGCTGCATCACAGCTAATTCTTATTCCTTCGTTGGGAATCACATGCCCCAATGTGCGCTCTCTGGTGTTTTTTTAATTTTTAATTTGAAATATAAGAAATTTTGTTCTTTTTGAATCGTGTCAACAAAAACAAGCCTCTACAATTTTTATAATTTATATCCCTATCCATATTTTATATATAAATATTTTTAGGAATAAGAACTTTTAACATGACATGAAAATTCAACGTGGCAATTCTCGAATTCAACCCTTATCAAAATACTATATTTTTTGCATCTTAACTTAAAAGTCATGTTTAAAGTTGTACCTTAAATAATATACTGATAAATAATAGTACCTTAAAACTCTTTTAAGTACTATACTTAAAATTTATATTCATTTGTTTGCCTTATATATGGGGGTATTATTTCTTTATTTTGAGCACCCATAAATAGGGTATAACCAAACAAGAGTCTTCTTTGGGATATACAAAACCATTGTTTAATTTATGAATTTGGAATGAGAAATCGAGAATCATGTTAAGAGCTGGTGGTATATAATATAAGTAAAGTAATGATATATAATTCAATTTTTTCATAGTAAGTGAGGTGTTATGCATTCATTGGCTACACTTTTATAAAATAATTATTAATACTACATTATTAACCAACACATTACTTGCTATGAGAAAATTGAGGAAATTTATTGAGTTACATATCATTAGTCTTTATAAGTAATAGCCTCAAACATAAATATTTCCGGCCTCCAGTTTTCAGTTACTTGTTGATTAGAAACAACGTGCGGAAGATCAAACATGATACATTCTAATCCCAGAACCAATCCGTCAAGAAATTCCAGGGACATGATCAAATTAGCGCCTTGGCACTGAAAGACTCATCTTTCATGCCGGAGAATTCTGCTTGCCAGCCGGGGGGAAGTGAAGAAGCCTCCTCCGCCGCTCGCTAAGATTCGCATCAGTGATCAGGCGCTGAATGTGCTGAATGGGGAGGGCGGAGGCGGAGGTGAACGCTTTCAGCTTTTTCTTTTTCCTTATCAAGTTCAAGCACGTGAGCTATTTTATACCGAGTTAAGAAGTGAACAAAGTGATTTGCACATTTTTCTCTATTTGATGCCCCCTAATACAAAGTAAACTAAGTGATAAATTACTTATTTTAGATATTGTACCTCACGACTAAGTTGTACACATTTCAAAGTGGACTCTTTGAGTGAAACGGAAAACAGTAGGTATAGATTTATAGTTATACCCAAAATTTAGGGACGCAAATGTAATTCGCCCTAAGAGCCCCCGATGTTGACGACTTCGGATTGCGTTGAATAAAGTCGTCGTTACATCAGCGAGTTTAGTATATTGACTGATGTTTCCAGTCCCCTCTCCGCCGCCGTCACAGTTAAAAGCGCGGAACATTACTCCCAGCGGAGCACGTTTGTTCATGACCCCTCCCCGACGGAAACGATAGAATCCGTTGTAGGACTGCGTCAAAGTTCTATTGGCCATCGTCCTGTAGCTAATGCCCTTCTTTCTGGGAACAAAACCCATAAAGAGAAATAGAAAAAAGAAAGAAACTTTCATAGTTCATCGATGGCAACTTTGTCGGAAATTTACACAATGGAAGAAGTTGCTCAGCATAATACCAACGAGGATTGCTGGGTTGTCATTGATGGAAAGGTAAAACGCTCTAGCTCTCTGTCTTTCTTTTTTTCTTTTTCTTTTTTTGAGGAAATTTCATTGAATAATTTGAATGCAACACAAGGTGTATCAAAATAGCGATTTTGATGGGGTTGTGATAATATCGTGATCTGTTGTGTGCCTTTTGTTTTTGGGTTTTTCGTATTTGATTTAATAATCTGTTAGACTTGGTGATTTTGGTGGTTACCTAAGAGGAAGGGTATGGATTTTCCCTTGTGGGGATTTCCTCACTGGGGATGATACTTTGAATTTGTTATATAAAGAAATACTACAAGGATTATTCTTTCATATAAATGAGTCAGAGAATATTTTATTGACTCTAGATGCCTGTTAATTGAGCTGCATGGCTCATGTGTTTGTTAATGGTTAATTTGATTTGTTCATGGTCTTTGGTGAAATTAACTTAGGTGAGGTTTTCTTGTGGCAAACTAAATAGAGTTACTTATTTATATGCTTTCCGGATCCTGCTTGTTTTACTTGAGCAAAAAACATAGTTATGGCTTTCATGGACTCTCATTTAGTCCATTAATGGGTTGCTAGGTATGCAGATTGTTGAAATGTTATATTTCTAACTTTTCGTGTATCAGTCAATAATGTGGAGAAGTTCTTATTGTTGTTTGTCTGTATGATCTTCAAAGAAGAGCTATCGTTTGATGTAAATGTACTTAGAAGTTCTGAGAAATGCAACTTGGATTCACGCCAAAGCACATGATTTCTTTATTGATTCCTTGACTGACAGTAGTCAAAGTAACTAAGCCACACAACATCATGGACTAAATTGTTACTGATCCCTTTCGTTATGATTGAATAAAGATTGGTTTGTTGATTCTGGAGTTATAGCTTTCCTGTCTCCTGGTTAATTTATCAAAAGCATGTTATGTGTTATTCTTGTCCTCCAATAAGCCGTTTTCTCTTTTTGGGGAATTTGAAACCAGAGGTTGATATGGCTGTAAGCCCTTGTGCATCACGAGGATTACGCTTCTGCTGTTAAAAATTTGTTTAGGCCACCATAGAGAAGAATGATTAGCATTGGAACCAATGAGGATATGTTGTGAGGTCTACATTCTTTACCCTTAGCCTAAGGCTGTTAATTCCTTTGATAAATTGACTTTGACTTATATATATGGATGTGATTGACTGCCTCAACCCAGTTGAAGACTGGGGATATCTACTGTTGAATGTAATATCATTATATACTTTTAGTGTTTACGGAGATCTTTGCCTGGTTGTCTTCTAATTACTTTCAAAAGTCCTTTCATTCGGCTCTACCACGCTTAGCCTTCTGATGGCGAACTGCAAGCGTCAGTTGATTTTGGGCTTTGGAGCTGCTATTTGGTTATGGTGAACTGGAATCCAGACACTGAGCAGTGGCAGTCATGCAGTTAGGCCGCTGTGTATCTGCTTGATTCTGGTTGACAAAAGAACCTCGCTGTTTTATCTAATGATAGAGATTTTAGTTGTACCAGTTAATATGCTAGTTATGGAATAAGTTTAGTAAATTTGGATTCGTAGAATTAGGGGACTGATGGGATCAAGTCACGACTCTAACAACAATGCTACTAACACTAAACTTTCGAGTTCTTCTCAACTTCTTTGAACTCCATGAAATCTCCTTCACCGTGTTGTTTGTACTTTGTAAACTGCATTTGATACTGCTCGGTTATATTCTTTGAGATTATTCGTCAGCATTTATGATCTGATCATCTTGACGCTCTCCTTTTGCATTACCAGGTATATGATGTGTCAACCTATCTAGATGAACATCCCGGTGGAGATGATGTTATATTGTCAGCAACTGGTATGAGACCTTGAGCCTGCAAAATTTTCACTTCTTCAAAGCTTTCATTTGAGATTCTTTAGGGCATGCTTGCGAGTGGCGCAACTCCTTCTTTAAGTACGATTGCTCTGATTTATAGTATTCTTGTAGGGATAGATGCCACGGAAGAGTTTGAGGAAGCCGGGCATAGCAAAACCGCGAGGGAACTTTTGGAGAAGTTTTGCATTGGGGAAATTGATCAATCTTCACAAGGAATTCCTAAACTACAAATTTTTTCAAAGAAACAACCTTCTGACATTTCCAAGAAGATCGAGGAGTTCACCAAGCAATACTGGGCTGTTCCAGTAGCTGTTGGTGTATCTTTGGTCATCGGCTATTTATGCTTGCGGAAGAAGTGATACAAGTTGCATTTCTCCTCCTTCAAAGCTCCAAAAAACCACGGCATTGGAGAGAACTTAGAACTTTATAGATAATTTATGGAGATTAGAGAGAACCTATAATTTTATAGATGATTTATGGCCTATTTTTTTGGTTCTGAGTTATCTTACTCATTCAAGCTGCAGTGACAACTGCAGCCATATTTTTGGAGGTCATTTAAAATTTGTCCTTGTGTGATCTATATTCCTCTGAATTTCTCTAAGATTGACCCTCTTTCAATAAAAGGTTTACGCTTAAAGTTATAACTTAATACTTATTAGTAGCTGTGTAGTCGATATTCTTCTAAATTTCTCTAAAACCGCCACTCTTTCATCGAAAGAGTTATATTACAGTTATACTTTAATACTCATTAATAGTTGTATGTGTACATTCTTCTCTCTCAAAATTATCAAAAATTATACGCATTCTCTTTTCCTAGTTTTTCAAAATCTCAGTTGAAATGGTTATTTTGCGAAACTTGCGGGGGTAAAAGTAATTTACACAGATTTATTTATTTATTTTTGAAAATTTGATTTATAGGCCTATGGGCCTAAACTATTTTGGGCTCCATTCCCATCAAATCGTTTGGAGCCCAAAAAAAAACTCGAAGCCCAATCCACAAAATAGGCGCTTTCCTTTTGTTTCTTCTTCTTCTTCTGTAATAAAGTCATCTCCGAATGAGAAGAAGAAAGGAAGTAGGATGATGAATCAGGCGGTGCAGAAGAACACGCTCTACGTCGGAGGATTAGCGGAGGAAGTAAACGAAGCTATACTCCACGCTACCTTCATCCCTTTTGGCGACATCAAAGATGTGAAGACCCCATTGGATCAGGCCACTCAGAAGCACCGTTCTTTTGGGTTCGTTACTTTCCTCGAGAGGGAAGATGCCGCTGCTGCCATGGATAATATGGACGGAGCTGAGCTCTATGGCCGTGTTTTAACTGTTAATTACGCCCTCCCAGAGAAGATTAAGGGTGGTGAACAGGGTTGGGCCGCTCAGCCTAGTAAGCTATCTCTTCCCATATCTTTTCCTTTTTCCCATTCCGAAGATTTTCACCATTTTTGTTGCGAATGTTAACTGTTGAAGTAACCTGTTATGCTAAAATGTTCTGGTGTTAGGGTTTAATGGTGGTTCAGTTTTTTCCTTGAAGTGGATTCAATAATAATCCTTGGGAATTATACTTTTTTGGGTCTGAATCTGTAGGTTTAATTGAGAAACATAATGATTATAGTACTGATAAACTGATAGTTTCCCCTCTAGAAGTTGGAGGATCTGCATCGGCCATTGGGTTGCACATTGTTAGAACAAACCCCTATTGTTCCCTGAGCTATTCTGTTCTCTGCTCTTGCTGTTTCTGGAGCCTAGTGCAAATTCACAGCTCTTAACACCATTTTTATGTTCAAGAACAAGTATTTGGTTATAAGTGTAGCTTCAATTTTTGAGATATTCTTTTCTGAAGCTGTTTACCTATAACGATGGCATCGAATTGAATAGCGTTCTCTCCCAGTCTGCTGTTGTTTGGCCTTCATTAATGCAAACTTAACAGGCTCTAGCTCTGCCACCATTGAATGGTTGAAGTTTTCTATGTTTGGGAATCATTGAATGGTTGTAGTTGTTGAACTTATAAGTTTTGTGGCACGTGGATTGATCTATGTTGATTTCAAATGATTGATCTGTGTTTGCTATTTTCACTTTTGTTTAAAGTTTTTGTGACAGTGTTTGGCTTGTAATAAATACTTCGAGGGTTACATGTATCCCTTGCCACTTTTCTGAGGATTTTTTCAATAAAAATCCTAGGAATTGAATCTGTTCTACATTTTATCTTGTAAAAGGATGAGAAAGTGACATGTTACGGTTGGTGCTTCCTTACTATTGGAGGATCTATGTAGTTCGCGGCATATCTTGTATTCCTTTTGTTTTCCTTGTCTGTATCAGTGCTTAATGTGAATAAACGAAAACTTGATATTTGACAACTTTCATAAGATAACGTTGTATGTTGGATTTTGACAACTTTCATAAGATTACGTTGTATGTTGGATTTTCTTTGGGAGTCCCTTTTAGATTTTGCACTCTTAAGCAGTTAATATTCTTTTGTACTTCTGTTGATGTTTTTGTGTGTGTGTGTGTGTGTGTGTGTGTGTTCATATATAAAATTTATTTAGATTCTGCTTTGCCATTTTCTTTGCAAGTATGTGAATCTCTGTATGT
The DNA here is from genome assembly GCA_016801395.1 of Leptodermis oblonga. Classification (NCBI taxonomy): domain Eukaryota; kingdom Viridiplantae; phylum Streptophyta; class Magnoliopsida; order Gentianales; family Rubiaceae; genus Leptodermis; species Leptodermis oblonga. The sequence goes on along the minus strand of CM028751.1, from coordinate 3,688,573 downwards.
TAAGTTGGTTGATGTTGTATTGTGGAATTTTGTATAAGAGAAATCACTTTCAGTGCCAATGACCTAACATCTCCTTGGTTCTCTTTTGTGTAGTCTGGGCCGATGCTGACACATGGTTCGAAAGGCAGCAACAGGAAGAGGAAATGCAGAAGCTTCAAGCCGAGCATCGAGCAGCAATGCAGGCGGCAGAAGAGTTGCACAGGAAAAAGGTGGCTGAGGAACGAGAGGGTGAAAAGGATGATGAAACTGGTAACAATGATCCCATGCGAATGGCCGAAGAAGAGGCTTTGAATAACAGTTAGTAATATGAGGAAATGTATTATTCAGCAATTTGAACTGTTTCTTGTTAGGGTATAGTAGATGGTTGGTGCAAGGGTGGTTGTCCTAATGACAATGGTGTACTTAGGTACTGATTGATCTTTTTGTGAAAACCTGAGAATGAATACAACGTTGCCATAACTTAGTCTAGTTATGAAAGTGTGCTTGAAATTGCATTTTCAAGAAGCTTTGAGCCATTCAAACATATCTGTCTATAAAATTGAGAAAAAAGAACCAAAAATCTGTCCAAAGGTGAGAGATGAACAGTGCCATATTTCTAACACTAGAAAACCACTCCTCTCCTTTGAAGCAATGCATCACAGAGCTTAGCAGCATCTGAGTTATCTTTCACATTATGAACTCTCACACATTTGCACCCCCTAAAATCCCAGCTGTTACGGAGGCAACTGTCGCCGGATCCCTCTCGGATGCAGCAGAACGAGCGCAGATTTCTCCCAGGAACCTCTTTCTTGAAGGTCCAATCAGCATTGGAACATGAGATATGGCCAGGCTTCTCTTAGCAATCTCAGCTCGAATGGCTGGCAAATGCATGAGGATTTCCAGGTTATGTTCAGTCTTCTTTGAGAAACCGATCCCTGGATCAATAATAATCCTCCAAGCAGGAATACCTGATGATTCAGCATCTCCAACCATAGAACATAACTCAGATGCAACTTCTTTGCAGACATCACTGTACTGCAGATTTTCGCTACTTTGCATCGTACAAGGATCACCTCTCATGTGCATTACAACGTAGGGAACTTTCAGGGATGCAACGACGTTATGCATTTCAGAATCTAACTTTCCACCGGATACATCATTCACTAAATGAGCCCCTGCTTTGACTGCTTCCATAGCAACCTTCGAATAGAATGTATCCACAGAGATTAACTTCCCTTCCATTTCTGGCAATTCTATAACAGCTTCAAGCACAGGAAGCAGTCTGTCCAATTCTTCCTCAGCAGAAATCCTCGTCGCCATTGGGCGCGTTGACTGTGCACCAAAATCAATGATATCTGCACCTTCTGAGAGCATTAACCGAACCTGAGAAACTGCAGCCTCAACCGAGAGGTATTTCCCTCCATCACTGAAACTATCAGGAGTCAAATTAAGAATCCCCATAACACAGGTTCTTTCTGACCAGTCCCACAATTGGTTTCCAATCGGCAAAACCCTCTTCATCCCATCTTTTCCAACAAGAGAATCACCACCAAGTCTGCTCCATGACTCAAAAAGTCCACCAGGAGGCTTTGCAAATGAATGCCAGCAAGAAACTGTATCACTTTCGATATCCCTCCCCAGTACATCCAGCAAGGGGCCATCACAAAAGATCTTTCCCAAATTCTTTCATGTGGAACAGTCAGAATCTCAGAATTTATCTTCAAACTTCCATAAAACAAGATATCCAAGTCAATCGGCCTTGGACCATACCGAATCCCAGCAGTACGACCCATGTCCTTCTCAATCTTCTTGAGTGTTCCCAGCAACTCGTGAGGCCCGAGTTTCGTGACGCCTCTCACGGCCGAGTTGAGGAAGCGCGGCTGATCAGTTACATAAGCAGGGGCAGTCTCATACAGACAACCGTGCCTCCTGATCTCTATTCCTGATTTTCTCATTGCAAGTAAAGCTTCATCAAAGTTGTTCATTCTATTGCCAACATTACTTCCCAGAGCAATTACAACTTCCTGCTCATGGGAATGAACTTCCACAGAGGCATCAGGAAATGAATGGAAAAATGAACGGCCTGCTGTTGGGAGAAAGATTGTCATTTATCAATGAAACGAAGATAGTCCACCTAAAGAAGCTAATTCAAAGGCACAGACTTTCTTCAAAATCCATAAATTGGATAAACAAAGAGACACAAATATCTTAAAGGAAATTCTTATTGACATAACATCAGACATTAAAAAGGCGAAAAAGGGGAGAATCAATTACCTCTGCCAATAACACCACTTCTGTAATCAAATTTGACTGGAGCTAATCTCTTGAAAAGATTCATCTCAACCATGAGCTTTCAATTGCTCATTGTTATGAAGCATACTGACTTTATTGAGAAACCTAATTAACTGTTGATTAATTACAAAGAGTTCATCAGAGAAAGGCCATGAAAAAAATTATGGGATACTAGGAAAAAAACAGAACAGAACAAAGCTAAAGATTGAAACTTTACACTGCAACCATCTCAAGAACCCACCAATGAGAGAAACAAATCGGCTGGAGGGAAGGAATTGTTTGCTGAATAGTTGTGTAAATTTTTTATCTTGAAGATGACTGGGGGTAATTTTGTCAACCTGCCATAATAACAGAGAAGTTTGCCACGGATGTTATCCGGTATGCTGTATCTGTGAAAATGTTTATTTACTAAAAAACCCCAGATGGCAAACCCCCCCATCTTGGTCTTAAACCCCAAAATATTGTTGGCTCCGCAGAAAAGGGCCTTCTTTCAAGCTCTTCTCACTTCCTTTCAATGGCTTATTTATCATTCTCACAGTTTTCTGCACTCCCCAGGTACTCATTTTTCAGTTTCTTATCTTCAATACTCAACTTGTTTTGCAATCCCTCGGTCCATTCTTGGACCTCAATAAATTTTAGCTTTAATCCTATTGTAAAGTAGTGTTTATCCATTTGGAGCTCTGTTCTCTCTATCTCTGGCACTCTCTGTGGAAGTATGTCTGTTTGGTTTGTTTCATTTCATTTGCAAAGGGGTGTTGTGAATTGGAGATACATATTCTGGATTAGCTGAAATATATGAATTAGGGCCGTAAATGAAACACTGTCTTATGCTTTCTTTAGTTTTTGCTTCTATGTCCTGTAGTTTTTCTAGTTTTCAGATTGATGACATATTTTCTTGCATTATAATCAATCAAGAAGCCAACTTTTCTGTATAATTTGTAGGTGGAAGTCAAGTTGGACTTTCCCCAGTAGTACTGGGATTTTAGAACTTCACCATGTTGCAATAAAGAACAGATGGCCTCTTGCTGCCGTCTCTAAGAGAAAAATTAAAGAGGCCTTATCTCATGAAGTGTCAGAAGATGCTGATGTTGTTGTAGAGAAAAAGAGTAGTCGGACATCTAAACGAGCTACTGCTAGGACTAGAAAGAAGGCAGTGACTGAGAATCCAGAAAATGGTTCTGAAACAGTCACAAGTGGAAACCTTACAGATGAGGAAAACACGACTACTTCGGAAGCAAGTGAGGATGCCAAAAAACCCCGGAGGCGTACCCGGAAGAAAGGTCCAAATGTTGTTTCCTTTTCAATAATGATCCCATTACTGGCAATTTAGTATTTTGAAGCTCTAGATGACAAGTGTGATTCTTTGTCTTGCAGATCAATCTGCTGTTGATAGCCTCGTGGAAAAAGCAGAAGATAAGAAGGTGACACGGCGCAGAAGAACAAAGAAGCAGGTTGATAATGTAGTGGATCAAGAAAGTGATGCTGTATTAAGTGATCAGGTTGAGGATGCGATCATTACGGATGGAGAGGGTGATAGTAGTGAGCAGGAAATGGAGCTTGAAATTGACGAGGGAGAAGATATTAGCTTCACTTATGGTTGGCCACCCCTTGTGTGTTGTTTTGGTGCCACAAGCATGCATTTGTTCCCTCCGGAAGGCGAGCCAACAGACTCTCAGATCATGAATGGCATGAAAGACATAAGGATGTATTATGGGAGCCTGAGAAATTTGTTAGGTCCCCAGGGGGATGTGCGAGCAATGTTGCTGTAGCACTTGCATGCTTGGGTGGAAAAGTTGCATTTATGGGTAAACTTGGAGATGATGACTATGGTCAGTCTTTACTATATTTTCTTAACATAAACAAAGTTCAGACCCGATCAATTCGTATTGACAATCGAAGGATTACGGCTGTATCACATATGAAATAAGTAAGAGGGGTGGTTTGCGAATGACTTGTGTCAAATCATGTCCAGAGGATTCCTTATCTAAGTCTGAGATTAACATTGATGTCCTGAAAGAGGTGAGATTCTGCATTTCACCTTTCGCAATTTCTATTGAACGTTGATTTGCTTTTGGAAGAGAATAAAAGTATAGTTTTGTTGATATTCGAGTAAGACTTCGCATTCCTAATAAAGACCTCCTGAATGCTTGTGATTCATATTTTGACAGTTGGAGCTAAAATTTGGTAAACTTTGTGAATGCAGGAAAGTTAATGTACTCATCAATAATGTTTAAACAGTTAGGTAAATATTAGATTTGATATGCAGAAGAAATTTTCTGGAACTAAATATTTATTCCATGAACTTTGAGCTAAATCAAAATGAAAATACTTCCATTGGTGAACTACAGTTAAACTCATTTTAAGTCTCGTGTTCTATTAGGTTTTAAAATAAGAGGTGGAGTTATTCATAAGAAACAAGAATAGAGCCCCTCATAGTCATAACTGAATGAGAAGGGCATTGGTACCTGGTTATATTTCTATACTTCTTGAATCTTGACATGATAATCCAAAAATATTATGATATCTGCAACTTCAGTTTGATATGCAGCATTGTGTCATGTGGTTACTTCTATGGCTGTTAAATTGACTCCCATATGCTGGACTTATGATTTGCTAAAGCTTGCATGATTGTATCTTTTCATTTGCTATAATGTTAGTGAGTGCAGCTTTGATATAACTTGGTCTGGTTTACTATTGTCCCAACTTCCAAGCAGGCAAAGATGTTTTACTTCAACACCTTCTCTCTGCTTGACCGGAAAATGGCAGCCACTACAATTCAAGCCATTAAGATCTCCAAGAAATTGGGAGGGGTTATCTTCTATGATCTCAACCTACCATTACCACTATGGAAATCTAGTGCAGAGACTAAGGAAATTATACAGAAAGCATGGGATCTTGCGGATGTTATTGAGGTCACCAAGCAAGAACTCGAGTATCTTTGTGATATCAAGGCAACCGAGAAATTTGACACCAAGGACAATGACAGATCTAAGTTCACCCATTATGCACCAGAGGTGATTGCTCAACTTTGGCATGAAAATCTTAAGGTTTTATTTGTGACAAATGGGACTTCAAAGATTCATTACTACACCAACGAGCACAATGGTTCTGTTCTTGGCATGGAGGATCCACCCATTACCCCTTATACTTCTGACATGTCTGCATCTGGAGATGGAATTGTTGCAGGTAATCCACCAATCTGCATGAATTTTAACTTTGTTATGTTAACCAACTGAATTCAAAGTCTATTAGCATATGTATGCTGATTACGCATTGGCTTCTTAAACGAACCTAATGTTTCGTACAGTGTCTCTTATTCTTGCAACTTGTGATACACTGGCTATGATTTGGTTGTGAATAGCACCAGAGTTATAAATCTGCAATTGGCATTATATGATGGGACCTTCTCATCTGTTAATGATATCTACCTATAAATTAAATGTCAGGATTAAATAGTTGGGATTCCTAAAGTTGAATCTGAGTGTTAATTCTGACTTGCTCCCTTCCATAATGGTTCAGGTATTTTGAGAATGTTGTCTGTCCAGCCACATCTTATAACTGATAAAAAATATTTAGAGCGCACGGTCAGCTATGCTATCAGCTGTGGAGTCGTAGACCAATGGCTACAGGCACGAAGACTCGGTTACCCGGCTAAAGAAGGTATGGAAGACGTAATTGCTGACTCCAATGGCATAAGGTCTGTGACAGAGAGGGAATATCGAACGCTGGTGCCTGTCAGTTGATGGTGCTGATATTTTGATCATGTAGGTTCAATTCCATTCATTCTGTTTCTAAATTTTGCCATTCATGTAAAGTGAAGAATTTTTTTTGAGGTTAAATTATTCTCTTGCTGTTAACAGTTTTGATCCTGTGAAATGTTGCTTGTAGCGACTGAGCTTCCATATTGTGGAAGTATGTTTCTACTTAGTTTTGATTCTGTTGCTGTAAAGACTAACTGATTTGAATTTGATTGCCTCAACTATAACAACTCAGAGTCTTCCTGTGAACTTGTCGAGACTCGAAAAATGACACTTTTAATCCCTTATGTTTGGTCTAGTAGCATTTTTGGTCCTTTTTATTTTGAGTTTGGCACTTTTTCCCTTTCCCCTTATGTTTGAAATTTTGGCAGTTTTGGTCCCTTTCACATGTTATAGGAGGTTTCCAGGTCATTTGAATTGTTTATGAAACATTTATAAACTATTTAGGTCCAATATCAATTTGTAAAACTTATTATTCAATAAAAGATCTAAAAAAAATTTATAAAATCCTATATTCACAACAAAATATATCATAATTACACTCTATATTCATCTCAATTTTAAATGCTCAAACAACCTAAAACCCTCTTATACAAGGTGAAAATGACCAAAACTAACAAAAAATCAAACGTAAAATGCCAAACTCAAAACAAAATGAACCAAAAGTGCTAGAAAGCCAAACATAAGTGACCAAAATGTCATTTTTTTCGAGACTCAAATAAAAAGTTATAAGGAACTCAACTTTCTTAATGAATTTTCCCACTTTTTAGTAGTCCTAAATGTAACCAAAACAAGGAAGAGTTCGTGTGTCTAGATCCATAAGTTTATTGCTTTCTCTAACAACAGGATAATCACACTTAGAATCCCCTTCCAAAAAGTGTGCAAAGCCAAAAAAATGGGGAAGCGACTAATCCAACACTAAGAGCTCCTGTTCAACTGTCTAAAAAGAAGGAAAATAAAGCATTAAAAGAACCCTAGAGGATGCCATCAATCAACCATTCCATATCCTTTACTACATACAAACATACACTTCGTTCGGCGAGCAATGTGAGGCCCTACTCGGAAAATTTTGAACCGTCCAGCTTCGCTGCAGCCGCCTTGTCCAGGAACCACACCAAATCCCCTTTGGTTGGCTGGACCATCTTCGCCGGCAGTGACGGTTTGTCAGGCTCAGCATCATCAATTACCAAGTGTACAGTCTCTGCTTTGTTACTACCAGTGACAACCACAGCCACATTGGAGGCTGAGTTGATTACAGGCAAAGTAAAGGTGATTCGCTCCGGTGGGGGCTTGGGAGAGTCAGTGATAAAAGTCACCCATTCTTCTTTCTCTTCAAGCACTGGGTGATCGGGAAATAGAGATGCAACATGCCCATCAGGACCCATCCCCAGTAGAATTAGGTCAAACTTGGGGCAGTCACTGATGTCGGAAACACTGATTACGCGAGTCCTCACTAGCTGTCTGATGACAAACTCATAGTCTTCAGCGGCTTTTTCGGCTGAAACTGTATCATTGATAGCATGTACATGGCTGGGAACAAAAGGCACCTGAAAGAAAACCACACATCACTGATTATGACAAAATTAAGAATTTAGTGCATGAACAACAGAATTTCGATTCCAGATTGAGACACAAAGATCTATCTGTAAACTTACATCAGAAAAGGAAAACATATGAATAGAAGTGCATTGGAGCATTTTATGAAGCCAAAATTCAAAACAATTTTGCTCAGTTCGTGTTCCGTATCAGGCAGATTCGAATATGTGACTTTCGTTGCAATAACAAAAATGATACTTCTCAGGGCAACAGTAACACCCCAAAAGTCAAATGAACATTCAGAAGAATTTGTTTCCCTGGGATGATATGTCAGTGGCATATAATTATGAGATCTGGGCAATATGCTGTCAGAGTTGTCCCTTTGACAGAGAAAATTTCAGAGATATGAGCCAGTATTATGAATTGGGATACATCATTATCTTTCCTTTCTCAACAAATTCAGAGTCGCTGGATTACATAAGACATGCTTTAACAGATAAAAAGATCTAACATAAACAATCCAAGGACACAACCCTTTTCCAAACATTCTTCCTTTGCTTTTACTAAGCAGTAGCCACATCACATTCCTATAGAAATCCTGAAGCATAACTAGTGCACTAAATACCAATTAGCATGAAGTAATGTACTCCAATTCCTGACATAATGTAGACACTTCGTACAGGAAGGTATATCTCAGTGATGGGTAGGGATAAAGAGCATTGCAAAAGTAAAGTAAAAGGTTTGTTGCATGTTCCTCCAACTTATGAGAATCCTAAGATAGTGTCACACAAAATCCTTGCACTGACGTTCTGGACTTATTAGATAATGCAGGTGTACAAGAATAAGCCAAGGAACTCCAATTGATAAATATGTATAACATCCTAATTTGAACTCTATACCTCCGATTTCCATGTCCAATACTTCACTATGATGCAAGGATTAGCACAAACTAGTCAGTCATCAAAGTATTGACCGTTCCACTATTATAGCATAAACACCCTGATGTAAATGTGCTTGCAAGCAAGAGATCTGGCTATATGCATCAGATATCGACAAATTTTCAGCACTAGTAAAACTGGGAAAACTAATAGAAAGGTGGATATCAGGATAAGCCAGCACAAAAAAATGAACTATCCTCCATTGTTAAGTTAAACAGTACTTAATCCATCAGACCATACAGAAAATTTGGTCCCTAAATAAATAAATAAAAGGTAGCATTCTACAATCAGATTCACGGTAGATCGTGACTTCATATGCATCAATAGATGCTGAGAAGAATGTTGTGATACACCAACAGTACAAGTTAAACAAGTGAGATGCAGATTTTTCAAACAACTTAAAGCTTACCTTAGACAATAGACCATCTTTTGCCAGCTTATAATTACTATCAGCATGATTCTTAGCCACGACACGTTCATCAGCCCAAAATATGTACCACTTAGCCCAATCAACAGTCTTATTATAAGGAGCCTCACAGAGTTTACTGTCAAAACGATCCAATCAGGGGAAGTGAATTAAGCGGAGATAACAAAGCACCTATAAGAAGATGCAATAAACTAAATGTATACCTCATCAAACTAATGAGAGAGCCACCGGACAAAGCGATGGCAAAAACTCCCCTCTCCTTCACAGAAGCCTCAGATAATTCCGCAATGTAGTCGGCCAAATCAGTACTCAGTTCATCAGCATTTTCATAAATTTTCACTTCTCTTCCATCTTTCTTAGCCCCAGAAAGAGCCATGCTTCTGACAATAATACAACAAAACTCAGCTCCCTACACAACAGAGGGCAAAATCAACTTCTGTTAAATTATAAATCAAGCATCACAATGCAAATTACAAACATATTAGCAATAATCTTTTCCGAATTCCAAAAGAAAAGAGAGAACATAATTATAGCTGATCATGACTCCATTGAATTTTGTACTCCAAAACCAAATAAACTCAGTAGTCATAAGCTTTGCATGTCTTGAATTATCAAAGTATTGAAGAAAATAAAAATGATGATCAACAATGGATCAAAAACCCCAAGAGCCCAACAAAGAAATCCCCGACATGCAAATGAAGAAACATGTAAAAATTCAAACTTTAACACCAAACCCAGATCAAAATACCCTCCCAATTCACATTACACCACACTGGAAAAAAAAACTCCACTCATAAAAATCAGAACATCAACAGCTAAAACAGAATCGTTTGCAATACTACAACATATTGGCCAGTAGTATTATGCTCTGTTTGTCCAAGAAACAAAAGGAAAAAAAATTGTGAGGGAGAAATTGAGGAAAAGAAGAGGCTTACAAAGTAGGAGAGAGATGGACGGTAGAGAAGGAAGAAACTGACGAAGGTGAAGAAGATGGGTATCAAGAATCAACAATATTTATATAAAAAATTACAGTATAAGCCTGTAAAAAAACAATTAAAAAAAACCAAAATATAGTACGAATTTATACACAAAAGAATCAGCTGTGCGCACATTTTTGAGGGAATAGAAAATCAATTACTGATCAGAAATAGAAGAATTAACCTTGGGGGCTTCCACGGGCAACCAATGATCGTGACAAAACACACACAGAGGAACTGTCTCTTTGTAAATGGAGGCAAAACAAATGAAATTTTCAATGGCCCCTTTGTCAGATTAATTTTTTACAAGAAATGGAAATGTGAAAATATTAAAAGGGACTCTCTCCCTCTTGATTCTCCCTCAGTTTTATTAGATTCTTTCCCTATATCTTCTCTTTTCACTCTCACATCTTTATATATATATATATATATATATACCTTTTTTTTCTTTTTTTTGCAGCCCTTCAAAATTTATACAATAGTAGTAATAGTAATAATAAGAAGGTTGAAATTACATTGACTTACCTTAAAATTTAGTCAAATTACCAATTAGTTCTTGTGATTTTTGATAACCACTAATGTCTCACCGTGATCAGTGAAGAAATAAGATAAATTTTGGATACGGATGGAATGTGAGGCAGCAATAGGCGATAGCTGACGACTGGAGGCAGCGGCGACGTTTGATTTTAGTTTTGGCTAGATGTAAGAGAGGAGGGCAGGAGGGAATTAGGGTATTGACGAATGGGAGGGTTTCACTCGCTTATATAAGGTCTTTTTTTTTTCTTGAAATGACGTCATTTTACTTAGAAGGAATTAACTTTTCTAAATTCTTACTAAGCAAACTGACACGAAAAAAAATAGCTATCTATTTTCTTCAAAAGAACACTAGCAAATATCGATGCTACTCTCTTTTTTGCTTTGACGGTTCTCGCAGTTTGGTCATCTTATTATAATAGATTTTAATCGATTCTAAAAAAAAAAAAAATGATAGAAACTTCAGGGATCTTTTTGTTATCTGGCCAAAGTTTGGCCAATTTAGAGGGATATTGATAATTTTTAGAAACTTTGGAAACAAATTAAGAATTTAGCCAAATTTCAAGGTTGGTAAATGTAATTTTCCCTAATAATAATAATACTATAACAATATCAAGAACTAAAATTTAATTTTATTATGTGAAATGGAGCCATTGTATTCTGTTGGTAGAGAGACATGATTTCATCTATACTTAAATATAATCTTATCCCTTTTTTTTCTGGTAATTTCCTTTAAATTCTTTTTGGGATAATACTACCAACAACAAGTGAATTTAATTTGTGCTATAAAAAAAAGATTAAACATTGAATCAAGTACAATTCAAATAGAAATGTGCCAAGTGTTTTAGTAACTTGCACACTTCAAATAAAGCATTTATTAGTCTAATAATGTGGTGATACATTTTGCTTTAATTTATGTTATCTCTTTTAACATTAGGCATCTTTAATTTTTCTTCTCTTACTTTGTAAACTTTTTTTTTAAAATTTTTTTTTTAGCCTTTTGTTAAGGCAATGAACCTCTTAAAATTTATCTCTTTATTGCTTTAGCTTTAGGTAATTTTTTCTTGGGGATGTCATGTCCCCCTAAAGCCATCTGATGGTCCCTACTTTACCTATATGTATTTGTAGTAATGGTGGTGCCATTTTAATTACTCTAAGAATCTTGGCCTTTTTGGAATCTTGATCATCTTGAAAGACTAAAATGTGAATATATGATTGTTTTCTTGAATTCCTTTTTTCTTTCTGAATAGTTTAGTCTGTTCCTGATTTAATTGATCATTCATGTTATTGAATATGGTCAAGTTGGTCTTTCATTTCATGTGACAAATCTTATTTTTAATATTATTTTTCGTAAAGAGAACTGACTTCTTTAACAGTAATCAATAAAATTTTGTAAAGGTTTTTATATTTTTGTGATCATAGTTTTAGTTTGAATTTGATTTCAATCTTATTCGTGTTGAAAGTATAAGAAGTAACGTTTAAAATATGTATTGATGCTGTAAAAAAGACATTTAATTTGTCTTTTCTTCTCGATTCAAGAAAGAAAGAAAATCAAAAGAAGTTTGTTGATAAGAAATGGTGGTTACAATTAATGCAATGTTGAAACATCTCAATCTACCAATTAATTGATTAGGGCATGCATACATAAACATGGTTTGGTATGAATTATGATATATGATGGTTCCCATCCATTCAATTCAAGTAGAAGCTCCATCCAACTGTCCTCTGTTCGTTAACATGTTTTTAAAATTTTTTTTTTGAAAGATTTGTAATTTATATTAATATTTCAGTATTTTAATACAACTTTTTATGTTTAACTACATATTTTTCTGTGTTCAATACACTTTCACATTTAAATATTATTTTCAAAACTACTCGAAAACGAGCATGCAAATATTGTAATGGTTAGATCCTGTAAATTTAACATAGGACATACAAATGTTTGAGTTTGGTCAGAACTAATCAATGTAATATTGCCAACAAAACACACAATAATAGTGTTGGATTGCTTTTTATAATATAACACTAAAGATTCTTTTGATTTGAAATTTCCTCTTACTAATTAGACTTGGTGAAAAATAGATATTAGGGTTGTGGGTGGGGGATTTTCCTTTTTCCATCAATGTTCCCTCAGTTTGCTTCCTTTCAATGTTTTGCCATTATAATTTGAAAGGTGTTTATGCCAATTCAATCCATACCCTATTTCTATGTTCTTACAAAACCAACTTTATGTCACCAATCTTGGTGTTTGTAGTGAAATCTATACACCCCCCCCCACCCCACCCCACCATCATTTTCTTCAGTTTATCCAACCTCCACCACCCACCCACCCAAAAAAAAAAAAAAAAAAAAAAAAGTGTAGAAAGAAAAGGAAAAAGTATAGGAAACAATGATGAACACATGAAGAAGAGAGGTTTGGAATCTGAAGCAATCAATATCAAGGTGTAGATGCTGCAAAATGTAGAGGTTCATAGTAAAAGATATGTAAAGGTCTCAACTAATCAAAACCCCACATCATGACAAATCAAGAGACTTGCATACCCCATCTTCAAGAATCTATCATTATCATTATCAATTATTACTATTTTTGTACATTTTTAAAATATCTCTTTTTTAATTTTTAAAATATATGTTTAATACTGCTACTAATGTACAATGTGCGATCCATAATTAACACATATTTGTCAATTACTTATTTGATTTATTGTTATATTCTCCTTGTCCGATTAAAATAATCTTGTTTCTAATTAAGGCTCTTTTTGTTCCAATAGCTGAGTCATGTTTCTATTCTCTTTTAGTTCAGTCTACAATGAACTCATATTTAAAAAGTAAAATATAAATAGTAAATATGATGTCAAATTACTAATTTTGAAATGTTATGTAACATCTCATAAAAAAAAAATGTATATCTTTAAAAAACACGACTCTCGTAATGATACTAAAAAGTATCAATTATTATTCGTGCACCTACCTTACCCAAATGGCCCATGGCCTTGCCTATCTTGTTAAATCCATTTGAGGGCATGCACCATTTTTCTGCTTGGCTAATAGCTTCCAATTCTCCTCGTTCATTCGTACAATTTTTCCCAATAGTGATTTGAACAGAATTCCAATCTTTACAGGCATCCAAAAGCTTGAAGACACACCATATTATGTTGCACTTGCATCTCTTGTGATCCCAATCTTGAATTCAATGAACATTTAAATAGTTCTTCAATAGCAAATATGCATTTTTGGTGTTGCAAGTGGAATATTAATCTAATATGATTAATATAATGAAATTTGACAATATAGTTTAGTTGTCCGTCAACTCAATACAACCGTTACATCTAATCTTATTTTAGTTTTAAGGTCGAAAACTCCTCACTTGGGACATTAACTTATTGACAAGCAGTGGTAGAGCCAGACCATTAGAGATAGATGAGACAATAATACTTTTTTCATGGCATAATAAAATATCAAAACTACGTATTTTCAATCTCAATTCTGTCCCAAATTTTTATAATTTCTGGTGAGGCAATACTCAAGAACTCCTAAATTTTAAATCATTTATAACATATAGTAAGTGTGTTTCTAAAAAAAATGAGGATCCCCCAAAGTTATATGTGACTCCGCCACTATTGACCAGCGATTGACTGTAGACCGACAGAGTTATCTAGACGTAATATTATCACATAACCAAATTCAAGGTCAGTTGGGCGCACTAAACTCCTCATTTTCAACTTTTCATCCATTTCGAATATGTGTAGAATTGATTACGTATGGAGAATGTATGAGCAGTTATCAACTTTGAGTTGAACATCTAGAATCCCATCAATTCATACTCCTAATTCTCATCCTTCACAATCATGCAATTAAGTGAAAAACAAATGACTATATCACATCACTAGCGTGTGTTCTTTGTTTCTTTTCATTTTTACAACCGATAAAAATTGAACCGTTGATTTTTGAATTAACGTTAAAGAGCTTAATCGCTGTGGTCATTTCTGACTATCATCAGTAAGACCAAAGGAGATGTATATAATAAAGTAAATTAGTGATGAATTGTAATATTTCAACTCAAAATCAATCATTGTTTGTTTGAGTTGATTTAATTATGGCTTTTTGTCATTTTCTTGATTGGCGATGAATATATTTTAAATGGAATTTGCAACTCTTTGAATTTTTCCAAGATTCATCTTCTATGTGTCAAATTGTCAATCTCCCAAAACTAATAAAAATAATATTGTTGCAACTTGAGCCCGCAGGTTTCAATCCAAGACTCAATTGTTATATTATCGAGAAGTTTCGCCCTACATTCTGTTAGGCGCAAAACGTATACCCATTGAGCAGAAAAATAAATAAATGGTTGAATTTATATGCTCATCGTATGGACAAAAGAAGCCACAAACTAAAGTAGCTTATTCTTTTCCAACATACCAATACAGAAATAATTTTCATACAAAGCAATTCCTCAACTTTTGGAACGCCAATCACATTCTGTCTAACGTTAGCATGTTCAGTCCCCCACCTTTTTCAGTTTGAGTATGTTTTATTACTATCCCAGTTATAACGGCAATTCGGTATATAGAAACTTCAGCATATGCGAGTCTAAGACAAAGCCATACTACTATTAGGACAGTAATCTTACCTATGTTTCCACAAAATACTGTCCACATAACTTCAAATCACGTGACAATAGTTTTTTATCGCTACGCTAAACCTGCAGCCCTTCATCATCATCATCATTCTTCAAGCATATTTGTAACCACAAATGCTTTGCTTATAGCTTAAGCTAAATACAGAAGATGATTTGGAGTGTACAAATTGAGTTGAATCAAGAAGTGTTTGTAGGTGAAAACAGGTAAGATATTTTCCATACAAGTATAAAATTGGTGGTCCTTTTTTTTTTCCTTATCCAAAAGGACCAAAAACGTCTGAAACTGAAACTCTCCATGTCCATGGCTATATTTTTCCAGTAAATTCCAACAAACTTTATGTTGTTGAATTCAAGTGCAGACAGACCCTTAATCTCGAAAGAGACTTATAATGTCCCTAAAGCTAAGGGACAGTTGAGATACCCCTTTCACAGACAGAAGGTTATGCAGCTAAGCGCGGGAATGGTGCATCTCATATCCGGGAATAGAAGAATCATTCCTTAAAAGAATCCCATATTGCCTTTAGAGAATATAACTCAAATTCCTATACAAACCAAACTAACATAGGAATTTTAATCCCAGATATCACTTGCCCGTTCCCCCACTCATTCCCACGCAACAGTCTGTATCACAAGAAAGAATCGAAAATTACATATAAGCTCTCCATGCCAGGCATTTGGGAGGGGAGGGGACCATTTATAATCTGTAGAGCTGCATCAATACATATAAATATATATACACACACTTCTTGGTGTTCTTTTCTTTAGACTTTATCTTCATCACTTTTCTCTGATGTTGATTCTTTTGTTTCTTTTGCTCATTTCAGATTGAATTCCAATGTATACTAGAGTAGCTTCTTCTTCAACTTGAATTTTCTGCAGCTTTTTCTGTGGTGACAAATGGCTACCTTTATTGGGTTTTAATTTAAAGATCCTAACATGGCCAATTGCAAATAGCAGCAGTTTAATAGTAAAATATTAGAATATTTTTTTTTCAAATTTAAATTTTCATAATATTTTAATTAAGAAGCCATTATGGTGTAAATGACAGTCTATCTGGAGATAACAAGTTGATTGATGTCAGATTTTTTGCAGAAATCATGGACAACAATAAGAAGCTAGATCAGCTCTCTCTAGTGGTCCCAAAATGAGGGAAGAGATTATGATACATATTTTATTCGTTCGGGTTCGGTTTCAGATCTTCTGTCCAATTTATCTCGGTTTTGCCGTAACGAATTAGACAGGGGATCCGAAGTGATAGTTTATTGGATCATTAAACAATGTATAAGAGTGTAGCTAGATGAGTTGTGATCACCGACTGAATTTTACAGAATCTGCATTGGGGATGATATCTGAGTTTTCTAATATGACGTAAACGATAAAGAAGGCTTCTTTTCTTAACTTTGTTTGCCTTTTGTCTTTGTTTTTGCTTTCCAATGAATTCTTCAAGAAACACTCAAAGTTTGGCCTTTAATTTGTTACACCTGTTCTGTTCCCACTGGCCAAAGCAAACACCAATGGTGATATAACAATAATATATGGGACTGGCCTAATTTTTTAAGGGTGGCAGTCATTTACACACAACATAAGAACATAACCAAACATGATATAAACAATTTAGAATTGAATCTTAGCGAATTCGGAGAAATTTTTTTTTTTTTGGGGGGGGGGGGGGGGGGGGAAGGAGGTGTTAGAACAAGCTTTTGAGAGTAAGGAACAAATGAGGGAAAAAGCTACCGCCTTAAATAAGGTATCTGTAACGCCTCTGATCGCAGAATCCTCCTCAGCTCCAGAGGAGTATCGTGCTCAAACAATACTAGGCACCTATAAGTCTCAACACAAATAATATGAATAACTAAACGAACAAGGTCAGAGTTAATGAATGTCTACCCACAAACCCCGCCAACCCGACACGAACCACCACCCCTTACCTAATTTATATTATCCATCAAGATCAAGCATCATGAAGAAGGAGGAGGGGGTAGGATAAAGAATTGTGGTTCAGAATGGATATTGGCAGCTGAGGCATTTATGGGATGTTTCAAGCTTAGATTAAGGGTATTCAAAGCATACCACTTCTGGGTATTGATGTCTACTGTCCACCAGACACACAAAGTGCTGTTTAAGTTGGTTGATGATTTCATCATCATATGCATAATAATGCACAAAAGTTGCATTATAAATTTAGTTAAAGAAAAGCCAAACATGGTGAGCCCATTATTCACTGAGTGGGAAGATTAACCAATGTACAAAACAAACAGTACTACTCAGACCAGACAATGGGACCTCAAGAAAAGACGTCAAAATCACCATGAATGTGAACTGTCACTGCAATGTTAGCTCATCTTAAAAGCAAAAGAACCAGAATCCTAGCTCAAAAGATAACATTATAATCTCAGTTCTTGTGTTTCATTGGCCATTCTAGATGATGAAAAGATAAAACTCAAGATTTACAAGTCATATATGCAACAAGTGGCTTAGTAAATCCTTGAACAGCAATACTTACTTAGTAATCGAGGTACAAGGTCGCGCGCTGGAAGTTGTCGTGTGGTAGTTTTAATCTCCAATCTTTTCTTTTGCGGCTCATCGGCCTTCCTCTAGCTGCGGGGTCTCTGTTTTCCTTCACGTCAGCCAGTTTCCAGACGCAGCATCCTGATTCATCGTCAACTGAGTCGAGCAGAAACACTCCCTCCTTTTCTGGGCATTGTGGCTCCAGATTTTCAACGTAGCTGATTCTCATAGGCATGTCTTTGAACCTATACAAGTCATCTGGTATTCTCAATAGCCGTTCTGCACCGGGCGATGATACCTTGAAGAAAGGGAAAACAAAAAACAAAGTCACATTATGTTTTATTCCAGAGCTACTTCCCTTGTTAGAACTAAAAGTAAGTACTTACTTCAAGAGCCAAATCTTCAGGGATGTCACCAGCTGCTCCTACTTCATCTAGCTTTGCCTTGAATTGTCTATTGAAAGATTCCATTTCATCCATGCTGGGACAACCATACCTAAGGAAATCAACAGAGCCAGTTATGCTTAAGCGCGACGTTTTAGAATAATTATACCGACTAAATAAAACACGCGAAACATACTCCCAGAGTACATTGCATACAGTCTAGAAAGTGATAAATCCATATCAGTTTGTTCAAGGATTACTTGACTATTGGAATCTAAACATCTTATAAGTCCAAAAAAAGCATGAATGCGAACTGGAGAGGGCCTCAAAGATGAAAAATCACAACTAATTGAACAATATGAAGATCGGGGCATAAACATCTTCTTTTGCTTCTCACATATAAATGCTTATCCAACTCCAAAATTTTCCCTTGTACTGGAAGTTTCTAGTGCAATGAAAATCTTACTCATTGGATAGTTTGTCAAGTCTGACATAAATATATCCTCGTGGAGAGGTTTTAAAAGCATAAAGCTTTAAGTCATCATCAAACTGCAGTAGCACTTCTTTGGCTATGGAAAGTGCTCTTTCTCCCCAGGAACAGCTCTGGAAAATCACCCCACCTCCATCGCCCCCATCGCCAATCTAGACTGAACAGACTTAATCAACTACTAAAATACATAATGGAACAATATCGGAACTCAAACATCAAGGTTTTAGTGCATACCTTGGCCTCAACTTCTTCTTCTTCTTCCTCCCATGCATCAATTGGTTCAACCTCATCCTCTTCATCACCTGAAATTAAAATTTAGAATTTAAAATTTTGAAAACAAAACACACACACTCACTCTTGAGAAAGGAAAATTTCAGAAGAAAAGTTAATTGAAACTGTGCTTGCTCAAGCAGACAAAGAGTCAAACACATGGTGAACATTCACGACATCTTAAAGAAAATCGATGAACCGAAAAGGGAAACCAAAAACAAAACAAAAGTTTACGAGACGGAGCTCAGCTTACCATGGTTTCCTGTGCTGATTATTTCGGAGGAACTACTGTTTAAGCACCGCAGAGCAATGGAAGAAGTGAAAAGCGAGGTGGGTTTCCAAGAAACTCCCATTTTGTAAGAATCATAAAAACTTTGAGAACCCTTTGAATTCCCTGTGGCAAGAGCATGATAATGGCGATGAATTTGGGGCGGGAATGGTGCTGACTGTAAAAGGGTGCTCTGGCTTCTGTACAATAACAAAGACGGAACCTTGTTAGCGATTCTTCTTTTCATCTTCTCTTCCTTTTAGGGAAGACGGAACCCTTGGCAATATTCTGGGCACAAACTTGCCGGTTTTCACCTCCTCAGCTCTTTTTGCTGGAGAAAAATTTTGAACTTTCTGGGATACTCTTTAATGGATACTGTTATAGGTTTCTGTTCATACTCTTTTAGTGCCTGTTAATACGTTCTAATATTAACAAGTTTTTGCAGTTCTCTTTAATAGAAGTATACGTTCTTGGAATTTGCCGGTTAAGCAGCAGAACTGGCAAATCTAATATTATTAGAAAAAGCAAAAACTGATTGATATAAGTGATACTGGAACTTAACAATTGTAGTACCTATACACAGGCAGAAGTAGCACAACTATATCACAGGCACTAATTAGCTTAGCTATCAACATAACTGAAAATAAAGAGTTTCACTGCAAAATTTGCAAAAGATATGGATTTTTTTTGTTTTTCCATGGGCTACTTTTTGCTACAATCTTAAGATAGTTCTAAGTGTATCAGAAAGATTCTGGACGGTTTGCTGTTCTTGTGTTGCTTGCATATCCTGAAGTGCCATATCTTCATAGCACCTGAAGCATCAAAACACAGAGGGATCAAGACTAGAAACCAGGGGAGAATTAGACAGAAAAGATGGTGAAGCAATAACACACTGAAAAAACAAATAATTTTCTTTGTCTAAAGCTTCAAGTTTGAGAGAGAGACATTGTTGAGCAAAAGAACCAAGAAACAGAACAGAAAAGCATACATTTTGTGGTAAGCTAGGGCCCGAGCAAGATTCATTAGAGTAGGACTTGAAGTAAGTCTCTGAAATACGCTTGGAGGCAAAGGTACCTGCAACAGCAGAGGAACAGAAAGATCAGAGGAAAGAAAGGGAGACAGATAATGGAAGAAGAAGAAGAAGAAGAAGAAGAAGAGAACCTCATTCTGTCTATTTCGGCCTTTTTTAGACTGAGCATCACCGGTGAAAAGCTCTTGAATGGCCTCCACAGCATTACTCCCACTATCATCTGATTCGCCTCCAAACATATTGTCCGACAAAAGAGCTATAGGTGATATGTCTGTTGCCCTAAGAAATGGAATGGGTACAGTGTTCCCCGCAGAATATATTGACCACAACTACAGAAAAATAACAAATTCCAAATAAGCAAGGATCTGGTTTACAGAAGAAGTAGCACTAATTCACATAAATGAATGCATGCATGTGCTTGTGTCTGAGTGTTTGTCTGTAGGGATATTAGGGTTTAGGTTTAGGTCCTTGGTTGAAAAGAAAGTTCACCTTATCCAGTGCCTTCCTGCTCACGGTTTCACTGGTAAATAAACTGCTGCCCAAGTCATTAGCAGCACCAGTTGCACTTCCATTTGAATCAACCTTTTGCTCTGGAGACCTAAGGATTGAAGGAGATGCTTGTAAGGACTGTGAAACAGGAAAACCATCCCTGTTCGGAACCCCCATACTGGCGAACGGACACACATAGATTGAGAAAAGAATCAGAAAAAAATTAGTGCTTCAAGTTTGATCAGATGGCACTGCTTATAAGGTAATACTAGGAAGCATTTAACTGTAACAGGTAGAATAGAGAAACACGAACTTCTATCTAGTTTTTCTCCTTTCTTTTTTTTCAAAGAAATCCAATAAATATATAATCAAGGTACATGACCCGTAATGTGAGCTCACACCTATAGCTCATTTTCTTCCTTTCCTTTTTTAATTGCAATAAATATAATCAAGGTACTGTTCAGAAACAAAATAGACTTCGTATGCAATATTTGTTTGCATATAAGCACCAATCAGAATGGAAAGCAAGTAAAAAAGGAAAGGAAGGCCAATAATGGATTAGCATGTGAAGCTTTAGTAGTTACCTGGAATTCAGTTTTTGATCTCCAACACCACTAACAGATGGCCTTCCAACATGTCGTAGAGCAGGTGGCACTTCTTCTGCTTCTCCTTTCCGAACAATGACAGTGCCAAACTCACCTGGTCAAAACAAAAGAGTCACAAAACAGGCAACTTAATTCTTTCAATAAGCATCCATATACATCACAAACACAAAGACAACCATCCCTAACAAGGGTATATACACTCTTAGATTGGCATACAGAAGTAGTGTCAACCCAATAAAGAATTCAAAAAAGGGAAAAGGATTTCTTGGTGGATGTACCAAACAAGAGTAATATTATCATCTGCGGCATATGAAGTCCTAACAATCTAGCTAACTAGAGATGTAACAAATTAACATACAAATGCAAGCAAGATAGTAATCGTATAATTAAACATTACCTTCAAGAGATGGTTCCACTTTATCAGATAAAGGTGGTCGTCCTAGAGTACTTCCTGAGGGTATTGTACGCGCGACATCAAGAGCAACATTCTGAACTTTTGATGGGACAGTATCTCCATAGTCCTCATTCAACTTTGGACCTCCCAAAGTCTTAAAAAAAATGAAAAACGAGAAAGAGATATAAGAACTTAAACATTGGAGAGAGAGAGAGAGAAAGAACAGATTAACTTTGTTTCAGAAAAGGAAGTGAGCAAAAAGAAGAAGAAAAAAATCACATAGAAACTCAGTAATCAATAATAAGAAAAAAATTATCCAAAAAATTTCAGAAGTCATACACCATCCCCCAGTAAATCAGGCTCTGAAGTAGCATTTTGCGCTTGCAAGGCCATGGTAGCCCAGATTTGCTTTGCCTTCTCAATCTTGGGCAGCATCGTGGAAGCTCCACTTTTAAATCTTTCTATAAATTTGTGCTTTTAAGATGCAACACAAAGACATAAAGTAAACATCAGAACTGATATATTTTAAAATTAATAGCAAATACAGTGAGAATGTGCCCCCCCCCCCCCCCCCCCCCCCCCTCTCTCCCTCTCCCTCCTCTCCCTCCCCAGGCAGATTTCTTGATATAACTACACCTTTTTTCTCTGGAAAAAGGAAGAGACTACATGATGATTCCTCCAAATGTTAATGGTGTCAAACTTGATAAGCAAACTGAATGATAGCTGTGAGCTCTGTTGCCACGAATATCCACGCAACTTATCAGTTGATCATGTATATTAGCTCTAAGCCTAAAACCCTTCCAAATAGTGAATATAAACCAAACTGAATTATTGGCTTCATATCATATTTTCAGTACTTCATGGCACAATCAACAGAAAATATGAAAAGAAAATGCCGCATAAAAATATTTATGGATACCTTTAGCATCTCAGCAGCAGTTGGACGAAGCCGTGGATCCTTAGTAAGACACTTTGCCACAAAATCATGGAAAACAAGAGACCTGCAGAAATAAAACAGTCAAGCTAGAGAAATTTAATTAGTCTATCACAATCACAAACAGAACAGTCCATATATATCTACAGCTAAAAGCTTGTGGATATCCTAAAAGTGACAGAAATTTAGCACTTTATCCAAGCATCAGCCACAGAATTTTGTATCACAATATTGGAAAAAAGCAGACCAGAAAAATCTGGTTTACATAAGTTCTTGATTGAACGTTATTAACTGCAAATGTCAAGAATATACAGATATCTTTCAGCTTTACCCTATGTAGATACAAAGTCTGCAATTTCATCTAAATGAACTATATATATAAGATTTCAGAAAAGAAATGCTAAAAACAGGAGTTAAGGTACAGAGAAATGACCAAGGAGACAGTCATTCAGACTCATTTAGCAGGAAAGCTTTGCTATCATACCATTTCTCTTTATCCTCAAGCATTGGAGCTGGTTCTATAGATATCATAAATAGGACCTATCACAAAAGGCAAAATCATCAAGCTAGAAATCACCATACAGACTCCTGAGCTTATACAAAACATGGTATACAGAAATCATAACATTATCAGTTTTTAATTTAAAATAACAAAAAAAGAATGCACCAATTCCAGTACAGATACTCGTGCAATGAAACAGAATAGCATGCCCAACAGAGTGCACATCTTTACATGTACACTGAAATTGAACAACAAATTTTCGCTATACAGCAATCGATTCACACATAGAACCCTGAATGAAAATAGCAGTTGAAAACAATCGTTACCTACCTTAATTTCGGGGCCAATTTAAAAGGGAAAACAATATCACATTGGGCATGCCATTTTACATACTCCCATGAGATCAAATTTGATGGTTAGCATCCATTTTATACATCATGATGTACACACTGACAACAAATCTCAATTTTTATGCATATGTTTGACAGATTTCTCACTTCTTTTTTTCTTGCACATCATTCCATGTTCAAGAAAAATCCCACTTGATTGGGTTTCATAATTCTAAGCATACTACATCTCATATACAGTAAAGGATTTCTATTTTTTGTTTTCATTTATGTGGAATAATGGCAAAACTATGATTTTATGGAAAAATAAGAAACATAAATCTTGTCCATTTGATTGCTTTACTTCACACTTCCCCAACTGTAATTTAAATTAGTGAGACAAATTAACATTAGGCTACCTTGTTCCAATATAGCCATTATCTTCTCTGGAACAAGGAATTATCAATTCTGAAACAATCACTTCAACAGAAAAAAAGAAATGCTTCAAACTCATAGACTAACCCTCATTGGATGAACAGTAGCTCTTGGTGGATAACCCTGAGAGAAGATAACAGAAGAGTCAGTAACTGCCAGCAACTATATAGTATCAATCCTACAACAACAAGCCTTTATTCCAATATGTGGAATCAAATGGATCACATATCGCTACAGTGTACAATCAAGACACATTGTTGCATTCATACTTTTAATTAAGTATAAAATATCTTTTTTTATTGTGTATGGTCAAGACACATTGTACCACTCCTCCAAAATAACATAAAATCCATCTAAAGGTATACAACTTTTTTGAAGACAATAAACACCCAATGAGCCAGCTGAATTTGAATGAAAACCCAGAGAAACTTTTACATGAAAGCTGTAAGTACTGAATGAAATGAAAATATATACCTCTGCCATTTCAATAGCAGACACTCCAAGAGCCCACACATCAACCTTAAAAAGGAGAATTTTCAGGAAACATATGAGCTAACAATTTAAGCATAGAAGGTCTAAAAATTAAATGGAAAATGCACAAATATAACAACAATGGCCTTTCAAGGCTCATCAGAAGGAAAATCAGATTACCTTGCCATCGTAACGGCTTTCTTGAATAACTTCAGGAGCCATCCAATGGGGTGTGCCAATAAACTGAAAATGAATGAATATCAATGAAAAAACTTTTTGAGTGTCAAATGATAAATTTCAACAGAAACATTTTCTAAGCAGTTATGGAGAAGTAAAAAAGGTAGAAAGGTAGAACTTCCCATTAGTAAAAACTTAGGTGGGGTTTATGTGGGTTCAGAATGAGGGAAATTAAAGTGATAAGGGAAAGGAATGTTTGATTAGAGTGTTTAGGAATGGAATTTTCGGAATGATACCCTGACTTTTGGGAATGTGCCAAACCCACTTAAATTGGTTGGTTTGCCATTCTGTTCCACTCTAATATCGAATACTTCCACAGTGATTCTGGTGGCCAAACCAGAAACCCCCCTAGTTTAAATCTTTTAAAGACTTGATGTAGTTCTTACCGTGTTGCGTTTGGACATAGTTCTTGTAAGTTGTGCAGCAACCCCAAAATCACCTGTTCATATCACAAAATATTTATGGTAGACAAGCAAGTTAACAAAACAATATAGAAAGCGTGATACAAGATCTTCAGGTTAAATAATATAATTTCCACTTCATATGAGCAAAAAGGAAACATCTAAGTAAATTACTCAACGATCAATTAAACACATCAATTGTCATATTAAGTATATAGTACCATAAAAAACAAGATCACAAAGAAAAATATAAACAGTAAAGTGCACCATTGCCTTTGAAGATGATTACTCACCCAACTTGACCTCTCCTTGGTCAGTCAATAAGATATTACCACCTTTAATATCTCTATGTACCTTGAAGATCGAGTGCAAATAAGATAGGCCCTGAAAAGAGGAAATAACATCTTAAACATACATAAAAAGACAAACTCAAATCTATATAAGTGGAAAACCCTAAAAGAGAAAATCCAAAATAAGGAAAGGCAGGGTAGTCTAAAATATGTTGAATAACATGCAAGGAATCCCATGCAAAGAACAGAGGAGATGAACAAGAACCAAGAACAAGGAGAAAAAGAAAAACACTTGCACTCTTAACTACATGGGAACCATATCTTCGGCAGTAATAACGTGCCACCTAGCTCCAGCTTCCATGCAAGGAAAATGAAATGCACAGTTACCTTCAATGCTTCCCGACAAATGAATGCTATTTGGTACTCCTCCAATGGTTCATCAGTAACATTCATCAAGTCCGCAACACTGCCACCTCCACAATACTCCATTACTATCTGTCAACAAGTAAGCTTCCATGAGACTTACAACAACAACAACAACTAAGCCTTTGTCTCCCGGGTCGGCTATATGGATCACATTTCGCCATCGTGTACGATCATGGCACATCGATTCATTTCTATTCAAATATGACATGTCATATTTTAAAGTTGTTTTCCAATTCTTTTTAGGTCTTCCTCTACCCCTTTTAATATGTCCAAACCATTTTTTTCATCTATTGGGGCTACTCCTACTATAAGCAAATAAAATTGATCAATCGATTTAATCCAATGCAAGAGAAAACAGCAACAGACAAAAAAAAGCACAATGTTCTACAGTGCTTTCAGTTGAACATGAAAGAACTTGCAGTGAAACACGTATACATGCAGCAGAAACTTGTCAGAAATAGAGATGGTCTCATCATACCCATAGATACTCTTCGATTGATGATAGCTACCAAGGTAACGAACAACATTAGGATGATTACATTGCTGTAACATCTCAATTTCACCACGGATTTCCTCATATCCCTCCTCCTGAAAATGTACAAGAGTGTAAAGATAAATTGCAACAGTGTTCCAACACTTGCATTGCACCAAAAGACTTGATAATCACACGCAAGCATACCCCTTCACTCAAGGAGATCACTTTGATGGCAACCATCTCTGAAGTTATTTTATCACGAGCCTTATATACAGCCCCGTATGATCCCTTCCCTGCATTTTCAGCAACCCAAATACTTCTTCAACAGCCCAAATCCTACTTAACAGAAATACTACCAAATAAACTAATTTCTACACACAAAGTGTGTTGATTAAACTGACAACCAATTCAGCACATATCAACAGGTAAGTCCAAACTGCATCCCTTACTACAACAGAACTCTTGAAAATGTATTTGGATAATCCCACATGTAGAAGAAATGCCATGTTTGTGAAAATGCAAAGATACAGAGCAGAAGAAAAAAAAAAAAGACAGCACATAGCACATGCATTGACCTTGTAGAACATATAAACTGAAAATCAGTGATGCAGCTCAAAAAACTAATAAAAAAAAAAAAGAGAAAAAGAAAGAAAGTTAAGATTTTGAGAAAAGTTTACCAAGCTCATGTAGCAGTTCATACTTGGTTAAAGGGTCTTCCCTTGTGATACTATCCGGAATTGAACTTGTCGAGACTTTCCCACTGCCATGGCCCCTTAAGCGCCCATCACTGCCGCCGCCCCCCTCCTCCGCCATCATACCAACACTATTTCCACCTTTCCGCTGCTTCCCGCCAAACCCACCACCAATCTCCCCCACCGCCTGCATACTGGCTACCGCCCTACTCATCGTGCCCCCGCCACCACTCTTCCTCGTCGTCCTCGTAGTCGTCCTCCTCACCACGGTCCCTGATCCCATTTCCTCCTCGTCGTCATCATCCTCCTCCGCCCCTTTCCTCACCACAAAAGTCGAAAAGTCCCCTACCCCGTCCCCCTCATCCTCATCCTCCGCATATCTCCTCCTATACGACGCCGCATTGTCAAAGTTCCTCCTCCCAGTCCGATCCCACGCCTTGGAATTAGAATTGGAGGACTTCTTAACAATCATGGTTCCGGAAATCGAAGAGCCCACGTCGTAGGGGTCATCGTCAGCTCCCGAATTAGAAGTGGGGTCTAAACCAAAGTCCTTGGGCAAGCGTTTAAGCAAAGGTGGGAGCAAATCGTCGTCGGTTTCGTCGTCGTCCTTGCGGACCATAGTGGCGTAAATGTCCGGGTCGTGTCGCTCCTCAGCGTCGTGGTTCCTCTGATCGTGGATCACTACAGTGGAGTAAAGGTCGGATTGCGTAGGAGGTGCGGCTGGCTTTCTCGTACGTCGAGCTGTCGGGGAATAGTCCATTACTCCTGTTTTAGCTATCCCAGATTAATACTAATACCGGTAATGATTCTCATTAACAGCGCAATAGGGGAAAAGTTGGGGAAGTGGGGACGAAGAAGCTGATGCTGTCGAAATTGCTGAAGGATCTCTTAGGGGCCATTGCTGAGGTGAAACTTGCGTCACTGTACGACTGAGAGCTCGACTCGTCGTCCCAGATTTCCATGGCCCGAAGAAAATACAGGCCCTCTTTGCATATATCTATTGGTTCTGGCCTGCGTTATTTGGGCCTTACAAAATACTCACTTCGAAAGTATATGTTGTATTTTCTCTGTCGATTGGTCCACGATGTCTTTTCCTTTTCTTTTTTTTTTCTTTTTCCTTTAATGCAAAATGTGATCACGTTATAACATCGTATTCACTTCAGCATTTGTCATTGAGCAATATTTTTCATAATTTTATATACGAAATGAATCATCTCACTCGTACGTAACACTCAGCACGCATTTAAATGACTTAGAGAGATGAAAAAATATAGCCTAACTCGAAGGAATTCGATAAGTCAGAACTTGATTTTCATTAATAAATGCTCAAATTTACAAAAAATAGTCAAACACAAGTGAATAGTAAACACGACGAATTTGGTAAGTCAAAACTTGAGTTTCATTTTTATCGTGATCAAATTGAAAATTTTTATTTTACTGGATAAAAATATTTTGGAGGAAATTAATTTTGAAAATTTGTATAAAAGAGAGATAAGAAACGAAATAAAAATACTATTTTTTGAAATTATGTGAGTAAGAATTCAGTAACGAGAATTTTTTATTTTAATTTAGCAAAAAATGAGAATGTATAGATATGAAATTTTCTTTTCAAAAAAAAAAAAAAGAATGTTGATTTTTCTGAAAAGAAATCGAAGTAAACAGAGCCTTAGATTTCATCAATAAAAACACAAAATTACAAAAAGTAGCCAAACACAAGCCTTTAGTTACATTTACGTCCCTGAAATTTGAGGAAATTACCAATACTATCAATAATCTTAAAACACCAGAAGAAGGACCTCAATTAGCATGAGTTATTGAAAAATTCATTGATCCAATGTACTAAATTTCATCCATAAAACAATTGATGGTTTCTCTCCAAGTAAAAGTTCTCTCACTTTCCTTGGCAACTTGTATGAAGGCCTAAAATCTTCAAGCTCAGCAACTCCACAATACACACTGATCTGCCTGCCTTTAACTATCAGAAACTTGCCTTGCAGATTTCCACACTTCCGGCAGATGCTTGATTGGCCGCCCGGTTGCTTCCAAAATTCATCCGATTTGATTCCCTCGCTACTCTAGAACCAAACTGAAATTTTACGACAGGAGAGAGTCAGATGCGATGAGATAACAAGGAGTATTTGGACAAGGTTTTCAGTTAAGAATAGTTCCTTTCTTTCTGCATTCTTTACTTCTATAGTAGGAAGCAGCCTTTCCGGCAGATACCTGAATTGCTCTTTTCGGAAGAACAGACGCTCCAGATAAACCAAGCAATCTTGCAACCTCCAAAAGAGAAACATAAATTGTAAGGCCAACAAAAATCACCTGCTTCATTTTGATCAACAAAAAGGACAGAAATGATGGGAGAATCTTCCAAGCTGCAGTTTTTTCGGTTTATAACGAAATGGGAAGTGCGTGGACTATTAAGACTTGCTAATCTCAGATTGCATGTGCCAAAAAGTAAAACCCAGGAATGGATACCTCTCTCAAAATCTTTTTATCGCCTATTCCACTTGGTTGGTCAAGGTCAGCGAGCTCCCAGAGAGGTATATTAAGCAAGGTCCTTATGACATCCTCATCCAAGAAGGGAAATCTTGCCTGAATACATATCAGTGTGATCAGCTTTTCAAAAAAGCCAACAAACATACATATCTGAGTCATTGGAATACCTCTTTTCCATTGTCAGCAATACACCTGTCATCTCTCCCAAGGTTTCTCTTCCAAATTCTCTGCATGTCTAACTTCATTTCTTCATGGAGCGCAAGCCAACTGGTGAATTATGACGAATCATAATGAAAATTAGAAATAATCAAAAGCTTTTCTTTTCCTCTAAAGAATTCAGACGGAGCAATTATGTAAAGTTACAAAAGAAGGCAATTAGCAAATGCAAGCAATGAGAAAACAGACTGTTAGTTTATTTCCTAATTCTCATCTCTTCTCTTAGAAAAACATTCATGCTATATCATGATAAATGCTTTAAGCATGGCCAGTCCCAAGTTTGGATAAATTAGGGAGGTTGGGTTAAGTTGATTATTAGAGTAAAATTCTTACGTTTCATGATATGAGTCATATAAGAAATCAACGTTTTGATAGAACACAATAATGAGATGCTTGAATGTGACAGCATCCATCAAAGGAAAACCAATCCTAGAAAGTAACTACATTCTAATGTCCCATATTGATATGTTCTTAAAGATGCACTGACCATGGAGTAGGTAATAGAAGCAAACCTTCCATTTTTATATTTTGTTTTGTACCGACCATATCCTGCACACTGTTCATCTGCACCAGCACCAACGAGAAGAACTCTAGCCTCAGACTTATACTTAACGGGTAGGCAGTCACCACTCCCTCCATAAACCCATCCATCACCTCCAGCAGCTAACCATAACGCTATACCAATATTGAGGTCCTAAAGCAATCATAAAACTAAGTTTAGCATATAAGATAGGTAGAATAAAAGAACATGTGTTCCTTCTGTTTCTTCATTTCTTTCACTTTTTTCAGCAGACAAGTAAACTCATCAAACAAACAACCAGAGATTATGAATCCCATTCCAGGGTAAAGTAAAATTTATAAAGCTCAAGCGCACATGAAGTGGAATGTTTACCAACATGATGCAGAGAATAATTACAAAATTGAAACTATCCAGAAAGCATCATGAAGTAAACAAATTCGTGATTTTCCAAGAGAAGATTACCATATAGGTCTTTGCAGGAGAAATAAGCGATACGACATGCTTCATATCAGAAGTCAAACTCATTAAATCCGCATCAATCTCTACTAGCTTCCATCTGCATCCTTAATTATGTAAGAACAGCCAAAAAAAAAAAAACTAGACTACTACAACCACAGAAACCAAAACAAAATCAACTATGTATAAGCAGGAGAAGATCATACAAAGCTGAATCATCAAAGCAACCATAATAATTTCATTTAACTGGAAGACTATAAGATTCATCCACATCAGGAATGTACATCAGCTATGTTTCCAGTTATCAAGCACCAGACCCAAATTTTTTGCACGAGCGGGATAAAGTTGAACATAGAAAAGTTTCAACCTTTGTTAGGCACAAGACCCAAATTTTTCGGTACCTTCTAGTCGGTGCAATCTTTTCAAGTTCCTTCACACCTGCCCTAGCAGAGATTCTATCAGGAGCGCACTGGCCATCGAAGCTCACATTAAGCAAATCAATATCATCTGCATGCCAAATTTCCAATAATATTTAGATGCTTGCAGAGAAGCTTATAAGTAACATTTTAAGGAAAAGAGAAAAATCACATCTGATGTTTTAGGAATTTTGGGAGGTAAAAATGAATAAAAACTTGAAACATTCAGTTACCTCCACCCGACGGTTTTTGTCTTGTTAACCTCCTCCCCACCCCCTTTTCTTACTCCCCCTCCCTCCATTCAATCATTACTCTTATCTCTTAGGGTAAGGAGTAGTATCTTAGGAATGGACTGAAATTAAGCTATCAAAGTAAACCGTACATTTGGGATCAAGGCATTGATCCAATAGTGCCGAAAGGATCATACCATCTAATCCACCAGAAAATAGCACTGCAACTGGAGCACCAGCCACTTGTATCTGCTAATTGCAAAGGAAATAAGGTAATAATTTGAAGAAATTTCCGTGAATAACTATTCTTCTTCTTGAACACCAGCCAAATCTCATCCTAAAGTCTAATGTCCACCCTCTACCTCTAACCCCGAAGTATGGAAAAAGCATGATAGTGAGAGAGAGAGGAGTAACTTTCATCAAGAATGATGAGTATGGAGATAACAACATTCCAGTACATCAGCCTTTTCAATCTACAAGAGAAGCTGAATTCAGATGAATCAATCCCACACCTGGTAAGTAGTGTTTAACACAGTTCGCCGCATCACAGCCTCCCTCAAAGTAGCCAGGACTCTATGTGATGCCTCAAAAAGTGCTGCATCCAGATGTAAAGTAATAACTAAGATGAAATTTCTGATAAAAAAATTTCTTTGATCAGTATAATTTAACTTGAACAGTCACGTTTCTTATCTTATCTTAATAAGGTAAATGGACAAGAGTATTTTGTGAGTTCAAAATAGTTCACAATACCCATTGTAACATTTTAGCAATCATTCAGTGAGTTTTTGCCATGGTCACCTAACAGAGATTGCATCACATATTAACTGAAACTGAATGGCTATGCTCTTACTAGCCCCATACCATTTTCAGGGGAATTCCACGGTTCCCCTTCCTCTGGTTGGATGGAAGTTCTTTCCCACTCAACAAGTTCGTCAAGATTTGCATCAGTCCAAAATCAGTTGAAATGTGGATATTGTTTTGTGTGAGCTGATTGATTAGTTGAAGAGGTTTTGCCATAGATTCTTGATTAGTCTCTTGGGTGTTTGATATTTTTTGTTAGCATTAGAGAATGAGGATTCTAAAGTAGGGAACAAACATATCTTTGATTTGATTTTGCGATAGAGCTGTTACAAACGGATTCAGATCTTCTACCCAAATTCTCATGTCTTATTCTGCCCAATTTCCAAAACTACATAACTTTACTCTCCTAAATTGCTCTCGTCTTTTGTTAAAGTGAAGTTACATAATTTTGGACATTGAGTAAAATGGAACATGAGAAGTTAACTAGAAGATTTGAACTCGTTAGAAACTTGTACATTATTCTTAGATAGTATAACTTCATTGAATCTTCAAAACTATTGATATCATGAACCCTATTCATTTATGCAACAAATTACACTTCGAAATAAGATTCTTTTGATCGAATGAAGAAAAAACGTTTTTTTTATAATGGAATATAATAGTTCAACGTCATAAACTCATAATACATTTGATTATATACAAACAGAACATCTTTAAAAATAAATAAATAAAGATACATTCTTTTTCTTAAGAAAAATATTGCAATTTTTAGTCAACATTCTTTAGCAACTGCAGTGTAATTTCAAATTTTATTAATTATGCCTGCATTCTTTCAATCCGTGACCATTTTAGTTCAATGAAGGAAAAGTTTTCTTGAACTCAACCAATGGAAACTTTAGTGAATTAACGGTTAAACAGACATTTAATTCACAATCAATTTGATCCAATATTTCATTTATTACAGTTAAATTATAGCAGATCGAACACAAACTTAACTAACCAGTCGCACTCCTGCCGAAGTCTCCCCCTTCAACTTCAATGCCAAAACTAACAAAACACGAGTCATGGTGCCGGTGCCACCAATTTGGCCATAATCCCACTCCACAATTGACCCCAACACACCCTTCCTTCTTTTAGCACGATAGCGAAAAGAAGCATAACAATATGACTTTTAAAGAGGTTAGCAAAAGATTATTTTACCGATAATAAAAGGACGTCACTTCCTTTTATTTGAAACCGATAAAACAATTAGAACAAGAATAGTTTTAATTTAACAGGTAAAACAACCAATTGTGCCA
The DNA here is from genome assembly GCA_016801395.1 of Leptodermis oblonga. Classification (NCBI taxonomy): domain Eukaryota; kingdom Viridiplantae; phylum Streptophyta; class Magnoliopsida; order Gentianales; family Rubiaceae; genus Leptodermis; species Leptodermis oblonga. Next base: position 3,655,431 of record CM028751.1, on the reverse strand, counting down.
AAATAAACAAACATAAAGGGGGTAAAAGTGTCAAAGTCAAAATAAAAGTGACAAAAACTGCGGCATGCCTAAACACAAAGAACTAAAAGTGCAATTTTCCCCAAGCATCAAACTCATTTTTGTCTATTTTGGGCTCAGAAACTGAAAACGTGCCTCCCCAAAACTGTTGCAGGTGGAGCGGCGCCGCCTTCTGCATTGCTGCCGGAACATAATAGTTCCCGTCACCACCATAACCACCATATCCTGAAGCTCCCAACTCGTACGGCGCCGGGGTCCTGTCGAGCAATTGATTGGGATAACTCATCGAATACTGAATACCTTGCACATTTGAAGGCTGCGGCTGCTGTTGAAGAACTTCAAACCCCATGTTATCTGTAGTTCCGTTGGAAAAGCTCCAATTCTGAATCATATACGATGAATTATGATCCTGATGATGCTGTAATTGAGAAGAATAATCACTTGCTGGATCCATCGTCATCATCATCACATTTCCACTCGTTTCTGTGGAAAAAGCTTGAGCACCCATCAAGAGATCAACTCTAGACCTCATTGCCTCCAGTTTTTCCCTAAGAAAGCTATCGAGTTTTCGGACATCTTCGTCGGAGAGATTGTCGTACATTGCGCCCCACGTCGGAAACTTGGCTTCGAGAGTCTTCTTTCGAAGCCTAGCGAGATCTGCATCGGCTTTCTTGATCCGATCTTTGAAGAACACCGAAACGTCGCTGATTTTGCATTGGTTGTCGTCCTGACTCGACTTTTTGAATGTCTGAATGAGGCTGTGGATGTGATGAGGATTTTGAGGCCAAATGTCTGGCTCGATTGGCTCCACGACGTCGGGAAAAATGATCAGACAAACATCGACGTCGCAGAGTTGGGACAATTCGTAGGCCTTTTTCTTCAGGCTTGCGCTACGCTTCTCGAACGTTGTTCCGCGTGTTTTCTTGCTCATTATCAGTTGCATGGATGCTCTTGCCCGACCCATCTCTGGAATACATTTGTTTCATAAGTTCTTTTGTGACAAGTAGTAAAACAATTAAAACTCAGAAAGGGGCAGCAATTTCTGACAGAACACGTCAACTATCTATTTCTGAACATGACATGAAAACCCGAACAAATCTAAGGTATTGCCATCGACCCGACAGAAACAGAATCTTTTGCTATAATCTTCAATAGAGTTAATAATCAAGAGAAGTGACCAAAAAATTCAAAGGTTTAACAAGAACATGCGTAAATCAATTGGAGCAAACCATTAGGGGATTCGTTGAAAAAAATTCAACCCACCGATGAACTGCAAACAATGTGGAAAGCTTATTCCAAAAAAAACTACTAAATTACGAATTTCTGAAAAGAATTTCGCGAATCTTAACAGCTGCGCTTCCTTCCTCAGAGATGAATACTCAATTCTCAATGTTCTTCATTCATATCTCCTTAACTTCCCCTCTTCAGTAAGTTTCATACTTCTCACTCACAAAAACTCCACTAAAAAAATTTAAAAAATAATTCCAAAGAAAAAGAAAAAATTGCAGAAAGATTGGGGCACAAGTTAGGCACAAACAAAATTTCCATAAAGTTTGCAGGAAAATAACTCTACTTCCATAACCAAAGATAGACAATAATAAACTCAGAAAAGGAAGAAATTCAGACAATTAACCTTAATTTCTTCAAGGTTTGCGGTAAGAATGGTTTCCGATGATTGAACAGCCCAGCCTATTGTCGGAAGGTAGCGTTCAGTGGTTTTATGGAGGAGCATGGGGAGGTTTTTGGAATCCATAATAATGGTAAATTAGGTGTGAAATTTATGGAAACTAAATATAATCGAATAAGTAGAGAATCAAAGGAAATTTTGGCAAGTTTTCTTTCCTGTTCACCATTTAGTTCCGATGGAACTAATTAGGTAAGTACAGACGAAAACAAAACTAGGCTACTGCACCTACAGAAACCAAAACAAAGTCAACTCTGTATAAGCAGGAGAATATCGTACAAAATTGAATCATCAAAGCAACCAAAAAGAACCATAAAACAAAATTTTACAAACATCATGAACCACTAGAGAAGTGCAGTATTTAAGAACCAGAGATGAAAAACTAAATCTGACAACATTAGGAAAATAAAAGAAGAAAACCTTCCTAGCACAAAGACATAACAGAGGTCGATTTCTCTTATCAAGAAATTACATTCCTTCAGTAGAATAAATTTCTGTAGCATTCGTCGAAAGCCATGGGTGCAAATTGTTTAAACCTCTGCAGTTCCATGGAAACAGCAAACCCAGATGAACATTTCAAGTTCAGGAGATCGATAACCGACTCCAAATTAAATGTATTCTTAAATTGCTTTGTCAGCAAACCTATTTCGAAACAGAAAAATTCTTCACAAATCATTTTGAGAATGAAAAAATCTTCACAAATTCGCAATCTATTTGCATCCTTCTCCTTAGAACTTTTCAGCCGTTGCCCCTGTCTCTTCCTAAATTTCCCAGCTGTTATTTCTCCATTCTCGTCGTGGTTGCGCCCTTATTTTTAATGGAGAGGGTTGATTTGGGAATAAAATTATCACTGCACTGACATGTGTACGCCCACTCTCTATTTTTCACGCGTGTAAGTCATGAAACGTTAGTGTTAAAGTTTTCTATCCAAATCACATTTTAGTCCCAAAACATAAAGGGGTAACTGTATATTATGAAAATACAATGAGGTAACTGTCTCGTGATATATAACATAAGAGGGTAATTGTCATTTGTCCTAATTTTATATACGAAATGAACCATCTCACTCGCACGTAACACTCAGCACGCATTGAAATGATTTAGAGAGATGAAAAAATATAACCCAACTCGAAGGGATTTGGTAAGTCAAAATTTGATTTTCATTAATAAATGCGCAAATTTACAAAAAAATAGTCAAACAGAAGTGAATAGTAACACACGACGAATTTGGTAAGTCAAAACTTGAGTTTTATTTTTATCGTGATCAAATTGAAAACTTTTTATTTTACTGGATAAATTTTTTTTGGAGGAAATTAATTTTGAAAAATTGTATAAAAGAGAGATAAGAAACAAAATACTATTCTTTTGAAATTATGTGAGTAAGAATTCAGTAACGAGAATTTTTAATTTAGCAAAAAATGAGAATGTATAGATATGAAATTTTCTTTTCAAAAAAAAAAAAGAATGTTGATTTTTCTGAAAAGAAATCGAAGTAAACAGAGCCTTAGATTTCATCAATAAAAACACAAAATTACAAAAAGTAGCCAAACACAAGCCTTTAGTTACATTTACGTCCCTGAAATTTGTGGAAATTACCAATACTATCAATAATCTTAAAACACCAGAAGAAGGACCTCAATTAGCATGAGTTATTGAAAAATTCATTGATCCAATGTACTAAATTTCATCCATAAAACAATTGATGGTTTCTCTCCAAGTAAAAGTTCTCTCACTTTCCTTGGCAACTTGTATGAAGGCCTAAAATCTTCAAGCTCAGCAACTCCACAATACACACTGATCTGCCTGCCTTTAACTATCAGAAACTTGCCTTGCAGATTTCCACACTTCCGGCAGATGCTTGATTGGCCGCGCGGTTGCTTCCAAAATTCATCCGATTTGATTCCCTCGCTACTCTAGAACCAAACTGAAATTTTACGACAGGAGAGTCAGATGACATGAGATAACAAGGAGTATTTGGACAAGGTTTTCAGTTAAGAATAGTTCCTTTCTTTCTGCATTCTTTACTTCTATGGTAGAAAGCAGCCTTTCCGGCAGATACCTGAATTGCTCTTTTCGGAAGAACAGACGCTCCAGATAAACCAAGCAATCTTGCAACCTCCAAAAGAGAGACATAAATTGTAAGGCCAACAAAAATCACCTGCTTCATTTTGATCAACAAAAAGGACAGAAATGATGGGAGAATCTTCCAAGCTGCAGTTTTTTCGGTTTATAACGAAATGGGAAGTGCGTGGACTATTGAGACTTGCTAATCTCAGATTGCATGTGCCAAAAAGTAAAACCCAGAAATGGATACCTCTCTCAAAATCTTTTTATCGCCTATTCCACTTGGTTGGTCAAGGTCAGCGAGCTCCCAGAGAGATATATTAAGCAAGGTCCTTATGACATCCTCATCCAAGAAGGGAAATCTTGCCTGAATACATATCAGTGTGATCAGCTTTTCAAAAAAGCCAACAAACATACATATCTGAGTCATAGGAATACCTCTTTTCCATTGTCAGCAATACACCTGTCATCTCTCCCAAGGTTTCTCTTCCAAATTCTCTGCATGTCTAACTTCTTTTCTTCATGGAGCGCAAGCCAACTGGTGAAATATGACGAATCATAATGAAAATTAGAACTAATCAAAAGTTTTTCTTTTCCTCTAAAGAGTTCAGACAGACAAATTATGTAAAGTTACAAAAGAAGGCAATTAACAAATGCAAGAAAACAGACTGTTAGTTTATTTCCTAATTCTCATCTCTTCTCTTAGAAAAACAGTCATGCTATATCATGATAAATGCTTTAAGCATGGCCAGTCCCAAGTCTGGACAAATTAGGGAGGTTGGGTTAAGTTGATTATTAGAGTAGAATTCTCACGTTTCATGACATGAGTCATATAAGAAATAAATGTTTTGATTAAACACAATAATGAGATGTGACTCAATTTTGGAAGCCCAGTGGTAGATAAACATTCATACTATGCCCCCATATTTGTAACAAGTAAGATGCTTGAATGTGACAGCATCCATCAAAGGAAAACCAATCCTAGAAAGTAACTACATTCTAATGTCCCATATTGATATGTTCTTAAAGATGCACTGACCATGGAGTAGGTAATAGAAGCAAACCTTCCATTTTTATATTTTGTTTTGTACCGACCATATCCTGCACACTGTTCATCTGCACCAGCACCAACGAGAAGAACTCTAGCCTCAGACTTATACTTAACGGGTAGGCAGTCACCACTCCCTCCATAAATCCATCCATCACCTCCAGCAGCTAACCATAACGCTATACCAATATTGAGGTCCTAAAGCAATCATAAAACTAAGTTTAGCATATAAGATAGGTAGAATAAAAGAACATGTGTTCCTTCTGTTTCTTCATTTCTTTCACTTTTTTCAGCAGACAAGTAAACTCATCAAACAAACAACCAGAGATTATGAATCCCATTCCAGGGTAAAGTAAAATTTATAAAGCTCAAGCGCACATGAAGTGGAATGTTTACCAACATGATGCAGAGAATAATTACAGAATTGAAAATATCCAGAAAGCATCATGAAGTAAACAAATTCGTGATTTTCCAAGACAAGATTACCATATAGGTCTTTGCAGGAGAAATAAGCTATACGACATGCTTCATATCAGAAGTCAAACTCATTAAATCCGCATCAATCTCTACTAGCTTCCATCTGCATCCTTAATTATGTAAGAACAGCCAATAACAAAAACTAGACTACTTCAACTACAGAAACCAAAACAAAATCAACTATGTATAAGCAGGAGAAGATCATACAAAGCTGAAACATCAAAGCAACCATAATAATTTCATTTAACTGGAAGACTATAAGATTCATCCACATCAGGAATGTACATCAGCTATGTTTCCAGTTATCAAGCACCAGACCCAAATTTTTTGCACGAGCTGGATAAAGGAACATAGAAAAGTTTCAACCTTTGTTAAGCACAAGACCCAAATTTTTCGGTACCTTCTAGTCGGTGCAATCTTTTCAAGTTCCTTCACACCTGCCCTAGCAGAGATTCTATCAGGAGCGCACTGGCCATCGAAGCTCACATTAAGCAAATCAATATCATCTGCATGCCAAATTTCCAATAATATTTCAATGCTTGCAGAGAAGCTTATAAGTAACATTTTAAGGAAAAGAGAAAAATCACATCTGATGTTTTAGGAATTTTGGGAGGTAAAAATGAATAGAAACTTGAAACATTCAGTTACCTCCACCCGACGGTTTTTGTCTTGTTAACCTCCTCCCCACCCCCTTTTCTTACTCCCCCTCCCTCCATTCAATCATAACTCTCATCTCTTAGGGTAAGTAGTAGTATCTTAGGAATGGACTGAAATTAAGCTATCAAAGTAAACCTTACATTTGGGATCAAGGCATTGATCCAATAGTGCCGAAAGGATCATACTATCTAATCCACCAGAAAATAGCACTGCAACTGGAGCATATCCACCATTTCCATGACAAGAAGAAACAGCCTAATGAATTTACCCACGAACATTATCAGCAAATTTTGAAGGAAAAATGAAGGAATGCACTATGATAATATATTATAAGAAAATTCTGTTTGAAGAACAACAAAGAGAGCTTTGTCCAGCAGATAGTAAGTATGAAAGACAAACAATATCACACTGTTCTAGAGCCAATGGACAAAAATGATGATTGAGGAAAAGTGAACATCTCTAAATTTGGAACTCAATTGACGTTCTAAGTCTAACTCGAAAAGAAATAATAATAAATTCAGAATTAGCCATGATAGGACAACTTACTGTTTCACTATCGTGGTTTTGACTAGACAGGCTACAAAAGTACATATAAATCTAAAACAAATTAAGATAAACAACTTGTATCTGCTAATTGCAAAGGAAATAAGGTAATAATTTGAAGCAATTTCCGTGAATAACTATTCTTCTTCTTGAACACCAGCCAAATCTCATCCTAAAGTCTAATGTCCACCCTCTACCTCTAACCCTGAAGTATGGAAAAAAGCATGATAGTGAGAGAGAGAGAGGAGTAACTTTCATCAAGAATGATGAGTATAGAGATAACAACATTCCAGTACATCAGCCTTTTCAATCTACAAGAGAAGCTGAATTCAGATGAATCAATCCCACACCTGGTAAGTAGCGTTTAACACAGTTCGCGGCATCACAGCCTCCCTCAAAGTAGCCAGGACTCTACGTGATGCCTCCTCAAAAAGTGCTGCATCCAGATGTAAAGTAATAACTAAGATGAAATTTCTGATAAAAAAATTTCTTTGATCAGTATAATTTAACTTGAACAGTCACGTTTCTTATCTTATCTTAATAAGGTAAATGGACAAGAGTATTTTGTGAGTTCAAAATTGTTCACAATACCCTTTGTAACATTTTAGCAATCATTCAGTGAGTTTTTGCCATGGTCACCTAACAGAGATTGCATCACATATTAACTGAAACTGAATGGCTATGCTCTTACTAGCCCCATACCATTTTCAGGGGAATTCCACGGTTCCTCTTCCTCTGGTTGGATGGAAGTTCTTTCCCACTCAACAAGTTCGTCAAGATTTGCATCAGTCCAAAATCAGTTGAAATGTGGATATTGTTTTGTGTGAGCTGATTGATTAGTTGAAGAGGTTTTGCCATAGATTCTTGATTAGTCTCTTGGGTGTTTGATATTTTTTGTTAGCGTTAGAGAATGAGGATTCTAAAGTAGGGAACAAACATATCTTTGATTTGATTTTGCGATAGAGCTGTTACAAACGGATTCAGATCTTCTACCCAAATTCTCATGTCTTATTCTGCCCAATTTCCAAAACTACGTAACTTTACTCTCCTAAATTGCTCTCGTCTTTTGTTAAAGTGAAGTTACATAATTTTGGAGATTGAGTAAATGGAACATGAGAAGTTAACTAGAAGATTTGAACTCGTTAGAAACTTGTACATTATTCTTAGATAGTATAACTTCATTGAATCTTCAAAACTATTGATCGCATGAACCCTATTCATTTATGCAACAAATTACACTTAAAAATAAGATTCTTTTGATCAAATGAAGAAAAAATGTTTTTTTTTATAATGGAATATAATAGTTCAACGTCATAAACTCATAATACATTTGATCATATACAAACAGAACATCTTTAAAAATAAATAAATAAAGATACATTCTTTTTCTTAAGAAAAATATTGCAATTTTTAGTCAACATTCTTTAGCAACTGTAGTGTAATTTCAAATTTTATTAATTATGCCTGCATTCTTTCAATCCGTAACCATTTTAGTTCAATGAAGGAAAAGTTTTCTTGAACTCAACCAATGGAAACTTTAGTGAATCAACGGTTAAACAGACATTTAATTCACAATCAATTTGATCCAATATTTCATTTATTAAAGTTAAATTATAGCAGAACACAAACTTAACTAACCAGTCGCACTCCTGCCGAAGTCTCCCCCTTCAACTTCAATGTCAAAACTAACAAAACACGAGTCATGGTGCCGGTGCCACCAATTTGGCCATACTCCCACTCCACAATTGACCCCAACACACCTACCCCAACACACCCTTCCTTCTTTTAGCACGATAGCGAAAAGAAGCATAACAATATGACTTTTAAAGAGGTTAGCAAAAGATTATCTTACCGATAATAAAAGGATGTCACTTCCTTTTATTTGAAACCGATAAAACAATTAGAACAAGAATAGTTTTAATTTAACAGGTAAAACAACCAATTGTGCCAAAATAAACAAACATAAAGGGGGTAAAAGTGTCAAAATCAAAATAAAAGTGACAAAAACTGCCACATGCTTAAACACAAAGAACTAAAAGTGCAATTTTCCCCAAGCATCAAACTCATTTCTGTCTATTTTGGGTTCAGAAACTGAAAACGTGCCTCCCCAAAACTGTTGCAGGTGGAGCGGCGCCGCCTGCTGCATTGCTGCCGGAACATAATAGTTCCCGTCACCACCATAACCTCCATATCCTGAAGCTCCCAACTCGTACGGCGCCGGGGTCCTGTCGAGCAATTGATTGGGATAACTCATCGAATACTGAATACCTTGCACATTTGAAGGCTGCTGTTGAAGAACTTCAAACCCCATGTTATCTGTAGTTCCGTTGGAAAAGCTCCAATTCTGAATCATATACGATGAATTATGATCCTGATGATGCTGTAATTGAGAAGAATAATCACTTGGTGGATCCATCGTCATCATCATCACATTTCCACTCGTTTCTGTGGAAAAAGCTTGAGCACCCATCAAGAGATCAACTCTAGACCTCATTGCCTCCAGTTTTTCCCTAAGAAAGCTATCGAGTTTTCGGACATCTTCGTCGGAGAGATTGTCGTACATTGCGCCCCACGTCGGAAACTTGGCTTCGAGAGTCTTCTTTCGAAGCCTAGCGAGATCTGCATCGGCTTTCTTGATCCGATCTTTGAAGAACACCGAAACGTCGCTGATTTTGCATTGGTTGTCGTCCTGACTCGACTTTTTGAATGTCTGAATGAGGCTGTGGATGTGATGAGGATTTTGAGGCCAAATGTCTGGCTCGATTGGCTCCACGACGTCGGGAAAAATGATCAGACAAACATCGACGTCGCAGAGTTGGGACAATTCGTAGGCCTTTTTCTTCAGGCTTGCGCTACGCTTCTCGAACGTTGTTCCGCGTGTTTTCTTGCTCATTATCAGTTGCATGGATGCTCTTGCCCGACCCATCTCTGGAATACATTTGTTTCATAAGTTCTTTTGTGACAAGTAGTAAAACAATTAAAACTCAGAAAGGGGCAGCAATTTCTGACAGAACACGTCAACTATCTATTTCTGAACATGACATGAAAACCCGAACAAATCTAAGGTATTGCCATCGACCCGACAGAAACAGAATCTTTTGCTATAATCTTCAATAGAGTTAATAATCAAGAGAAGTGACCAAAAAATTCAAAGGTTTAACAAGAACATGCGTAAATCAATTGGAGCAAACCATTAGGGGATTCGTTGAAAAAAATTCAACCCACCGATGAACTGCAAACAATGTGGAAAGCTTATTCCAAAAAAAACTACTAAATTACGAATTTCTGAAAAGAATTTCGCGAATCTTAACAGCTGCGCTTCCTTCCTCAGAGATGAATACTCAATTCTCAATGTTCTTCATTCATATCTCCTTAACTTCCCCTCTTCAGTAAGTTTCATACTTCTCACTCACAAAAACTCCACTAAAAAAATTTAAAAAATAATTCCAAAGAAAAAGAAAAAATTGCAGAAAGATTGGGGCACAAGTTAGGCACAAACAAAATTTCCATAAAGTTTGCAGGAAAATAACTCTACTTCCATAACCAAAGATAGACAATAATAAACTCAGAAAAGGAAGAAATTCAGACAATTAACCTTAATTTCTTCAAGGTTTGCGGTAAGAATGGTTTCCGATGATTGAACAGCCCAGCCTATTGTCGGAAGGTAGCGTTCAGTGGTTTTATGGAGGAGCATGGGGAGGTTTTTGGAATCCATAATAATGGTAAATTAGGTGTGAAATTTATGGAAACTAAATATAATCGAATAAGTAGAGAATCAAAGGAAATTTTGGCAAGTTTTCTTTCCTGTTCACCATTTACTTCCGATCGAACTAATTAGGTAAGTACAGACGAAAACAAAACTAGGCTACTGCACCTACAGAAACCAAAACAAAGTCAACTCTGTATAAGCAGGAGAATATCGTACAAAATTGAATCATCAAAGCAACCAAAAAGAACCATAAAACAAAATTTTACAAACATCATGAACCACTAGAGAAGTGCAGTATTTAAGAACCAGAGATGAAAAACTAAATCTGACAACATTAGGAAAATAAAAGAAGAAAACCTTCCTAGCACAAAGACATAACAGAGGTCGATTTCTCTTATCAAGAAATTACATTCCTTCAGTAGAATAAATTTCTGTAGCATTCGTCGAAAGCCATGGGTGCAAATTGTTTAAACCTCTGCAGTTCCATGGAAACAACAAACCCAGATGAACATTTCAAGTTCAGGAGATCGATAACCGACTCCAAATTAAATGTATTCTTAAATTGCTTTGTCAGCAAACCTATTTCGAAACAGAAAAATTCTTCACAAATCATTTTGAGAATGAAAAAATCTTCACAAATTCGCAATCTATTTGCATCCTTCTCCTTAGAACTTTTCAGCCGTTGCCCCTGTCTCTTCCTAAATTTCCCAGCTGTTATTTCTCCATTCTCGTCGTGGTTGCGCCCTTATTTTTAATGGAGAGGGTTGATTTGGGAATAAAATTATCACTGCACTGACATGTGTACGCCCACTCTCTATTTTTCACGCGTGTAAGTCATGAAACGTTAGTGTTAAAGTTTTCTATCCAAATCACATTTTAGTCCCAAAACATAAAAGGGTAACTGTATATTATGAAAATACAATGAGGTAACTGTCTCGTGATATATAACATAAGAGGGTAATTGTCATTTGTCCTAATTTTATATACGAAATGAACCATCTCACTCGCACGTAACACTCAGCACGCATTGAAATGATTTAGAGAGATGAAAAAATATAACCCAACTCGAAGGGATTTGGTAAGTCAAAATTTGATTTTCATTAATAAATGCGCAAATTTACAAAAAAATAGTCAAACAGAAGTGAATAGTAACACACGACGAATTTGGTAAGTCAAAACTTGAGTTTTATTTTTATCGTGATCAAATTGAAAACTTTTTATTTTACTGGATAAATTTTTTTTGGAGGAAATTAATTTTGAAAAATTGTATAAAAGAGAGATAAGAAACAAAATACTATTCTTTTGAAATTATGTGAGTAAGAATTCAGTAACGAGAATTTTTAATTTAGCAAAAAATGAGAATGTATAGATATGAAATTTTCTTTTCAAAAAAAAAAAAAGAATGTTGATTTTTCTGAAAAGAAATCGAAGTAAACAGAGCCTTAGATTTCATCAATAAAAACACAAAATTACAAAAAGTAGCCAAACACAAGCCTTTAGTTACATTTACGTCCCTGAAATTTGTGGAAATTACCAATACTATCAATAATCTTAAAACACCAGAAGAAGGACCTCAATTAGCATGAGTTATTGAAAAATTCATTGATCCAATGTACTAAATTTCATCCATAAAACAATTGATGGTTTCTCTCCAAGTAAAAGTTCTCTCACTTTCCTTGGCAACTTGTATGAAGGCCTAAAATCTTCAAGCTCAGCAACTCCACAATACACACTGATCTGCCTGCCTTTAACTATCAGAAACTTGCCTTGCAGATTTCCACACTTCCGGCAGATGCTTGATTGGCCGCGCGGTTGCTTCCAAAATTCATCCGATTTGATTCCCTCGCTACTCTAGAACCAAACTGAAATTTTACGACAGGAGAGTCAGATGACATGAGATAACAAGGAGTATTTGGACAAGGTTTTCAGTTAAGAATAGTTCCTTTCTTTCTGCATTCTTTACTTCTATGGTAGAAAGCAGCCTTTCCGGCAGATACCTGAATTGCTCTTTTCGGAAGAACAGACGCTCCAGATAAACCAAGCAATCTTGCAACCTCCAAAAGAGAGACATAAATTGTAAGGCCAACAAAAATCACCTGCTTCATTTTGATCAACAAAAAGGACAGAAATGATGGGAGAATCTTCCAAGCTGCAGTTTTTTCGGTTTATAACGAAATGGGAAGTGCGTGGACTATTGAGACTTGCTAATCTCAGATTGCATGTGCCAAAAAGTAAAACCCAGAAATGGATACCTCTCTCAAAATCTTTTTATCGCCTATTCCACTTGGTTGGTCAAGGTCAGCGAGCTCCCAGAGAGATATATTAAGCAAGGTCCTTATGACATCCTCATCCAAGAAGGGAAATCTTGCCTGAATACATATCAGTGTGATCAGCTTTTCAAAAAAGCCAACAAACATACATATCTGAGTCATAGGAATACCTCTTTTCCATTGTCAGCAATACACCTGTCATCTCTCCCAAGGTTTCTCTTCCAAATTCTCTGCATGTCTAACTTCTTTTCTTCATGGAGCGCAAGCCAACTGGTGAAATATGACGAATCATAATGAAAATTAGAACTAATCAAAAGTTTTTCTTTTCCTCTAAAGAGTTCAGACAGACAAATTATGTAAAGTTACAAAAGAAGGCAATTAACAAATGCAAGAAAACAGACTGTTAGTTTATTTCCTAATTCTCATCTCTTCTCTTAGAAAAACAGTCATGCTATATCATGATAAATGCTTTAAGCATGGCCAGTCCCAAGTCTGGACAAATTAGGGAGGTTGGGTTAAGTTGATTATTAGAGTAGAATTCTCACGTTTCATGACATGAGTCATATAAGAAATAAATGTTTTGATTAAACACAATAATGAGATGTGACTCAATTTTGGAAGCCCAGTGGTAGATAAACATTCATACTATGCCCCCATATTTGTAACAAGTAAGATGCTTGAATGTGACAGCATCCATCAAAGGAAAACCAATCCTAGAAAGTAACTACATTCTAATGTCCCATATTGATATGTTCTTAAAGATGCACTGACCATGGAGTAGGTAATAGAAGCAAACCTTCCATTTTTATATTTTGTTTTGTACCGACCATATCCTGCACACTGTTCATCTGCACCAGCACCAACGAGAAGAACTCTAGCCTCAGACTTATACTTAACGGGTAGGCAGTCACCACTCCCTCCATAAATCCATCCATCACCTCCAGCAGCTAACCATAACGCTATACCAATATTGAGGTCCTAAAGCAATCATAAAACTAAGTTTAGCATATAAGATAGGTAGAATAAAAGAACATGTGTTCCTTCTGTTTCTTCATTTCTTTCACTTTTTTCAGCAGACAAGTAAACTCATCAAACAAACAACCAGAGATTATGAATCCCATTCCAGGGTAAAGTAAAATTTATAAAGCTCAAGCGCACATGAAGTGGAATGTTTACCAACATGATGCAGAGAATAATTACAGAATTGAAAATATCCAGAAAGCATCATGAAGTAAACAAATTCGTGATTTTCCAAGACAAGATTACCATATAGGTCTTTGCAGGAGAAATAAGCTATACGACATGCTTCATATCAGAAGTCAAACTCATTAAATCCGCATCAATCTCTACTAGCTTCCATCTGCATCCTTAATTATGTAAGAACAGCCAATAACAAAAACTAGACTACTTCAACTACAGAAACCAAAACAAAATCAACTATGTATAAGCAGGAGAAGATCATACAAAGCTGAAACATCAAAGCAACCATAATAATTTCATTTAACTGGAAGACTATAAGATTCATCCACATCAGGAATGTACATCAGCTATGTTTCCAGTTATCAAGCACCAGACCCAAATTTTTTGCACGAGCTGGATAAAGGAACATAGAAAAGTTTCAACCTTTGTTAAGCACAAGACCCAAATTTTTCGGTACCTTCTAGTCGGTGCAATCTTTTCAAGTTCCTTCACACCTGCCCTAGCAGAGATTCTATCAGGAGCGCACTGGCCATCGAAGCTCACATTAAGCAAATCAATATCATCTGCATGCCAAATTTCCAATAATATTTCAATGCTTGCAGAGAAGCTTATAAGTAACATTTTAAGGAAAAGAGAAAAATCACATCTGATGTTTTAGGAATTTTGGGAGGTAAAAATGAATAGAAACTTGAAACATTCAGTTACCTCCACCCGACGGTTTTTGTCTTGTTAACCTCCTCCCCACCCCCTTTTCTTACTCCCCCTCCCTCCATTCAATCATAACTCTCATCTCTTAGGGTAAGTAGTAGTATCTTAGGAATGGACTGAAATTAAGCTATCAAAGTAAACCTTACATTTGGGATCAAGGCATTGATCCAATAGTGCCGAAAGGATCATACTATCTAATCCACCAGAAAATAGCACTGCAACTGGAGCATATCCACCATTTCCATGACAAGAAGAAACAGCCTAATGAATTTACCCACGAACATTATCAGCAAATTTTGAAGGAAAAATGAAGGAATGCACTATGATAATATATTATAAGAAAATTCTGTTTGAAGAACAACAAAGAGAGCTTTGTCCAGCAGATAGTAAGTATGAAAGACAAACAATATCACACTGTTCTAGAGCCAATGGACAAAAATGATGATTGAGGAAAAGTGAACATCTCTAAATTTGGAACTCAATTGACGTTCTAAGTCTAACTCGAAAAGAAATAATAATAAATTCAGAATTAGCCATGATAGGACAACTTACTGTTTCACTATCGTGGTTTTGACTAGACAGGCTACAAAAGTACATATAAATCTAAAACAAATTAAGATAAACAACTTGTATCTGCTAATTGCAAAGGAAATAAGGTAATAATTTGAAGCAATTTCCGTGAATAACTATTCTTCTTCTTGAACACCAGCCAAATCTCATCCTAAAGTCTAATGTCCACCCTCTACCTCTAACCCTGAAGTATGGAAAAAAGCATGATAGTGAGAGAGAGAGAGGAGTAACTTTCATCAAGAATGATGAGTATAGAGATAACAACATTCCAGTACATCAGCCTTTTCAATCTACAAGAGAAGCTGAATTCAGATGAATCAATCCCACACCTGGTAAGTAGCGTTTAACACAGTTCGCGGCATCACAGCCTCCCTCAAAGTAGCCAGGACTCTACGTGATGCCTCCTCAAAAAGTGCTGCATCCAGATGTAAAGTAATAACTAAGATGAAATTTCTGATAAAAAAATTTCTTTGATCAGTATAATTTAACTTGAACAGTCACGTTTCTTATCTTATCTTAATAAGGTAAATGGACAAGAGTATTTTGTGAGTTCAAAATTGTTCACAATACCCTTTGTAACATTTTAGCAATCATTCAGTGAGTTTTTGCCATGGTCACCTAACAGAGATTGCATCACATATTAACTGAAACTGAATGGCTATGCTCTTACTAGCCCCATACCATTTTCAGGGGAATTCCACGGTTCCTCTTCCTCTGGTTGGATGGAAGTTCTTTCCCACTCAACAAGTTCGTCAAGATTTGCATCAGTCCAAAATCAGTTGAAATGTGGATATTGTTTTGTGTGAGCTGATTGATTAGTTGAAGAGGTTTTGCCATAGATTCTTGATTAGTCTCTTGGGTGTTTGATATTTTTTGTTAGCGTTAGAGAATGAGGATTCTAAAGTAGGGAACAAACATATCTTTGATTTGATTTTGCGATAGAGCTGTTACAAACGGATTCAGATCTTCTACCCAAATTCTCATGTCTTATTCTGCCCAATTTCCAAAACTACGTAACTTTACTCTCCTAAATTGCTCTCGTCTTTTGTTAAAGTGAAGTTACATAATTTTGGAGATTGAGTAAATGGAACATGAGAAGTTAACTAGAAGATTTGAACTCGTTAGAAACTTGTACATTATTCTTAGATAGTATAACTTCATTGAATCTTCAAAACTATTGATCGCATGAACCCTATTCATTTATGCAACAAATTACACTTAAAAATAAGATTCTTTTGATCAAATGAAGAAAAAATGTTTTTTTTTATAATGGAATATAATAGTTCAACGTCATAAACTCATAATACATTTGATCATATACAAACAGAACATCTTTAAAAATAAATAAATAAAGATACATTCTTTTTCTTAAGAAAAATATTGCAATTTTTAGTCAACATTCTTTAGCAACTGTAGTGTAATTTCAAATTTTATTAATTATGCCTGCATTCTTTCAATCCGTAACCATTTTAGTTCAATGAAGGAAAAGTTTTCTTGAACTCAACCAATGGAAACTTTAGTGAATCAACGGTTAAACAGACATTTAATTCACAATCAATTTGATCCAATATTTCATTTATTAAAGTTAAATTATAGCAGAACACAAACTTAACTAACCAGTCGCACTCCTGCCGAAGTCTCCCCCTTCAACTTCAATGTCAAAACTAACAAAACACGAGTCATGGTGCCGGTGCCACCAATTTGGCCATACTCCCACTCCACAATTGACCCCAACACACCTACCCCAACACACCCTTCCTTCTTTTAGCACGATAGCGAAAAGAAGCATAACAATATGACTTTTAAAGAGGTTAGCAAAAGATTATCTTACCGATAATAAAAGGATGTCACTTCCTTTTATTTGAAACCGATAAAACAATTAGAACAAGAATAGTTTTAATTTAACAGGTAAAACAACCAATTGTGCCAAAATAAACAAACATAAAGGGGGTAAAAGTGTCAAAATCAAAATAAAAGTGACAAAAACTGCCACATGCTTAAACACAAAGAACTAAAAGTGCAATTTTCCCCAAGCATCAAACTCATTTCTGTCTATTTTGGGTTCAGAAACTGAAAACGTGCCTCCCCAAAACTGTTGCAGGTGGAGCGGCGCCGCCTGCTGCATTGCTGCCGGAACATAATAGTTCCCGTCACCACCATAACCTCCATATCCTGAAGCTCCCAACTCGTACGGCGCCGGGGTCCTGTCGAGCAATTGATTGGGATAACTCATCGAATACTGAATACCTTGCACATTTGAAGGCTGCTGTTGAAGAACTTCAAACCCCATGTTATCTGTAGTTCCGTTGGAAAAGCTCCAATTCTGAATCATATACGATGAATTATGATCCTGATGATGCTGTAATTGAGAAGAATAATCACTTGGTGGATCCATCGTCATCATCATCACATTTCCACTCGTTTCTGTGGAAAAAGCTTGAGCACCCATCAAGAGATCAACTCTAGACCTCATTGCCTCCAGTTTTTCCCTAAGAAAGCTATCGAGTTTTCGGACATCTTCGTCGGAGAGATTGTCGTACATTGCGCCCCACGTCGGAAACTTGGCTTCGAGAGTCTTCTTTCGAAGCCTAGCGAGATCTGCATCGGCTTTCTTGATCCGATCTTTGAAGAACACCGAAACGTCGCTGATTTTGCATTGGTTGTCGTCCTGACTCGACTTTTTGAATGTCTGAATGAGGCTGTGGATGTGATGAGGATTTTGAGGCCAAATGTCTGGCTCGATTGGCTCCACGACGTCGGGAAAAATGATCAGACAAACATCGACTTCGCAGAGTTGGGACAATTCGTAGGCCTTTTTCTTCAGGCTTGCGCTTCGCTTCTCGAACGTTGTTCGGCGTGTTTTCTTGCTCATTATCAGTTGCATGGATGCTCTTGCCCGACCCATCTCTGGAATACATTTGTTTCATAAGTTCTTTTGTGACAAGTAGTAAAACAATGAACTCAGAAAGGGGCGGCAATTTCTCACTGGACACGTCAACTATTTCTGAACATGACATGAAAACCCGAACAAATCTAAGGGATTGCCATCGACCCGACAGACACAGAATCTTTTGCTATAATCTTCAATAGAGAATAATCAAGAGAAGTGACCAAAAAATTCAAAGGTTTAACAAGAACATGCCTAAATCAATTGGAGCAAACCATTAGGGGATTCGTTGAAAAAAATTCAACCCACCGATGAACTGCAAACAATGTGGAAAGCTTATTCCAAAAAAAACTACTAAATTACGAATTTTTGAAAAGAATTTCGTGAATCTTAACAGCTGCGCTTCCTTCCTCAGAGATGAATACTCAATTCTCAATGTTCTTCATTCATATCTCCTTAATTTCCCCTCTTCAGTAAGTTTCATACTTCTCACTCACAAAAACTGCACTAAAAAAATTTAAAAAATAATTCCAAAGAAAAAGAAAAAATTGCAGAAAGATTGGGGCACAAGTTAGGCACAAACAAAATTTCCATAAAGTTTGCAGGAAAATAACTCTACTTCCATAACCAAAGATAGACAATAATAAACTCAGAAAAGGAAGAAATTCAGACAATTAACCTTAATTTCTTCAGGGTTTGCGGTAAGAATGGTTTCCGATGATTGAACAGCCCAGCCTATTGTCGGAAGGTAGCGTTCAGTGGTTTTATGGAGGAGCATGGGGAGGTTTTTGGAATCCATAATAATGGTAATTAGGTGTGAAATTTATGGAAACTAAATATAATCAAATAAGTAGAGAATCAAAGGAAATTTTGGCAAGTTTTCTTTCCTGTTCACCATTTACTTCCGATCGAACTAATTAGGTAAGTACAGACGAAAACAAAACTAGGCTACTGCACCTACAGAAACCAAAACAAAGTCAACTCTGTATAAGCAGGAGAATATCGTACAAAATTGAATCATCAAAGCAACCAAAAAAAAATTTCATTTAACTATAGAATACTTATCCGTGTCAAGAATGTACATCAGCTCGGTTTCTAGTAAGTTATAAAGCACCAGACCCAAATTTTTTGCACGCGCTAGATAAATTTGAACAAAGAAAAGTTTCGACCTTTGTTAAGAACAAGACCCAAATTTTTCTGTACCTTCTTGTCGGTGCAATCTTTTGCAGTTCCTTCACACCTGCCCTAACAGAGGTTCTATCAGGAGCACACTGACCATCGAAGCTCACATTAAGCAAATCAATATCATCTGCATGTCAAATTTCCAATAATATTTAAAAATGCTTGCAGAGAAGCTTATAAGTAACATTTTAAGGAAAAGAGAAAAATCACATCTGATCTCTTAGGAATTCTGGGAGGAAAAAATGAATAAAAACTTGAATTCAGCTATTTCCACTCCACGGTTTTGTCTAGTTCCGCTCTCTCCTCTCCCTCCAACCCCCCCCCCCCCCCCCCCCCCCCCCCTTCCTTTTTCTCCTACTTACTCCCCCTCCCTCCATTAGATCATTACTCTTTATCTGTTAGGGTAAAGAGTAGTCTCTTACGAATGGACTGAAATTAAGCTATCAAAGTAAAGCTTACATCTGGGATCAATGCATTGATCCAATAGTGCCGAAAGGATCATACTATCTAACCCACCAGAAAATAGCACTGCAACTGGAGCATATCCACCATTTCCATTACAAGAAGAAACAGCCTAAAGAAATTTACCCACGAACATTGAAGGAAAAAATTAAGGAATGCACTGTGATAATATATATTATGAGAACGTTTTGTTTGAAGAAAAACAAAGGGAGCTTTGTCCAGCAGATAGTAAGTATGAAAGACAAACAATATCACACTCTTCTACTGCACTGGGGCCAATGGACAAAAATGATGGTTGAGAAAAAGTGAACTCGTCTAAAATTAGAACTCAATTTACGTCCTAACTCGAAAAGGAATAAGAATAAATCTAGAATTAGCAATGTTAGGACAACTTACTGTTCACTATCATGGTTTAGACAAGAGAGGCTACAAAAATACAAATAACCTAAAATAAAATAAGATAAAAAAAAAACCTTGTATCTGCTAATGGCAAAGGAAATAAGGTAATAATTTGAAGAAATTTCCGTGAATAACTATTCTTCTTTTTGGACACCCAGCCAAATCTCATCGTAAAGTCTAATGTCCACCCTCTGCCTCTAACCCCAAATGAGTACAGAGATAACAACTTTCCAGTACATCAGCCTTTTCAATCTACAAGAGAAGCTGAATTCAGATGAATCAATCTCACACCTGGTAAGTTGTGTTTAGCACGGCTCGCCGCATCACAGCCTCCCTCAAAGTAGTCAGGACCAGGCCCGGCCCAATGGGTTGGGCAGGCTGGACGATGGCTTAAGGCCCACACACATTAGGGGTCCAAAAAAAGAAAAATATAGTATTATGTATTAGTAATTTTAGTTCATAAAAATTTTAATTTTAGGCCCAAATTAATTTTTTATATGAAAGATAAAATTAGGGCCTTTTTTTAAATTTATTTTAGAGCCTGTTCTTTTTGTTTCGTTTTGAAAACGGTTTTGGTTTTAACAGTAAATTTAATATATTTTAATCATATTCCATCATTTTCAATACAACTTTTTACTATTCAGCATCTACTTTTTACATTTTCAATACACTTTTTACATTATAAAACTATTTTCCAAAACTTGTTTTCAAAACCGTTTTCAAAACACTCAAAAAGAACAGGCCCTTAGTTCAAGTCCCACATTTAATGTCCATATTTGATTTTGTTTTTTAAAAAATTGATGCAAGAATAATTTTTTTCTTATCAACTCAAGGCTCAATTTTATTTTTGTTTGAAAATGATTGAATGGGTATAACTCTGTTTACATACCCTCTTTTCGAGAGTCAGAACTTAGAGGATGGGCTAGATTGCTCCTTCCTATTGGAATTAATGATACTGTTATTTTCAGTGTATGATGATAAGCCCACTAGTGCTATCTCTTTTGCCTTGACTTCCCCTCATTATTTAGCCCAACTATCAGATGATTTTGAGAGACCAAAGGACACTATAGAGTCCACACTTTCTTTGCAGTCTCTTGCCTTGGGAAATTTTCAGTCCTTCCCCTTGATATTTTTTTTTCTTTTGTTGCTGTAATTGAAAGATCGCGTTATAATTTTTTTTTTAAATAATATAAATTATTAAATTATCGTATTATATTTTTCTTTGAGACCCATTTTCTTCGTTTTGCCTTGGACCTCCGAAGACTTAGGACCAGCCCTGGTCAGGACCCTATTTGATGCCTCAAAAAGTGCTGCATCCAGATGTAACCAATAATAAGAAAAAAATTATCCAAAAAATTTCAGAAGTCATACACCATCCCCCAGTAAATCAGGCTCTGAAGTAGCATTTTGCGCTTGCAAGGCCATGGTAGCCCAGATTTGCTTTGCCTTCTCAATCTTGGGCAGCATCGTGGAAGCTCCACTTTTAAATCTTTCTATAAATTTGTGCTTTTAAGATGCAACACGAAGACATAAAGTAAACATCAGAACTGATATATTTTAAAATTAATAGCAAATACAGTGAGAATGTGCCCCCCCCCCCCCCCCCCCCCCCCCCCTTCTCTCTCTCTCTCTCTCCCTCTCCCTCCCCCAGGCAGATTTCTTGATATAACTACACCTTTTTTCTCTGGAAAAAGGAAGAGACTACATGATGATTCCTCCAAATGTTAATGGTGTCAAACTTGATAAGCAAACTGAATGTTAGCTGTGAGCTCTGTTGCCACTAATATCCATGCAACTTATCAGTTGATCATGTATATTAGCTCTAAGCCTAAAACCCTTCCAAATAGTGAATATAAACCAAACTGAATTATTGGCTTAATATCATATTTTCAGTACTTCATGGCACAATCAACAGAAAATATGAAAAGAAAATGCCGCATAAAAATATTTATGGATACCTTTAGCATCTCAGCAGCAGTTGGACGAAGCCGTGGATCCTTAGTAAGACACTTTGCCACAAAATCATGGAAAACAAGAGACCTGCAGAAATAAAACAGTCAAGCTAGAGAAATATGAGAAATTTAATTAGTCTATCACAATCACAAACAGAACAGTCCATATATATCTACAGCTAAAAGCTTGTGGATATCCTAAAAGTGACAGAAATTTAGCACTTTATCCAAGCATCAGCCACAGAATTTTGTATCACAATATTGGAAAAAAGCAGACCAGAAAAATCTGGTTTACATAAGTTCTTGATTGAACGTTATTAACTGCAAATGTCAAGAATATGCAGATATCTTTCCGCTTTACCCTATGTAGATACAAAGTCTGCAATTTCATCTAAATGAACTATATATATATAAGATTTCAGAAAAGAAACGCTAAAAACAGGAGTTAAGGTACAGAGAAATGACCAAGGAGACAGTCATTCGGACTCATTTAGCAGGAAAGCTTTGCTATCATACCATTTCTCTTTATCCTCAAGCATTGGAGCTGGTTCTATAGATATCATAAATAGGACCTATCACAAAAGGCAAAATCATCAAGCTAGAAAATCACCATACAGATTCCTGAGCTTATACAAAACAAGGTATACAGAAATCATAACATATCAGTTTTTAATTTAAAATAACAAAAAAAGAATGCACCAATTCCAGTACAGATACTCGTGCAATGAAACAGAATAGCATGCCCAACAGAGTGCACATCTGTACATGTACACTGAAATTGAACAACAAATTTTCGCTATACAGCAATCGATTCACACATAGAACCCTGAATGAAAATAGCAGTTGAAAACAATCGTTACCTACCTTGCATTTTCTGATTTGTGATGGATCAATTGATTGTGGGTTTGTTATATCATACTTGGACTAATTATATATCTCACATAATAATATTAGTAAGGGTTAGATTTGGAGAAGTAAAAAATTCAAAGTGTACTCTTCAATTAAAATAAAAAATATTTTTTTAAATAAACTCTTTTAATGAAAGCAGGAACCAATATATATATACAAACAAGTTTGCCTTAATATTATCCACAAATATTCTCAAGATCATGGACTTCCAATGAGTTAATAACGGAAGCTATACGTCAAAAAAATTGAAATATCGTACGTCCAATTGATGATCTATCTATTCATTGTATTAAGAGTGAACTACCCAAAATGTACCTTTACTTTCCTACCCTGTCCGATTTGGTAACTAAACTTTTTTATTTCCCAAAAATATGACTATACTTATTTAAACGTGCCAAAAATATGACTATACTTATTTAAATGTGCCAAAAATGTCATCTTTGAGGTTTTCTCCATTAAACCTTGATGGAATGCTTAGTTGTGTGTCAAATTTTAAGGACATTTTTGTCCATTCATCATTAAAACATTTTTTAAGTATTATTTTCTCCCCTTCTTCCCTTCCCCCCTTCCCTTTCAACACTCATCCGCCCCCCTCCTCTTTCTCCTCCAATTGAATCAAATTGCTGAGGAGAATGGCCTCTTGAATTAACTTGGTAAACAAGCTGCTGGACCGAAGGAGACGCTAAATCAATTGAGGTGTCTACTTAAGCTCTGCTTATAGGTGCTTCCTTTAGGTGGCTTCTGCAATAGCCTCGCACTCCCTTCAAAAAATTTAGGAAACGGCGGAGTCGACTCTTCCTTTTCTTTCGACTTACACGGAGAGGTTTAGTGATTTTGGGGGTACAAAGCCTTCTACGCTGTTAATTTAACGCGGGTTGATCAAGCCTTCTAGACTCAAATTGGGCGTGAACCATTGATTTGGAATCAATTTTCTTTGATGTTAATCTTTTGCAGCCCCACCATAGGAAAGCCTTGATCAATTTGATCAAAGTTTTGGTTCTTCTCGGACCCATCAATTTTGATGTTAGATCCAATCTTTTTCTTTGGTCAATTTTGATGGACGCCAATTGTGATTTGCAGTGGATGTTGCCTTTATCTATTTTATCGATGGGAGTTTTATCTTCAGAGAGCGTTCATTTTTCCTTGGTCTGGTAAGAGCGGGGCTATGGTTGTTGCTGGTCTCCAGATCAAACATTGAGCTGGAGAATTGTTTCCGGAATCCCATCGGTGATGCTGTTGTTGTGAGTATGGCTCTCCTCTGACGAAGAAAATTATTCGGTTCCGAGAGCCCAGAAATTTATTTTTTGATCCATTTGTTGTACTCTGTTTTTTGGTGATACAAACTGGGGCGGCGATGACGGAAATCAGGCCCGGCCCTAGGGGCTGGGCAGGCTGGGCGATGGCCCAAGGTTAAGACATATTAAAGGCCCAAATTTTTAAATGCTATGTAATAGTAATAGTAGGTTTAATTTGTACAATTTTAATTTTGAGCCCAAATTTATTTTTATTTGTAAATTGGGCCTGCATATGATGAAGAAAAAAGTATTTTGCATCAAAACATGTAATGGGTTTCTTCCACAAAATATATATTAAGGCCCATATTTATTTTTATTTTAAATGAGTTAATGTAAAAGTGTGTCTTTATTTTATTTATTTTAATTCAAGACCCACATTTAAGGTCTATATTTGGTTTTCTTTTAAAAAAATTAATGCAAGGATAACTTCTTTTTTTATCAACCCAAGGCCCAATATTGTTTTTGTTTGAAAATGATTGTTGCAAAATTGATTTTTTTTTTTTTTTTAGTTGAAAGACCGCGTTATAAATTTTTTTAAAGAAAATAATAAAAATTACTAAATTATCATATTATATTTTTCTTTGAGGCCCATTTTATTCATTTGGCCCTGGGCCTCCGAAGAGTTAGGACCGGCCCTGACGGAAATGGTGGCTATCTCTTTGGGTTTCAGCCACGGCTTCTTCTTCGAGTCAACCGCAAGTCCTTTGTTTCTGTGGACATACTTTGTACCCCGTTTTGGTTCAATTGGAGGAGGAAGAGGAGGACGGATGCTGACAGCGTCGGAGCCGTTGGAGGGAGGAGTAAAGGTGGAGGAGTGTTGACAGGGAAGGGGGAAAGAGAGGGGCAAAAAGAAGGTTTTATTTTTTTTTTAATAATGAATTGACAAAAATGCCCTTAAAATTTGACACACATTGGACATTCCGTCAAAGTTAACGGAGAAATGCCAAATATGACATTTTTAGCACACTTAAATAAGTATGGTGACATTTTTGGGAAATAAAAAAGTTTAGTTACCAAACCAGACATGGTAGGAAAGCAAATGTACATTTTAGACAGTTCACTATTATATTAATTGGATTGAACATGTCCCTGACCAATAACCATTTGAAATTTATGTGTTAACTTCACTTCCATGTAAGTCTTGGTCATCGTCTTCTTAAAACTCCATAAATAATGTTTTTTTAAAAAAATTTACCACTATTTCATAATTTTATAATCTATTATAGGAATCGAACCTCTGACCTCTAGCTGCTGTTCATCAAATAGAAAATACAATACTACTTCCATCTTCACTTCACCTGCAACCTGTGCATTTTTATAGTAAGTATATACACATGTATAGATACCCTTTTTCTTCACTCAAATTAATCTTACACCCCTCAATAATTTGAGAATTCGGTACTCATTCATTCTCTTCATTTTCTACCGGAATTGTTAGTTGGAGGAGCCTTTTTACTATATAGAGGACATTTAAAAAAAAAAAAATAGACTTGAAATTACTTTTTTGCCCTTACCCTTTCTATTTCCTTCTGCAGTAAAATTGAAAATTTTACTCCATCTCCAACTCCATTCTCTTCATCTCCATTCGCCGATTCCATTCCATCTCCATCGCTCCATCGTCATCTCTGTTGCCGATTCCATCTCCATTGCCGGTTCCATCTCCATCGGCGCTTCCATCTCCATCGGCGCTTCCATCTCCATCTCCATCGGTTAGTCAATTTTTCGCTTTTTAGAGTAAAAGTGAAATTGCAATGTTTTGGGTGTTGTGAATTGTATGGGTACTGCGTTTAAGAATGTTTTTGGATGTTTGTTGCATTTTTCGGCTGTTTTGTGCACCTTTAATGGTAAATTTTGTATTAGTTCACCGGAAAAATGGTTTTCCGGCGAACTGTGGGGAATATTGCTTGGAAGAAGCGATTTTTCCTAAACAAATTGCCAGAGGGGGGCGAAGTTTCCAGGTTAAATCACTTGGACCAAACATACTTAGTAGTTATTTTTATTGAATAAAAAAATGATTTTTTTAAGGCGGACTTTGAACTCGAAAAAATAAATTCTTCACTCTTGCTTGAACCCTTTTAAAATAAAAATGAAATTGAAAATAGAAAAAAAAAATCATTGGAACTTTTTTAAAACAAAAGTATATGTAACTGGCAAGTTGAACTTGCCACTAAGCTCCACATACTTATATGTTTAACAATAGAATTTAAACTAATATATCATATTGGACTATAATAATTTTGGGCCCCTATTTTTTTGGGCCCAGGACAGCTGCCTAGTGTCATGCCAGGGAAGTGAGGTAGAACTCACCCTCAAAAGCTAGCTCAAGAGAGGAGGGTGCCACATTCCCCCTTTAAACCACACATTGGTAGCCCACACTACCAATGTGGGATGGCTTATTGCCTGACACCACCACGCTTCCGCACCGCCGACCACGGCGATCCTTTGATCACAGTGGGAATCGAACTCCACTACGGTATGGGAAGGGTGGGGCTTGGCTTTGATACCACTGTCATGCCAGGGAAGTGAGGTAGAACTCACCCTCAAAAGCTAGCTCAAGAGAGGAGGGTGCCACATTCCCCCTTTAAACCACACATTGGTAGCCCACACTACCAATGTGGGATGGCTTATTGCCTGACACCTAGCTTGTCCCCCTATTAGGCTGGCCCTACTCCTGTTCCACAAAATCAACCAATTCATCAGTAGCAAATTAAAGAGTCTATTTATTAATAATGACTTACAAAGTAGCAATAAAATGCGAAACAAAACTGCCGCTTCCGCACCTTAGGGAAGCAAAGCACATTGCTACATACCAAAAGAACACACCAATAAGGATTCGTTGCTAATAATGTGGCCTTCATACCTAATCTAGCTTCACTTGGCTTGTAACTAATTGCTTGCTTTTCTCCAGTTCCAAAAATGTGATCATTCATGATGTACATGTGATCATTTTCCAGAATCATTATATACTGAAAATAAGTTCAAACTTAAAAGCAATCGAACTGATCGAAGCTTCAAAGTACGGTTACTAAATACTAAACTAAAAGAATCAGTAAGAAACATTTTAATCATATTATTATCATAAAAATTTACAAGAAGACGTCAATTTCTCAAGCGATTTTTAGTAAAATTTGTGACTTAAAAACTCAACTCGTAACTTTCACGAAAAAAGAAAACATGAACATTTGAATAATATTATAACGTACACGACTAATTTTGAGATGATTTATTTCTAGACCCTTGTGTACTATTCATTTGTGTACAGTGTTGTTCTTAAAAATGACATTTGAAATCTAATGAACAAGTGCATACAAAAATTGTAACGAAACTTCTTTGATGAGAAATATTACTCTTTAACAGGATAAAATTACGGGACTCGTTTGTACTTTAACCAAAGTTTTGTGCAAAATAAAATGATCCCTACTAAAATATTATTCATGATTCCAAACTTTGAAATTTCTCCTTCCAATCGATCCATCTATTTATTGCATTGGAATTTCTGGGTTGACTTGACTTAAAATAAAAACCTGTTTCTTTTTATGGGTTTCGAGATGATTTTTAGAAATCATTTTTAAATGTAAAAAGTGTATTAAACATATAAAAATTAAAAAGTATATATTAAAAGTGATGAGAAATTAGTATAATATTCAAAATTATAAAAAATATTTATAAACACATGGTAAAGAACATGCCTGAAATGGTAACAACAAGGTATGAAATTGATTAAGATATCATCTTTAAAAAAAAATGACGTAATTTTCAAATTGTAAAATAAATTACGATTCATTTTGTAATATAACCGAAATTTAATTTTGAGGAAAAGAAAAGGATCCCTATTCAGTATTTCCTGTCAAATTACAGCTTTTTTCAAATAAATTAAGTGAAGCGTATTTGGATGTGGAAAAAGTTTTGCCCCGTAGAAAACGATAGTGATCCTTAAGTAGTACTTTAGTGTTGGAAAAAGCATGAAAATTCTACTGTCTTAAGCACCAAGTCAATATTAATTAAGTAAATTTGTTTACATAATAAAGTCTATGGATACTCTTGTCTTCGGGGTTAGACAAATTCAATACAAGAGTTCACTCATCATTAGTTAATTAATTAACATGAACTTTTCAAATTGTTAAAAATTACAGGATTTACTTTGTAAGTTAACCAAAATATTGGGGGAAATAAAATAATATATACATATTTCGTAATGAATTAATTATTGAAGAAGCCATCTATTAGTCCACACAAGTCTAGTCATTTTCAAATGAATACGTCCAAAGCTAGTCTTCTTGGCACGACAAAATCAATGTCCAATGCAGAGAGTCCAAACGTTAACATTAATGAAGAACACCAAAAGGATTTTAATATTTATACGTGTTACAAATTGTATTACTCATATTTCCTTTTCCACTAAAATTAACTAATCATAGATTTCCTTTTCCACGTACTCATTCTCTTCATATAGCATACATACATAATACTCCACTAGTGTTGGAAATGCAAAATTTTGGAGAAATTAAAATGATACCTATTTTCCTATTGAATTATTTTATGAAAAAGTCATCTGTTAATCCAAACAAATTTAGATATTTTTCAAATTAAGACGTCCAAAATGGAGAAACATGTTTACTTGGATCTGTGGAAAATTTTAGCCCCGCAGAAAACAAGATCACATATGTACCACATGTTTAAATAAGTTATAATTGATGTTATTCTCATTTCAATAATTTATTAAATGTTTAAAAATTAGAGTAAATTTATATATGCAAAATTTATTTTTGATAATGAATTATTAATCTTTTGACAATAATTTCACCGTCATAATTTAAAAGTTAATCTTAGAATGCGTGCATTAAAGTTTAATATATAATTGGTAGAAAGAATATTGTGAGCTCCGCATTAGAAAGAATATTTTAATCTATGATTCCAAATTTACGATTAATTGTAGCAACTTTTACAACTTTAATTACAACTGTGAAATAAAAGGTATTTGGATTTGAAAATTTTTTGCCCCGTAAAAAACGGTAGAAATTATTGAGTAATAGTGTTGGAAAATTGAAATTCAAAAATGCATGTAAATGACTCCAAATTTAATCCAAGCATTCATTATTCCTTTTGACAAGTAAATATAACATGTGGTCCCAATATATATGCTTGCATTTTATATAATTTGGATGGACCAAAGTCACCTCAACACATATAGTAGCTCCTCCATCTCCATGTGCTTACCAATGGCAATGATTGGTGAGTCTTTCTTCATTTCCAGTTTGCCATTTGTTTTTCTTTTCATTCCTTTGCCATTCATCTCCTTGTTCCTCTGTCTTTCAGATCCATTTTTCCCAAAGAAGCAGATGGACTCCGCCATCATTTCTTCCATTGATGCTATCCTTCCTGATTTGGAGGTTCTGGGAACAGTGACTTATCGTTCTGAATATTTGAGGGATTATCTGGTATACTGGTTAAGGAATCTCAAAACATTTGTTCTTTGTGCGAGAAAGTTATGTAACGACGCTAGTCTGGGATCCTTCTTGGCTAGGGTTCAGGATACTGTTCGCGTGTTTACAGACGAAATTCACTCTCAAGGCTCTGAATCTGGTGAAATTATGCTTGATGATGATAAGATGCTTGCAAAGTTTCAACCTTTGGAGGAAGAAGTAGATAAATGGTACGTTACTCTGTTGGATCACCCGCAAGATTCAACTTCTCTTACTTCATATCAGTGGCGGAGCCAGAACTAAAAGTCAGGGGGGCTCAACAATACAAGCAAGAGAATAAAATTTATATCATTAAATAAATATATGTTTAAAATGTCATTATATAAGCACTGATTAAACAACTATTTTTTGACATTTGAACTACTACAATCTGGCGTGGGAATCAGAGGAGACAATTGTATCCTACGCTCCTTCATATGTTGAAAATATTGCAAAATTGGTTCATTTGCAAGCTGCATAAAAATCTCTTTCTCGGTGTATACTACCAAGTTGTCAATCATCCATTCATCCCCCATGCTATTACGCAAATCAATCTTAATAATCTTCATTGCAGAGAAAACCCTTTCAACAGAAGCAGTTGCAACTGGTAAAACCAATGCTAACTCTACTAGACGATATACCAATGAAAAAAATACATTCTTGCCCGTTTGAACCATACGAGAAGGTCTACTAGACGATATACCAATGCTAACTCTACTAGACGATATTGAACTCCACACGAGAAGGTCTTTCCCTACTATTCTCTTGACTAGAGATATTAGATGACTCAATCTTTCGTTTTAAAAATTTATCCATAGCCTCCTAACATAATTGATAAGATGACATAAATTAATAATTCTTAAAAAAATATATAAATCCAATTATCCAATTATAACAATCATATAGTATACATTTAATGAAAAAAATGTAAATCACTATCTAAAAGAAGAGCACACGCCCTTTAAAGAAATCAGGAAATTGAATTGATTAGGCTTTGATGCTGAACTACCTGGACTGGACTGGACTGGTCCGACTCACTGAGTCACTAAAGTATCAAAAACCAGAAAAGAAACAGAGCAACGGAATTCAGCCAATAAATGAAACTCATCATTTTAATTTCCTGTATTCAATCAACTCAAAAACCCATAACATCAAAGGAATTCAAAAATAAATTGCAAACAGAGAACACAGCAAAGCCATACATACAAACACAAAAGTCATACAAACACAGCAAAGAACCATCAGAAAATCAAACAGGTACCAAAAAATTAAGAAAACTTAAGTTCCAATTCCACATTAATAATAAAGATCCATATAAATTCACAAAAATTGTATCATTCAATCAGAATTCACAATTCATATGAAATTAAAAATAATTGAATACACATCTAACCTAAAATTTTAAAATCTCTATTGTCGACTATAAATTCACCCTAACAATAAAATAAATTTTAAATAAACTCAAACACTTCAAATCTGATTAATTGATATAATTTAGACTTAGACAATTAGACACACAGTTTAAATCCCTAAAATACTAGAAATAAAAATTCAAAAATATAATCTAACGATTCTAACCTCTAAATAGAAGAATTATTGGTTGAGTTGAGAATAAATAGACTCATGGACTCCATAAAAAATTCAAAAATCAAGCTGCACCTGCACATAAAAGAGAGAAAAAAGTAAAATTAGTGTTTCAATATGAAAAGATAATGAAAGAAAAAAAAAATTTAACAAACCATGGTGAAAATGGAGCTTCGGTCGCGGGGCGGCGCTACTGAGGAGTCACTGAGTCAGGGAGAAGTGGAGAAGAAGCAGTGGGGAAGAATGGAATAAGGGTTTGGGTTTATTTTAAAATTTCTTTTCATTTTTTAATAAATATATGGGCCCTAATGTTTTTTTTTTCTTTGTAAAGAGTTAAGTGGACGGTTGCTTTTAAATTTTCTTTTCTTTTTTTAATGAATATATGGGCCCTTCATTCCACTTAATTGTTATTAAAATAAAAAAAAAACAGAGGCTAGTTTCTTCTCCAGTTCTCCGACTGAAGAAAAGAAAACAGAGGCTTCTCTTCTCTGCATTTTCCGACAGCAACAGCATCGAAGGGGCGGTGGTTGTTGGGGGGAGGCGCCCCAAAAGAAATTTTTTTTTTTATACATGTACTACCTATGCTTACCGGAGGAAGGGGAGGCGCCAGCACCCCCTCGCCCCCCCTAGCTCCGCCAGTGCTTCAGATCAAGTCTTGGAAATCATTACTTATATTGCGGACGATCTAATGGGTTCTGGGTATGCATGCGAAATGAGTGACCCTGCAATGGAAGCCTTGACAGAGCAACTGATATTCCTTTCATGTCTTCTCTGGCTTGCCACACACACACACACAAGTGTTGAAACCAGACAAGATCTCGAGGCCCACTCTGAAATTGTTGCTCTCGAGGCTCCATGCCTCTTTTTTGCTCTTAGAGGCTATAAGCCTAAGGAAGAAAAGCAGTTGAAGATCTCAACATTAGTGCAAAAGATTAATGGCATGTTGGCGTTTTGAAAACAATTTTGAAAACAAGTTTTGAAAAATAATTTTATAATATAAAAAATGTATTAAAAATGTAAAAAGTAGATGCTGAATAGTAAAAAATTGTATTGGAAATGATGAATTATGATTAAAATATATTAAATTTACTGTTGAAACCAAAACTGTTTTCAAAACGAAACAAAAACGAAACAAAGCTAGCCTGCTATCTGATTTGATTTGATTATGAAAAATGTTTAGGAGTTAAAAATAATTATTGGATATGACCTATAACTTAGAAGAACTGTACTCTTCGCAAGGTAAGTCTTATAAGATTGCATATTGCCTTTAGAGATGTATGACGCATGATAGTGTTGACATGATCACCTTAGCTTGAAAATGTTAGCCTATTAGACAAGACTCGCTACAGAGTCTCGTGGTTTATGTGTTATATGTTCGTCCTGTTTTGAACATACGTGTCCGTGTCACGTCCGACACTCCTCGCTATAAGAGGAAAATTTTGGCCTTTGAATGATATAAAGGGCCTGGATCCAAAACCCTTGCCGTCGAGCATACCCCGCAGTGGGCAATGTGCTTTGCAAACCATCAAATTCTAAAGTGCTTATGTGAGTGATGTGTAAGTGATTAGACCCCTTGACTTGCTTTAATGAGAAGGCTTGTTATGAGACTCTACTCGATAGAAGTCTAATAGCTCTAAGTCTGTTGCATTAGAATTTGGACTCTAAAGTTATTTTGATATGCTTGTACGTGATTATTTTGTCCAATTTGATTTGCTAAATTGATTGTAGTTCTCTACTTTATAAAATAGAGATGCAGGACTTGATTGACATAATTGATTCGCTTGATCTATTTGTATAATTTAATATGCTCTGTTACATGAATAAGATAAGCATGAATTGAAAGTCTTCCGCTGATGCATGTGTTGTTTAAGAAATTGAAATGCATGATTTATTCGATCTGTCTGATCTAAATGACTTGATTGATATACGTCGAAATAAACAGTGCCAAACTCACCTGGTCAAAACAAAAGAGCCACAAAACAGGCAACCTAATTATTTCAAGAGGCATCCATAGACATCAAAAACACAAAGACAACCATCCATAACAAGAGTATATACAAACTCTTATATACAGAAGTAGTGTCAACCCAATAAAGAATTCAAAAAAGAGAAAAGGTTTTCTTGGTGGATGTACAAAACAAGAGTAATATTATCATCTGCGGCAAATGAGGTCGTAACAATCTAGCTAACTAGAGATGTAACAAATTAACATACA
Source organism: Leptodermis oblonga (assembly GCA_016801395.1). NCBI lineage: Eukaryota > Viridiplantae > Streptophyta > Magnoliopsida > Gentianales > Rubiaceae > Leptodermis > Leptodermis oblonga. The sequence goes on along the minus strand of CM028751.1, from coordinate 3,622,136 downwards.
AATGCTAGCAAGTTAGTACACAGGCCTTTAGTTACATTGAGCAATAAAAACACAAAATTTAGCAATAACACAAAATTACAAAAAGTAGCCAAACACAGGCCTTTAGTTACATTTACCTCCCTGAAATTTGAAGAATTAACTAATCCCTGAAATTTGAGGAAATTACCAATACCATCCTGATGTTTCTAAATACTATCAATAATCTTAAAACACCAGAAGAAGGACCTCAATTAGCATGAGTTATTGAAAAATTCATTGATCCAATGTACTAAATTCATCCATAAAACAATTAATGGTTTCTCCAAGTAAAAGTTCTCTCACTTTCCTTGGCAACTTGTATGAAGGCCTAAAATCTTCAAGCTCAGCAACTCCACAGTACACACTGATCTGCCTGCCTTTAACTATCAGAAACTTGCCTTGTAGATTTCCACACTTCCGGCAGATGCTTGATTGGCCGCGCGGTTGCTTCCAAAATTCATCCGATTTGATTCCCTAGCTACCCTAGAACCAAACTGAAATTTTATGACAGGAGAGTCAGATGAGATGAGATAACAAGGAGTATTTGGACAAGGTTTTCAGTTAAGAATATTTCCTTTCTTTCTGCATTCTTTACTTCTATAGTAGAAAGCAGCCTTTCCGGCAGATACCTGAATTGCTCTTTTCGGAAGAACAGACGCTCCAGATAAACCAAGCAATCTTGCAACCTCCAAAAGAGAAACATAAATTGTAAGGCCAACAAAAATCACCTGCTTCATTTTGATCAACAAAAAGGACAGAAATGATGGGAGAATCTTCCAAGCTGCAGTTTTTTCGGTTTATAACGAAATGCGAAGTGCGTGGACTATTCAGACTTGCTAATCTCAGATTGCATGTGCCAAAAAGTAAAACCCAGAAATGGATACCTCTCTCAAAATCTTTTTATCGCCTATTCCACTTGGTTGGTCAAGGTCAGCGAGCTCCCACAGAGGTATATTAAGCAAGGTCCTTATGACATCCTCATCCAAGAAGGGAAATCTTGCCTGAATACATATCAGTGTGATCAGCTTTTCAAAAAAGCCAACAAACATACATATCTGAGTCATTGGAATACCTCTTTTCCATTGTCAGCAATACACCTGTCATCTCTCCCAAGGTTTCTCTTCCAAATTCTCTGCATGTCTAACTTCATTTCTTCATGGAGCGCAAGCCAACTGGTGAAATATGACGAATCATAATGAAAATTAGAACTAATCAAAAGTTTTTCTTTCCCCTCTAAAGAGTTCAGACGGACAAATTATGTAAAGTTACAAAAGAAGGCAATTAACAAATGCAAGCAATGAGAAAACAGACTGTTAGTTTATTTCCTAATTCTCATCTCCTCTTAGAAAAACATTCATGCTATATCATGATAAATGCTTTAAGCATGGCCAGTCCCAAGTTTGGATAAATTAGGGAGGTTGGGTTAAGTTGATTATTAGAGTAAAATTCTTACGTTTCATGATATGAGTCATATAAGAAATCAACGTTTTGATAGAACACAATAATGAGATGCTTGAATGTGACAGCATCCATCAAAGGAAAACCAATCCTAGAAAGTAACTACATTCTAATGTCCCATATTGATATGTTCTTAAAGATGCACTGACCATGGAGTAGGTAATAGAAGCAAACCTTCCATTTTTATATTTTGTTTTGTACCGACCATATCCTGCACACTGTTCATCTGCACCAGCACCAACGAGAAGAACTCTAGCCTCAGACTTATACTTAACGGGTAGGCAGTCACCACTCCCTCCATAAATCCATCCATCACCTCCAGCAGCTAACCATAACGCTATACCAATATTGAGGTCCTAAAGCAATCATAAAACTAAGTTTAGCATATAAGATAGGTAGCATAAAAGAACATGTGTTCCTTCTGTTTCTTCATTTCTTTCACTTTTTTCAGCAGACAAGTAAACTCATCAAACAAACAACCAGAGATTATGAATCCCATTCCAGGGTAAAGTAAAATTTATAAAGCTCAAGCGCACATGAAGTGGAATGTTTACCAACATGATGCAGAGAATAATTACAAAATTGAAACTATCCAGAAAGCATCATGAAGTAAACAAATTCGTGATTTTCCAAGAGAAGATTACCATATAGGTCTTTGCAGGAGAAATAAGCGATACGACATGCTTCATATCAGAAGTCAAACTCATTAAATCCGCATCAATCTCTACTAGCTTCCATCTGCATCCTTAATTATGTAAGAACAGCCAAAAACAAAAACTAGACTACTACAACTACAGATACCAAAACAAAATCAACTATGTATAAGCAGGAGAAGATCATACAAAGCTGAATCATCAAAGCAACCATAATAATTCATTTAACTAGAAGACTAAGATTCATCCACATCAGTAATGTACATCAGCTATGTTTCCAGTTATCAAGCACCAGACCCAAATTTTTTGCACGAGCTGGATAAAGGAACATAGAAAAGTTTCAACCTTTGTTAAGCACAAGACCCAAATTTTTCGGTACCTTCTAGTCGGTGCAATCTTTTCAACTTCCTTCACACCTGCCCTAGCAGAGATTCTATCAGGAGCGCACTGGCCATCGAAGCTCACATTAAGCAAATCAATATCATCTGCATGCCAAATTTCCAATAATATTTAGATGCTTGCAGAGAAGCTTATAAGTAACATTTTAAGGAAAAGAGAAAAATCACATCTGATATTTTAGGAATTTTGGGAGGTAAAAATGAATAAAAACTTGAAACATTCAGTTACCTCCACCCCATGGTTTTTGTCTTGTTAACCTCCTCCCCACCCCCTTTTCTTACTCCCCCTCCCTCCATTCAATCATTACTCTTATCTCTTAGGGTAAGGAGTAGTATCTTAGGAATGGACTGAAATTAAGCTATCAAAGTAAACCGTACATTTGGGATCAAGGCATTGATCCAATAGTGCCGAAAGGATCATACTATCTAATCCACCAGAAAATAGCACTGCAACTGGAGCATATCCACCATTTCCATGACAAGAAGAAACAGCCTAATGAATTTACCCACAAACATTATCAGCAAATTTTGAAGGAAAAATGAAGGAATGCACTATGATAATATATTATAAGAAAATTCTGTTTGAAGAACAACAAAGAGAGCTTTGTCCAGCAGATAGTAAGTATGAAAGACAAACAATATCACACTGTTCTAGGGCCAATGGACAAAAACGATGATTGAGGAAAAGTGAACATGTCTAAATTTGGAACTCTGACGTCCTAACTCAAAAAGAAATAATAATAAATTCAGAATTAGCCGTGATAGGACAACTTACTGTTTCACTATCGTGGTTTTGACTAGACAAGCTACAAAAGTACAAATAAATCTAAAATAAATTAAGATAAACAACTTGTATCTGCTAATTGCAAAGGAAATAAAGTAATAATTTGAAGAAATTTCCGTGAATAAGTATTCTTCTCCTTGAACACCAGCCAAATCTCATCCTAAAGTCTAATGTCCACCCTCTACCTCTAACCCCGAAGTATGGAAAAAAGCATGATAGTGAGAGAGAGAGAGAGGAGTAACTTTCATCAAGAATGATGAGTATAGAGATAACAACATTCCAGTACATCAGCCTTTTCAATCTACAAGAGAAGCTGAATTCAGATGAATCAATCCCACACCTGGTAAGTAGTGTTTAACACAGTTCGCCGCATCACAGCCTCCCTCAAAGTAGCCAGGACTCTATGTGATGCCTCAAAAAGTGCTGCATCCAGATGTAAAGCAATAACTAAGATGAAATTTCTGATAAAAAAATTTCTTTGACCAGTATAATTTAACTTGAACAGCCACGTTTCTTATCTTATCTTAATAAGGTAAATGGACAAGAGTATTTTGTGAGTTCAAAATAGTTCACAATACCCTTTGTAACATTTTAGCAATCATTCAGTGAATTTTTGCCGTGGTCACCTAACAGAGATTGTATCACATATTAACTGAAACTGAATGGCTATGCTCTTACTAGCCCCGTACCATTTTCAGGGGAATTCCAAGGTTCCCCTGCCCCTGGTTGGATGGAAGTTCTTTCCCACTCAACAAGTTCGTCAAGATTTGAATCAGTCCACTTGTGTCTTTCCAATTCACTAGCCAGACATCCATCTGTTCTTGAAGCCCCCAAGGATATACTGTAAATACCACAGGGAAGTTCTTCCCAGTAGTTTAGCTTCTCCAATTCTTTTGACTCTTCAATATCAAGAAACATTTTATAAGTGCAATGACAGAAGGTGACTACAGATGGACAAATCTAAAAAAAACATGTTTATGAATTGTTAGTTATCATCTAAATACCTGATCTAGTATTTACATAAGATACATCTCATAAAAAGAATAAGACCAGCCAAACTCAGATGTTACTCGTGGAGGATACCATAGGATATCCCTCTAGATTAAGATGACTCATGGTGGCAAAATAATGGCTAGGACTCCCAAACAAATTAGCTAAGGCACACTAGCCATCGAACTAACCAAAATGACATGGAGAGATGCTCCCTCAAAAAGAATTTCAAGCACGAGACAAAATCTGGAGGTGGTCAAAACCAATGCACGGTTGCCAGTACCTAGACCAACCTACACACTTTATATCCGAAGAAAATAACTTTTCAAGACTCCAATACATCAGACCTTATTATGACTCAAGTATGAGCATACAGAAATAGTCCTAAATGACATTTGTTGATTTTTGTAACACACCCCTACGACTAAGATCATGCTGAATCTCAAATTGTAAAAATACATTAATCTAGAAAGGAGAATGGTTCTACTAAGTACCACACACCAGATATTTCAAGTTCAGATGACAAAGGTGACACAGAAGTTAGTAGAAGTCGCGAGTCCTGTTGTGTTGGCCAATGGACAAGAAGGCTCCTCCTTCCAAAGGCATCTCGTCCAAACCACAAGGTTTTGGAACTATTCTGCAATAATAAAATGGTAAGACATCTGAGTACACATTCTGAAAGAAATACATTCTGCAACATGTGATATTTGCAAGACTAGAAACTTACCACTTATAGTTACCTGCCAATAGATTATAGCCCATGGCCCCTTAATTCTGGAGAGGAGTTGAGGAACAGATATTTCCCCTTCTTTACAAGAACCATGTTTTTTACTCTGGTCATGGGAAACGCATGAGTAGCACTGTCCCAACAACTGCATCAGAATCTCTGAATCATTGCAGTCATTGCTAACATATATTCCTCCAAATATTTCACCTATAAAAAAATACATGAAAGGAATCATAATCAGTGGATTATAATAGTTTTGTTTTCCTGTCTCGAGCCAGGATCTATAAATAGGATGTAGAGAGAAAACAAAGAATTATTTTTCTCTTTTCACAAAGCATTAAAAATGTGGAAGTTTTTCTTTTTTTCGTCAAGAAATTTGGCCTCCATTTTATACTATATAATCTGATCTCCAATCTATTCTGATTGATTATTCCTCCACACCCAGTCCCTTTGATTCACTTCACATCTTGTACATTTTCTACCATTACTATGTATTGTAATTCATCAGTGTAAATTTGAGAATAGTAATATATATATATATATATATATATATATATATCGTGGATGTATCATACCATTGTAGACAAGAACATTTCCAGAGGCATCCACTAACGGCTGAACAACTGGACTTATTCCTCTTAATTGTAATGTAGCACCAATGAAATGCAATTGTCCAAAACTATTGTGTTCACAACCAATTGCTCCCCCACGAGATTCTTCATTCACCAAAAGTGAATTTTCATCCTCAAATACAGATATCTCCTGCTTGCCTCCTTCAAGAGACGGCTTTTTCAAGTTCATGAAAACATTCTTGCTTCCAATGCTATCTGGACCTCTTCTACTCAAAGCTGCTTTGACATCATCAATAGAAAACAAAACCTGATGGCACAATCATTCGTTACACTTATAAAAAGGACTCAAAATTTTACATCATGATTTATTGTTTAGAATATCCTACATGCAAAGTCTCTCTTAATACGTTCTCTGCTCTCTCTCATTGTTGGTTAAAATTTCCAAGCTTGCATAACTTAATAACCTCACTACATAAAGACAACCACACAAATCCAGCAAATTCATAAACTTGGATTAAAGTTTGGGCATAACATACGTAATAAAATCACATATTTAAAGAGAAAAAAACAGAACCCTTTTCTTAGATTTCACCATTACAATTACTTCTGTACAGTATCAGCTTGCAACCGTTTGTACATTATAGAAACTTAAGCTTGTATCCTACTTTTCAGTCTATACTGTAACTTCACCCATTCAAAAGCAGTTCGTTCCTTCAATTGATATACCCAAATGCAAGAAGCACAGAATAACACTTCCAAGAAAACAGAAGGCCGCTATAAAAGTAACAGCTCAAACAAAAATTAACAATCATAAGTGGTTGTAAATAACCTGCTGTGGAGGTTGGGGGAGTGGTGAGATGTAATCTGGAATTAAATTTGATAACTCCACACGAATTCCCGATATTATAACGGCTATTCCACACATCTTCACACTCCGGTAAAACCCTAAACCCTACTGAACGAGCCATGTATTCTCCATTGTTGCCAAGCTTTTGAGCGAAGGTTGACGGCTCGAAACGACGCAGTTTTATGAGTGCGTGTTGACCAGGACATGAAGTCTAAGCATAAATTAAATTTTCGGTTAATTACATTTGCGTCCCCTTCAGAAAAACTACCATTACCCCGATGTTTTCTATATACTACTAGTAACTCATTTCTAGTTTCGTAAAAATTGCACTTTTTGCCCCTTTTATTTTGTATCATTATATTTGTGGTTACATATGACCCCGGTTCCGTGATTGTCGGTTTCGATTCCGAAATGGGAACCTTAGATGGACGGTTCAGATTCAGTTCTGGAACCGGCGGTTCCCTGTTCTGTTACGGTTCCAATTATGGTTCCGAATTTTTGTCTTTTTTTTTGTTCAAATTTTTTATTTCTTTTTTATTTAATTGTAAATATTAAAAACTATTTTTTTCAACATTTTGAATGTGTTGTCATTTAAAAATTAATTAGATGTTTTAATTTTAATTCATAAATATTATTTCTTATATTCTCACCTTAAACTCATGAGTCATGAATGTTATAATTTTATTTTAATTTTAGATACTAATTTATTTTATTATATATATCATAAATTATATTATATCTATTTATGATATAGGTAATGTAAATTAGACGATTAATATATATATTATTATAATATAATATGTAATTATTATATACATACATAGATTTACCCCTGTCCCTAAGGTTCGGAACCGCCGCAGTTCCGGTTCCTCAATAGCTGGAACCAGAACCGAACCGTCTGAGCCCGGTTCGGATTCCGGCTCTGGAACCAGTGTAATGGCTAATTATGTAGCATATATTTTTCTAGAACTTTAGGGATTCATAACTAGCCTTTAAAAATTTTTCATGTTGTGAAAAGAGTCCATATTACCGTGGACTAAGGCATTGACTGTTGATAACATATAATAACAGGTTAAAATAGCCAAAAATGTAACATTATACATACAAAAGTGATTTATTTTATTTTTAACGACTTAAACAAACATGACCAAAAGTGTAACATGCCAAACAAAAGTGGTCAAAAATGTAATTTTCCCTTGGTTAATATTACCAATACAACCACCTAGCAGTCCTTATAAGTTCGAAATCATCACGAGGACTTTTATGCTCGGTTTACTTTGATTTATTTTTTGAAAGATCATCACTTAAAATTAACACTTACTCCATTATCATCAGTTAAGCAATCAATATGTGTTGGTGTTGCTATAAGCCGTCGGCCAACACAACACCGCTTTTATGTGAATTCATATATGGTGTTTTTTCTCCATCCTGCCACTCAAAAACTCTCCCACAATTATCATTATTTCCTCATGTAGACAATTGGGGTCCATTATGGGGTTATTTTGTTTAATAGATGACAATGAGAAGTTATGTGTGGGCAGTTAGTATAAACATAAAGGCAACCTACATTCACCTCTTCGATTTTGGAAAAATTACAAATAGCCTCTTAATTATTAAAAACTACATACAATCCCATTAATCCACCTGAACTTTTAGTCGGTGACCCTACTCTTAGATATGAAAGTTGACATGACAAACTGATATCATGAAAATTCAATTATGAATGACAGATTTTAAAATTTTTTTTATCTCATATATAAAAAATACAAAAAGAAAAAGAAAAGGATGGAAGTGGAGTTGGTAGTGCCGCTGCCACCATCTAAAATTCATATGTTTCAATTTCACAATAACTTCTTAGCAGTATTTTTGTCTCTATCACCTATATTGTGTTGGTTTTACATCTTTTCGCTTTTTAGCCATAACTTGGTCATTTAGGTGAGTCAATAGGAGGTTATATGTAGTTATAATAATCGGGGGAGTTATTTGTAGTTTTTTTATAACTCTGGGAAGGTAAATGGAGTTCACCCTAAACATAAAGGGGGTAAAATGTAATTAAGCCAAAGCAAATATTAAAAACTTCCAAAATAAGCAAATTAGCTGTCAACCAAAAGAGAGACAAAGGTCAAATTCTTTTAATGTATTTTTTCAACAGTAAAAAGGTCAATTTAGTAAAATGGCCCTGTATGACAACTTTTGTTTCCATCTCATTTCACTCTCACTTTTATTTTATAATAATTTCTCATCAATTTTAATACACTTTTTTACATTTTTCAAACACCTTTTTACATTCTCCAAACACTTTTTTATATTTCAATATATTTTTAATAATTTTAAAATCCAAAACACCTTTCAAAAGACATACTATACGGGACCCAAGATTCTTCATTCTTAGCGGTGGTCCCCACAGAAAAAATAAAGAAAAATTGACAGCTTGGGCGACAAGCAAAACATTATTACCGAACCAAAACACAATTCTACGACGCGCCTACGCATCTTCTCCTGCACCCCACCAATCTGAACCGTCCATTCCCAATTCAAGATCCTACCTCTTACAAAAAATTCCCTCCAAACAAACCTTTAACGAATAGGGAAACAAATCCATGATTGATTCGTATTCCCAATTCCTGGGCTATAAAACCTACACTCTATCTCAGTTGGACGTTGTCAATTTTTATTTTAATCGCTTCCGTTTTTCCTTATTTTGGGGGGTTTCTGTGTTCTGGGTCTTTTCCTATTTCCGCCACCGCTATCGAATTTTTGTCGTCTCTCTGCGTCCTTTGTTCCCTCGAGAGGTACGTTCATCCAAGCTGATTTCTGTAAGAACCCATTAAAAATCTCGTTTTTTTTTTTTTTGTTTGTTGTCACAGGTTATGAATGTTGTTTACGCTTTTTTTTTTTTTTTTTTTGGTTTTGTGATTTTGGAATAATAGCGACAGTGGATTAAGAATTCAGGGTGTAGGGTTTATGATTATTTTATAGTTGTTTGATCACGGGGTGAGAATTTGCTTCACGTGGTTCTTAACGAGTTCATTCTGCTTATTTGAGTGATGGGATTATTTTAATGTTTGCTGGACTTGATTGCATGTTTAAAAGATTGAATTTTTTGTTTTTAAACTTTGGTTTTCCCACTGGCTGATTTGTGGGTTTAAGGGGTTTGTGCGAAATCGGGGTCCAACAAGGTAGTTCCCTTTTGGCAATCTGGATTTATATGTTTCTAAGTTTCTGCATTGGCTAGATTGTGGCCCTCTTCTCGATTTTGTGGTTCTGGAATTTTTTTATCTTTGATTGATTTTTTTTCCCCATTATTCAGCAATGCCTCTATGTTGGCAGATTTTGAAATTTCTATTTTGCGGATTTTGAATCTAAGCTCTGTTCTGGTGGCTGATTGGTAGTAATTTTGGAATAACAAATCTTGCTATTCTGATTATTAATCCTTTGTGTTTTGTTTTTTTGGTTATTGGATCGTTTTCCTTCTTAGGGTTTTATCGGCATGTTAATACTCCCAACTATAGATGTTCTCGGTTATCCAGGAAATTCAAATTATTGCTGTGTTCTGTTTCTTGTTGTAATATGTGCTCTGTGTTTCTATACCTTTTCTTTTGCAAATTTTTGGAATAAGATGTGTACATAAATATTTGTCCAGTTACTTGCCTGCTCCACAATCTTCTGTTGAGATGTTTGCTTTTAGAACTATTAATATCTCCTGAACGTTAACCATGTGTTTGGATAAATTTCTAACCTTTTGTTTGCGTAGTAACTGGTACCTGATAGGATTGGCTGTTTTACCATATGCATCTTTGCGATATTTTTGTGCCTAGTTGACTGTTCATCGTATCTGAAAATGAGGAGATATGTTAATCTGTGCAGAGATGGCAACTCACGAATCAGAAGAAACCTTATCAGGAGGGAAGCCAGATGCTGGACAAGTGGCAAATGCATTTTTGCTCCAATACTACACATTTTTACACACTAATCCCAAATTGTTGCACAGATTTTATAAAGATGAAAGTGTACTAAAATGGCCAGGGGTTGAGTCAGCAACGACCATGGAGGTAAGTGTTTATTGCTCAGTATCTTCCCAATCTGCCCAGGGTCTAAAATTCAATCACCAAGTCCACACCTTTTATGAATCTTGAAGTGAATAGCATAAGTGATTAATGCATGACAGGTGTAAGTATGTTCTATCCATTGTGGGTAAAGCCCTTCTTGAAGCTGGATATTTCATAATTATGTGTTATTCTTAAGAATTCCGGTAAAAGTTGGTGATCATTAATTATTATAATAATAACAATCTTAATCCAATGAATTTAATTTTGACCGTGTCATCACTCATTATGTCGCGCAACTCTGCATGCTTCTATTGGTTTCTTCATGCCACACCGGTTCTCAGCAATGCTTTTTTCTCTTCTGGCAAATGGGACATCTTGTCTCTTTTGTGTTTTCGTCCTTTGGATTGTATTTATGTTGGGAAGAATGAACATAAGTTGCTTTTCCGTGGTGCAGGGAATAAATGAAAAAATCATGTCTTCGGATTACTCAGGCTGCCAGGTGAATGTTATCAATGCTGATGCCCAAGAATCTTTGATGGAAGGTGTCGTTCTGACTGTTACTGGTTGTTTGCTTGGGAAAGACAATGTGAAAAGGATCATCTCTCAAACATTTTTCCTTGCCAAGCAGGAGAGGGGATTCTTTGTCTTGAATGATAATTTCCGAATACTAGATACACAAGAAATCTTGAACCATTCATTTGGTTGTGAAGAAATTGAAGGTACCTCAATTGCTTCACACACTTCCCCTGCTGCTGATGAGTCAGGTGGGTTGGGTGTGCTGGATTCTATCCTAATTATGTAGATGCTGTTAAGCCATTTTATTGCTTTCAAAACTCTGTTCTTTTTGGGAAAAGTTCTGTTTTTTTCTTAATAGTGCATGCACTTTTTATCTATTCCTTTGGGCGGTAAATGTTTGTTAAGGTCTTTTTTTTTTTTTTTCCTTCTTCTGATGTGTTCTATTATGTTTTTCTTTCTCAGAACCCGCAGATGTTCCTGCTCAGCCTGAATCAGAAAAGGAACTTAAAGGCACAGAAGCAACAGATGGTGGGGAGATAACTTCAGACATCAAAGTCACAGCTGCTGAAATTCTAAAGAAGCCAATTACCTCTACCGAAACTCCAAAAAAAACAGTTACCCCTACTGAAACTCCAAAAACGCCAGTTACCTCTGCTGAAATTCTAAAGAAACCAGTTACCCCTGCTGAAATTCCAAAGAAGCCAGTTACCTCGGCTGATATTCCAAAGGAGCCAGATACCTCAACTCAGAATGTTTCCTCTCCCCTTGCATCAAATGAGAAACTTGATGGCCAGAAAACTTCATACGCATCAGTGGTCTATCTTCTCACAAACATATCAAAAAACTTTAGTAATTTTGTAATAAGGTATTTTTTTAACGTGTTTTTCTACAGGTGGCGAAAGAGACCAAAGTGGCATCTCCTGTAGATAATTCTGGTCATAAAATTATCAGAGTGGCGGCAAGTTCTAACCAGCATTCAGTTGCATCTTCTGTACCAATTATGGGTAGTGAGACTAAAGAACGAACTTCTTCTGGACGTGGTTCAACAGAAAATAACAGCAATATTCGTAATAACAGTAGTAGCGACTCCCGTTTTGAAGGTATGTCTAGATGCACCCTTCGTAGTTTAGAAGCTTCAAAACTGATTTTTTCTAATGTTTATAATCTCACTTGATTGCAGATTCCCTGTCTAGATCAGTTTATATTCAAAATCTGCCTTCAGACATTACAAAAACTGAACTAGCTGATGCAGTGAAGGAATTTGGACAAGTTAAGCCAGCTGACATCCAAATCAGAACATTTGAGGTCTGGTTCAAATTCTAATTTATAGGATTTGTTACGATATCATTCTTTGATTTTCCTTGACCTGTAGTTTTAAAAAATATGTCTAGGATGGCTTCTGTTTTGGATTTGTGGAATTTGAATCTGCTACCTCGGCCAAAAGTGCAGTTGAGGTAAGTCTAGTTTGATCACTTTACTCACTTAGCTCATGGTTTAGCTGTACCATTATTGTAGTTATGCTTGCATTCAGGAATTTTGATAATGAGATGCTTTGAATGCCCCACTCTGAATTCTGAATCCGTGTTTTATCTTCTGGCTCTGTCATTTATTTTATTCATTGCATTGTGTCTCACTAGTCTGTTGTGTTAGTCAATTATTTATGTTCCTTCTATAAAGTCTAATTTTGTATACGGCTATGGAGTACATCTCATTCTTCATAACACTAACAAAAGTTTCTTTTGCCTTGTTTGTCTTTCAACCTGTGAATGCTGTCGAACTAGAAGATTTTTTCCCCTGTTTACTGTCTGCGATGCTGTTTCTTGTTTGTCATAAATATAAAATTTGTGATTGAAATGGAACTTAATATACTTGCATTTGCTAACTTTTTCTAGCTTAAAAGGCTGAAAGCTAACTTGTAATCCAAATACATTGCTTTCAATCCTCTTACTAACAATGCATATTATTTCAGGCTCATACCATCACTATAAAGGGTTATGATTCCCGCATCTCATTCAAGAAATCATCTGCTGGCAGAGGTGAGTTTCAATGGTGTTTTTTTTACCAATATTGTTTTCCGAAGCATATTCATTATCTTTCAAAATCTGTAAAATCTGGAACTTAGTATTTCTATTTGTATTTTCCTCTGACCAGTTGGTAGAGTAGCTGTGTGAATATGTTAGTTACTTTATCTGGATAGGCATATTTGTTTTCTTTCTTTGTCCTTATGACATATTCTCTCTTTCTCCTTTTCATTTTTTCTTACACTAGTACATCGTGTCAGGAAATGTTGAAGATAAGGCCTTGTGTGGAAGCTACTCACAAAACATGTTTTTGGGTTAAAAAAGTGGATCCCACACTCAAAATGTGTTTGTAAAACACATTTCAAACACATTTTGAGTGTGGGGCCTACATTTTTTCTACCAAAAATATGTTTTGAGAGTAAGTACAAAAACTCAAAATTCATACAAAATACATTTTAGCTGTGGGGCTCACAATTTTACTCTCAAAACATGGTTTCAAAAATGTTTCCACACAGGGCCTAAGTCTGTTCTTTAACCTGCCATTTTTTTTGTATAGTAAATATAACACAGATTTCTGGTTTCATTTAATAAAAAATTGGATTGGGATCTCAAGTAATCTGAGCAATGCATTTTCACTTGCTCTACGAATTATATCTTAGTTAGTTGTCAAGCACTTTTGAACTATGCAGGTGGCAACGGGGGGCCAAGAATGGGTGGCGGAGGAGGAGGAGGGTTCCGCGGTAGAAGTTTCAGAGGCCAGGAGAAAGGAGAAATTCGTCCCAGTGGGGGCTACCGTGATGATAATGTGGGTCAAATGCGTGGTGGTGGTGGTGGCTCTGACAGGCAAAACAGGGAATTTGGTCAAAGGAACAGCAGCCAGGGCAGGGATGGAGGAAGAGGAGGATACGGAGGAGAAGGATATCCCCGGAACAACTGGAGAAACGAGGAGAGGTGGTCTTCGAATGGTGGAGGAGGATACAACAGGAGAAATAGTCAGTTTCAAAACGAAGGGGGAATCACTGGTGCAGCGTAACAAGAATGAAAGCTTGATCGATCGATCAACGTATTGACTAACATTGAAAATCCAGATTCCTCATCACCACAAACGATATAGGAAATTTGAGTAGACATTTTTCTTTAGCAGTAGAGATTCCGGGAAGAATATTGGTATTATTCATCGTACTTGTCTTATAACAGACGAAAAGACACGAGTTTGATTTCACATTTGTTATTGTCCTTGTTACCACTACTAGGTTTCAAAGGTTTTATTATAATGTGTTGTGTGGAGCATGACAAGTTGGACCAAGATTGTCCATTTTTCAACCCAGAGACTACTATTTCTACTCCCCAGAATCTGGGATTAAGTTATTATTCGAAACTGAACCCTTATAAGTGTGAATTACAGCGATTTCTAACATTCAGTTTCAAATACTGTTTTTAATATTAGAAATTGGTCTTTCGTAGTGAAACGTAATGAATGAGTGTGAATTGCAAGGATTTCTAACACTCGGGAGTCACGGCCTTACGCATTAGAGGAAACACTTATGGTCTTGACTCATGGCTCTCTCATGTTTAGAGAATTTTGTACTCTCTCCGTCTCACTCAAAGAGTAGAGAATTTTGTAATTTTTTTTAAATAGACTCTTTGAATGAGACGGAAGAAGTACATTATTGTAGCGACGTGTTACAGTTAACATAATGGTAATGTGTAGTCATTTCTATTGTAAAAGTTTAATAACCACTTAAACAATTTGACCACATCGATATCGAAAAAGACTAATCATTTGCCTAATTACAAATTTATAGCATTTTTTCATAGTAAATTAATGAATATTTGTATTTGTAATTATAAACATCTGAAAATATAAAAAGAAAAACCAAAATAAAAAATGGTGCTCAGTAGCCTATAAGGCAACGAATGTGATGTGCGGCTCTACGGAAATCGGAGAGTCCCTTTCTTCCGTGGGGAACACGTGGCTGAAAGCTACTGCAATGTTGAAAGAATCTTTTTTATTAATTATTATAACTCATGACGTGCCCTTCTGTGTTATCCCATGAAGATTTCTTTCCTTCTTTATGTCCCTTTCACCTTTCTTTATTTTTTTTATTAATTTTTAAAAAATAAATATAATTTTGAGACTTTTTATTTTATTTTAAATTTTTTACTTCCACATTCTTTCTTCTTTCTAGGAATCATTCCTGTAATTGGGGTTTTTTTTTTTCAAATTTTTTAAATTGCGACCTTTCTTGCAAAATCAATTACTTATTTTATTCAAGTCAAATGGGTGGAAAAGGAAAGTCTATAACCTTCTCTATTTAGTTTCAAACTTATGTTTAAATTGATTTTTAAAAATATACAAATGTGTTTATAAATGGTAGAGAATTATTATTCCTTTCGTTCGTTCTAGTTCAAGAGTCAGGTTTCCAAAAGTGTATATATATTTTTTAAAATTCAATTTAAAAGCGCAACACTTAAAATAAAATTACTCATTATTTGCCCAATAGAACTTGCTAACAAAGATGCCTGTAGGGCAGGAGAAATAAGGGACATGTCATCTCCAGTGCTAGTTGGGCCTAGCAATTAAGGGCTACGACACCCATGTCTCACCGAGAGACTGTTAAGGGGATTGACTCCGACGACTTTCCCATGACAGTAAGTTTTTGGATCGTGGGCGTAGCCCCGAAATATCGAGAGGTAAACCTGAGAATCACGGAGCCCGCTGACGGGGCAAGGACCACTCCTCTATAAATACTAGTGTTTTACTTCATGGGAGGTACATTCTTATCAAGTGCACTAAAAGTCTGTCAAAATAACTCCAACTTTATACCACCTCAAATTTCGGAGTGCTGACGAGAGACATTTTCCCCAAGTGCAGGTGTTTATCATCAGAGCAAACTCACACCTATTAAACCTCAATGCTCGACAGTGACAACGTGCTTCATCTTTATTAAAATTGAGTATATTATATAAAATATTATTCAAACTATTCTTTAAATCATATTACTATACAATCATTAACTCTTCAATAAATTTATATAAAAAAAAAGAAAAGAAGAAAAACTTCTTTAGTTAACCAGTCTAGTTGAAACATGTTGTATTAACCAAATGACAAAGAATCTAGAGGAAAAATAAATTGTAATTTTGTATGCCTTATGTGTAATAAAAGAGTTTTAGTTAAAAATATAATATTTTAGTTAATAGAGTTACTAAATATGCATACAATTTTTCTTTTCCTCCTTCAAACATAAGAGATAAATATAAATAATCCCTGCGATTTTTTTTTTTTTTTGTAAAACAACCGAAGCTTACGACCGTAACCTTTTCCTTAAATTCGAAAAAAAAGGAACTACAAACAGGGAGATATATAACCTAACCTTATCTCAAAACGTATTTTTTTACTCGAATATATGAAACACTCGAATAATCCCACGGTTTAACATGGCCAAGGTGGAGTACATGGCACATTAATCATTTGACGTAATAATTAAATCAACAAAATAATAATTAAGTGTTATCATTGATCTCCATATTTTTCAACCTATAGTTGATGGGCCAATTGTGCGGAATATTGGATCAAAGTGACAAATAAACCATAAAATTTGTGTAATATTGACGCTAATTACTCCATCCGTTTTATAATAAAAGTTTTGTTTTGAATTGGACATTGTGTAAGACCCTCCTCCGTCTCTAGACAAGTAGGTTGGCCTATTAATTTTTGAGTTTCGCTCCCGTAAACTTATATTATTTAAATCAAGTTACCACGCTTTAAACTTATAGACATGTCACTTGTTTCGTATAAAACTAATGTGAAATTATACAAACACAATTATATTACTAAACTCTTTTAATAGAATATAATGAGTATTACGTCAAGCTGCACGTAATAACCTTTTAAATAATTTTACCTATTTATTGGAACCATTATTTTAATGTAACAACCAAATCACTTCAATACTAATTTTTTTTAAAAAAAATTATCGTATTTTTCCTTTCTAGTGTGGATATTATTATTCTTTTGCAAGATACACCCACAATCACACACAGAAATAAGATGCAAACATGTGGTGTGAATGATTAAACAAATAGCCTTTTTAACTCGAAGGGTACACTCCGTAATATTCAGCAATTTTTTTTTTAGGATCAAATCGAGTAAGAGTTAAGATCTATTTGATATTTTTGAATCTTACGATCTTACGATACAGATTAAGATTTTACAAACTATGAATAGTAGGTAAGCACCTCCTCCGTCCGTGATCTCTCTGATTATTGTATTGTCGGAAATCTCATCTCATATTGTAGCTGAGGAAATAGGGTGGTGGGGACAGATCTGGAAGGAAGATTTGTAGCTGAGGTGGGGTAAAGAAGAGGTGATGCGGGCAACGTGTCAAAGAGGAGGAGCTGTTTGGTTTTTTATTGACTTAAAAAAGGTGGCAACTTGGTCCTTTTCTTTTCGGGGCCCACTTATACCCACATCATTCTGCCCCTGCCCCTATTTATGATGATTTGTGGACCACGTACTCCTTTCCCCATCCGATAATCCCATTCCGACACCTTCCGCCTCCCCGATTCTTCTCCTCTCCTCCTTGCCGGTCGTCGGTTTTTTGCTCGTTGACTTTGGCGGTGGCCGGTCGCCGGTAGTCTTCAAACTCCAAACTCAGTCTTCTAGTTTTCCATTTTCCAAAATGTTCAGCTCATTCTATTTGGTCAAACTATTTGGCTACCTCTCTTTTGGACCTTTATTTTTTTCTTTCCTTCTTTTTTTAACGTTTCGGCCAATTTAGACACATATATACAACCTTTTGATAAGGTTTCGCCCCACTTTCGAACACCTATCTATATACTAACTACATGAGATTCTATATATATCACATATCGGCACAGAAGCAATTACCTTCAAAGCTCCGACAAGAATTTAATTTAAAATTTACAACTTTTACCCAGATTCGAACTCCTGTCTCCATAACTATAACTATGCACTGCTCTTTCCTCACCTCAAACACAGTCGTTTCTCATTTATCAATGTGTGAATGCATTGTTTTTTCCTCCAACATTAGAATATTTCATAATAAGAAAAAGACTTCAGAAGACACGGTCATGGTAGGGTAATCCCCCGATCTGACAAAATAGCATACTCTCTCCGTTCTCGTTCGGTTAGAAGAATCCATATGAATGGAGTAATAAACTTCAATTTGCAATACTACCATTAAACAGGAGCAACATTTTGATATTTAGTACCAGAGTTTGAAGAACTTCCAATTAAGGCAAAACTTAGACACTAAGTGAAATTTACCAAAATTGAAGGAGACACCAGATTAAATAATTCCAACCAGGGTTGGAGTGGACCCCACACACACTAAAATCCAGATTATCCAGTAAAGGCCAACTTTTCCCCAATGACCACGTGTCCAATGGAATGAGCACATCCCTCTTTCCCTTCTCCCAACATACATTAGCAAACCATCCTCTCCGCGACACGACGACAGCTATGTTATTATTATTGTTATTGACATTGTTGTTTGGAAACAAATGGACTACTGAACCACTTACCCATTTTGAATACTCCTTCTCTCATAAAATTCCACTTTGTTGTATTAGGAGAGGTTCTTTTCAAATTTTTTGTTTTTATATTAATATAATTACGTGTTATATACAATTAGTTTATATTTAAAATTTAAAAATATATTTAAAATAAATAATGTTAAATTAATTATTTTATGTGTTGAAACGGAAAAAGTAACTGTATTAATTAATTAATGTACTAGAGATGAGAATGAGATGACAGCGTTGCGGCTTTACGAGGCTGAAGATACTGTCCACGTGGCTTTTTTTTGATGCCTCCAAACTACCGTTGACACGTGTCTCTCTGTCATGCGTCGTGGTTTTCGAGACACGCGTTACTATCTTCATAAATAAATCTCTTTTTTTATTTA
This sequence comes from Leptodermis oblonga, assembly GCA_016801395.1. Lineage (NCBI taxonomy): Eukaryota > Viridiplantae > Streptophyta > Magnoliopsida > Gentianales > Rubiaceae > Leptodermis > Leptodermis oblonga. Next base: position 3,603,173 of record CM028751.1, on the reverse strand, counting down.
TTTATTTTCGTTTTTGGGGTGACTGGACAGGTAAGGTAATGGGTGTAGTTTTGTTGTGTGGTCGGTGTCATTAGAGTTATCATGCACTTTAGGTCCTATTAGAATATTAAAAATATTTTTGAAAATTACATTTTATAATTAATATTTTATTATTTTTAATACATTTTAAATTTTTTTTACCTCTAATACATCATTTTATAATATCAATGTACATTTGACATTAAAAAACTATTTTTCAAAAACATATTTTCAAAATTATTTTTTAAAACATGATAACGAACATGTCATTAATCTCTCGTTTATTTGAATATCTAAAGAGTTGTTTGACCCTAAATTGTGACTCACTCTTGTTTAGTCTTTGCAGTACGTAATGATGGTTAGTCTACAGTTTCGTTGTAAAACTATTTATTAACGAATAATACAGTAATTTTTATATTGTTGTAAGATTTTAGTTGGAACTTGGGGGAATATTTTACCTCCATTAAGGGACATTTTATGGATGAATGGGAACACAAGTTTATTAGTGTTCATATGTTTCAACCCTTTCATCTTGGGCTGCAAATTACTATAATCACTATTTAGCAAAACTACATATAAAACGAGTTTATATGCGTAATGAAATTTTCAATGAAGTGTAAATGTGCACGCATTATAAAGTAGGTTAAGTTTTAGTGCTCTTATTCATCAGTAGGAGTTTCACTGTTATTTTTTTAACTTATTGATTTTGTTATCGATAATTCTGAATAGTACAAATGTTAAAGCATCACTTGTACCTTTAAAGAGTATTATTGCTACTTTTCACGAATAGCAGTTTCATTTATTTTATAATTTATTACATTTCTTTCTTATTTTGTGGTTTTTTCTTCTTAAAGTTAGACTCTTCAAGACCATGACTGATACTCGTGACTAGTACCAAAATTCACGAATAGTATCAGTCCATTTTTTTCTAACTTTCTTTGTATTAGTTTGAAAATAAGGCAAACAAAAAAAACGCATATTGTTTATGTAAGCAGCATCAATACTACTCATATAAACAGAATCGCATGCATAAACTTTTTTACACAAAAACTAACTCCGAAAGTTAATGTTATAGACAAGGGTGATTCAAAGGAAAAAAAAAAAAAAAAAAGGTTTGAGTTTACAATAGGGAATATTAACACCTTTCCTCAAGTTTAAGAAAAGGGTTATGATGAATTAATGTACATTTTCATTAAATTTTTTTTTTCAATTAATACCTTTGAATTTCACACAATTACTATATTGAAAACTAATAACTGAAGAAAATGTATAAATGAGGGAGTAATTGATAATAATAGTAGTAAAGACAACTCCGTGATGAAAACTGATCAAACGGTGATTGGCCAAAAGCAGAGGTCCCACGTGGAACGGTTTCAAGTTTGATGAACAATGCAACGGACGTAGGAAGGAGAACACAGAAAGAAACATGAACTCCATAGCACCGAATCACCCCCACAACTAAAATTCAGCACCTTTCTCTGGAAACACTATCGCTAGAGACACCACCAAAAAGAGGTATTCAGTCAGACCCACGTGTCACCCTTAACCCTTTTTCCCTTCCGCCACTTGTCTCCCTTCCCATGTACTTTCTTTGTTTTTTCCCACAATCCCAAAGGACAATTCCGTCTTTTCACAACCGCCACCCCCCCCCCCCCCATCTTTGCTTCCGATTTTCCTGTTCAGCGGTCTTCTTACTTCAATACTATTTATTTATTTATTTTTTCTTCCACAGTCCTGTCGTTCCCCCCCCCAAGGAATTCTTTTTTCCCGGCCATTCTTTGCCGGACCCTTTTATTTTTTTCATTCGTTTATGATTTTGAACCGCTGAAGTTTTGTTCTTGATGTATTAAATTTTTTCATTGTTGAGGATTTGGACTTGGATTGGAAATTTTTTTGGTTTTTGGTTGGTGGGTTTGGGGTCTCCGTGAGTGAAAACCTTTGCTTGAGGGGAAATTGAGGTTTTGAATTGCTCGTGTGAGTATATAAATTGGAGCTCCCGAACTTAATATGCAGTTAAAGATCCGATTTTTTCATCTGGGGCGGTGTAATTTGGATCATGGAGTGGCTATTGAGCATGCATGTACGTGTTCATGTAGTTGAGCTCGAGAAAATCGCGGTGTTCTTGTTTGCATTCTCTTTAAGGGGTTCCCGGGGTGACATGGGCGATAGAGATAAGAGTAAAATGATCAGAAGAAGTGAAATGGAGAGTTTTTCGTTGGATGCGAGTAGATTTTCTAGGGACTTGTTGAATAGATTCATGGGAAGTGGTCAAAGGGAAGGAAAATTTGAGGAAGAAGATGAAGAGGAAGAGGTTGAATTGAATCTTGGTTTGTCATTGGGGGGAAGATTTGGAGTGGATAAGAGTTCGAAGAAATTAATGAGATCATCTTCCATAGCTGCATATATTCCGGTTGTGAGGGATGATGATGCTGTGGCTGCTTCATCGCCGCCGGTGGTGTCTTATCCTAGTTTAGTGAGGACTTCTTCTCTTCCTGTGGAGACTGAAGAGGAGTGGAGGAAGAGGAAGGAATTGCAGACTTTGAGAAGAATGGAGGCTAAGCGGAGAAGGTCAGAGAAGCAGAGAAATTTGAAGGCAGAGAGAGAAAGTGGAGGTGGCGGGACTGCTCGGAGTTCCGGCTTGGAAGAAGAGAAAAGGGAAGTTGAGGTGAATGTGCGGGGGAGATTTGACAAAGATCATTTCTTAGCAGCTGCAAAGAGGGTCAGTTCATCGGTGGCGGCCCCTTTGGGAATGTCCATTTCAACTGCTGCAAACGCTGGGCAGTCTATTTATGGGAGCGAATCTGATGTGGCGGCGACCGCGACGGGAAAAGGGAAAGGAAGCCATTTAAGTGGCAGTGGAATGCAAGGATCTGTGGAATCACATGGCGGAAGTTCCTCTTCTGAATTAGAAAGTAGAACTCTTCAAGGTAACACTGCATTTTCTTTGCTTTTATTCCTTATTGGAGAAAGTGGAATATTTATTTCTTATTGGCCATTTGTTTTGTTTTGAAAATTTTCAATTGAAATGATCCGTTATAAGATCAAGGCCGGAATTTTAGTGATGGGTACAACTGCAAAACATCTGTGGTCTTTAAATTTTAGTTTTGCACCAGTCGTTTTCTCTCTGAGATAGTAAGGTTTGATTCTCAAAGTTCGTTCACTTTGTACATAGTTGCTTTAATCTTTCCTTATCTGTTCAATTGTGGTCAATTGTTGTTAAAATCTGATGTTAAATTGAACAGAATGGTTACTTCTCTGTCAGAATTAATAGGGTAAGAATAATTTCCAGAAGTGTTGCGTATTATTCTATGAATGGATCAATTTCTCCATTTTCAGTTGTCCTAATTTGACTGTTTTTGAATTCAAAAGTTCAATGGAAAAGACACAATTGTCTAATACAGGTTGTGTGTGGATTTCGCTTTTCATTCTCGAGCTAATCTAAATCGCTCGCAAGTATTAGTTGACATTTGTATTTAGGGCAAAAAAGAGTATGAATAGGTTTTGTTGCTCCTAAGCTCTATTCGGAGCTGAGAAATTATTGCCAGCAATTAAAACAAACCAAAATGATGCTCCAGAATATGTTCTCTGGTGCATCATTTGGTCTTCTTCTTAATATTACTCCCTCTCTTCCATTAGAAGAGCCCACTTTACAATACTGTTTTCAGTATTACAAAGTGGACTCTTCTAATGGCAAGGAGGGAGTAGTTTTTATTTGCAACAATTTGGCTTCTCTTTCCAAAACACTATGGCTGGGGCTGGAGAGGTAGTAATTGCAAAAAACAATTTTTGGTACCATTTAGAGTGGGCAATGGGTGTTGAACTCCAGAGGATATTAATGGGGATGATGACCATGTTGCCCGCGATCTGAGATTTCACGTGGCTGATGGGTTATAACTCCTCAAGGGAATTGACAAGTTTTCACTTCTAATCAGTGTGGCACTTCTGTGAAATGAAGCACAACTGATGGAGAGTTTATTGTGATCTTCAATGCAGCAGCTTGTCTTAGCACTTCTGGTATACTGAATCTGGCTGCTACAAATTTAGAATGTGGACTGGTAGTCATCTTTGATGGGTGATCTTCATATTAAGTAATCTTTAGGAAAAAGGTTTCCATAGTGTTGATGTGCTGTTTCTAAAACTTTTTCTGCATCAGGATCTATTATTTATTATTATTTAGACATTTAATGATTTTTTTCCAACTGTGACAAATGGTGCAAAAGGAAACAACTGACGTGACCTGCGACACATGTAGATGCGATACGTGAGTTTTTTTTTTTTTTTTTGATTGAGCAGTGCATTAATCAATGACCTAGAGATTATTTGGCATTGGAGTTTTTGATTGTTCGTTGACTTGTGTCAGATTATATTTCTTTACCTGTTGATGTTCACATGAAGTTTTGGGGTTGGGGAAGTTGTGCAGCTAGGGTGGTTTCTCAAGGCGGACTTGTTGCATTCTTGGAGTTGAGTATTTAGCTCTAAAACTTTAGGTCATATTCGATAAAGAGATCAGAAAGTCTTGATCGCTGTTAAGGGTAGTACCTATTTGATTACATTTTGGGGTTGCATAATTTTTATGTGTAATATAATCATTATGATTAGCATAACTGTTTTGTGCTAGAAGTAGTATCATTATTGACAACATAGCGAGCACCTCTAGAATATGCTTCACAGAATTGCATGGGAAAATGATGAAGAATTGTGAATTTGGCTTGTTTCATTAGACACTTGTGTTGAAACATGTAGCTTTCAAAAAACATCTTTCAGGGTACCAATATGATTCCCCAATTCCCCAATGATTGGGGAATCATATTGGTACCCTGAAAGATGTTTGTTATGGTGCTTACCTTCTCTGTATTATATATTCTTCCTGGTGTTACCTAACTTGTTGGAATCACTTTTAAGTGTTGTCATTTTCTTATATCATTTTCCTTGTGATAGTAGTGGCCGTATTGGGTCTTATGGTATACTTTTCGACATCCAAAAAACACGAATATGTCATGATATTGAGAAGTCCATTACCATTTTTGCCTCATTTAGCATGTCAATGGGAATGCTGAACAGCACTTAATTGGATAAACTTTCTTGGATTAGGTTCTTGCTCTTTTATTTGGGGTGCTCCATCTTATATCCAATTTATCAACAGGGTCCAGTAGTTGTGGTGAAGTGAGTCCTGTCAGCATCAAGTCAATACGAGAAGGAAGCACTGAGGATGCTGGTTCTTCCGGATCAAAGTTAAGGGAAATTGCCGGCAGAACATCTGCCATGGAGCTGGGAAACCCATCCAGACAGGCAGATGCCGCGAAGAATCAAGCAAAAGAAACTGGGAAGACTGCGCTAGAAGAAATGCCGTGTGTTTTCACCAAAGGAGATGGTCCAAATGGGAGACGAGTGGATGGGATACTATACAAGTACGGTAGGGGAGAAGAGGTAAGGATAATGTGTGTGTGTCATGGTATTTTCTTTTCACCTGCAGAATTCGTGAGGCACGCCGGGTGCACAGACATTACTCACCCTCTTAAGCACATAGTCGTGAACCCTAACGCATCGCCCTTCCAGTGATCGAAAGTCCCTAGAACTGAAATGGTTGAGAGGATAATAACTTTTACTTTCTCTTTTCTTTTAGCTTAATTTGCTTCTTTTGTTTTGCCTCTTTTGGGGGGAAAACTTACATTGTATAAAACGGGTGATTATGGTTTTGAACTGAAAAGAAAAATAGGAACAAGGAGCAAAATTTTGTATTTGAGCCTTGCGGATTGATTGCTTTAGGAAAGTTGAGAGCAATTTTTCTTTCCTCATTCTTCTTGCCATTGATGGCTGTCCCCTGATGTGTAAACTATTCCCATTTGGCTATGCTTGGAGAGAGGAGAAAAAGGCTCTAAGATTGTGATTCTTTTGGCTCCCCATGTGTCGTTTGACATCTCGCCTCTCTTTTTTGATTTTACGTACAGTTAACTATGTACCAATTTTGAAATGCGCTTGCTTGCTTTATTGACGTATGGAGAATTTAGTAAAACATAGATTTTGTGGAAATTTAGAAAGACTTCTAAAAGATTGTTGAATTGTTTATGATTGTCAATCGAATAGATATGTATAATTCCTTGATCCAAACAAGGACAGTCTGAATTGAAATAAAGTATAAAAATCGAGCATCCGTCAAAAAAGAAATGTTTTCGAAATCAACATGGAATTGGTTTCTAAAGGAAACAAGAATAATGGTAAAAACAACAATTAAACCGAACATAAAAATGACCGAAAAGGGTTTTATTTTTTATGATGTCCTAAACAATGGAATTTGGCCAAAGCGTTTTTCGGCCAGTTTTCCATTAACCTGAATCTACGAAATAAAAATTTTACTTGCGTCAGTTATTCTAATCAAACATTTTAAAATACGTCAACGTTAACTTCTGCGTTGGAAATGTTTATTTATGTTACATGATTGGTGTAAAATTAATGAAACGACATATTTGACATGGAGTGAAAACCGAATTGAGAGAGAGAGAGAGAGAGAGAGAGGTGAATGAGAATTTTGTTTGGCTAAAATAGCCGACTTTCGTGGCTTATACTCTACGAATCATCTTGAAATAGTAGGGTGTGTTGGGGTCAATTATGGAGTGGGATTATGGCCAAATTGGTTGCACCATGACTCGTGTTTTGTTAGTTTTGGCATTGAAGTTTTTTTTGTTTTGTTTTGGGAATCGAATCCTCAATATATGGGTGACCGGGTGACCCGTCCTGCGCACTAACCGATGGAGTACTATGTCATTCCTGCATTGAAGTTGAAGGGGTAGACTTTGGCAGGAGTGTGACTCATTTTTTATCCAAATTTTGCGTTCTTGTAAAACTGGTTAGTTAAATTCGTACTCTTTTAATCTGCGATAATTTAACTTTAATAAATGAAATATTGGATCAAATTGACTGTGAATTAAATGTCTGCTTTACCGTTAATTCACTAGAGTTTTCTGTTGGTTGAGTTCAATTTTTTCGTTCATTGAACTAAAATGATTATGGATCGAAAGAATGTAGGCATAATTAATAAATTTTGAATAGGTTTGCGGCCGCCCTCCTTTCTCTCATCTCTTTCCAAACCCTAAATTTCGTCATCCTCTTCCCTCATCATCCGATGGAGGAGGATGAGGGAAGCAGTTATATTTTTGTTCTTGCTATCTTTTATTTGATTTGTTTTAGTTTAATTTTATTCATGTTTATATTTTTTTTTTCCGTTTCTGGAGTTTCTATCTCCATCTATGGTGTTTTGCTTTCCATCTATGATGATTTTCTCCCTGGCTGTGGTGATTCCATTTATGGCCATGATGTATGAAGACTCGGTTGAACATGCAGTCTCGAAAATTTCATCAGCAATTAGTGGTATATTCGTGACTATCGGTAGGAGATTTGTTCAGCGATATAATTATACTATGTTTAGATATATACTTATATTAGATACACTGTTGTGGTTCAGATATGTTAATTATCAGATCAAATATATTGTAATTAGTTGTATTGATTGCTTCATTGTCTTCTGTCAATAGCTGTTGGACGATTTTCAACACCATTAATGGAATTTTTAATTTTCAAAAAAATAAAAAATTGAAATTACACTGTAGTTGCTAAAGAATGTTGACTATTAAATGCAATATTTTTCTTTATTTATTTATTTTTAAAGATGTTATGTTTGTATAGGATCATGTTTTTTTTTTTTGCCTTCCTTTTCTTTCCACTTAGGGTCTTACATTTTAACCAAAATAAAAAGCTCAAATGTATTATGTTTATGAGTTTATGATGTTGAACTATTATATTCCATTATTAAAAAGAACATTTTTTCTTCATTCGATCAAAATAATCTTATTTTTAAATGTAATTTGTTGCATAAATGAATAAGGGTTCATGAGATCAATAGTTTTGAAGATCCAATGAAGTTTTTAACAAGTTCAAATCTTCTAGTCAACTTCTCATGTCCCATTCTACTCAATGTCCAAAATTATGTAGTTTCACTTTAACAAAATACGGGAACAATTTAGGAGAGTGAAGTTACGTAATTTCGGGAATTGGGCAGAATAAGACATGATAATTTGGGTAGAAGATCTGAATCCGTGTGTAACAACTCTGTCGCAAAATCAAATCAAAGATGTGTTTGTTCCCTACTTTAGAATACTCATTCTCTGATGCTAACAAAAAATATCAAACAGTTTTGCAGTAGGAACAAAGGAAACTTAGCCTACACCTAAGAGACTAATCAAGAATCAATGGCAAAACCTCTTCAACTAATCAATCAGCTCACACAAAACAATATCCACATTTCAACTGATTATGCAAAAATTGTTAAAACAAGAACCCTAATACTCATCTATCTTTTTCACCTTAATTACTTACAAGAAGATGCTGGATTGGAACTGCCCAGGATTTGATGTGGTCAAAGTGATGCAAAAATAAGGCCACAAATGTTTCTAATCTCTCAAGTGTTAAGAGAATGAGCAGCAAGAACACCCACGAGATCTTCTGTCTGCCATACTTCTGTCTTTCCTGTCTATCCTTTTCAATAAAAAAACGAGTCCCATGATGTGATATATGAGTCCCATTCTCCATTGCGAGACGATACAGAGAAGACAGAGGTAGGATAGACAGAAGATCTGATCTCGAAAAACAGGAAGAAAGACAAAAATGGAACTGTCTTAGCCTACCCTTTGGAGTCATTCATTTCAAGAGCATGCTTTGCAGTGTAATTTGCTCATTCCTCTCCTGATTTATTCATCCCTCCATTTATCAAACTGCATCAAATGGAAAAGGGTCATTTCAATCTCTGCTTGGAATGGTAAATTTCTCATTCAGCAGCCAAAAACCTTCAAGTACAAAAGCATATGCAAAACCAAATTCTGGGAAAACCATTTGTTTTTTTCTTTCAGTTTTTGGTTCATACATTTTAGGCAGTGGGACTTAGAGCAACAACAGCACCGGGTTTTGAAGCAGCCTGAACAAATGTAGTGGCAACTTTAACAGCTGCAGGAGGAACAAAGAGCAGATTGTCATGACTTGCAACGGTAACTTGGCATGCAGGAACATCTTGGCTGACTGCCAGAGCAGCAGCTTGAGCAACACGGCCATTTAACCGAGCAGAATGCGCAACTACCCGATGGTTGTGAAGAGTTCTTTCTGCAAAACACAATGTTATAAGCTATTATCTCTAGCTCCAAACCACACAGAACTACATGCAAAAGATGACACATTTCATTTCAAAAATATATGTATGCTCAAGCTCAAACATTTATATTCAGTGCCTGTACGTATGAAAGAGAAAATCTTTTTATTCCTACAACTGAAAAACAGATGTACTAACCTCGGAAAAGCGCAAGATTGGCCATCATTCTGATTCTCATCAGTTGAGGCTTCATCTGTTTCTCTGCTGGTTTTGTTATGAACATTCTCCTTAGTTTTTTTGTCTATTCTCCTGATCTGCCAATATCTTTGTGTGTACGCGCGTGATCTCCACCTAGCCCCACTCCCTGATCTCTGGAGAAACGGCAGCTTCCAATTGGGATGCTGAACAAAGAATCATTAGAAACAATACTCCAATCCATTTGTGAGGAAAGTCTTGCAGAGACTGATGCCGGAAAGCCCAAAATGTGACCCGAATCATCGGGTCCTCTCTGTCTATCCATCACTTGTGTTGGAGGAGATCTCGTTGATGACGAAGCAGGAATAGAAGAGTCATGAGAGACAGCTGAAAAATGTGAGAATGAGCCAGAAGAACAAAACATTTCTTCCAACTCAAACAGAGGTCCACTGTAAAGACTATCATGAGCCCTGTTTTCCTCTGATTTCTTGTGGTCAGTTGGTTTAGAGCTTGAGGTTATAATGGGATCAACTTCAAAGAAATCTTCAGATGAAGATTGTGATGAGGATGAACCCAAAGAGTTAAAAGACTTATAATTCTCTGAATTTTCTCTTGTTTCTTCAGATTTCCCAGAATGTCCAGAAGACTCATGCAAATGTACCATAGCCTCTTCCTCTCTGGCAATTACATTTCTATCCTTAGAGCCCATTGCTGCATTTTATCAAGCATTTAACAAACACAATAAGTACTCCACACAATCACATAATGTAGACATGCATTTCAGTTCCATCAAATTCATGAAAAAACCAAAGAGAATAACCAGCTTGATTAAAGTCAGATTAATTGCTCAAATGTTCAACCACAGAAAAACACATGACAAATGTGTTAATCTTCTGAGAACAGAGATTAAAAAAAACAATTCTGGGATAATTCAAAGATTTCAACTTTCTTCTGTAATCAATTCTTTCAACGCTATTGCAACTTTTCTAGTTCTCATAGAATTCTTGGGTAGAAACAAATCATAAGGATGAAAGATGATCTCACCTTAACCTTTGTTTACGTTTTAATGCCAAAGCCTCCAAACTACCAATTCTGGAGAAGTTTTGTCTTTGGCATGGACAACCTATTTTGCATCAAAAAAAAATCCCTTTTCAAGAAACCCCAAAGAAACTTCTCCCAAATCAAGAATAAAGAAATAATTAACAAGATTACCAATTAAATCGGCATAAAAGGGATGCCTTATTTTTTCTTCTTTAATGACTAGAGTTCTAAATAATAGGGTTTGAATTGATCCTCCCTAAAAAAGATTACAAAACGCTCGGAAATCTTGACTAGGGTTTTCGTAGAATGCATATTTTGGGAAGATCTGCAAGGCACAACGAAGTTTTCGGTTAACTCGATTGTTTTCAGATTCCTTAACATAACAAACTTGAGCTCTTTTGGCGCCAGGCCTATAACAACTTCATGTCATGAGATCTGCACGTGACTCTTTTAGTGGATTCCCTCGACGAAGGAAAAATACATACGTACGACGAAAACAATCATAGAACTAAAGTACTTTGTTTCTGGAATAAAACAGCACTTGGATGACAAAGAAATACGATTATCAAATGAAAAATGTAACAATTAAACCATGGTAAATAACAAGCCAAATGGGTGCGTGTAGTATATGAGAATGAGAATAAGGAAATGAACACATGATTCTAAAAAAAATTTAATTTTTTTAATGAGAACTTATCAATTTTCAAATATATGAATATCTTATTTCATTCTTGTGTGACAAAAACACCAATGAGTAAAAATGTAAAAGGGTTATTCATTTCCTGACTCATAAGGTTCGGAATCGGATATATCCCTTATTCACCTTTCTATTCAATCGGGTTAGAGAGCAGACAAAATTTCAATTTGGCCCAATAAATGATTACAAGGCGAGATGAGATGTGCACATGCAAATGCAACCTCAGTTCTTGAAGTTGAGGCTATCCAACCAAGATTGTGATTTCTGGGTTGAATCGAAACGGCTAAAAAAGATGGTTTTTATGGCAAAGGAGGAAACTGGAACCGGACTTCAATAAATAAGTGTGCTATTTTAGCTTTTATTATTATTATTATCTGCAGCGCCAACAGAAGTGAAATTTCAGTTACAGTTGCCATTTTTTGACTCCCATCTGGGCAATCTCCTCAGATAGAGATCAGCTCTTCTCTTCTCCGTCGTTCAGACGGTGGCGCTGGCATCTCCAGCTCTCCGGCCGCTTTCCCGGGAGCCCAAATCTGGACAATTGGCGTTATCATAATTAGCTATTTATCACTGAAAAGGTAAGACTTTTTTTATCGTATGAACACACAGCTGAAACATGCATGCTCCAAATGTCTCTGTATATGGGATATCGTTTAAGATGATTTCTTGGTTATTTTCTTCAGTTTGATTAAATTATCCAGCTGGGTTTGTGGCTGCCGTTTTTTTAATTTTTTCCTGGGTTTGGAAATCTGAGTGTCTATATAGGGCTTGATTTGAGGAGTATTTATTATTCGGAATATAGAAGGGCTTAAAGATTTGACTTTTATTCTCTTGTTGGTTTGTGCATAAATCATTGTACTTGACTCATTGCTTCTTGTCCCGTGAAGCCCTTTTGCAATTGAAGGACTTGAGCATCACTTTAGTTTGACAGTTCCTTACAAGGGTAGGAAAGCCATTTTTGGTGTTGAACAAGGAAACAAGATGGGGATTCCATTTCTTTCTTTCATTGGTTGGTTTTTGAGATAAACTAAGGAGGAAACCTCAGGGGAACTTAATTTTAGGTTGTGAAGTGTATTCGAGAGGGGTTTCTGTCATTACTAGGAGCTGTGAGATTTGTTGAATCAATTGTCAGCTCACTCATGGATGTCTGATCATCTCTGAGTTGGATGTCTTTTGATGATCAATATACATAACCTAAGCAAATGTCAGGATCACAAACTCCGTGGCTTTCTCCTGACGGTCCTGAATTTTTCCGGATACCTAATGATTCAGTGCTTCCTTCAAATGGACATCGCAATGGTTTCGTCCGTGGGGGCTTTAAGAAGAGAGGCCTCGGTCATGGAAGTCGATCTTGGATAAAGATCGATCAGAATGGGAATACAAAAATTCTTGAACTGGATAAATCTACTGTGATGAGACATTGTTCCTTGCCAGCAAGAGATCTTCGTCTTTTGGATCCAATGTTTATCTATCCTTCCAGCATTCTTGGTCGTGAAAAGGCTATTGTTGTTAGTCTTGAACAGATTAGGTGTATAATCACAGCTGATGAGGTTTTACTGATGAACTCCTTGGATGCATCAGTAGTTCATTATAAAACAGAATTATGCAAACGCCTTCAAGTAAATAAAGAACAATCTGGTGCGTTTATTCAATCCAACTGTTTCTTAGCAGTCATTAGTTTTCAATATACCATCTCTCTATTCTTCTGAGACAATATTCTATTAATTTATTTTCTTCACTAGCTTTAACTTCTCCAAGTAGTTCGCTCACTGTGTGTGTGGTGGTTTGGTTCAGATGATCTGCCTTTTGAATTCAGGGCGTTGGAGTTGGCTTCGAGCTGACTTGCATGTCTCTTGATGCTCAGGTATGTGGTTGTCTGCATGCTGTAGTTTTAGTAGCTGTTTTCTTGATTACCTTTCCCTTTCTACTATATAAAATGCTTGGTTTTCCATTTAGTGTAAGTTCTTTGTGCTCGGTGCATTAGACTATAAGATCAACAAGTACTTAAATGAAATCATGTTTAAAATTTTTAGGGGTTTCTACATATATAAAATGCCTATATAATTAATTATCTCTCAGTACAAGCTTAACTTGCCCAACTTTTGTTTTAAATTCATTATTAAAGGTTTTCCTTTCCCTTTTTTTTTTTTTTTTTGTTTGGCTTACAGAAAGTTACAATGATGTTTATTTGGTTTGTATGGTTGACTTAGTAGTGCCGTGAGTTAATCTTGTATGGAACAGCATCAACTGGTAACTTTGTCATATAGTAGAACATTCATACATTATGAGAAAAGGTTGTTAGAATATTGCCTTAGGTTGAGCTGCACTGTCATAAACTTTTTGAAATTTAGTAGGTGAAAGAACTGGAGCTCGAGATACGTCCAGTCCTTGATGAGTTGGCTTCATCAATAAGCACTCTTAATTTGGAACATGTTCGCAGATTGAAAGGCCAACTCCTTGGCTTGACTCAGCGGGTGCAAAAAGTATAGTTAAATTTGTTCAGTTTCTATTCTCTGTGATGTTAAGCTACTATATATGCTGCAATATCAACTTTAAAATCTATCTTTCAGGTTTGTGATGAAATAGAACATCTCATGGATGATGATGGTGATATGGCTGATATGTACTTAACAGAGAAAAAACTGAGAACGGAAGCATCCCCCAATAGTGAGTTTTATGACCAAACTAATTATTCTGGTAGTGGTAGTGCCAGAACAGGGTCCAAATCTGCTCCTATTTCTCCTGCTAGCTCATCTAGTGGACTACAAAAGTTACAGAGAGCTTTCAGCAGCATCAGCTCAAGTAAACAAGGAAGCTTTCTTAGTTCATCTGTTGCTGGAGAGAATATTGATGAACTTGAAATGTTGCTTGAGGCATATTACATTGGTATTGACCATACTCTCAATGAATTATTATCGGTAAGATAATCTTTTGCTAACCTCTTTAAAAGTCATATTGTTATGCTTCTTTTCACTCTTTCATGAGTTCAGATTTCATTGTGCATACGTTAATCATGGTCCTCCACAGTATGCTACTGCTTCGTACAGATCATTCACTTGCATTTTCTCTGTAAAACTGTGTTATATTTTTTTGGTTTCTTTATTTGCGCACTGAGAAAACTTCCTTTGTTGTATCTTCAACCCTCAGAATCTTCTATTTTCTTTGCTCATGCAGCTTAAAGAGTATATGACGATACTGAAGACTTTATCAATATAAAACTGGTAAAAAGCAATACACCATAACATACTTATATAATGATTGCCAGTCTGCAATGTGTCTAACTTGAACAATGTTTTTGGTGTTTATGCGACTTTTAACAGGGGAATGTTCAGAACCAGCTGATACAATTTGAATTGCTTTTGACCGGAGCTACTTTTGTTGCAACTATATTTGCAGTGGTGGCTGGTATATTTGGAATGAATTTTCCAGCAACAATTTTTGATGATCCTTCCACCTTTAATTGGGTGCTTTATCTAACTGGAGTGTCATGTGGAGTGTTGTATATATTCTTTCTAATTTACATTAAGCAGAAGAAAATTCTTTCCCTATAGGTTGTACAGCGTAGAAACGCTTTTTCAGCGGTACTTTGCAGGAAAGAACTGCTGATAAGTTCTGATTCCAATGTGCCGCACTCGGTGTTGAATCCTTATGTATGTGACTAGCCATCAGTTCATTTTATAAGCAGATCAACCTCCATGAAGTTATCTTTCAGAGGGTTGAATTTCTTCATCTAAAGTTTCCTCAATCTTTTCCAGTTATTCCTCCGCAGCATCTTCCACTGTATCTATAGCATTCTCTGAGAACTGATCAAGATTTCGTCGAATTTCTGGGGATTCTTCTTTGTACTTGAGGCTGAGTGAGCTGTCGGTTTGGGATTCAACGGAATGGCCATCTGGAGAGCTGTTTCGAGCTCCTTAATGCGTGCTTCGAGCCGGGCTTCTATTACCTCGTGCAAACGGATGGTCAATTCGCGAGGGGAAACTGCAGCATTGACAGGAGTCTCAACTCGCCCAATCATAGTATCGCTCCTTTCATCCCATTCTGATTCAGAGTCGCTGTCATACTGTCTTCGAAATGCATCCTGCTTCATGTCTCCTTCAACTGTGATTTCTTCAGATTGTGTATCGAGCTGCAGAGACCGTTCAACAACAAATTATGAAGTTAAATTTGACCTGTAAATCTTCCTGGTTTCTTGCTATGTAAATGATACTAGAAATCTTAAGCTCAGAAACAGCAATGTGCAACTTTCTTTTTATCTTGTAATGGCAAAGCAAAAGAACACAGATTGCAATGCGAATTCAAATGGAGTTTTTGTGTTGTATTCGAAGCACTCTTACCTCGATGAAATTTGATCTTCTTTCCAGATCCATGTTCAGTTGCAGCCTCTCCAGTTCAGCTTCAAGCTCTGCCTCAATTCTACGCATTAACTGAAAATTATCGAACTTCTCCTCATAATCAACCAATTTTGTGGCATTAGTAGCTGTATCCTTAGGTTCTTGTTTGGGAGAAAGTATTGGGTGGTTAATAACCACCGTGTCATGGCTGACGTGGGAGCTTGACTGAGAATCATCATACACAAGCTCTTTGACAGTTAGATTGTCCTTCATATCAAGCTCCTCTTTCAAATCTTGAACTAGAGTCATGGCCTGATCTAATTTCTCATTCATCTTCTGCACTTCCCTCTTATTTGCTGCAGCAGTTGGCAGCATCCCAATCGTCAACCCAATCAAGAACATTAGCATATCATTGGCGTGCCCTGATGATATAAGATTTATACAAAATAAGTGGTATAAGAGATCTGAACTCGTTAAATCATTCAGAAAAAGTATATGCAACTTTCTCCGGAAAAAAGTTGAATCAATGCATCAGAGGAAAACAAGACTGCAACTTGCACAAATGTAAAATGGAAGAACCTGAAGAATGAGATGCTCCCCCAACCATCCTTTCCTGAGAACCTGTTTCGCGCTCTCGTTGCTCCACATAATCCATGGTATCAGCGTATGAAGCTTTAAAACATGTACAACTTTCCTCGCTGCCTGTGTTCCTCATTGAAGTGTCTTCCCTCTCATCAAATGAACTATGACTAGCTCTCCTCCTCAAAGGATGTTCTCCCATGTTAGCCCATGAATCAAATGGATTATGATTAAAACTCTCTTTTAACTGATTTCCATCAGTGATCAACAGGGCCATCATTGTTGGAGTATGTGCATATTCTTCCACCCTTTCAATACTTTCAGCTCTTGAAAGCCTACTTTTATGTAATTTGCTGTTGCAGAATCTGCAAGAAGACTCCATATTGTGGGGAAAGCTCTCCTTTGCTGTAAACTTTGGAGAGCTTTTTATCCATTGTGCATTGATGTCTTCTACCATTCTAACTTTGTCACTTGTAGAAGCCCTTTCAGATACTGAAACTGCATCACCACCAAAGTGATTGATATCAAGAACATACTTTTCTTGGGCTAATCTTTTTAGAGGACAGGTTCTGTCTCTAATTTGCTGCAGAAATTTCCAGGATTCTGATGATCTTTGGGTTGAAAGTGTGGAAGATGATGATAACAGTAATCTTTCTTTTTCACTGAGTGACATATTCTGCAAGTATTTGCCCATATATCCAGCTCCTGCAGCCACTGCGACAACCCATAAATCCATAGTTTTATCACTTCCTTCACAACCGAAGTGTTGCTGCTATTTTCACTCGAACTGGAAATTCTGAAATCAGATAAACTCTTCTGGCAGAAACTTATGAAGAGAAAATCTCACCAATTAAAAGCTCTGATAAGCACAAACGTCGCCAAAACTAAGGTTAATGGGGAAACTTTAAGGTCAAAACGAATGATACAACTAAAGCTGTTGCTTTCAACTCTTGGATTTATAGTGTGATATTCTTTGGCTAAAATTTTGTTGGTTTGAAAAGTTTGGCCACATGTGGCAACTGCAATTCCCTGCCACTAGATATCATATCCACTAGAAGGTTCATAATGCTGCCAAATTAGATTTATATTGCCACACATATGCAAAATGAGGCCATAAATTTATCATAGTTTAAGGTTTGTCTGAATACGCTTGTCGCATCACAACCATTTTACGTGATGCAACAAATGTACTGAATAATTTCTCAGGTCAATGAGAATCCACGGACTCGAAAGATTATCAGATGGATAAACACAATAATGGGACATCAAACTTTTGGTGCAGAATGTTCTTAAAGAGAATATACTGTTTGAGAATGATTAATTTATTACAGTTTACAGCAGAATATACTGTTTTGATGAACTATCATAAAAACAGCTATGCCGTTCTTTCATTTATGAGTTAAAATGTTAGTGTCTTACTAGGGCAGCTATCAACAGTGCAAGCTAAGATATCTCTATAATCCCTGGAAATTCTAAAGGAATCATGAACTTTGCCATTGCTGCTCTTTTTGTATTTAAACAGCAAATTTGAGTGATCAAATGCTGTTAGTTTGACAAATCCATAATCGAAGTCTCTGATAATACTCCTGACAGGAACAATGCTAGAGAAGTTAGATAGCCCTGCCCCTCCTCCTCCAGCAACCACATGTATTGTTCCATTTAAGATGCCCTTATAGATATGTTTCTCATCATTTGTACAAGTGCTCTGCATGAACAAAAACAAAAAGGCACAGAAACTAAACCATAAGTAACTGTTAAGGTTTTCACTAGTCCAATGTTAATCTAGTATCCGTTCATACCTGGTAAATGGGACATGTCCTTTCATAGTTATGCACATGTCCAAAAATGGCAATATCCACTTTGTATTTCTGCCAAAGTTTTTGCAGACTCTCTTTTCCCATTGGTTCAGCAAATGTTCCTCTAATGTGTACCAAAAGCCTGAAGAATACCCCAGAACACGATGTGCCAGGAAGATTAGCTACGGTTGCTTCTGTCTACCTACAGATGCCAAGCAGTGCTCGATAAATTTGTACTACTCCATTCCTTCTCTCCAATCATGTTCTGTGTCGGCTACGCAGAACCTGAACATGCCGTAGTCTGTGGCATACCTGCAGAATAACACAGTGAGAATGCCTCAAATGTTCACATTCAACATTTCAAGAATGCTTGTAAAACTGACTTTTCTTATAAAGCTCTTCTGAGCCTAACTGATATGATAGAATGCAAAGTTACCAGAATTTGGCTCTGTTCTCAGCAGGGACATAGAACATTGTTTCTGCCAAGACACCACATTCCCCTCCTGAATCCATGAACCCATAGAATGAACCCGAGTCAGGCCAGTCGCGCTCATGGTTTCCACTGTAGAGAAAGACTAATCAATGAATATCTATAACAGGAGAAGAGAAATGGATACTACATTTTTTCTCTTCAACAACCACGACTGACCTTGCAATCATATAAGGCACTCTTGAAGCAATTGGTTCAATTTGAGAAGTAAATTGATCCCATTGGGAGATATAACCACTGGCATAACATATATCTCCAATGTGGAAGACTATATCAATATTATTCAAGTCCTTAATCAGCTGCATTGTAGTATTAAAGGAACCAAGCTGGAAATTGTTATAGTCATTGGAGCCATCAGTCTCATACTGCAATAAAACAAAAACAACAAGGTTAATTTAGCACAATATACTTTTCATAGCTACAGACAAGTCTGTAGGGTGTTTAGACTTTAGACCTTCCCCATGTCACCGAAGATCACAACCCGTTGCACAGAATTTTGACCTGGGTAAGGTGATGCTTGGAATTGGTATGTTTGACTCCATATGTAGGAACCATTTGGAAATTTGTGGCCTAGCCTATAGGTGTAACTGCTGAAAGAAGAAGTGAGCTTCTTGATAGCAAACTGGCACTTCTGATTCTTTTCTACCATCTTTTTTCCAATGTAACAAGAAGGAAACTACTCTGTTCCATTAGAAGAGTCCATTTTGTAATACTAAAAAACGAAGGGAGTAACACATAGGATTAGTTTATAACTTACTGTGAATTTGGCCACAGCTCCTTTAGAAAACTAGTGTGAATAAAACCAGGATCTCTCCATCCAACAGTTCTTGCTGGTGCACCTGCAAAATTTGCTCAAATCTATATGAATATCTACTACAAGAGTCATATATTCAAGATATTATTTAAGCTCATGCAGTAACTAGATGATCATTCTCTTAACATACCGCACATGCTATTACGATCAATAGTGCAAATGATCTTCTCTGTTCCTCTCCCTTTCGACCCCATTCCACAAAAGGTTCTGCTTTCTCGATTCCATATCCACTCGTCCATGTCACGGTCATCTGAAAATCAAGGCCAAACCATGAGTTTCCAGAAATGTCTCTGGGGATATTTTAAACATTTGAAACAGCTCTTGATTATATGCAATGCAAAGATTGCTACTAGCTAGACTAAACTGATAGCCAGGTAGCAGAAAGATACTTACTTCATTCCATTGCTTTCCTTGCGCTAATCGTGGATATAGCTGTGCATTTGGATTTGAAAAGGAGATTGTATTTGATATGGCCACCAGGTTTGGCTATTGAATAAAATAATGAAACAAAGTTATCTAGAAAATAACAGAAAAAGGTAATATCCTTCATTAAGGGATGGGGAAAAAAAGCAAAGAATTTGAATATGCATACAGCATTAGTGGAGATAGAATACAGGAGGCCAAGAAAAGCACAAGCTCACCTTCAAGAATCCACCAGAAAATAAAGCAAACGAAAAATCAGATCTTTGGTTAATCAACTGAAGCTTCAAGGACCCTTTTCCTGTACTTTTGTACTTAGGATTGGAGTAATTTGCATATTGAAACTGCACAAAGAAAGATATCAAAGAAGCTGTGCGTGCACTAAGCTTAAAAAATGAGTGAAAAACACTCAGAAGAACTCCAAGAAACAAGAAGCAAAAAGGGAACCTTTATCGGTGCTGTACACAACAGAGGTGGACTGGCTTCAAAGTTTTCAACAGGACAGATAGAGGCACTGAAGAACATTAACAGAAAATCGAAGAGCATAATTCAAAACTTAGTGAAAACTTCTGGTGGACTGAATGGAAATATCTAAATTACAAACAACTTCCTAGTACCTGAAATTGGATGGAGAGAAAGCCCCTATCCAATCATTCACTGATGGATTCTTGGTGCTGTACATTAGAGTGATCCATTCTTTATTTTCTCCCTGGAATCCAAAAAGAATTCAATGTTAGCTAAGACAAAGCCTTTCTTAACTCAATTTTTTTCACTCCAAAAAACATACAAAACTAAGGTCTGCTATTTGGATCATATCATCCGAGATAGAATTAGAGCACATTACTTACTTTCAATCCAAGGAGTGAAGGAGAGGCCTTAATATAAGCTTTCTTGTCGGTTGCAATGACAGCCTTATCAATGGCAATATTCGAAAGTGGCTGGGCCCCGTGAGATGAAACATCTTTAAGACTCAGAAAATTGTACAAAAGCACCAGCAAACTCAATAAACCCCTCATTGCAGTAGAAACAATATCTGAAACCAAATCACAACAGGCATATAAAACAAAGCCTAAAGTTGCACTATCTCTATCGTCCATATTCAAACTAAGTAACAAACCACCTGAAAATGAGCATGCAACAAACACAAAAGTACATTCCCATAGCAATTGTTAATGTAATGTGAGAATTAGCAACTCGGGTTCGAATTCAAATTCGAAAACGTTCCCCAACAGGAAAACAAACTCTGTCACAGAATAAAAACCCATCTCAGAGTGTTAATGCAAGTGTCACCCCGAGGAGTTGCTGATGAAGCTTTAAGTAGCAAAATAGGAGGCTATGGCCAAGTTGCACAGTGTGCATAGAATTGATAAACGTTGACATTGTAGCTCCAATTGATGGTCCACGTTTGAGTTCCACCAGCCCAGTAAGGGTAACACATGAGATGAGAGCGTGCCACTCTGCAATGAGCCAAAAAAAGGTTCTTTGAAAGACAAGCCATTGGTGGTCACTCATTATGTCATTACTTGAACTTTGAAGACAAAATTTAACCAAGTAAAAGGATTCCCAGGAAGACGTTCTTCAAAAAGTAAAAAGAAATAATTTTCTGATGAAAACGATTTTCAAGAAGTGATTTTCTTAAGAAAAGTGGAAAGTCCGCTAACTTTCTACGGCTGCCAGATAGATGGCGGTTCAAAAAGGCCAAAAACCGCCGTTAAAAGGCCTTAAATACCACCATTGAAAGCCCTTTTTGTAGTAGTGAATGATGCCATATTGAATTCAATATTTACAGGAAATGGGGTGTTTGGTCTGTTTCTAAACTTTGTTGCCTAAACATGTCCTAAGCAGAAGAACAAGAAGGGTGCTTTTTTTACGCACGAGAGTGAGAGGAATGGGCAAGTAATTTCGACTACAATTTTTATGTTTGGTGCATATTGAAATCATTTGTTCATTGTCGGATATGAGATGTCCTCATTCTCATTATCGCGCGCCAAACACATTCAAAAATTTTCTGAATGAAATTTGGAGTAGCAAAACCTTTTCCACTATCAAAGAAGCCATTGGTGTTTCATATGATCGAAGTCTATTGGATGTTGGAATTTGGAAGAGAATAGAGTCTAAATAACATGACTATTATATATTATTTTTCACAATGACAGCATCCCACTGATCTTCCTACCTTAAAGAAACTGTACAAGTAATAATTTGCGTGATCCTCTAGGTTCTTTCATCCTTATTTTTGTCAAAAGAACCTCATTTCTATCATTTTATATTTTGGGTGGCAAAGTTGTATGAGAAAAGCAACTGGCAAGTCAACAATATCCAATTCATTTTTCAAGATTTCAACGCCATATGATGCTGGAAACCAATTAGCAAACCGCAACAGCGTTGTTAACATGGAACCAATAATTAAACTTTGAATTAACAAGTGGATGCTGGTAAGAGTGTTTTAAAAGAAAATGTGTGTTGACATAGTAATTATCATAATGATCACATATGAGACTGATATGATGATTAAACCGTTCTAGATCCTCTGTTGTTATATATTTTTATAACTCATTTGAAATATATATTTTTTATATTAAGATATATAATAGAAAAATGTAATCGAAAATCCAAAGTGTGATTAAACGGCCAACTAGCAACTAATATGTTTCAACTATCAAGGATAAAAAGCCCGGCAAAAGGGGGGAGACTTGCAAATAGATGTAGTTCATTAATCTCAAAGAACAGGTCAGATCTCTTGTGGCTCTGAATATTCCACCCCAGTTTGCTCAACTGGTAGATTCACCGAATCTTTAGTCAAAAGATTCCAACTTCTGGCTCTGAGTAACCAAAAAATTCCGGGACTTTTGTGTATCTATCCTTCTCTTTTCTTTCCACAGTAAAATAGTTAGTGTCCCATACTTTCGTTCACAATCACATTTCATCGTCTCAGGACTTTTGACTTCTTCAACTGTAGTATTGTCTATTTTGTCTCTCTCTCTGTCTTTCCGTATATATAAAAATTGTGCAGGGATGCAGCTAAAGACCCTTTACTGTAATTAGAGATCCCATTTGGCTGAATATGCTTCAATAGTTGTTCACTGAGCTATATATAAAGTATTGCTGTTCCTTGCGCGTTTGTGGGGTGGGCCAAAGTTTTGGTTTTGTGGCATCAGTTGAGTAATTAGGAAGGTAATCCATCTTTTCATTTTTCTGTTATGCCTTTTAATATACAATGTTCTTGACAGTTCTGCCTTCTGGGCATTGTTTTAAAGTCTTTTCTTAACTCTTAGCTGTGATTATGGTAAGTTGTTCATTCCTTAAGCATGCAAAGATCATGATTTCTTTTCGTTTTCCTTGTAGTTAGGCAGTGGAATGGTATTTGGTTTTATGAGATTTCATGCGTTGACTTGTTTTGGCCTTATTTAACATTTGGATGATAGAAATTCAAGCACTCACTCATTTAATCTTCATGTAAAGATTGTGTCCTAGTCCTTGTTGACATTTTAGACAGATTTGTCTTTCACTTTAGATGATATGATGACTCCTTAATTGTTCTTCTCATTATATTCTGAATTCCTCTTTAACTATCCGCTCTTGTATTTGTGCTAAAGACGCAATATTAAGTGTTTTTTTTTGGCTCCTTAAAGAGAATAACCAGATATTTTGTATGATGCTGCTTTCAAGATTCAGTAATTTTGCTTTGAAGCTTTTGAGCATGTTCATGATTTCTTTCTCTGTTGTTAGGATTTTCTGGGCATTCCTTGGTTGATAACTTTTCCACAAGAGAGGATTCTGCCCAGTTTATTGAAGATGTATGTGGTGGAGAGTAGAGGAGGGGCCATAGCATGCATGCTGCTAGCCTTGTTTTTCTTGGGAACATGGCCCGCCATTCTGACTTTATTAGAAAGGAGAGGTCGTCTTCCTCAGCATACTTATCTTGACTATACAATCACTAATCTATTGGCTGCTGTCATCATAGCGTTTACTTTTGGTGAGATTGGAAAAAGCACCAGTGCAAAGCCAAACTTTCTTGAGCAATTATCCCAAGTGAGTGCATTTTTAGGCTATGCTTAAGCAATCCTTATATGGTCCAAATGGAGCATAACTGATTAGTCATGATTCATACAAGTTACTGTAATTAATCTGCCAAACAAACCGATGAAGTAATCCTTTGCTACTGCGTAGTATACCCCATGTTAACTTTCCAGGTCTATTCTTTAGTTTAGGATCCTGATCACGGACTACTACCTGGAATGTAAAGAAAAAAAACACATGTAATCATTTTCTGGATTGTTTCCTGTTCTGCATTCAAGTATGCAATTTGGCCTTTTACCTCAACCTGGCTCAACTAATGCGGCATCATGCCTCTTTAAGATTCTTGATTGTTTTGTTAAACGGGTGCAGTTTTTTAATTTTCTTCCTTATTTAAGATTATGTTTGGTAATGCAGGATAATTGGCCATGTGTTTTGTTTGCAATGGCTGGTGGAGTTGTTCTTAGTCTTGGGAACCTGGCAACTCAATATGCCTGGGCGTTTGTTGGTTTATCTGTGACTGAGGTGATCACTTCAAGCATGACTGTTGTTATAGGTAGCTTTTTTCAGGTGTCTCCCTTTTCCTTGTTCTTGGAAAATGACTATGTCAAGATACTGATTTTGCCCATGTAACAGGCACATCCCTGAATTACTTTTTAGATGACAAAATCAACAAGGCGGAAATACTTTTCCCCGGTGTTGGATGCTTCTTAATTGCTGTTTGTTTAGGCTCTATGGTGCATGCCTCAAATGCAGCTGATAACAAAGCTAAGCTTAGTAGCCATTCAACTGATTACAAAACCGGGGAAGGGTATGCTTTCTTCCTTATTGGTTGTATGAAATTCTTCAAACCTGAGCTCTCTCTCTGATTGCAGCTCAAACTAAACTTTTTCAGGCATAAAAGTGTTCCTGGATCTACACAAGCATCTTCAGATGCAATAGGTAAGAGTTTTTGGAGTTTTATTTTGCATCTTGTTGCTTCATCTCATTTGCTGCTCCATATACTTACTTTCTGACCCTGGGCGCCTATAGTTGGTACGAATGATCTGGAGAATGGGAATGGTACTACAGAGAAGGCAGCGTTTGGGACTGCTCATTTTCTTATACAGCTTGAAAACAAAAGGGCTATTAAGGTTAGTGACATTCATTGTAAATTCCAAAAATTTCTGATGATAGACAAACATTTAAGCTTCTCTCTTGAGATTGAGTTATTACTTGTTTGTGATTGCAGGTGTTTGGAAAGAGCACTTTTATTGGTTTGGGCATAACTTTCTTTGCGGGAGTCTGCTTTTCCATGTTCTCACCTGCCTTCAACCTAGCAACAAATGATCAATGGCACACTTTAAAAGAAGGGGTTCCTCACTTGAGTGTCTACACTGCATTTTTTTACTTCTCAGTCTCTTGCTTTGTTGTTGCACTTATTTTGAACATCAGCTTTCTCTTTCATCCTGTACTCAATACACCTAAGTCGTCATTTGAGGCCTACCTATCGGACTGGAATGGCCGAGGTTGGGCACTTTTGGCTGGACTTTTGTGCGGATTCGGGAATGGTCTCCAGTTCATGGGAGGCCAAGCAGCTGGATATGCTGCAGCAGATGCAGTTCAGGCGCTTCCACTTGTGAGTACTTTCTGGGGCATACTTATATTCGGCGAGTACAGAAGATCATCGAGGAGAACATATTTGTATCTTGGAAGTATGCTGTTTATGTTCATCGTGGCGGTTGCAGTCCTCATGGCGTCCTCAGGGCATAGGAAATAATTGTATAGCTGGACCTGATTGGAATGCATACAAAATTGTCACTAGATTAGAAGAATACGCAAAGTCCCACTGCCTGTTGGCAATTCTTTCTTGAAGATGTACTGCCAAGTTGCAGATTTAGGTAAAGAATGCATAATGAATGCAATATTTATAGGAAATGAGGAGTTTGTTCTGTGTATAGACTTTGGTGCCTAAACTTGTCCTTCTAGTTTGAAAGCTTTTAGGGCATACTGTGCCATAGTTGCTTTTCAGCTAGAACCCATGATATATTGTGGCTCTTCTTTTTAGGATCTTTGAAAATATATACCCTCCACCGAAAAGATCACTTTCCCTGATACTGTTTTTGAGGGCCATTGTTTGTTTCCCATCTATTTTATCTTATTTTGCTCCATATCTTCTGCTAAACCAGTACTTCTTCTAGCCTCCAGGTTCATAAAAAAATGTCACTTTTGATCATCTTATTTCAAGTTCTTGTGTTGCTGCTCCTGGTTCAGTCACTTCAGGCTACTATTAATCATGCCATTCCAAGTATCATCCCACTCAACGGTACGTGCCGAGATGCTTGTGGAAATGTCCCAGTGAAGTATCCATTTGGTTCTGGATTTGGCTGTGGGCATCCTGATTTTGCTAGATACATCAAATGCAGTAATGGGGTGCTTCAGTTCTCCACTGGCACTGGCATTTACACTGTTTCTTCAATAGATTATTCCAGCAACATGATTTTGATCACGGATCCCTTCATGTCAACCTGTTCTTCAATGCAGAACTCAGGAAGCTTCAGATTGGATCGCCAGAGTCCATTCACTATTACTGCAGACAACATCTTTGTTCTGCTGGGATGCTCCACAACATCTCCAGTTTTTGATAAGAATCAAGATTTATGCGATACAGGTTCGGGGTCAAACATATGTAGAGGCCTCTATTCGTGCAATGCTGTAACTGGGATTGGGTTGGAACCAAATGCACCAATATCAACCTGTTGTGTGTATGACCCGCCTGTTCCTGTTGGTTCGGGTTATGGTTTGGATCTCCCTAAGCTCCAATGCTCTTCTTATTCATCAGTTTTTGGGTTCGGAGGGGATGAAGGGAATCCAATGAAATGGCAATATGGGATTCCCTTGCAATTCAATGGCTCATATGATTCAGATTCTTGCAAGAACTGCGAGGAAAGTGGAGGATTCTGTGGTTTTTCTGGTATCAGTCAGTCTTTTGCTTGTGTTTGCAAGAATGGAATGAACACCACAGTCAATTGCTATGGAAGAGGTTTGTAATTTGTACAGTTTTACCAAAGTTTCTTTTTGAAGTTTACTCTCTGTTTAACTTCTTTTTTCTTGCTGATTTGAACAGGAAATGCTTGGAGTGGGACACAGAGATGCAGTATGAATCAAACCAAGTTGAGTCTTAGAGGTAATGAAAAAAGGCAAAGCCTTCCATTTTTTCCTGACCAAAAAGTCTTCTTTAACTGAAGATAGTGGACAAAGTTGAAACGCTTTCACATTACTTTTTGCCCCATTTTGTGACCTTTGTTCCTGCAAAAGGCATTAATTTGATTCAAGAAAAGTTCCTTAATAGGAGGAAGGAGCATAATGTAATGAGTGCCCCTCATAACTGTTCTTTGTTTTAGGCCTTACCTACTACCAACGTTATGGAATGAAAAAAGGAAAAAGAAGCTGTGATTTGTTCCTGGATTAAATCCCGTCTGAATGTAATCTTCAACTCTTAATGACATTTGATAAAACCTGTGACTCTTTTTCTGTTTTTTCAGGATTCTTGATCTTATTATTGGTGGCAGTGTTCATCTGATGAATCAAACAATCCGCTTTGGCAGAGTTGCTGAACCTCAAAAGAGACTCTTTTCTTTTTGATTCACTAGAACTGATATTAGCTTCATATTGTTTGTTTCTTTCTTTCTTTCTTTTTCCCCTTCTCCACTGTAATTCTGGAACCTTTGAACTCATTTTAGTTGTTAGTTATGATTTTAAGACCCCAAAATCAACTCTTTTTTTCTGTCCTAAAACTGACTGCTTTACTTGGTCAAAACCTAGTAAAAATGGAATCTTGGTCAGAGATAAAAAGGGAAAGAAATTGAATACCTGATCACCATTAATAAGAGTTCATTAGATGCAAGATATTGGTAATGATCAGTATTTCCACCCAACAGAAAGAAGCTACCATAAAATAAGTTCATTTTGCAGAAAAGATATCATTGTTTCCATTGCTTGTGGCCTTGTACCAATAATACGAAATATCTCAAAGAATAAATTTACTCCAATTTTCTATTCCCGGTGAGGTCTTTGTCTTATTGTGGGCACCTTTTCATACAAAAGTAATGATTTTTTTTTAATTTTAAGTATAATCTTTATATGAAAAAATTATTGTTTCTTAAATTAAAAAACAATTTAAAAAGAAAAGAAGCTTGCTCGCGTGATCAAGAACAGGGGAACAACGGTGGTGCCGCGAATTTTTGTGTTTTATTTCCTTTCTCGCAAGCTTAAGCCTTTAACTTAACACTTGGCGCTGTTTCAGAAAAAAAAAGAAACACTTGGCGCTGTTAGAAAAGTCAAGGAATCTGATTTAAATTTCCTTATTTTCCTCGTCCTCAATAACGATGCGCTGCTTGAAAAACGGCCACTAATGGCATCTTAAAGATTCCTGAGAAATCCTTGTACTCACGAAAATATTGTTTTGCTTTCAGTTCACACCATATTTCCACTAAAATACCTTTCTTTATCCATTGGTGGGGTTCTATTTTCTGTTTTTCTATGCTGTCCTAAACATCAATTAAAGGGTCAGCTTCGCTTGATTCTGGGTTTTGGCGATCGAGAAGCATTTTTCTAGTATCAGTTGACTTCAAGGCTAGTGCGTTCTCTCCTTCTTCTTCTCAAGTGTTCTTAAATGTTTTATTGTGTTTTTAAATGGGTCCAAGAATGAATATTTTTCCTGCTTTGTTTAGCTTGATGGATTTGTTACTGTTCTAAAATGTTTCATTGGAGTTGCTGATTTTGATCCTTGTCCAAGAATGAATTTTTTTTTTCCTGCTTTGTTTAGCTTTGCACACTTGGTTATAGAATTTCAGCCAGATAATGATGAGGGCTTCTGTGCTTTTATGCTTGCTGGATTTGTTACTTCGCTTTTGCTTGATTTTCTGATGTTTTTGAACTTTGTAGTGTTTAGGTAGAAATGCAGGATGTTTTGAAAATTTTGTTGTCAACATGTCAGGTTTCAGTTGAAGTGCAATGCGGGCTTTCCTGATTTTGCCTGCAATCTTATGGGTTCTGTCGAGCTCTCTAGGGGTGAGATCGCATGGGGATCATCCATTTGCTAGAATTTCTATTCAGAATGCCGTAGCTGACATCGATAAAAATGCTAGTATAAAAGCATATCCTGCCATTCTCGGATTGAATGTGAGTAGATTGTATTTTGAAGTCCACTATCTAAATGGCAATGCTGCCTATGTCCTTGTGTGTTGGAAATGATTTCACCATTCAAAGATCTTGTATGTGAAAAGAAAGTTTGGTCTGAAAGGTAGAATAGAAAGTTTGGTCTGAAAGGTAGAATGGAAAGAGCTTATACAGTCATACTTGATTCAGCTTTTCTGTCTTGCAGGGGCTAAACGAGGAATGGGTTAATGTAGATTATAAAGTATCAAAGCCAGGAATTGATGATTGGATTGGAGTATTTTCTCCTGCCAATTTCAAGTGAGCCACATCTTTGTTCTCATTTCATTTCTGCTAGAGAAGTTCATTTATGCTCTGTACCACCAATCCAAACATGTCGTAAATTTCCACTTGCAAGTGCAAGATGGCATGAACTGTTAAGCTAATCAAACCTTTTTGTCGACAATTTCAGTGCTTCTAGATGCTCTCCTGAAAATTCTAGGGAATATCCACCTCTTCTTTGTAGTACACCAATAAAGGTTTGTGATGATGTCATGAAATATTCTGTTGATAGACACATTTATTAACTGAAACCATAAATAATTGTTTGATTTTGTGCAGTATCAATATGCAAATTACTCCAATCCTAAATATATGAGCACTGGAAAAGGGTTATTGAAGCTTAAACTGGTCAACCAGAGATCAGACTTCTCTTTCGGAGTGTTTTCTGGTGGATTATCTAATGTATGCTGTGATCAATTTTAATCTTCTATTTGTTCTCATAAACAGGGTTCTTGAGCGTAAACTAGTATGTAATTTCTTGCAAGGAAAAGATTTGTAATCGATTGCATATAGTTCCTACTCTTCTCATTTACAAATACTTCTTTCTTGAGCAGCCAAAGCTGAAGACATTGTCAAACAAATTTTCCTTTGCAAATCCAGATGCACCAGCTTACCCACGCTTAGCTCAAGGGAAGACATGGGATGAGGTACATAAACATTGCACTGCTGTTTTTCTAGCACTTATAAACGATATATCATGTCATGTGAAGGCAGATCATGTTTAGTAACTTTCTAGAATTTACTGTTTGTCTATGTTGGTTTTTAATTGTACTAGTTGTAATGAGATAATGTTTCCATTTAGAGTATTTCCTGGAAAATCTTTGATTTCCTCTGAACTGGTTAGGTTGTATCCTTGTGAATGATGTTTAAATTGTTATGGTCCTTAGCATGGTTTGACACATTTACCTCCTCTGAAACTCACCCCAGATGACTGTGACATGGACTAGTGGATATGGAATCAATGTTTCAGAGCCTTTTGTTGAATGGGGTCGGAAAGGAAATGATCAGAGGCGGTCTCCAGCAGGAACACTTACCTTTGGTTGTAACAGTCTCTGTGGTACGTGAAAATTTCCAGTTTGGTTTTGTCAATGATATTTCGTATGAGGACTCGAATGCATGATTAGTGGCTAGAAAATGGATAATGGAAACAATGAGTTTATGGTTGAAAAAGGTAGATTCAAGATGCTATTCTGATTTCTGCATCCATATGTTGGCAAAATATGTTAGTCCTTGATAGTGTTTTGAAACCCATGATAACCTTTTTCCATTACTATCACTTGTTCTTCATTTCTTCATTTTTAGCAGCTACTTGTTATTCCAATTGATAAAAGACTCATCTTCACTAGTATTCTTGTTCTCGTTTTTGTCTTTGCCAACTATCCCAAAAGAATGGCCACATAAATTACTGTTTATAATACTTTTATCCTGTGTATGTATGTAACACTGTTTCTCTAAAATGAAAATAATGCAGGTCCTCCAGCAACAACTGTTGGGTGGCGTGATCCTGGATTTATTCATACCAGTTCTTTGAAGAACTTGTGGCCTAATGTCCTGTATGTTTTATTTACATGAAATCCACCATTTAACTTCTTGTGTGATTGTTATGTGGGATTTGGAACTGTAGTTAGTTTTATCAGGACTTAAGTTCCAAATTAGATACCATTACCTGCGAATTAAGGCTTGTGATTTACGTTGGTATAATATTAGTGCAAGTCTTGGTCAGTGAAGTATAAGCTAATTCATCTGACTGTCCTTTTTATGCTTTCTGAAATAAATAAAAAATGAGATGCTGAAATCTTAATATTCTCCCAATTTTTGCTGGACTTGAGTTATATGGCAAGTTGTTTTGCAGATACACGTACAGGCTGGGACATCAATTACTTAATGGATCCTTTATCTGGAGCCAGACATACGAATTCAGATCATCTCCTTATCCCGGTCAAAGTTCCCTACAGCGTGTAGTCATTTTTGGTGACATGGGAAAGGTGGATTCTCCATCTCATAATACTTGTTGCCTGCTGTTGTCTGATCATGATAATAATAGCTCATAATTATAAACAGAAATGTAAAGAAGATCCTTTTCTAAGTGGTTCTAATTGATGTGTATTAGAGTGTTTACGAGATAGTGATTTGCTTTTCTTTGGTTATAGAACCATACCTGCATGTATAACCTGGTTTACACTTCTCTAGTCGTATTAGAGTTGACGACCTTGTTTCATTTCATATCCATATTCAAAACTAAACTCCATCAATGCAGATTTTGAGAATTAATTTAACAAGTTTCTAGCTAATAAGTGAAATTTTCTCAGGAATGTAGAGGATGGTGTGCTTTTTGAGTAACGAGTTAGTTTTTAGACTCATCAATTTTTTGAGTTTTTCATTAAGCTTCTTTTAATTAGTTTTTGAGATACAACTTTACAGCAAAGGAGTTAGTTTTCCATCCTTTAGTGGGAAAAGAAGATGGACTGAGATTCTGAATCTGAGAAGTGGACTTCCAGTGTGCTCATAAGTTTAAACTCTTACTGCAGGGTGAAGCTGATGGTTCTAATGAATATAACTCTTTTCAGTATGGTGCCCTTAACACCACTAATCAGCTTATAAAGGATTTGAATAATTATGATATGGTCTTCCACATTGGTGATCTTGTCTATGCCAATGGGTATCTTTCTCAATGGGATCAGTTTACATCTCAAATTGAGCCCATTGCCTCTCGGGTACCTTATATGGTCGCGAGGTATTACTGTGTTCTGATGGTACTTTCTGAATTTTAACATCAAAATCTTGCTTTCGTTTTGTATTAAGCAATCATCTTTGCAGTGGAAACCACGAGCGTGATTGGCCTGGATCGGGGTCATTTTATATGACCACAGATTCTGGTGGAGAATGTGGCGTGCCAGCTGAAAATTATTTTTATGTTCCTGCTGATAACAGAGCTAAATTTTGGTAGGTTAGGCATTCTGATGTTCACATTTATATTATTTGTGATTATTATCTTGTGAAGTTGGAAGTTGGAACTTGGAAGATGAATGTTGTTCCTATGTTTCTAGGTACTCTACCGACTATGGCATGTTCCGGTTCTGTGTAGCTGACACCGAACATGATTGGAGAGAGGGATCGGAGCAATATAAATTCATCGAACGCTGCCTCGCTTCTGTAGACCGGCAGAAGCAACCCTGGCTCATCTTTCTTGCCCACCGGGTGCTCGGTTATTCTTCAACTGATTTCTATGCTGATGAAGGATCCTTTGCAGAACCAATGGGGAGGGAAAGCCTTCAGAAACTCTGGCAGAGGTATAAAGTTGATATTGCTATCTATGGCCATGCACATAACTATGAAAGGACTTGCCTCATCTACCAGGTATTGCTTTGCGGGCTTCAATGATCTCGAGTAAAAGGACAGATGACATTTTTCTGCTGATTTTAACGTCTCTCTCAATGCAGAATATTTGTTTAAACAACGAGAAGCACTCCTATAGTGGCACATGGAACGGAACAATACATTTGGTTGCCGGGGGCGGAGGCGCTGACCTTGCAAAGTTTTCAACCTTCCAACCCAAATGGAGCATTTTCAGAGATTACGACTATGGATTCCTGAAGTTAACTGCATTCAACCATTCGAGCCTTTTGGTGGAGTACAAAAAGAGCAGCGATGGTAAAGTTTACGATTCCTTCAGGATTTCTAGAAATTACAGAGACATCTTGTCCTGCACTTTCGATAGCTGCTCGAGTTCGACCTTAGCTTCATGATCTACCATTTGTGAAAAAAGGCCAATCATCTTCGTTGAATGGAGCGCAAACACAAGCATATTTCCAGCTTGAAATCCAAATAATATGAGAAAGATCTCATCTTGGTGTTTTTGAGTTTGGAATAATTGAACTGCTGATGATGATTGGGACAGTCAATGTAGTTCCTAATTCTAGTCCCAGTTCACAAATGTATCAACTGTAAAAGGAATCATTTTTCCTTGATGCCGAAAAGTATTTTGTTGCATCGTCCTACGTGGTGCAACGGATACACTGAAAACTGAAAAACCTCGTTCTCCCTAGATTTTTTTTATTTTTTATTTTTTTGGGGTGTGGGATGGCGCTGTTATTGTGTTACGAAAATGGACACTTTTTGTCCGAATCTCCCATCTGAAGATTCCAGCAATGATAGGATGAGTAGTTAGTTGTTATTACGTTGGTTAAATCGAAAAATTCTTTCACTTTCAGTTTCACCTGCTTCCACAAACTACCCATTAACAGACAACTCAAGTCTACAACCTTGAAGCAGTTCTCTCGGTGTGTTTTATTTAGTGATTATCAGAGTTTGTTTAAGTTCTTACCACCTCTAATTCTTGGATTAATGATTTCTTGATGATTTAATCTCAACTTTTGGCTAAAGTTCAGATTTTTTCTTTTGAGTTCATAATTCCTTCGTGTGTTCATTTCCAAAGGTATGAGCGGGTTAGTATGATAATTTAAGTACAAATAACTTGAATTTCTGGGATTTCCCTTTCAGTTCTCTGTAAAAAACCAAAAAAAATTCTGACTTTTTGTTCTTGGTTTAATTGATCTCAGTTCTTATTGTGGACTGCTACTGCCATGCGGGTTCTCTTCCTTTTGCTGGCCGTCTGGGCTGCTCTGCTGAACCTTCAAGGGGTGACCTCTCATGGGGTTCACCCGCTTTCGGTAATCGACGTTTGTGGTGCTGTATTTGCCATCGATGATCAAGCTTATGTTAGAGCCACCCCTTTGGTTCTTGGAGTAAACGTAGGTGTTCATTCCTTGAATTCGTTTGTTCTCAGTGAAGGACTAAATAATGACAGAAAGTTCACAGCTATCTTCTTTGAGAAATGAAATTGAACTGTGTTTTACAGGGACAAAACAAAGAATGGATTACTTTAGAGTTTGGAATTCAGAAGCCAGCAATTGATGATTGGGTTGGAGTCTTTTCTCCAGCAAATTTCAGGTAGAAATTAAGAACCCTTTTTGGAAATCCAAGGGAAATGACCTTTTCTCTATAAAATGTTTAAGGGTATAAGAAAATTGACTCCAAAGTAATATAATCTGCAGTGCAGCAACCTGCCTTCCTGACAGTCCTAGATCTTATCCACCTTTTCTATGTACAGCTCCAATAAAGGTATGTTCTTCGGTATTATTCGCGTTGAACTGGAATGGTTTCCTGTGTTCTGAAATGCCTATGTTTGTGTTTGGTTGTGATGCAGTTCCAGTACGCAAACTACTCGAGCCCGGACTACATAAACACAGGAAAAGGATCTTTGAAGCTTCTGTTGATCAACCAGAGATCAGACTTCTCTTTTGCACTATTTTCTGGTGGATTATTAGCAGTATGCTTTCATTAGGCTGAAGATAAATACAGTTTTTACTCTTTTCTGTACCTAGCTCCTTCTAATGCCTTGCAAATGATTACAGCCGAAGCTGGTGGCCGTGTCAAATGCGATTGCCTTTGCAAATCCAAACGCGCCAGTCTATCCACGGTTAGCACAAGGGAAGGAGTGGAATGAAGTAAGTTCACTTTTGCTCTACTTGTGTGAATGCCTCAGGTTGGCATTTTGTTGTCTGCCAAGAAAAATTCGAAACAAGGGAAAGAAAAAGAAAAACGAACTTTCTCATGATTGGGAACTATGAAATATTGAATGGATTGTGAGGATTAAGAAGATGTTTATCTACATAAGCTTTGCCTGTTAATGTTCGTAGTATTCTATAGTGGAATAAGGCATCAAACATGTAACGCATCGATGAATCAACATGAATCTCAGATGACTGTTACATGGACAAGTGGTTATGGAATCAGTGAAGCAGTGCCTTTCATCCAATGGGGCAGGAAAGGAGGAGAACTGAGAGATTCTTTCGCCGTGACATCAACTATTGACCGAAACACTATGTGTGGTGCGACATCTACCCTCTTGGACACTAGAGCTAACCATTGCCTAGCAGATTCTTTGGTGTAAATTAATTTGCCATGACAAACTTTGCAGGTGCCCCGGCAAGAACTGTTGGATGGCGCGATCCAGGTTTCATTCATACTGCCTTCCTAAAGGATTTGTGGCCTAACTTAGAGTATGTCATCATGGATTCTTAGAATTCCTCCTCTTTATTGTTCTTAGTTTCAGTTGTCACTGGAGATTTACTTGTGAAAGATAAAACTTTTTTGTATCTTGCATATTCAAGGTACAACTACAAGCTGGGGCATAGATTGTTCAATGGCACATTCATTTGGAGTGAGATGTACCAGTTCCGGGCATCGCCTTATCCTGGTCAAAACTCCCTTCAACGCGTGGTCGTGTTTGGTGACATGGGAAAGGTATGGAAAGACTTGAAGATACTATACAGTATACACATCGAAATCTCATCCTTCTCGTTCTCTATTTATCTGCACTTACTGGACTGCAGGGTGAAGTTGATGGCTCAAACGAATATAATACATTTCAACCTGGATCTCTTAACACAACCAAGCAGCTCATTGATGATTTGAAGGATATTGATATAGTGTTCCACATTGGAGATATAGTTTATGCAATGGGCTACCTGTCCCAGTGGGATCAGTTCACTTCTCAGGTTGAGCCGATTGCTTCGAGGGTACCTTACATGATCGCGAGGTTTGATGTGGATACTGGATACTCCCTAAGCTAGTTAAAGAATCTGGTTTTGTAGTCCTTTTTTTTTTAGGGGATGATATTGATGGTTTTTTTTCTCCGTTCAGTGGCAATCATGAGCGCGATTGGCCAGGATCAGGCTCATTCTATGATACCTCGGATTCAGGAGGAGAATGCGGTGTCTTGGCTGAGACCATGTTTTATGTTCCTGCAGAAAACAGAGCTAAGTTCTGGTAAGGTTACATGTGCTTTTGGTTTTTCTGAAACTTCCATATGTATCTCATTGTTGCTTTGTCACCATTTCTTAAGTTTTCTCAACATGTATCCTTAAAAAAACATAGAAACATGTACATTAACAGGTTTGGTGCTTCTATGTGTTCAGGTATTCTACCGATTATGGGATGTTCAGGTTCTGCGTAGCCGACACAGAACACGATTGGAGGGAGGGAACAGAACAATATGAGTTCATCGAGCGCTGCCTAGCATCGGTGGACCGCCAAAAGCAGCCGTGGTTGATCTTCCTAGGGCATCGAGTGTTGGGATATTCTTCAAGTGCATGGTATGCATCTCAAGGAACATCTGCAGAACCAATGGGAAAGGAGAGCCTTCAGAAGCTTTGGCAGAAGTACAAAGTTGATATCGCCATTTTCGGCCATGTTCATAACTACGAAAGAACATGTCCAGTTTACGAGGTATATAATAAATACTACTTCACCAAGTTCATAGCAGCATGACAAAATGCTGCAGATTATTACACTTCCATCTGTCTCTGTTTTTCGATGATCGTACTATGGATCTGTTGTGGGGCTAATGCTGTTCCTGTTATGGTGTTTCTTGCACAGAATGTTTGCACAAACAATGAGAAGCACTTCTACAAGGGCGCCCTGAAGGGGACGATACATGTTGTTGCTGGAGGAGCTGGAGCATCGGTTTCGGATTCTGCATTTTCTGGAATCCAAACTAGCTGGAGTTTATCCAGAGATTTTGATCATGGGTTTGTGAAGTTGACAGCATTTAATCATTCAAATCTGCTGTTTGAGTACAAAAAGAGCAGAGATGGAAAAGTTTATGATTCATTCAGGATCTCCCGAGACTACAGAGACATCTTGGCCTGCACAGTGATAGCTGCCCAGCTACAACCCTAGCTTCTTGATTAGTCAATGATAGTCTTCAAAAGAGGAGATGAGATCGAATCTCGCCACCCTCGCCCCTCCCCTCCGCCATCTGTACATAGTTGGATTTGCAAGAGTCTCATCCCGTGTTGTGTAACATAACATATGCAATTCATGCATAAAAGTTGGCATGCTGAATCTGCCTTTGGGTTGTGCATCACTGCGCTATAATGTGTATTTAAGCACTACTAATTGTCTAGTATTGCTGGCAATTTCTTGGAGTATGGATTCTGAAAGCATGAACTTCCGAGGATGCTCGGAGAGTCTGATTAGAAAGCGTAACTAGGGTGCCGATTAATACTGAAAAATGCATTAGAAATCTGACTCTTTTAATGAGACGATAATTAGTAACTACTGTAGTAATCCACAACCACAATAGAACACAAATCTCATGCTAAGGCTTAGACAAGAAAACTCATGATAAAAAAAAAAAACTGCAGCGCAAAGCTTTTCATAAAAGTAAAGCACGAGGACAACACAGTATAGGAGTTTAATGGACTGCCTTCCTATTTGAGCAAACTTGGTAACATCACACCAAGCCACAAAAAAGGTGTACTAGTAAGATCACAAAATAAACCCACAACCCACATTTCCTATCTCAGGCTCCAACACCGAAGCAGCCTTCACGACAATAAACAAGAATGAATCTAACAAAGATTGTATATGAAATGGACATTCTAGTTAATTACCAAAATCTTGGACTTCTGAATGCCGAAATCAAAATAATTATCTGGAAGGGTTTACTCTTCCACGTTCTCATTTGCAGCCGCGTCCTTCAGATAGTTTCCCAGTAATCTTTGATCAAAGACCATATTAGGTATCTGCGAGCAAGTTTCAACAGTTCTAAACGTCAAAACCCATGAATATCATCCCAGAAAGTGAACCAATATGTTAGTTATACCTTGTCTCCAAAAAAGATCTTGGATCTGTTAGCTATTGCTTCAATGAACTTGAGTTCCAAAAATTGAGGAGTAAGCTTCAATTTGTTGGCTTCTGCTTCTTTCAGAGTTCTAAAATACAAAATATACATAGGTCACGATTCTCAAATACCTTGTTCGTTTAGTATAAACCAACTCAATCATCTGATTACTCTATGAAGCTTAGAAACTTTACCGGTAAAAGTTGGCATCAGCCAAACTCTTTTCACGAGCCATGAATATTGCATTTGCAATCTCCTCTTGCTTCCTAACACTTTCTTTTTCCATCAACTTCTGCTCCATCTGGATCTTGCTAACATGAGCATACTTCTCAGCTTCACTTATAGCGACCTTTTTCTGTGTCTCAGCTTCTTTCTCCTGAACTTTCTGTTTCTCCATAGCAATCAAGACCTATATGCAGAACATGTAACCAGATGTAGTCTTTGCCAAGGTAGAAGATGCTATGTCAAAATGTTAAAGAAAAACAAATGTTGGCCGGTGATCCTAAATTATCAGTGCAGAATTACCTTAGTACGTTCCTCTTCCATCTGCTCAAAATTCCTCCTTATGCTCTCAGGGATGGAAGGCTTTGTAACACGAACACTGATTATTTCGATACCAGGAGCATACCGTGTGCAGTCAGCTTGAAGAGCATCTTTCATTTTCTCATCAATCTGGACAAAATGAACAGGCCTTTCATTAAATATATAAGGACCCAAAAAAAAAAAAAAAAAAGATGAATTTCAAAGTGGTAGTAGTAAATGGAAGAATCATTAATCTTACATCTGGTTCTATGGTACTTCACCCCCAGTAATAATATTAATAACAAGGGCGAATTTCATTTCCCCTCGAGATTTGGGTAAAGTACAAAACGCGCTGTGGTTTCTGCAAAGTGCAAATACCGCCTGAATTTTCATGGATACTCAAAAGTGCACCTCTTACTTCCAGAGATACAGAAGAACTTGAGGGTATTTTTGCCTTTTTTATAAAATTCAGGAGGGTCTTTTTAGTTTTAAGAAACCACGGGTGGGTTTGTACCTTACCCAAACCTCAGGAGGGAAAATGAAATTTCCCCCTAACAATAACAACAACACTAGTAAGAAATCAATATGAAGAAACTGCACAGATAATTAGAAGAATCAGGTCAAGACCAACAGACAATAAGGAATTGCAAGGGCTTAGGAAAAGGGGAAAAAAACATTAAACAATCGCTAAGGCACTACTTGATCATTAACTATCTTAAACAGACCTGCTTTTGTATCACAACAAGGATAATTTGACTTGGTTACCTGATCAAACATATCAATATAAACCTGCTGAAGAGAATGACAACTGCAGAATTGGTTGATCTCATGATGGATTTTGTCATATATCCAAGTGTTGTCATAATCTACACCATAATTGACTAGGGTGTCATAGACATAGTCCTTTTTGAGACGGTTGACAACCTGAACGGGTGCTAGTTAAAACACAAGAACACCATAGTACATACGGTTGTTAGATAATAGACAGAATTACCTCTATCTTCTCAAAGTTTATCATGACACCCCCTTTTGTGCCACATGGAATATCCCTCACCTGCATTTTGGAACCAAAAAATATCAGCAATTGATCACAGGATTTATCATTCTAAATATATAAAGCAACAAAAGAGTTCCCATGTTCAAACAAGCCTGAAAAGTTATGCCGAGCACAGAAAGGTGAAAATTCGATTAAGAAAACGCCCTGAGTTTCTCACCAAATCTGTCTGAAGAGTTACTTGAATGGGCTCAAAATGAGTTATCAAAGGCATCTTCACATGAAAACCTGAATATCAGAAGGTTAAGAGATTCACATGTCAATACAGTACACGTACACTGAAATCCAACAAAAGCTTCACCCAGAAACGAAAACACACTGCATTATAAAAAATTAAACATACTTAAGCAACAACCTGGATTTGTGATTGTATTCAGAAGAGCACCTCCCCTCCAATAAACCCCAACATGACCTTCTGGAACTTGATGCAGAGTAGATAAGCTATTTGTCAAACTGGATGAAGAAGGAATCAGTGCCTGCGACGTGGCCTGTAGAATGTTGCAAATTCACAAAAGTTTTACAATCAATGGACTTCCACTAAGCTAAAGCGCATTCAATCATAAAAAGCAAAAATCTACCACAGCAACCAGCACCAACAAGCTATCCAAAAATAAATAAATAAATAATAAATCAGCTTGCCCAATTTGACATTCTTAAATCATATACCACAATCAAGCTAGCACACATAAAACAATAGCAATTAAAAGCTCCAGCATTATATACAAAAAGAAATAAGAGGCAGAACCGAAAAATAAAATAAAAAAAAACCTATTATATAAACCACCCACTCAACCCTATAGCTCGAAACAATTCCGATCACCAACTTGCCCAGGACCATAATCCATACAATTTCGGCGCAACTACAAATAGTGCTAAAACAAATTCCCTCTCAGTACAAAACATCTGCACATGACAATGCTTCACAGAAAAAAAAATAATAATAACAGTAAATTCGCGCACACAATATTCTTTCGAAGTGAGATGATTAAACGTAATACCAAAGAAACGAATAAAATTTCGTTCTAGTTACTTACCAATAAGATAAAGGCAATGAAGCCGAAGAAGATAGTCATCATGGGAACGAAATCTCCGCCGGCGGGTTGCGCCGGTCGCGGTGGCTGAGGTCGTGGGGAGGCTTCACGCTGTTGCCGCTGGGCATCCATGGCGGTTCCTGTTTTAAAGTTCTCTCAGCTATAGCAAATGAAGGCTGAAAGAGTCCTTGGCGGTGCCCTCGGCCCACGACTTTAATAATGTCTATTAAAAGCGCTATAGAATAATTTTTCCTTCACAAAACAATAATTTGAGTTGGAGCAAAGAAAATGGTAATACCGTTAAAAGAATCATACTGTCATTGAATAACAGTTTGTGCTATTGCTTATGTAATTTCACGCTAAATTCAATTACTAAATGATTTTTTAATGAGACGGTCATTTTTTTTTCTATATTTAAAATGGATAAAAATTGTCGAAACGTAATTTGTACTAATGGATCTGCTTATCACTCCCCACTTGTGCTAGATGGAATCCCTTTTTCACACAAACCTTAAACCTGCTCATTAATTCATTGAGTCAAAAATCGCTCAAACCTAAATTGTTGATAAATGAATTTTTACCAATGAATATGGATAATTTTTGAACCGCATAGCTAATTTGACACCCCTAATCAAAGCCCAACTCTGTCCGGCCCTTCTCAAACCTCAACTATCCACTTCACCATAGATCTAATTAAACTTGCAAAGAAAATATACTCCATGTTATACTTTATCTAATTTTCGTGTCTTATTTTATCTAAAAAATTTTAAAATATGATGTAATTTCTTTCAAAAGCTTGTAGTAAAACGATCACATTATTTTCATTAAAAGAAAATAATTAGAACGTGAAAAAATTCATTAACTCATGTGACATATGAAAGTTAGAGTGACTCGGCATAATTATAATTTTAATTATTCAATAATATTTTTTTTGACGTAGTTGTCGCGTCATTCAATGTGGATTTTCACTGTGCGTCGTTACTTTTTAATGAATTACATAGATTGGAAGAAATAATTTAGACTAAAGATAATTATGAGCTCCTAATTATAGACCAATAGTGCTTTGTGGGATAATCATCACCGGAAAAACTGCAAGCAGTTGCACTAGAGGGCTAGATTTATTTTTTTTACTCCATTTGTTATTTTTTGTGCTAGAAATTCATTCCAGTCTAACCAATTCGTGGAACTAATATATGTTTCACAATATTGATTTTTCTTTGTTCTTTTAATACTCTCAATCTCATATGACTCCATTAAAACAAGAAATGAGAAACGCATAATCAATTAACTGCAAAGTATGTACAAATTTGTGTTCCATAGGTTGGATTGTTCGATCACGTGCGTATATATTTTACTCTACAAATTGTTGTTTGTATATTATAAAAACACAGATGTTGATTTTAGTACTAATTAACTTTTAGCTATTGATTTATCTCTATAAATATCGCGTGTAGAGATGACAACACATATTATCGATCGATTTTATTGTTTAGGGATGAAAAACGTCGTTTTCTAACTTAAATTTAATCCGTGAATGGATAACCTACATATAGCAACTAGGGTTGTTCCTTATTTTTGTTCATCTGACTATCAACTTCACCATTCTAGTATTGTTCATTAGAAAAATGACATTTTTAGTACTAAAAGTTTTAGTTATTTGTAACTTTAGTAATAAAAGTTTACTCAGTTCTAAACTTGTACTTTATGTTTATACTTTTTGCATTTTTAGTACCAATACCTGCTATAGCAGGTTTTACATAGTCAAACCGAAGTCAACGGTAATTTTGGGTATTTTACAGTTCTACAATTTTATGGAGTTTGAAAATATAATTTTTCTAATATAATTTCCAAAATATTTTCGGTGTTTTCTTTCTCCTCAGTCGGAAGAAAACTTGTACGTCGACTGAGGAGAAAAAAAATAATCGCGAAAATATTTTGAAAATAATATTTAAAAAATTATATTTTTAGCCCCACAAAATTGTAGAATTTTTACAAGACCCCTAAATTACCCAATACTTGCGGGTATATTCGTCTGAAATTTTTTACTTAAACTTGAGAGTGTGATGTCAGCATTCCAGAGGGGTATTTTTGTCTTATTGATGTGCATAAAAATAGCTAAAGCCATTGGGCTTGGCCCAATCAAGACAAGGAAAGCTTAGGTCGGGAAAGCTTGGGTCATGAAGGTTTAGGTCGGTAAACAAGATATCAAAGCTCAAGGAGCTTAGGTCGGTAAACAAGATAACTAAACTCGGGAAGCTTAGGTCAGTAAAGCTTAGATCAGGCAGAGCTTAGGTCGGCAGAGCTTAGATCAGTAAAGCTTAAGTCAGACAAAGCTTAGGTCGGTAAATCTTAGGTCGGTAAAGCTTAGATCAGTAAAGCTTAAGTTAGGCAGAGTTTAGGTCGGTAAATCTTAGGTCGGTAAAGCTTAGATCAGTAAAGCTTAAGTCAGGCAGAGCTTAGGTCAGCAAATCTTAGGTCGGTAAAGCTTAGGTCAGGTCGGGATAACGGTAACATTGGCATGACAGCTAGACATCATTGTAGGGCCATGAATCTGATATATGCAGGACCAATAATGACAAAGGAGCCAAATTATAGCCGTTATTACAAGAACGTTAAAGTCATCATAAAAAGGAGAGTAGTTGGAAGTGCAGGTCATCATGGCACAACGGACATATCATACAGCTCATCACAGCACAACGGATATATCAAGATGAGCCTATAAATACTCAGTCACCAGACTCATTTCAGGTAAGCCATTCTGGATGCAATTTCTCTTAAGCTCTTGGTCAATACCCTTTTCTGCTTACATGTTGCTAACTTGACCGTCGGAATTACACAGGGGGGATAGCCCCGCTTCTTTTTTACTGCTTGTCTTTGTCACCGGAATATTCTTCATACAGATCCAGCTCCTCACTAATCCGACCTCCATAGCTCGGTTTCCATCTTTGCCTTCATCCATTTTGTCCGTCAATCTCTATATTGGGCCTGAACGTTCAAGATCTTCATTGGGCCAGCCGGAGCATCCATATGCCGGACTTTTTACGTCACATCAACTGGCGCCGTCTGTGGGGGACGATTTGATCGATTTTCTTCATCAAATTTTCTTCACAATCAAAGAAATTTGTTGAAGTCATGACGCAAGACGTTCGGGAACGGATGCTTCTTCTTCCAGAATAGCTGTTTGCACTAAGGAAATAATTCTCCAATTAGGTACAGTTTTTGGGACAATTGATTTCTTAACCGACATATAGAAATATAAATTTGGTTGGCATCAATGAATCGACATCATACCATATACATCTGGGAAGCCCGGGTTTTTGAACCGCTTCCAAGCAGCATACCATGTGTATCTATCTAGTTGTTAACATTCTAGAAGGAGCACGCTTCAGAAGGCAGCTCTTGAAACAATTAAAATATGTCTTGAAATTGCATACCATGTGTCTCTTGTTTCTTGGTTGTATACTTTAACTCTTGTTGCATTTCTTGTTCTTTGTTGTGCATGGATGTCGAGAAATGGAGGAATGGCAAATCAGGAAGACATTCTAGGTCCCAAAATTTTTTGCATGTGGAACACAGGTCAAAAATATTAATTTACGGAGTGAGAAATAAGGATTGGAGGATGACCCATCAGTGGATGACCTTGGAGGATGACCCATCAGCGGATGACCTTGGAGGCTGACCCCCATCAATGGACGACCTAGAAGGCTGACCCCCATTAGTGGATAACCTAAAAGGCAGACCCCATCAGCGGATGACCTGGAGCAGTGGACGACCTAGAGGGCAGACCCCATCAATGGACGACCTAGAAGGG
Organism: Leptodermis oblonga; assembly: GCA_016801395.1. Lineage (NCBI taxonomy): Eukaryota > Viridiplantae > Streptophyta > Magnoliopsida > Gentianales > Rubiaceae > Leptodermis > Leptodermis oblonga. The sequence goes on along the minus strand of CM028751.1, from coordinate 3,559,054 downwards.
TGACCCCCATCAGTGGATGACCTAAAAGGCAGACCCCACCAGTGGACGACCTGGAGCAGTGGACGACCTAGAGGGCAGACCCCATCAGTGGACGACCTGGAGGGCAGACCCCCCATCAGTTGATGATCTGGGGGACGACCCTGCGACACGCATTCAAGTCATAAAGTCAGGTCAGACACCGTTGGTAGGTCTTGGAGACCATCAGGTACGGTCTATAGGACAATAAAATATCTTAGATGCTTAAGTTACTATGTTCATTATTCAGTATGCATTGCGAAAGACACGATTGGGAACCGCTTTCACATTATTGTTTTCATTATTCAGTAGGCATAGTGAAAGACACGGTTTGGAACCGCTTTCAAATTATTGTGACAACCATCAAAATAGCTGAACATACCAGTCACCATGTTAAATTTGGTAACCACCATGTTATACTCACAGGATAGTTGAGCATACCAGTAACCATGATAGCTGGCCAGCTACTACTTACAGAAATCATGTAATCACCTTACCATGGGTACCTTAGATGGCCTGGTTTAAGCCACTTTCAATCTATAGCTTCAGTTATGCATATGTTTTTTACATTTTCTATCATATATGCGATGGCTTATCTTCGTTATAATGTTAAACACAAGGCAATGTTACATGAGCAGGGCCAATACATCGGTTGGGATAAACATGGGCAGGGATAAGCAGTTAGCTATGACATACATAGAAAGGGCTAAGCAATTAGTTGGGACAAACATAAGAAGGGCTAAGCAGTTAGCTGAGGCAAACATAGGCAGGGCTAGGCATTTGGCCGGGACTAGTCCTTACCATAGTCTCGTAGGATATTGGGTCAAACCCTTAGGTCGGGATGCGGAGGTATGCAATTAAGCAAGTCTTTCTGTTGTCATTGGAAGCATTGCTAGGTCGGTCTGGCTGGCATGGGGTAGTGATCTTTGTTAGTTCAGCATTTCTGATAGCAATAGGTCGGTAAAATTCATGTTAGGTCGGTAATTATAGTCTAGATTTCAGTGCCCCACCACAGTCAAGGTCGGACAAGAACTTATTAAGGTCGGATGCATGTTTATCTGGGTTTAAGTATCATGTTTTAGCAAAAGTCAAGTAAAACATGATACTGGGGGGGCTTGTTGATGTGCATAAAAATAGCTAAAGCCATTGGGTTTGGCCCAATCAAGACAAGGAAAGCTTTGGTCGGGAAAGCTTGGGTCATGAAGGTTTAGGTCGGTAAACAAGATATCAAAACTCAAGGAGTTTAGGTCGGTAAACAAGATAACTAAACTCGGGAAGCTTAGGTCAGTAAAGCTTAGATCAGGCAGAGCTTAGGTCGGCAGAGCTTAGATCAGTAAAGCATAAGTCAGACAGAGCTTAGGTCGGTAAATCTTAGGTCGGTAAAGCTTAGATCAGTAAAGCTTAAGTCAGACAAAGCTTAGGTCGGTAAATCTTAGGTCGGTAAAGCTTAGATCAGTAAAGCTTAAGTCAGGCAGAGCTTAGGTCGGTAAATCTTAGGTAGGTAAATCTTAGATCAGTAAAGCTTAAGACAGGCAGAGCTTAGGTCAGCAAATCTTAGGTCGGTAAAGCTTATGTCAGGTCGGGATAACGGTAACATTGGCATGACAGCTAGACATCATTGTAGGGCCATGAATCTGATATATGCAGGACCAATAATGACAAAGGAGCCAAATTATAGCCATTATTACAAGAACGTTAAAGTCATCATAAAAAGGAGAGTAGTTGGAAGTGCAGGTCATCATGGCACAACGGACATATCATACAGCTCATCACAGCACAACGGATATATCAAGATGAGCCTATAAATACTCAGTCACCAGACTCATTTCAGGTAAGCCATTCTGGATGCAATTTCTCTTAAGCTCTTGGTCAATACTCTTTTCTGCTTACATGTTGCTAACTTGACCGTCGGAGTTACACAGGGGGGATAGCCCCGCTTCTTTCTGATTGCTTGTCTTTGTCACCGGAATATTCTTCATACAGATCCAGCTCCTCACTAATCCGACCTCCATAGCTCGGTTTCCATCTTTGCCTTCATCCATTTTGTCCGTCAATCTCTATATTGGGCCTGAACGTTCAAGATCTTCATTGGGCCAGCCGGAGCATCCATATGCCGGACTTTTTACGTCACATCAACTTATCATAAATTTTTATTGTTTGACTGGTAAGAAGGGGGCAAATAGTTAGTTTTAGAAACATGGAGGACAACTAGTTAGTTTTTTTTTTAAAAAAAAAGGGGGACAAATAGTCAAAATCAAATAAAACGGAAGTAAATATTGATTAAGCCTTTAAAATAATAATAAAATCCAGACACACATGCAAATTGCTAAATAAATAAAAATAGTTGGAATTCGAAAACAAGTAATATAATATATTGTACGTGACAATTACATGGTAGAATGCTCAATAGCATCTAATTTTCATTTTAAACATTACGTCGGGAGCAAAATCTTCCAATAAAGGGTTTGACGAAGAAAATAATGAGCCATAAATGCCCTCTTGCTTGCCTATATTCAGCTCTCACATCACAGGAAATATTTTCTCCTTCCTTAACCTTTTCAAATACTCTCTTCGTTTCAAGAGTCAAGTTTGAATTTGTTTACTTATTATACCTTTATTAATAAAATTATGGTTGGTTCACAATTAGAAAGTTAGGAAATACTTGACACTTTTAATAAAAAATAAAAAAATAGAGATAAATTACTTATTTTAGGTGTTGTACACTCTCCAAACTTGACACTTTTAATGGAAATACGGAGGAAGTAATTAATATTATGTCCCTTAAAAAAACATGGCGAGCTGCATTTACCTCCCTCGATGTTTTGTCAAATTACAAATCAATTCATTTGGCTTTAGAAATTACAAGTACTTTCACGTGATTTGGTCATAATTACAAAATTGATATTTGTTAGTTTTGACTGGAAATGAACACCAACTTTATTCACTAAAGTTAAGGATCAACTGGGCAAAAATTCAGTTTGGGCTTATTTGTTCAATAAATAAATGAATATGAACAAAATTTTAGACTCGATTATTTAATAAAGGATCACAGATAGAGCGCTCAAAATCTCAGAACGGCTCAATTCGATATCATCTTTATTGTTAAGAAAAAGAATAAAAACACAAAAACAAAAAAAAAGAATAATTTACGGAGGTATTTGTAATTTTCAGAATCACATGAATTTATTTGTAACTTAAACAACCCTTCGGGTAGGTAAATGTAATTTTCTTAACTTTGTAGGACTCACAAAGTATACCTTTATAATGGACTATTCTAATGATAATTTGAAACAAAAGTTTATATGGGCCTATTCTTTAACTTAGTTTGAAACTTAATTTTGAAAAAATAATTTTATAATCAGTTTTCATTATTTTCAATACAATTTTTTACTATTCACCTACACCTTTTTATATTTTCAATACATTTTACATTATAAAATTATTTTTTCAAAACTAAGTTTCAAACTTGTTTACCGGGTAAGATATAGGGCCTAGCCCAAATCTTACTTGAACGATTTACTAGCCCATAAAGAGAAACGAAGTGGGCTGGGCTTACACTCACTGCCCACCAGGCCCACCATTCGCCACCACTGCAATGATATACGTTAATGGCGCCATTTTATCCAGAGGGAGCGGGGGCTTGCTTTGTAAGCAAATTTTGGGAGATGATTCAGTTAGTTTGCCGGGAACTCTGCTGAAATTTCAGCCATTTTCCGACTGATTCTCCGGCACCGGTCGGTTTCCCCTATTGGTTGATTCTCTGTGGGTTTCAAGTAATGCTCGCCGCAGCAGTCCCATCTGCTATTTCCGTTAATTTTCTGCCACATTTTGGGGATGGACCGTCATCCTCCACCATGCATTGCCGGAGCCGGAGCCGGAGGGGCCGAAATTCAAACTATTTCGGATTGTTTCCCGTTTGTCAATTTCCTACATTTCTTCCGAAAGAAGTTGAAAATATAAAAGACACGTTTGCCAGAAAATTGGCCTCGAGAATTGAAAGACTGCCGGTTCAAGTGTGCATTCTCAGAAATTCCTCTATTTTAGTTATCAAATTAATATGGTTTTTTCAGCATTTTATTAATGGTGTGTGTAAATACAGGTAAGATTTTCAGAAAGCAGTATAATGAGTAGTTTTGTGAAGCCAAAGCTGCATACTGAGGCAAATCCCCTGCTTCTTCTTCATGGTTTTGATAGGTCTGTCTTGCTACAAAAGCATCATTTCCTGCAAATTTGTTATTGCTTTGTTTATTTTGGTTTATAGCATTATATAGCTCCTGTTTAGAATGGAGATACACTCTTCCATTGCTTGAGGAGGCTGGACTGGAGACTTGGGCAATTGACATCCTTGGATGGGGTTTCACTGATTTGAGTGTGTCCCAACTCCCAACATCCTTCTATTATTAATTCTTAAATTCCACTGTCTTTGTTGAGATTCACTGCATTGTGTAATGTTACCCTCTTTGGTAAATCCAGAAATTTTGCCACCTTGTGATGTTGCTTCAAAACGTGATCATCTCTATCAGGTAGCTACTTTCTAGTTTCATCTGAACGGCTCATCTTTTTACTCCCTCAGTGGAGTTCTACTAGAAGAGTCCTGTTTCAAAATGTACAACTTATTATGGAGTTCAAAGTACAATACCTAAAGTAGCTACACATGGTTATATTAGTAAGGATAAGAAGAGTAAAAATTTTGAAAGTGGACTCTCCTCTTGGAACAATTTTTCTTTTTTTGAAAGTAGACTCTTCTAGGAAACAGAAGAAGTATCTCTTTGAGTCAGTTAATTGATATACTGAGATAAGTGTAATCTAGCATTCATTATGGTTTCAGTCACCTGATAGATTAAGTTGAATTGGTGACGTGATCATGCAGTTCTGGAAAACTTATATTAAAAGGCCTATGATACTAGTTGGACCGAGCCTTGGAGCTGCAGTTGCAATTGATTTTACTGCCAGCCATCCAGAAGCTGTAAGTTCTTCAAATATTGTGCATTCATTTTAAGGTATGCAAATGGTTAATCTGCTCTTATTTTGCTTACTGTTTCTGGCATCCCTCTCTTCTCAGGTTGAGAAACTAGTTTTGATAGATGCAAGTGTTTATGCAGAAGGCACCGGGGACCTAGCAAAGTTACCTAAAGCATTAGCTTACGCTGGGGTGAGTAACATATATGAAGCAGAATTTGGGGGGTGGAGATTATATCAGGGATCCAAATTGAAATGAAAATTGCTGATCATTTTATTCCATTGTAATATGTTTCCTACTATAGCATAGTCAAGCTCTCGTAAGAACTGAAATAGTGGTATTTGGTACTAAAAACATGTTGAATATTTCCAGTGATAAGAAAAAATCCATAAATCATAAATGATGAAGTTAATGGTTACTTACAACCAAATATGGTACTTACTGGTGCTGGACTGTGTGCGCTCAAGGATTTTAAGATCTTCCTTGCTCATTGGAGTTCGAATGTACTTTTAAGTAGCCATAAGAATTTCTGGCTATAGCAAGACCAGTATATCCCTCCCAAACTCACAGAACCCTTTTCATTCTAAATATTTTGAGATAGTTCCTGACAGATCAAGAATTATCATTTGGCTTTTTGCCACCAACCATTTATCTCATGTTATGAATATTTGATACCTCATAATGATTGAGCATCTCTGAATATCTTATATCTTCCATGAATCTTTAGGTTTTCAAATTCTAAACTTTGCTTTTGCTCATATTTTTTGCAGGTGTATGTACTGAAAAGTGTTCCAGTGCGCCTGTATGCTACGTCATTGGCTTTCAATGGTTTACCACTGAGTACCTTAGTAGACTGGACTAATGTGAGGCTTTCATCTGTTAGTTTGTAAATACTGCATTAAAAATTCAGACCAATAGAATTATTAGTGATGCATAACAGTTTTCTTTGATATCTAATATTTCAAATGCACTTAACCCCAAAAGATGTTTGTTTATCAGCAACAAAATGACAATGCTTCTCTGCTCACTTTCTCAGATTGGCCGTTTACATAGCTTATTGCCTTGGTGGGAGGAAGCAACTGTTAATTTCATGACAAGTGGTGGCTACAATGTCATTGCCCAGATTGAACATGTATGGTAACTTCATTTTTGCTGTCAAGCTGCACAATCCTTTATACTAACAAAACATATTTTCTCTGCAATTTCTCGAGACAGGTAAAGCAGAAGACACTCATAATATGGGGGGAAAATGATCAGATCATCGATAGTAAGCTCGCCGTGGTAAGTCCATTTCACGCTTTAACCAATCAACTTTAACACCACCACATTACAATAGTAATTATGTTGTCCTTGTATCATATGGTGTAGAGGTTGCATGGTGAGCTGCCAAATGCAATCGTACGGCAAATCCCAGATTGTGGCCATTTGCCTCATGTGGAGAAACCTGATGCAGTATGCAAGTTGATCAAGGCATTTCTTTGAACTCCATACATTTGATTTCAGAAATTTCAAACTGTTATTCTTCATATAGTTTTATCAGTTGTTTTCTAGCTTGAATAAGTGACATCCTTCTATAAATAGCTGATTCTCTAGTTTCTTGAAATAGAAATCTTCAAAGGAAAGAACGTAGCGAGAAAGACCGTAAGCAAAAGAATAGACATTAGATTCATTTCAATTCTTGAACTCCATGCATTTGATTTGAGAAAGAACTGTTAAGAGTTCTTCAAAGTTTATCTGTTGTTTTCTATCTTGAATAAGTGACATTCTTGCTAAGATATCTGATTCTTAAGTTTCTTGAAATGTTTTCATCTTCAAAGGAAAGAAAGTAGAGAGTAAGACAGTAGCAAAGGAATAGAAATACAAGCATTCAATTTTTTTTTTTTTTTTGCCCCCTGGAAATAAAAGATATAAAGTGGCTGGGGGTAGCAACTGCTTAACTACAATAAAAAAATACTGCCCCTCTCTTTCTCTAGATATACAAAAAGTCTAAAAGAAGAGATCAGATTCTACAACCTCTACTACCCAAGGAGAAGAAGCCACATTTACACCTAATAGAAAAGGGAATCAAATTCCCTGCACTTTAGAGAACAAGTAGAGAACAAAACAAAAGACAATCTTTTAGTGAGAGTTGGACTCCAATGAGATGAGAGCCCCACAGTGGAATCAATCACAAGAGAGCAAACTCCCGGTCAACTTCTAGTGGCAAAATTTCATCCACACACATTAGATTCCCACTAAAACCCTTCCTTCCTTCCTTCTTCAGCTTTGATACTCAAAGCTTTAGGCAAATCAAGCCAGTGAGGAAAAGGGTTGCAGCCACTGATGCCAGAGAGTTGTGGCGAGTCCCGCTACTGCCACCGGTGCCGTCCGGGTTTGTGATGCTAGTTCCAGAGGGTCCGAGTCCACCACCACCGAAATTTGGATTATTGGTTGTGCCTGTGGAACCCCCTGGTGTTATAGTGGTTGGCGAGTTCGGGTTTGTAGGTGTTGTGGAACCTGGAGGAGTTGTGGAACCTGGAGGAGTTGTGGAACCTGAAGGAGTTGTGGAGGATGAGTTGTTCGTTGGGCCAACAGCGCTGGAACACAAGAAAACTCTCAGGCTCAAAATCACCAATAAATCTTGCAGAATAAACATTAGTCTTAGATACCGGACTCTTCTAGAGAAAAGTATTAGAAACCGAACTCTTCTAGGAGTAAATCTTGAGGGACTGAACTTAATAGACTAATAGTTAATACAGAAGCACAATCAAAGATGGTCACCAAACTTGATTAAAAAAATAAGCATTGCTTAGGAAAAAACATGTCAGACTAAAACACTAAGTTGAGGAATATGCCATGGGAAAGAAGACAAATGAAGAAAGTGGGAGACATTAATAACTTAACATCATAACAGCTCACACCCATATATTTGTTGTCTCCAAATAGGAACTAGTTAGTGAGTTTTTTGTAGTTTTTTCACTTCATAGACAGCAAATGGATCTAACTTCTCTTAATTAGATTAGCGACTTCAAGGCAACAACAACAACAACAATTGAAGGCATCAAAACTCCAAAAGATACTATTTTTACAGATGAGAAGTAACATATAAATCGAGGGAAAATAGGCAAATAAACGGCAAGATCTAAAAACTTACCTGGCACTAGATGGATAAGAACATGTAGAAGGCACGTTTGCTGCAGATATTCAAAGGGAAAAGAGGGCAATAAGCAACAAAGAATTAGTACTTAAATTGACACCAAAAAAAAAAGTAGGGATTTTTTTTTTTTTTTTTTAAGTTTAAGAACTTACGAGGGGGGTTTGGAGAGACAGTTGCTGAGCCTGAAAAATCACAGCTTAGAGGAGCTTGGTTCTTTGCCTGATAATAGCTGTTGACGGCATAGTTACAGTGGTCTTTCACTGTGTTGGGATTATAACAAGCACCGTTTTGAAGGATTTGAGTACAACTAGCTCCAGCTCCGCAAGCATAATCTATGTTCTTCTGCATTTGATCAGTAGACACCCCATCTTTGCATAAGCAATAGCTAGCACCTGAACCAAGAAAACACAACAAAAGCTTAATAATTCTTGAAGAAATGTTGAGATAAAGTCCCAATCTTTTAACAATTAGAAAGAAAATGTAAAAAGGGCTTACTTGAATGACCAGTCATGGCCAAGAAAGCTACCAAACAAGCAATAAAAACAGCCATGGTTGTTGTTGTTGTTGTTGCAGAGGTAGATGAAACAAAGAGAAACTGCAAGAAACTCTTGTCTTAAAAAGGGCAGATTTAAGAAGAGAGATCTTCGGCCAGGAAGAAGAAGAAGAGAGAGAGACAGAAGAGAAAGGGGAAGAAGAAAAGTGAAATTGGGAAAATGGGGCTTTCTAGAGTTTGGAATTTAGACAACAACAACAGAGGGTGACGGTGGGTGGGCGTGGTGAATGTCAATATCAGTCGGCTTATATACTATGCAACAAGTGAGTTTTGGGACGATTACTCCTACCTCCGATATTACGGCGTATTCTTTTTCATCGTTTTGAAAACGATTTTGAAAACAAGTTTTAAAAAATAAATTTATAATGTAAAAAATGTATTAAAAATGTAAAAAGTAGATATTAAATAATAAAAAGTTGTATTAAAAATAATAAAATATGATTAAAATATATTAAATTTACTGTTAAAACCAAAACTGTTTTTAAAACAGAACAAAAAGAACATACCCTACATAACAAGAGTTCATTCTCGCAAATGTATAATTTTGATAAATATCAACGCACGACACTTAAAATAGTTATTTTGATACAATTTATTCTATTTATATTTTTGCTAAATTTTTATATACAAATGTTAAACATAAATTATTTTATTGAAACAAAAAAATATTTTGAAAAAGTGAACTCTTTTATTAAAATATTGGGCCTGTTCTTTTTGTTCTGTTTTGAAAACGGTTTTGGTTTCAACAATAAATTTAATATATTTTAATCATATTTCATTATTTCTAATACAACTTTTTACTATTCAACATCTATTTTTTATATTTTCAATACACTTTTTATATTATAAAACTATTTTTCAAAATTTATTTTCAAAATCATTTTCAAAATGATGAAAAAGAACATGTCCATTAATAATATTATATTTGAGTTGGGCATGGGGAAGTGTGTATAGGAACTCGAAATCGAGGGAGCTTTGCTTTTGTCACTGTATTGACTGTAACGTAGTGTATGTACATGTGTGGGGTTTCAAACGGTCCTAAACTCATGTGGTGGACTACAAGTTAGAACCTAACCCAACTTGGTTTATTTTGCTTTCCTTTTACAACAGATGGACCAAAGCAGTAAACCACACCAGCAGTCAGCACCCCACCCAGTAGCCGAAAAGGCTGAACATACGAAAAGCAGAACCCTAGAGAGGACTCCAGAAGTTAGAAAAAGAGAATTCGAATTGTGATTAGTGATAAACGAATCTATAGGCTCGGCAGAGAGATAAGAAACTTATGTGTGATACTTGCTATGCCACATAATTGGGAGGAGAAAAACTTTTGCAGCAACACTAGATGTGTCATATGAGTGACAATTCGTGTCGCGTCTGGGTTTGGGTTGACGGATTTCCTTGTCGACACCCATCAACTTTAACTATACCCGTTTAATTATTCATGTTATTTGTGTCGACCTCACGAACATCTTTAATTTATGTCGTGTTTCTATATTGTAATATACATTACTCGTGTTTAGTTCGGGTTAACGAATTCACATGTCGATGTTCTGAATCTTAATTAGGTAGATTCATATAACTCGTGAACTCGCCAATGTTCAACCCTAATTCAAGCTCATTTATATCGTATCGTATTAAAAATCATTCTTCCTTTAAAGTGTATGGGGCTATAGTTAGTTCATAAAAATAAAATAAAACTATCACCAGATAATAGTGGCTATGGCGAATAAGGTGTCATTTCTTTAGGGAAGGAGACAAACATGATATGATGATTGTGTTGGTGAGACACGGGGCCCTCATCTTGCATTAAAACTTGTTGATTTTGCTATTTTGTTAATATCCTTTTCTCTTCTGGTGTGTAGTCAGCATGAGGTAGGATTATGAAATATTTACGTGCGATAATTTTTAACATGAAACGAAAATTTGATATAATTTTATTGCGTTATAAAACACAACTCAAATAATTATTTTAGGATACGAAAGTAACACGTTATGAGAGCATTATGCCAGCTCTGTACGCTGCCTATTGCCACGTAGGCCTACATTGACAGCGGCTCATCAACAGCCTGATAGACAAAGAAATACAAATACAATTCTTTCTTTTTTTTTCTTTCTATTCACCATTTATTTCCCAAAGAAAATGAGAACAAGAGATGAGGTACAATTTTATCGGCCACCGATTCAATAAAAAAAGGCTTTTAATTTAGGAACGATCTAATGTCCTAGCTTTTAGTACATAGAGCGGGTCACTCAATATCGAGGTTTAATTCCTACCTCTGTTAGTTATACTTATTGATGTGACGCAAAAATACCCGTAAATGGACGCTTCTTTCCAGCCCAAAAAAGATGCTTTGATCTGCAAGGCCTAAACTTTTAGAAACTTCACTGCAAAGGGAGATATATGAACTGGAGACCGAGCTGGTTAGCTCGGATTGGCACAAATGATGAAGAGAACCGTAACTGAAGGCTGTTCCGGCAGTAACTGTTGATAACCAAGAGAAGAGCGGGGCTTTCCCCCCTGTATAGGCTCCGACGGTCAAGTTAGAGAGGTAGAAGAAGATGAATAGTATTGACAAAGTGCTCAAATGGTAAAATGTTGCGTACCTCACTAAGTCTGAGGACTTAGTATATATACTTCCAGACTGAGATATGCCCGTTGATCCTTCATGATTAGCATTCTTACCTGCTCCTCTCTGTTTAGCGTGACGTGTACGTTTTGTGTTATCATGACCGGATTTCGTGGGCTTCTTCCTCTTCGAAGATCTGGGAAATCTCTGTATATATTCAAAATATATACCTAACCCTATGATGATTTTTACCTACTGTGTAGTGAAATAGCTTAATCCGACCTAATTGTCTTAGCTCGGTCAGGTCAATTATCATGATATAAATATGGGAGAAACTAGTAAGGCATACCGAAGTCATTGGCCGACCTAAATCTTTGACTGATCTATTATTTAGCTCGGTTTTAAGGATCTATCCGACCTAAGCAGGGTTCTGGATTTCTTATGCATCTTTTTATCTTTACTGTTTATCTTCGCTTTGGTCCATTAGGCCTGGCCCAATGGAAGTTCAATTTTATGCACACCACCTATTTATATTACAAAGCTGACAGGACTCTTAATGAGAATGAAGTATTTTTTTTAAAAATAAAAGTTTTTAATTTAGAATTTAAAGAAAAAAAAAAAACTAAGCTTTTAATTTAGACATTTTTTTAAAGAAGAATTTTGCGTTTGGCTACAAAACAAACACCTCGGTCACTTCCATACAATGGGTTCCCTTTTGTTTTGTTCCGCATTATTCTTGGCCTGTTCTGATTAAAAATATATCCAACATGCTGGCCGTTTTCAACGGGAACCTTTTTTTTGGGCTAATTACATTTATCCCCTTCTAATATTTAGTTAAATTATCAATAAGTTTTCGTAATTTTTCGCAATTATCAATACTTTCGCTATGATTTATTCATAATTACAAAATCCGTCCCTTTTGGCCGAAAAATGAACGCGAGTCTCAAGATTTTCTTGTTATCCAGTAATTTTTTGTAGCGGTTTGAGAGACAATTTGTAATTGTCATAAACTACGGGAATTGATTGATAAATTAGCTAAACTTCAAGAGAGTTATTTATGTAAGCAAAATAATTGGGAGAATGAGAATAAATCAGTAACTAATATAACATCCACTCGACAATTATAATTTGAAGCATTCAATAATATTCTTTCATGTGATTGTCACGTCAATTACTCACAACTGAGTTTTAATTCATCTTGGATTCTAGCCTTTTTTTGGCTCATCCCTTTTTCTTTAGTGTACAAAACAAATTATTAGGACAACAAAAAAAAAATATTATCCATCTCTCTACAGTTTTTATACTATGATTGTATTTAGCATGGACTTTACATCACTAAAACCATGTCTGCAGGCCATAGTCAAAAGTCTCATCATACTGAGGAAGGGATGATTATCCTATCTTTCACATTATTAACAAGAGTCCATTTCAAAATTTTACTCTTTTTACACTTTTACTAATATAATTATGTGTAACTTAAACTCACACTTAAAAAGTAACAACACGAACGGGACAAATGATATCAAATCAGCTATTTTATGTGTCCTGCTTTAAAATTAATAACAAAAATTGTACATTTGTTAAACTAGATTCTCTTAATTAAACGGAGAGACGGTATTAGAGAAAATTTTGATGATGAGTTTGATTCTCAATGAATGAAAATTTTGATGATGAGTTTGATTCTCAATGAATCAATAATTGCATGATTTGTCACCCTTTTTTAGTGCAAGCAAGATCATTAGCTTAGTAACCTTTTTAGTTGGGAATGGCAATACTTTCTGAACAACTCAAAGGAGAAAAAACAAGGGCCTATTTTTTTTTTGTTCTGTTTTGAAAACGGTTTTAGTTTTAACAATAAATTTAATATATTTTAATCAATTTCATTATTTTTAATACAACTTTTTACTATTCAGCATATACTTTTTACATTTTCAATACACTTTTTACATTATAAAACTATTTTTCAAAATTTGTTTTCAAAATCGTTTTCAAAACGATGAAAAAGAACAGGCCCAAAAACAACCAAATATGCAGAGAAGCTTACAAGGTTCAGAATCAGACAAATGTATGCATTTTTCCAAAAGCTCTATTATTATTCTTCCCCCAAACGCGGCTTTCATATTCCTCCAGCTTCATCCACCTTAAATCATCCCTATTAAAGGCATGGTATAAGATTCCATTCAAAATTGTTATCTTATTTTTCATTTAATTATCCACATTGATACTGGCATCGTAGGGTGTTTTTGGCCCGTAGAAAAGAGAAAGGGGGAATGAACATATGATTTTGTAAGATTAAAATCCTCACATTTGGTACGTATATCTTTTAAAAGGCAATATAAGATTCCGTTAATGATGGATTTATCTATTTTCGAATATCCCATTCACGTTTTCATTTCTATGCGTCAAACGTACTGATAGGGCTTTCAGCCGAAGGTTGTCTAGCGAGTATTGCTACACCATGATTCTTTCGTAAAAGACTTGGATCTCTGAAATATTTGTATCCTCCCTCACATTGTTATGCCGATCTAAATTTTTTATTTTAAATTTGTTACTAATTTTGTTATTTTTGTTCGAATATGAACACCACATTTAGGAACGAGCCAATGCTCCAACGGTTATGACACATAGTGAGTTACCCAGATGTCAGGAGTTCAATTCCTACCTCTGTCAGATCTGCATATTTCGAGCGTGTGCTGCCTTCGATGTAATATATGATAGAACAATAAAATATTATTTAATTTAAATAATTAAAAAAAAACACCTTTAACTAGTATTGCAACTAATTAAATTTCTGGCCCATAACAACGCTATATTCACACAATGATTTTAGTTTTTTATTATATAGATTTCAACACATATATATTATACTATCCTATTATTTATTACACTATAAGAAAAGTATAACGAAATTGGGAATCTGCATACAAAATACTATCACTTTGCACTTTAAACATGTAAAATTCAAATTGACACGAGTAGAAATCGAAGTTTTAGTTCTCCCTTCTTTAAAATCAGCAAGAAATGGGCTGGCTATGGTCCCACTATCACGTTCGTGTCTTGCTTGCTGATTTACCAAACCAACTTTTATATTTGAGAAATCATTCCGGCTGTGACCACAAAGAGAATTTACTTTACATACTAAAGTAAAAATGTGTGGGCGGCCAATGTGTCACGGGTCGCTCTTTTAGGTAAGCACGGGAGGTTCGCCCCGTAACACAATGCCATTGTTTTTTAATTTTAATCTTTTTAAAATAGAAAAATGGTGATAGCTATGGTTGCGTTTAGATAATGATGATGATAAAAATAAAAATAAAATAAAAAAAAAGAAGAAGCTAACAGGTGAGATTTATTTTACAGCCTTATATCATTTGTGATGAAAAGCTCACAATGATGCATCACAAAAGGGATTTTCTTGTAACGTCACAATTTACAAAATTGAATGCATATTTTTGCAGTGTTATCAGAATGGGACTGAAAAGCGCATCGGGCGAGAGAAAGTGTTAAAAGGTTAATTCGATCAAACTGAATTAGAAAAAAAAAAAAAAAAAATCCAGATAATGTCATCATAATTATAACGAAATAGCAAGGAAAGAGCAGGACTAACGTCCTACTATAAATATATTATAATACATGAAATATTACATTCAATTATAAACATCCATTTGAGTCACAACCCTCTTTCATTCTTTATTCAATTGAAATTCTTTCTTCTACTTGTGTGAGTTTCGTGTTGCCTTGCTTGCCATAGCTTTTTATACCACTGGGTTTGCTCACTGTTTCATTTGCAACTTTTTTGGGCTCTGCTCGCTCGTCTATACTCCGACCCCTACCCATCTCACTGAACTCAAAACATCTAGTAAGAGACTTCCTCAGATTTAGCTCCACCTGTCTTCTAAGTTGTGACAACCCAACACCAATAACCTGCTTCTTCGCAATGACAGTTCCACTCCCAGACAAAAATCTTCCATGTTTTGAAAGTATATTTAATCACAACTCATCTAATGACAAAAAGTATATTTTGAAATACAACT
Source organism: Leptodermis oblonga (assembly GCA_016801395.1). NCBI lineage: Eukaryota > Viridiplantae > Streptophyta > Magnoliopsida > Gentianales > Rubiaceae > Leptodermis > Leptodermis oblonga. The sequence goes on along the minus strand of CM028751.1, from coordinate 3,543,792 downwards.
CTTCTATCGGGCAGATAGAATATTTAATAATATCCCCTTTTGAATGAACAAAATTTTACAATTGCATAGTTTATTTTACCTTTTTATTCTCAAATCTGAAATTTTTGTACACAACAATAAAGATTAAGGCTTTGTTTTTTTTCATCCCATTCTAGAAAAATTATCATTTTTTTAATTCAAAATTTTACCTAAAGAAACAACTTCATTTTCTACTCAATTTTAAATTCAAATTTTAAAATTCTTTCTAAATTTTAACTCACATAAATTTTAAAAAAAAATAATCATTACACTTTTTCTTCTCTTTACTACACAAATTTCCAAAAAAAATTCTCCCCCAAAAATATTCCTTTTCTAAAACCAAAATTTCCCCAATCCAGTCACAAAAAGAACGGAGCCTAATTCCAAAAAAAAAAAAGTCTCAATTTTTTCAGCCCATTTCATTCAAAGAGAAAACAGTATGATATTATTAGGTCCAATGACACAAGCCCAACCCAAATAATATTGTCCAAGCCGGAGAAAAGTCCAATAGAGCCCAATCTCAAATTACGAAAGCCCAATTTTCAAATTACAACAATACCCTCTTGACTCTAGTGTTCCGCGAAAATCTCCCCGGCTAAAAAATAAAAAACCCTAGGAATCAGTCATCTTCTTCCCTGATCCTACTGGTTTCACTTCACTGAGCTCCGATTTCACTCACATTCACACAGTAAGACCGGTAGCTCAATATCCATGTCGTTATCACGGTCTCGAGCGTTAATCAAGAACCTCAATCCTGGCCATGACTTCATCAAATTCAAATCCATATCCACTTTCCCATTTCTCTCCCAGGAAGCTCAACTCGCCGAGGAAGCACCGCCACCTCCGTCGCAATCCGCCACCACGCCGTTACCCCCGAACCCGGCCTCTGGAAGCCCGTACTATAATCAGAACTGGCGGAACCCTTACCCTCAACCTCCTCCACCTCCACCCGGTCAGAGCTCTTCCCTGATTCCTTTGGTGAATCGCCATCAAACCTCTCAAATGCAGGCGTTTTCGGAAACCCTGGATGTGAAAGGGATAATGGATGTCTTCGCGGATTGGATGACGTCGCAGAGGTGGGTTGATATGAAGCAGCTGTATGAGTTTTGGGTTAGCTCTTTGAATAGGGATGGGAAGCCTAACAAGCCCGACGTGAATTTGTGTAATCATTATCTGAGAGCTAATTTGATGTGCGGGGCTTCACCTACGGAGTTGCTGGACCTCTTGGCTAATATGGAAGATTTTGATGTTGTTCCCAATACTGCTTCCTATAATTTGGTTTTGAAAGCAATGAGTATGGCGGGAGAGGCTGACGCTGCCTTGAAGTTGCTTGAAAGGTTGTTGCTTTTATTCTCCGTTATTCAAAAGCTTGAACATTTACCGGGGTTGATTGGAGAAAGTGTTTTCTTGCTTTATTTGCCTGAATTAATGATACTTTGTATTGCTGTGGATGAGATTATCTTCTAATATTGCTTTTACCTATTGTTTGAAAGTGGTTCATCAATTTTTTTTGCCCTTTGGTCAGTTTGTTGTTTAATATTTTGCTGGGTTTATGAAAAACAATCAAGATTGATCTGCGCAAAACGCTGCTCTATTGGAGGATGTAGGATGGCCGGCGAGGTTTTCCATAGAAAGCATCCTCTGGATTTGGAACTCTGCATGAAGTTCTTCTCTGCATGTGTGATAAACAACTCCATATATTGTTACATAGTCTGGTAGAAAAAAGAGCTTCTATGTTGTTACAGTCCTACATAAAGGTGTTTTTTTATTTTATTTTAAGTGAATTGGAAACATGGAACGGGTAATGAAATGTGTTGTTGAGGAGCTTCTATAATCTCTTACCAAAACTTCATATAGTTGATCCTGCATAGTGAATAAACGCGTAGTTGTAGTTGCTTCTTCTTGTTGTTCATTAACATTTGCGGATTAAATTGTTGATAGATCAGACAATGGGTTGTGTTGTTTCAGATTGGATGATAAGGTGATTTATGGAAGGAAGTTTTGGTGTATTGCACTCTTAGACAATATGTGCAATAACGAGAAGATTAAGATCTTGATGTTAATACTGTGTAGATCACCGAACTGTTTTTCTCTTACAAAATGCTGCTGTTTGTCAAAGTTTCTTGCTTCCTGTTGCACTATACTTAATTGATTGTCTGAAATAATGAACAGTTTCTTGTTTCTCCAGTTCTTTAGACATTTTTTTGGTTGTCATGTAGGGTTTGGAGATCATAACTAAGGATTGAGTTTCCCATCAGATGTATGTCTCATCAGTATAAGTTCATTACACGAAGCTAATTTTATGTGTGAAACGTTTTCTCTGCTTGCCAGTAGAATTTGTTTGTGTGCTTTTGATTATTATTATTATTATTTTTTTTGGTTTTTTGATGGACAAACCTTCTTAATTTTATCAGGATGCTCCAGACAGGAAAAGAATGTTTGCCCGATGATGAATCATATGACATGGTTCTTGGCATGCTGTTTGTTAGAAATCAGATTGATACCGGTCTCAAATTTTTAGATGTGGCCTTAAAATCCGGTTATACCATCTCAATGAAGGTATTCAACGACGTTCTTACAAGTTGTATTCGTAGGGGGAAAGTGGAACAACTGGTATCTGTCATTGAGAAATGCAAGGTACAGATACGCTTTGTTTGAATTGGAAAATCTCTCATCAAAGTACCTTGTGACTACATATCTGTTCTTATTTCCTCTTTTGATTGGATTCCTAGAAAATGGATCAGAACAAAGCCTTATGTCCCAGTTGGTCCTTGTGCAATGACATTGCTGATATTGCAATGCAAGCAGATCATAGTGAACTTGTATTGTATTCCTTACAATTCATGGCTAGATGGATTGCTCGTGGAGAGATTGAAAGGCCACCTGTTCTAAGATCTGTGGATGAAGGGCTACTTGTGTCTACGCTTGCAACTGCTGGTAGAACATATAGTTCTAAACTCTTGGAAGCTTCATGGTTGATCCTAAAGCGAACATCACGTGGAAATATTGTCCCAAATCCTGAAACTTACATTGCAAAGATATCTGCTTATTCTTCGCTAGGTTACTTACAAAAGGCTTTTGGTACTCTTCGTGAACTCGAAGCGGCTCATGGGAATTCTAAGAGCGAAGCTTTAGAAGATTTGTTCTCTCCATTTACATCCTTAAATCCACTGGTTCTTGCATGCTCCAAGAAAGGTTTTGTGACCTTGGATGAGGTATTTACATTTGTTTAGGTTTAACATGAAGAAAAATTTTAGTCCTTCCATATCTCTGTTATTTTTCGCATTACAGGGTGAAAACTCGTAAACAGACCATGTTTCCTTTTTGCTAAATATTTAACAGTTAAAAAGATAATGGATCTCCATTTTAATCCATAATTCAACTCTTCATTGAGATAATTCCTGTGATATTTGACATACTGCGCTTTTCTACCTAAATACATCTATTTGGTTACAGGCTTATTCTTTGATTTTTGAACAGATGCCATTGATTTGTCTATGCATGTGCATATTGCAAGCTGGGACGTGTTTGACTCGTGAAACCTATGTCTATTTCTAACGAGACTATCAGTAATGTGCAGGTCTATTATCAGTTGGAGAATTTGAGCCAAGCTGATCCTCCTTACAAGTCTGTTGCAGCACTGAACTGTATAATTCTAGGTTGTGCAAATATTTGGGATGTTGATCGGGCATATCAGACTTTCAATGCAATTACTGCTACCTTTGGTTTGACACCGGATATTCATTCATACAATTCTCTCATATGTGCATTTGGGAAGCTGAATAGGGTGTGTTTTGATACTTTTCAGTACAATCTCTTATTTTACATTGCTCTCTTTGATAAATCGTATTTACTCTACATCTTCTATCATCTTGACTGGAACAAAGGTGGTGTAGTTGTTGTTGTAGTATGAACATGTCCAATCAGTCTTTAGCCTGGATCTCAGAGTTAAGATGATTGCTGGCGCGAACATATTTAATGCATTCTTGTTCTCTTTCTTACGCGAACAGGGAAAAGTTAAATATTCTTTACTGCCAATTTGAATCGTGTGTTTGTGTGTGGCAGAGAGATGAAGCTAAAAAGGTGTTTGATCACTTCGCCAGCTTAGGCTTGAAGCCAAATGCCACAACATATTCTTTGCTTATCGATGCACACCTTGTTAAGCGAGACCCTAAAGCCGCTATCTCAGCAATTGAGGAGATGGTGAGTTTCAATTTGCTACTTCTGAGATTATTGAACCATTGCCATGGAATTCCCTTTTTGCAATGCTGCAACTCTTTTTCTTCACTTTCTGCAGGTGCAAGAAGGGCACGAACCATCGAAAGAAATGCTCAAAAAAGTCCGAAGGAGATGCCTCCGAGAGATGGATAATGTATCGAATGACAAGATCGACGCTTTCGCTCAACAGTTCAAAATTCGAATGGCTGGTGAGAATCGACGGAATGTGCTGTTTACTCTCGATTATAGTACTGAGTATGCATGAAGAATTCCCAGGATTTAGAATAACTGTAATTTTAGCATGCTTCTCAGCAGCAAGAGAGTTCTTAGGCTCACTTTTTTTAAATTTATTTTTCTTTTTCCATTTTAATTTCCCCCTCGGTTAATAGGTGTGCCTTTAGTCAATTTCCTATAGAATATTTTGTACAATGATTTTAATGTAGAGCTGTCAGAACATTGAAATGTTCATTTTGTTTCAATAAAAGAGTTTTAGCTTTCATGTGAGGATTGTGAATGAATATGGACACAAGTAATTTATAATACAATTCAACGTATTAGGGTTGATATTTTTACACAAATAAGTAAATGGATAAGGTTAGGGTTTGACACGGAAATTCGCCAATCTAAACCTGTTAATTTGGACACAGTGACACTTTGTAATTGATTCTTTACCACGTCTAATCCATCAGATTAAGATCTCGTGGAATACGTTCTTGTTAATAATTAACTTATTATAATACTTTTATTAATTTTTCAGGTTAGAATCCATTTTTCCAATTATTTTAAGAGTAAAGGTTTATTGAAAATTTACAATTTTGGTATTTTAAATTTCTTACATTTTTGTCATGTGGGATATGCAAGTGCAAGTCTCTATCGTGGATAGTGTTATAAGAGTATATTGGTGCCCTAGAGTGGATATAAAAAAGCAAAAAAAAAAAAAAAAAAGGTGTCAATCGTGACTGGGCAAATTTCAACACCTTTCAAAATGATATAAAATTACGATTGTATTAAATTATTAAAATGTATACAATTATGGTAAAAACAAACACCAAAAAAGCAAAAAATAAAAACTTGATTTTCTAGTGGGCCGTGTAAGCTTAAAACTAATGGAGCCCAGCCCATTTAGATTCATCATGTTATAGTGTTATTCCACGACCCGAATCAAATTGTGCGATCTTTCCGGATCAAAATACCCAAATTAAGGAAGAGTTCATAGTCAAATCCCTAGCTCTTGTGCTTCCCCCCCCCCCCCCCAAATTCAATGCCCCAATAACGGATCATATTCAATCGCATCAATAAATTACGTAATCGAAGGATTAATCAAGCGATAATTCAATAAGAAAATGGGGGTGTCAGGAATTAATGGTAAAGGTAAAAAAGAAGAACCTAAAAAGGAAAAAAAGCGGAAAGTGGAGGAAGAAGAAGAAGAAGAAGAAGCAGAGGATGATAATAATGATGATGATGACGAAGAAGACGATGAAGAAGAAGAACACGAGCAAGATGGGTTATCTGTGCATTCCCCTTGCAAGCCTCCTCCTTCAGCCCTACAGAAGGTATTGCTATGGTAGTCTTTTGGAGTAATTCTGCAAATTATGCGATTGATTGTGGAAATGGAATGTTAATGTTTGAATTGTTTATGGGGTTTGTTTTATAGGAGAAATCAGAGGTGGAATTGGAACTTAAACTCTTGGAAGCCCTGGAAATTTATCCTCCCGTCAAATTAGGAGGCATTTTAATTTGCCCTTTTCCTTCTGTATTGAATTTCCATTTGTTCTTTGTGTTACATTTATATTCTTTGAAATTCAGATGCCCTTGTCATTTATTTTGTGCTAATTTATGATTGAATGTAGTGACAGAAAGTGTTGTTTTAGTAGAAAGTATCTCCTTTTCATTTCTTCTGAGTTAATTTGGGGTGGCATTCTTGCCTCAACAACAGTTCGTGTGCCGATCCTGATTCTAACTGAATGAGGAACTGATGGTAAAAAGTTGGAATTTTGCATTTGGGAAAGAATTTTTTGAAAAAGGGAAATCATTTTCATTTCTCATGCGTGCTTGTAGAAGAGAAAGTAGTTTTCTTTTTCATAAATTGATGTGTAGAGGGGAAGCGTAGTGAAGATATGAAATTCAAGTGTTTTCATGGGAATTTACCAATTGAATACTAGCATTTAATTAATTAGCCATCTGCTTGCTTGGATGAAAGTAATATCTGCAGTTTAATTTTCTCTTTCTCCATTTTCTTTGTTGTCTATGTAATTATCTTGCGTTCGTGCTCAGCAATTGTTGTAGTAAGTAGAGGATAAATTTGAACCCTACTCAAACTGCTGTTGTCTCAGTACTATATGAAACATTAACTTGAATCATCTACTCGCATGCTTTCAGTTAGTAGATGGGAATGTTTAGGGTGTGGACTGAAGAAGTTGAACATTTCTAATGCTGTCTTTTCTTGCAGGAGTGCATCGTCACTTTATCCTGTATGGTTTGACTGAGTATCTTAGGAAAAGGTATGTTGAGCTTTAATGCTATACTTTTCTGTTACCATTCCTGTCACTTCATCGCCCTGGGATTTATATTAGCCTTCCTACTCCTCACAGCTTAAACCGACACTTTACCTCTGATGATGTTTTGAAGTTACTGGATCGTTTCTATAACTTGGAAATGCTGGTGAGTGCATGTCTTATGTCATAATTTTTTTCAGGGACCATCATGAATCCTATCTGAACTGACTGGAACTGCAGTTGTAGTTATTATATGGTCATTCAGTTGTATGCTTGTAATGTGTTTTCTGACTCGGTCCTTTTTCACTGAGGGGGAGATTGGAGAGAACCCTTGTGAAATTTTATCCCATCTGCATATGCTCACATATTATCATGGTGTTTTTAGCTTCTTGTTCATTTCCCCGATTTCTGACTCTGGTTTCTATAGCATTATTCAGCAACTATAACCATGAAAGTTAATGAATTGCTTGGTCTCTGTTTCGTTCTTGTGCCAAAATCTTTCAGAAACCAGATGACGAGGAGACAGATTTGCTGAGTCACGAGGAAGATTTTTGCTTGCCTCAAAGTTACTTCGTAAAGGAAGATTCTTGATCGGGGAGTTTTTCGTACATATAGAGATCTTTAGAGTTTGTCATTCTGCTGCAGTTCCATTTGTATCTTGTATATTGTAAAATTCCCAGAATTGTTTCGGTCACATTCTCATAATCCAGATGTGTTTTTCAATCTGAAGCTTACTTTGGATGGCTCTGTTTTTTTCTTTTTCTGTTTTTTGGGTCTAATAATGGTGAATTTGTGATGCAAGACGAATGACTCAAGGTCATATTCATGTCTTTTCATCCACAATAGAAACTTGTATCTTATCATTTAGTGCAAACAAAAATAAGAGGTGGTATTATGGTTTGTTGATTTAACATAACGATGATTTAATACAGCTGTTTTTAATACCTGTGATTTTAACATAATCGTAATTTAACACACATGTCAAGTGTCAACCCTGATCGAAACTTTGGCTTTCTTTCAAGTCCCCAGTGGCATTTGCTCCCAGTTACATAATCATGTGGCATCAATCAACAATTTCTACATGTTTTAACTTAATTTTATTAGTTTTAATGCAATTAGAGTAGAATTTGAATTTTTTTAAAGTATTTATTTTGTATTGGATTAAGAATTTAATATGGAAAACTACTAGAGAATCATTGGGGAGGGGAAAAACTGAATTGGAGATGACATTTTAAGTGGGATGGAGGGAGTAGTTATTTTATTTTTTTAATTCAACTCGAAATACTCAAATTAATTTCAAAAGTTTAAATTTACAAATTAACAATGAAGATTTAATACATGACAATGAAGATTTATTAAAGAACAAAAAGAAAGAGGCTAGTCTCAAATTATATCATCCCTTTTCATTTAAAGAGAGAACTAAATTAAAAATACAAACTTCATCAAAAACTGATGACAATTGAAGAAAACAACTGGTATATATATATATATGTATATATAATCTGTAACTGAGTAATGTATTAATCTAAGAAAAGATATCAAGAACCTAAGTGAAGAAGATAAGCATAAAAGTCTCTTCATGAGCTGCAATTACTGTAAACTGAAAGCAAACTACCAGTTGATGACTGATGTAAACAAGTGTCTTCTTGTAAACTTCATGGGATCAGAATAGGTTGACAAAACTGCAAAAAAGCCCTGATTAAGCGCTGAACCGAAAGGCCTTTGCGTCGAGTTCTTGGGTTGGGGACTCTAATGGCTGGAATTGGATGGATATACGGATGCAGAGCTCTTCAGCACACCTCAGTTCTGCAGAAGATCAGGAAAAGGTATAGTTAAGTTTTTTATTTTTATTTTTTAATAATGAAAACTAGGTGAAATTAGTTCGAGTCACTAGTCGCGGTCTGTAATGGATTCTTCGGTATTCACCTCAGCAGCAGCAGCAGGAGCCTCCGGTGGCTTGGATTCTTCAGTTTTTGGATTGTCCTCACCTGAACAGCAAACAGAAAGGTTAGCTCTAGCAATTTTCTGAGGAAATGTTGTATGTATCGATTAAAACAGCGCGCGTGTTACATTATGCTTAATTTGATCCAATAACATAAACAGCAATCACAAACAACATTTTTTTTTGTTATTTACCTCCATCTTCAGGCAAATCAGAGGTCCAGAGAGTGAGATTGTCTCTCAACAGCTGCATAATCAAGGTGCTATCTTTGTATGATTCCTCACTTAAAGTGTCCAGCTCTGAGATAGCCTCATCAAAAGCTTGCTTAGCCAAATGGCAGGCTCTGCAGAGTGATATTAAAGATTAATACTTTATTCAACAGCCTCAAGAATGGTCAGGTCACACGCAGAGTTGTTTGATCAAATTACCTTTCAGGAGAATTCATGATCTCATAATAGAACACAGAGAAGTTCAAAGCAAGTCCAAGCCGAATTGGATGGGTTGAAGGGAGATCCGTGTTGGCAGTCGCAGAAGCAGCCTGACAATAAAGTTGACAGGAACAAGGTAAAGGAAATGGCAACACAATCAAATGCATCAGTCAGTGCACAATTGAGAATCCACATTTGAAATATAGGAAGCTAAGAAAGAAAGTAAGCAAGCATGCCTCATAGCCCTTCAGTGACTGCTCGGACGCCTCTTTTCTGTCTTGATCCGTCTTAAACTCAGCCAGGTATCGGAAATAATCCCCTTTCCTGTACACATATATTCAATGTGCAGCAGATCAAGGTCAGTCCAACATTTCGAGTAATAATTCATAACGTCCTTTCATCCCTTTAGTTCTTTTCTAGGATACATAATGTCATAAGTTCAGAAATTTCTATGTTAGATTTGCGTGTAGTTGACAATCTCTATATACTTTCATAAGGCATCCAGATCTACAACAATCATGGTTTCAGATTATGATTTCCCATAGGCTGAATGATAAGAGTTGGTGAAAATTCCGAGTGAAATTGTAGAGTGGCCATCCACGTAGATATCTAAAATTAAAAGTGCCAAATGTAACTAACAGATAATGTTACATCATTCACTCTATATTTTCACTCTCCCAATCATTTCCTGAATGATAAAGAGTAAAAAAGACTCACATCTTATAGTAAAAGACAGTGGCTTCTCCAGAGCCAGAGGACGGTATGAGATGCTTGTCAATGATGGTAAGGATGTCACTGCAGATCTTAGAGAGCTCATCCTCGACCTTCTGGCGATAATCTTTTATGAGTTTAACATTGCTCTCATTTCCTTTAGCCTCTTCTTTCTGTTCAATGGAGGACATGATCCGCCACGAGGCTCTCCGGGCGCCAATAACATTCTTGTACCCAACAGACAGAAGGTTCCTCTCTTCCACAGTCAGCTCAACATCAAGTTTTGCAACTTGCTTCATGCTCTCAACCATTTCTATCAACAACACAAAAATGAAGGCCATGAAGAAATAAATAACACCAAAGCAGAACCAATGAATGCATTGACAACAAACATCCCTTTTTAATTAGTTGAAATTAGTACAATTCACCAACATATAAAAGGTTCAAGATGAGATCATTAACAGATGCACAAACATCTCCTAATACATTACACATTGCATTTACGGCATGATTTGTAAACCAATTCCATGCATCAAATCACAAGGCAGAGACTTCCCAATTGATTGTTCTTGATTTCAAATCATTCAAGCACCCTTCTTTTGATCTCTACCTTTGCATTCAGAAACAATGATTACAATGTCATATCAAATTCTTCAAGAAAAAATCACAAACATTACACAAATTCTGAAGTATCAAACACATTTCATTGAGAAAATGGCCATCATCCCAGATGAAGAAATGCACGAATAATCAAGAATATCCGATCAAAATGCAAACTTTATATATTACCTTCATAGCGCTCGGCTTGCTCGGCCAGCTTGGCCATGTAAACATGAGTCTCTCTTTCCTTCTCAGTCGACATTGTTGGATGCCGGATTGATTGATTGATAGAAAAATTGATGACACAGTAAATTAAGAAGTGATGATGGAATGTTATGCAAAGATTTTCGTTGAGGAAAAATAAGTGAAAAAAGAAAAAAAAGAAGGAAAGAGAGAGCGTGAGAAATGGAGGGGAGAGAGAGAGAAGAATTTATGGAGGAAGGGGAATGGTGGTGGTGGTTGGCTGGGTTTGTTGGGACAGGAAGACCGGATCTCCACCGTTGGATTAGGGAGAATATGCTCATTTCGTTTGCATTTCACAAAAATAATAGGGGAGATGCAGAGGAGACAAACACACACACGTGCAATCCAAACCTGAGTTTTGATTGTCTTAGGAATCTCATCTTCAGTTACATTTGTTCAATGATTAGATTGTCAGTTCACCTTGTCAACGTTTCATTTTCCAAATGACTTAAGTTCTAGTCCTCCGAAATTACTTTCACCTTATATCATGAATTGAATACGTTATAAAAAGATAATTCATTAACTTATAACATGAATTAAATATGTTACAAGCAAATTTGTTAACATTAACATTGTAGCAATAAACTAATTTATTTTTAACGTTGCTCTTATCACATGTGATTATTAAGTTATAATTATTTTGCATATTCTAGTAATAACATAATATATTTTATTTTTTATTTAACTATTAATTTGTTACACTATTTTTAATTTTTAACTTCGAACGTAATTATACAAGGAGAAGAGGAAAAAAATCATACCTTGGCTGCAAAAATAATGCTCAGAGCAAAAACATTCTCAGAGACCATCACTGCCCTTTTTCCCTACTTACACCGCCACCTATGCACCTTAAACGCCGTCGCAGGCGGCGGCGCTGCCACCCCCGGCGCCTCCATCAGCACAAACCCAACCTTTCCTGGTTATAGCAATCCCATAACGCCTGTACACGAAGCCCATCTCCTCAGGGTGTGCACAATCCTCTACCAACAGCAGTGCTCCCCTGACCTAAAACTCCATAACAGCCTCAAGAACACTCCTTTTCACCTCACCCATGAATTCTTCCTCCAAGTTTGCAATAAATTCCCATATTCTTGGAGGCCCGTTTACAAGCTCCACCACTACGCTCAAAGCCAGCCCAATTTCCACCACACCTCCACCACATTTAACAAAATGCTTGATGTGGTCGGCAAGGGAAGGAACATTGACCTTTTCTGGGAATTGCTTCAAGAAATTGGCAGGCTTGGTCTGGTGAATACTAAAACTTTTATAATTGCATCAAGGGTTTTAGCTTCAGCCAGAGAATTGAGGAGATGTGTAGAGAGTTTTCACATTATGAATGGGTTTGGTTATGTTTATAGTGTGGAGACTTTGAATAAGGTTATTGAGGCTCTGTGTAAGTCTAAGCTTGCTCCGGAGGCCAATCATTTGGTTGTGAAATTGAAAAATGTGATTAGGCCAAATGGGATTACTTACAGGTGGTTAATTCATGGATTTTGCGATGTTGGAGGTTTGTTTGAAGCCTCAAAGCTCTGGAATTTCATGACTGATCAAGGGATTGAGCCTGATATTGAGACGCTGGAGACAATGCTGGAGACCCTTTTCAAGAACAACAAGTTCAGCGATGGATTGAAGCTCTTTCAGTCAATTAGAGCCAAAAAGATTGATGATTTGGGGATTTCAATTTCTACATACGGGCTTGTGATCAACTGGTTGTGCAAGAAAGGCAAGCTTGGGGAAAGCCGCATGCTGTTTGAGGAAATGCTTGAAAGAGGGATCAAACCCGATAACGACACTTTAGCATCCATGGTTTATGTGTTCATGAGCAAAGGAAGAGCGAGGGAGGCTTATAACATTGTTGGAGGGATTGAAAAGCCTGACATTAGCGTTTATCATGGGTTGATCAAGGGACTTTTGAAGCTGAAAAGAGCAAATGAGGCAACACAAGTGTTCAGGGAGATGATAAACAGGGGATGTGAGCCTAATATGCATACGTATGTTATGTTGCTGCAAGGACATTTGGGCAAACGAGGAAGAAAAGGATCAGATCCGTTGGTGAATTTCGATACAATCTTTCTCGGAGGTTTAGTGAAAGCAGGAAAATCTTTGGAAGCTACAAAATACGTAGAAAGAATCTTGAATGGAGGAGTTGAAGTGCCAAGATTTGATTATAATAGGTTCTTGCATTATTTTTCAAAAGAGGAAGGTGTAGTCATGTTTGAGGATATGGCGAAGAAGTTAAGAGAAGTTGGGCTGTTTGATTTAGCTGACATATTTTCAAGGTATGGGAAGAAGATGGCAACCAGGGATCGGAGGAGAAACCAAGAGGCCGAGCCGTAAGGTGAAACTTTGAACCGTGTCGTTTTGATAGTGATACACAAATGATATGATGTATGATCTCTCGTGTTCAAATTTGTTTTGTACAAAAGACACAAAGGTTGATCAAGAAGTTAAATCTTTTACATTTGGCTTCTTGCAGCATTCACTTTGAATGGTTGCAGTTGTTCAGTACAAGAAAAGACATCAAATTACAGAATCAATGAAACAATATGAAAACCACGTGGGAAACAAAAAAAGAAAGAAAAAAATGAGGGTTATTGAATAACTACAAACTTCTTTACTTTTGAGCTGGGGATTTACCACAGCAACCTTCTCTATACTCTACATCTTCCAAAATTTTCTACTTCGTCATCTCTCGAGAGAATTGTATGATCTGTTGGAGCTTGGAACACCAAGCCGACATCGTATAAGTACCTTGTATCGCAGCTCGCGCCCTGGTACAGATGCAGCTAAGCATAAGATACTTTGGCGCTATCGCGAATCATGATGAAAGATGGAAAGAAAAGATGGTTCTTGTTGCACAGAAACAGGCAGTTTATATCTAATACATTAAAAGTGACAAGGGGTTTAAAGGAAATACCAGATTGTAAAAAGGCCTGGGCGGTAAGAATCATGGGGAATTTCCGTAGCTGGATATAATCATTTTCGTATAAATGGCTTTTGACATACAAGTAGACGCCGGTCACTCCCATTTTCTGCATCGATTACTCTGGCCTCCCAGCGGATCTGGGTAGCTATCATCCGCGCTTTCTCTATATACTGCACTTTATCAGATAAAAACACCCAACCCTGTGAAAGGACAAAGTTTCTTTTCATGTTTCGCAAATAATGTTGCATTGTAGCATCACAGAGTAAGAGCCATCGAAATATCAGAAGCGATGAATTCTTGATTTTGAAAGAAACTGAGGTAGTGGGAAATGTAGAAAAAGGCCTTGAAAGATTGGAATTTGGCTATAATTACCTCAGGACGCAGGATACGATCCATTTCAAAAAGCAAGTCTACTAAACTACATCGTGATGCAGCAAGCTGTGAGAGAAGGTTATTGCCGTGGAGCAAGTCATATGTTCGAGGATACGTGGGGAATGGCTCACACCTGCACCAAGATGTTTGAATGTCAATATAAGGCGATTACAGAATCTATATTCCTGAATGGTATAAACGATAAATGAAAAAGGGATGGAAAGGAAGATACCAACTGAAACTATTTCAGGCCAGACAATGTATGATATCAACTAAATGGAAGTTTTTGATATTACAAATGTGCATAGCATTACAAACTTCGATTTTCGGACTAAAATGTGGAAATTTGCAAGGTTTGTCAATATGTGACTGTCATGCCAAATGACTTTTTCTTACCATCTACCATGCATTTTCATAAAATTTCAAAACCATGCAATTTTCAAGCCGAAGCTTCTCTACATCATGCCTGAAATAAAAGACCATTGAAATCTCAGCCTATATGTAACCTACCCAGAAAGTTGCATCAGAATTTAAGAACTCATTAAAAACACAGCATAATCATCAGTAATCAGATGCTTTAGTTCAGTGACGACATTGCAGCTTTATGGCAAAGATAGCATCCAACTTAGCAGACATTTTGGTTTTCAATCAGGTGCACAGACGTAGTAATATAGGTTAGACTAAAGGCACTAAAGGAAATGTTACCAGTCATGATAGACGCCAGCTAAACCTCGATCAAGTATAAGAGGCAATGTATTATCAGCTCCAACTGGGACCACATTCATAACCCAGGCTAATTTCCTAGCTTCCAATATTGCAGTATTGAAACCCCCATAATGAGCATTCATATCCATCACATTCCGAACCATGTTATATGGAGGTAATGGATCTTCATCACCTGGCCTCTTTGGATGATCAGAGAATATCAACGGAGATAACAGAGACCAATAGTTTCTTAAAGATGATCTCATAAACTCCAAGTCTTCATTGAAATCATCAGGAAGAACTCCTGTTCCATGATAAACATCAGTACATTGAATTTTGAAAAGCTAAAAGAAGTGGCAGGTTACTACATGGGTACTAAAAGTAGCAATATGAAATTGCAAACAGCTAAAAGATCACATCAGAACAACACTTTCCATAAACTTCAAGTTCAGTGGGGCTTAGAGAACCAGAGGATCTGTTTTGGATGGGATTCCATCGGTTGCTGGCTCTTCCACCTAAGCAGGGTTCCAATGGCTGATAATATGACTGAGCATTCTCCCCTCTACAAATTGGTATATCTTTCACCCTGCAAGATCCCAGCACAAAGAGATGTTTGACTACAGAAAAAGGCATAAATTGTATAAAATAATATATTATTGTTTTCTTCCTTTTGTTTTCTGTTTGCAGTGTTAGGGTGGAGGGGGTAGAGGAAGCAAGAAGGCAGACAGTAAGGAATTTAGAATTCTATTAGAGAGCAAAACAAACAAGTAAAATAGCTTCCAAATCTCACTACCAATACTACTGAACTGCATTCAGAAGTATTGTTCGAATATAGCTTATTAACAAGTCTCACCTAGAACATTGAGCATCAGTAGTCTTCTGCCAGATAAAAGTTTCTTCTTGCTCAGCTAACAATTTCCAACATATATTTTGTGAAATTTCCTCAACTGGTGCTGACAGGCTTCCCTTCTTTGGAGTTGTGGAACTTCCTTGCCGGCTGCTAATTGGTGAGGTTAAGACAAAGTAACCCCCTGGCTTAAGCATACGATCAATTTCGATAAGAAACAACCAATCTGATTCAGGGAGAAAAAAACATTATGAATATGATGATGGTTTATTAGGGAAACCATGACAACTCCCAAGGTCAGTGAAGATTATTTTAGGCATGATTTCATGGGGAAAAAAGAAATCAATACAAAACAGAAACGATAAAGCCATGGTATAGAAGGCAAATCCAAATACAACATTACCTTTCTTGTCCCACACGATACCACACTGGGTACAGTGAATCATGTCATATGATAATGATGGGAATGGAAGCTGTCTTGAAATGAAGTTGCCAATGATAGCTGGAAGACCTCTCTCAAGGTTTAACTGGACCTGGCTGCCTGTCAATTCATATGATGCCACACAAACAGCCATTATGTTGAGAGAGAGTAAACGAGATCCAAAGCTTCCAAACCCGCAACCAATATCTAAGACAGTGTGTACCTGCAAATTTCACCATAACAACAATCTCAATGGGGTGGAAAATATAAAATGGAACTGAGATCTTAATATGACTATAGTAAAAATGGAAATAGATGCAAGCTCACTCACACACACACTGGTTTCACAAAAAAGAGAGAGAAAACCCAAAGATAGAATAATATAATGAACTTATCATCATAGAAACAGCACTTACACCAGCCTGATAGAGCTCACTATCACTAGCCAATCCAATCATGTCTGCAATTAGGTGGGAGTAATCTTTGACATCATCCATTCCATCTTCTGAGTGAAAAGCAATTTGATTCTCTTCAACTAACATTAACCTAGGAAAATCACAAGAGAGAACTTCTGAGGAAAAAGTGAAGATAGGCACAAAATCGACGACCAGAGAGAACTCAATAACAATTTCAGCAACCTAGAGTGCAAATAAAGTTCAAACGAACTTCTTGATAAACTTCTAAATTCGTGAAATTTAACTTATTCAAAGTTTTGTGAGTATTTGACAAACAGGAATTACCTCTTTGTCATGGTACCAGATGAAAGGAACTGGTCTTTTGAGAACTTCACATTTCCACTCCAAATAACATCCCTCCCTGTAGGCCAACTCAAAGGAATTTTATAGTCCCTAGGAGGACGAACCAAACAATTCTGTTGATCATGAGAAACTTCACAATGTCGATCAAACTCCTCCCCATCTTTAAATCCGGCAAGTAAATTCGCAGACACATTATAACAAGGCACATAATTCTCTCTATCCTTTCCACAAAGACCAACTTCTCGGAGCTTATTAGCACCTGTAGAAATAGTTCTCAACTCTAAATAATCACTGGTAGCTTGCTCCTTCAGCTTTCTGTAACTTTCAGGTTTTGCAGTTGAAGTAACAGAGTTTAAGGTAGGGGTAGAAGAAGACCCGAAAAGGGCAATTAGCACAAGTATACTCACAAGACATAATAGCAACCAGTTGAGTGGTGGTCTCGGCCCGAAAACAACAGATAATTTCTTATACCAAGGACTTCTCATGTCCAAGTTTTGGGGGGAAAAAATGCACAAAAATGAGTTATACTTCTGGATTAGAGTTTTGATTTCAACTTCCAAGAACTAATAAAGAGTGTCCTATCATCAGATACAGTCTCCCATCTATATTTCCAGAAATCCATGCAATTCCAACTTGCATTGGAGCAACCCAACTTCAAACCAAAGCAATCCTAAATAAATTCATAATTAATGTCAAAGAAAGATCTCCTTCTCATTAATCCTTGCCCAAAAATGAAGGAACCAGATCACACTCGAAGAAGGAACCACTTCCTCAATAATCGACTTAGTCTACCTTTACACGTCACCACAGAAACACCAACAATTTCAACGCTGCAGACAGTTCGTACTTCTCAATCAATAAACTTAAACAAAATTGAACACCACAGCTCTCAGATCAACCTGCAAAACAACACAAATTCTCTAAAAACAACCACCAAGACACGAACTTTAATTCAGTTGACAATGGCAATCAAACTCTTCTTCCCAAACCCCCCCACCCCCGAAAACAAAAAACACGAAAGAAACAAAATCAGATCCCAACCCAGATCAGATCCACGTCAAAAATCATCACTACGATAACAACCAATCAATTATGGAAAGTGCCAATCAAGAAAGCTAACAGAAAAAGAACAAAAGGGTATATCTTTTTTCACCTGGTCGTTAAAGTTGACAGACATTAACGTGCGCGCTCGTTCAAATGACCGTTAAACAGAGTTCAGATTCGCCATTGACATTTGGGTTCTGGGCAAGGCAGCTTTTTTCTTGGTTTCTTTTCCCCGGGAGCGTGAATTGAGGATTGAGAATAGAGAATTGAATCCTTAGGAAGGATAAAATAGTCAATGTTGTTTGTATTTTCAGTAGAGTGGCAGTATGTTAGTGGCACTTTAGCATTTATTTTCAGATCCAATTCGCTCCCTCTGATAAAGCTCGCAAATTTAGAAGAAGAGACAGACAGCAACACAAAAACAAATGACCCATTAATTGTGCGTTTCGAATGATTGAGAATTTTGGTTTGTATTTTTGTACCTCTCTTCCATATTTACTGTTTAGCCCATTTTTACCTTTTCTAAAAGTATTTTTTATAATTACTAATTCGGTCCCAATTTAAATGATATTTTAGTTTTATTTCCACACCTGTTAAATAGACTAATAATCTTAGTTTCGTTTTTGAAAACATGTTTTTGAATAAAATAATAATAAATAGAGCGTGTTCAGAACATAAAAAATATATTGTTTAATATTAAAAACGTGTATTGAGAATAATGAAAAAATAAAACGCTAATGAAAATGAACCAAAACTATTGTTTCTTTTTTGGGTAAACAATAAATGCGCAAAATTTCAAGATATCAAAATTACAAATAATAGTAATAATTGCATTGAAAGTATAAAGAATATATAATTTGGAAGATTATAAATAAAGGTAATTTTTGGAGAAAAATCCATAATTTTTTTCTTAAAAGGTTAGAACATCACTTATTTTAGGACAAAGGTAGTTTTATATGTATGGTTACATTTGATCTTTTCCTCAAGTTAACTATAGGCTTAATTATATTTTACATCCCCGTGCTATTATGTTTTAACTATTAGCCACCAAACACAATAATATTAATTTTTAAAATGACCAAAATATCCCTACTAATATTAATTTTGGTCTTTTCAAAATATTATTGTGTTTAATTGATGATAAGAGGGCTAAGTCAGGGTAGCTAGTAGTAAATACATAATAACACAGCGAGTAAAACGTAATTAAGTCTTAATTATATACTTATTTATGTTTACACAAATGGCTTTTTTTTAATCAAATTAAAGTAATCAGAAAAGCCAACTATTTAGTGACTTTTGGTTAGCTGGATGGATTACTTTCTCTGATTTGTTAAAGTGAAGAATGAAGAATTCTTTAAACTTTTTTTTTTAAATTTTTAAATTTATCTTCTAGAAAAGATTGTAATTTTATTTAATTGTAATTCTTCTTTTGTTTTGGGTTGCAGAAGTTGTACGTTATGCTAGTGATCATGATGTTGATGCCAAATGGGATACGTTTATTGGCAAAAGTAGGCCTTATCGTATTATATATCTTCCTCATTTGGGTTTTATTTTTTTAATGGAAATTACTTATTTAGGTTACCAAATTTGGCATTTTTTTAGGGTCTTTAGTCGTTTTCTGTTCATATAAATATATATATATATATATATCTAACTTATATAATAGAAAGTAACATAGGTTTGATATGAGGTTGTCATGTGGCTGGCACACAATGGTAGTATTTAATATTTATTTTATATTATGTGCCACATAGATACCATGTTGGTAAGATCTTTAATAAATAAGCAATCTAATAATTACATATGCCTTCTCATCTTCTTCACTTAGAGGAATAATAATAGTAAATATTTTAATGAGGTTGAAAAATAAATTTTTCTTATTAGTTTAAATTTCAATATAGATTAAAAAAACATAAAATATAAATGAATACCTTATAAATCATAATATTAAATGAATAATTTGGACGTACTACTAAATTTAATATACTTCCTACATTTTAAAATAATTTCATTGTTAAAAAATTATTTGAGATATGTGTGATTTTATAAATCTCAATTTCAAAAGGAAAAAAATTGTAATTTCATCCTTTATTTTTATCCTATATAATATAAATTAATATAGGACTGAAGTCCAAATGTCCTGTGGCTACTACATGGACAATAAATTTATAGGCAACGTATAATAGTTTTTCAATTCATGTGTAAGTTAGGTAAAATTAGCATTTGATTAGACTGTAATTTTTTGGCATTAAAGTTGAAAAAAATATCAAGAATCATACCTTAATTAATATTTGTTGTTCCTCTTTCTGACTTTTATCACTGCTAATAATAGCACCACTAGAAATTATTGCAAGTAGTTTTGTTCTTAATTTATTTTATTAATTCCTCAAAATTATAATATTCATTTGTCAAGTATGCAAAATAAAGAAAGATGAACCACATTCCTCAATAAATAAATAAAAAAAGAAAAAAAATTGAACGACAAGATAAAAACTAATCAACTTTAGGTTAACATTATTATTATGGACATCTTTAATTGATGCAAAACAATGTCCTTTTACTTCCCCCACTATGTCCAAATTATTTTTTTATCACCTATGCACTTTAATGAGGTGATTAATGATCCAGTTTATGTATTTAACAAGAAAATTTTCCAATATCCATTGATGAGAATGGAAATTAAACTGAATCAATATCTTCAATTTTCATATGGTTTGGGTAGGTGATGAAGGTATACTCAGAAAAATAGTGTAAGTTCTCTATTTTGTGATTCAGGATTTCATCTACCTTGCAAAATTGTCACCAATGTTCAGCAACATGTTTTAAATCACTTTGTTTAACATTACATATCACTGTTATTCGTCTTTTTATGTAATACTACATCACGTTTTTTGTTATCATTACATTTTTGTTCATCCTAATCTTTTTTCTTTAGTTTCTTTAAAAGTAATTCCGGAGCTTATGCCAAGAAATTGCAAGTAACATTTGTGAAATAAATAATACTGTGATTCGGTGAATGTTACTGCACAATCATTATTGATTTATGACTTTCTTTTATACCATTGACGACTGAACAATTTTATCTATCACCAATTATACATTATCTTAATAATTTAAACCTCGGGATAATGCTACATTCTTTAAGGATGTTATATGATCCCTTACGGATTATCTTTTCCATTAATGTTGATTTGTTTTCCTCTATATGATTTTTTTTTCCTTCGATAAATCCTTGCTTCTAAGATCGAATCATATTTCTTCTTTTGTGTGTTGGTAAAATATTAGCTTATGTGATGGAAAAATGTTTGCTTCTCTTGCATCTAACCTAACACATACACTTCCATTGTATATATTTAGAATCATGTGTCATATACATCACATAAGTATAACCAAATTCTAAACGTATCTCATATTCTTTTTAAGATTTAAGTTCAAATAATAACTATAACTTAATAATATTATTGGACAAATGTCGAGCATTGCACGACATACAACTTCTAGTATATATATATATATATTTATATATAAAGGGATGAATTTAGACTTCTAAGGCTCTTTCTTAATTAAACAATTTAGTGATAGGAAATGGATATTTACAACAAAGTCTTCGCCCATCTTCAACGTTGATAGAGAATAAATCAAAAAGATAATTACGATCTTTGTGCGGAATCATTTATTTATTAGATAATGGTCTTTGCAACGACGTTTGTAATGTATCATAAGTCATTATTCAAAAAAACAAATGATTACATGGTTGAACAATACTAATACTTTTTGTAAACTTGTATTTAAATCCCACCCCTTTGAAGTGTGAGATGAGACGCTAATAAGTAATGAAGTACGATTCAAAAAATTTTAGAATAATCCAAAAGGAAAAAGGAGGAAGGAAAAAAAAAAAAAAAAAAAACACCATGTCGTTATCAAATTTTAAAACACAGATTTCAAAATATGTTTCGAGAAAAGAATTTATTAACGTAATTGTATTAAAAATGTAAAAATATAGCTAAACGACACGATGTTGAAAACGAGGAATCCTTGAGGTATTGGCAATTATTTGTGTTGTATGTGGTACGTTTTTGGTGCATTAACCAGCGTTTTTGGTGCATTAACCAGCGGCAATATCTTTTGTTGGATTGGGAAGAATCATTGGCCAATATCCCCTTCTTGACATTCAATTGGCACTCAACCAAAAGAATTCACCACCAAACAAACACACATTCCCATTTTTATATTTCTTTCAGACGTCACCTACTACCACCCCTCAAAAACCAAAAATAAAAAAAAATTAAAAAAAAAACTTAATGGTATATTAGTCATGCCTCAAACTTCAAATGTGGACAAAGGAACCGACCAAATCACAAGCACTAAAGCAACTGTTGTTATACCTTAATATTACAAGCTTTTGCAAATTGGTGGTAGGTTTTTTAGTTCAACTATCCACCCATTTTAGCTACTTTTTGCAAGAAAAAGAAACATAACCAGACAAGACTCACAGAAGAGGATAAGGACAAGAGTATGGGGTTTTTGCCTTTTTCCTGTTCCCAGCTCACGATCCAAGAAAATCTGCCGCAAAATCAGCTGTGCCCATGTGAAATAAGGCACATTTAAGACTCAGTGACCAGCATGGCATGGATCTTCAAAAATGAATGAATCGCCATTAGGTACAGAAAATGACAGCAACAGAAGCTTTGATGTACCTGTGTCGGATGTAACAGTACAACGTTATGATGCTTCAAGTTCAGTTCTTGAAAGAGATGATACATAATTCCACAAAAGAAATAATTGTTGTAGCATATTACCCTCCTCTGCAGCTCTTTAACCAGATCCTAATTCTCTGTTTAAGTAATCTGCAAACATCCTCTTTGCACTGTCTGCATCAGAAGGTGGAGGGCGGCCGCTTAAACTTGATTGGCCGGTTAGTTTTATGAATGTTCGCCTCAGCCTGCGTAGTTCAGGCAGCCCGACAGATCGTGTAATGCTGATGGGAGGTAATTCAGGCCCTAGTGACAAGTTATTGATAGGACCACCAAGTGCTTGAGACTGGGCTTCTATTATGACATTGATCACTTCTTGTGTAGCCCTGTCCATTTCATAGAGAGAATTTGCTTCTGAAACCCGGGCGCTTTGGGTTGCTATTGTTGGCTGCAGGATTTTGACATCTCTTGTTTTGGAGTCGATTTTTTTAGTCAGATATGAAACGAGATCAACTATAGCTGCAGAAGACTTCTCGATTCCCTCTCTTACAGGCCATAACTCATATAAAGGTGAATCCCATCGGTTTCTTCTATCTGGTGTTTCAAACCTCCTAACCAAATCTTCGAAAATACTATCATCATATGAAGGTTCTTCTTTCTCCCGGCGTTCTTCATTCCATTTTCTGCAGCAGGCCTCCTCAACGTCACAGAAGAGCACGCAATATCTGATTCCAGCTGCACGAGCCAAGCACCATAGCTCGTATCTGTAACCCTTTATGCTGTTTAGTGAGTCCACAATAATGATGCTATCTTTAGACAAGGATCGATCAACTTCAGACCTGAGTACTCCTCTTAAGTTCTTTTCAGCAGTCATGTTAGCATAACTTTGGTTTCGATTAAGATGGAAAGAAGTTTCATCTATAATTCTGACCGATGGCTTTGGCTCTGTGTCCTTAAGAGCTTCAACCAAACATGCTGCAGCAGTCGACTTCCCACTACACGGTTGGCCACAGACAACTACCAATGCCATCCCAACAGAATGATTTATAGTTCTTCACTAATCTGCCCCAAATTAAACAGGCAGAAAACTCAAGGAATTAAATGGCCATAGCTCAACAAGTAAAATCTGATAATCATTACCCAGCTATAGTGTAAACTTACGCTACAGCCTTCAGTTGCATACAAAGGCAACAGAAGTGAAATTACAACACATAAAAAATGCATTAAAACTGATGAGGAAAATGAATATCCACCCAAAGACATTGAAGATCCAACCACAAAAGAGCATGATGAAAATACCCACAAGAAATTTGAATTCAAAACAACAAGAAAGAACGAAAATACTCCATTGCCACGCTTAATTCTAGTAAAAAAAAAAAAGGCATCTCTTCCATTCTCTATCTTCTAGAAACATTTTTCTCAGTGGGCTTCAAATATTTTACATCCATTTCTCCACCAGCCATATTCAACAACAACCCACATCGCAACAAGCTTGGTTTAGATTGAAACAAGAATCACAATATTCATTTGCTCATTTCATCAAACACTTTGCGGGCATTAACATACAAAGCTGAAAAACAGTACCAAATCAACTTGGATTGGAATGAATTAAACTACATCAGTAATTATCAAAACTTAAAAACTAACAAATTAAAAAGAGCTTATACTACTGCTACTAACCAGCAATTTGAAACGGCGGCCACGAAGATCAATTCGCTAGCCTTCAGGAGAAGCAAAAGTCCAGATTATCGAAACCTTCCAGTTTAGTCAGCTTTGGTCAAACGCTTTTTGTTATTAAAAGAGCGCCCCAACCTGAGATAAAATATAAATATACATATATAGTCGTAATTTTTATTTTACTATACTTACAACATTTTCTTTTTTGGAAAACTAATAATGATACGTAAAGAATTAGTACTATAATGATATTGTGATGCAAAGTGCACAACTATTGTCTTGAAATTATATATGTCGTAATTTGAAATTTCAAGTCTGTTGACGAAAAAAAAAAAAAAAAATTTGAAAAGAAAATATAAATATATTAACAATTAGCATTTTATTTTATCAATCAGGTTGAATTCTTTGTTCGACGCATAAAAAATTAGGGAAAAACTACTGCATCATTTTGACATTAAATTTGATTTTATATGTATTACTAATGTTATTGCATACACAATTACGTAAATCACTATCCAATGACCGAATGATTTCTAAACGAGACTATAATCTTATCTTAGCTAGTTTAAAGAAGCACATTAGCAATGAAGATTTCTCCTCTAGTGCTTACTTCTCTTTAATCTAAAGCAACTACACCAATGTATACATTATATATGTGTGATGTTGAAGAATATCCCCATGCCAATGACATAATTTAGGCACAAGCTTTTATACTCGCTCCGGCCCACTGAAAAAACACGGCTCTTCTAGTGGGAGGAAGGAAGAGAGCTCTAGAATTTCGGCATAATCGTTCAAAATTTTCCCGCATGCACCTTGCTAAATCTGCCCAACTTAGCTGCTTCTGACTACGCATGCTCTTAAGGAATCACAAAGGATTTCTTCCTTCAACATTTTACCTGCACAAAGAACGAACATCATTCGTTTACTCAGGGAGTCTCATAAAAGAACACGAAACTAGGAAATGTTTTCAACCTATGAATACAATTTTAGTCGTTTCATTTTCATCTTTTCTCCATTCGCGAGCTGGAACGATTTCATAGATTTCCCTCACACCCTGCAATGTTGTCAAAAGGTGCAAAACATTGTTCAGTCAAGTGCTCAGTTTTGCAAAGGTGCGATCCAGTAGAGAAGCCGGTACCTGCAACGTGTGAAGTTGATCTGAGTTTGCGATGCTTAAAACCCCTTTGCATCGATAAACATCCATGTCGTACTTTTTATCCCAAAGAATCTCCTCCAGCCACATGCGAACCTGAAGCAAGGACAAGATGGTAATGGTACCAGGGATCATCCCATGGGAAGAAATGTCTCAGAGGTAATGAAGGCATCGATCATGAGAAAATGCAAGCTTTCTGCTTGATTCGGGGAGCAAGAAGCAGGAAATCAAGCAGTGAGAAAACTGCCCCCAACAAACAAGATTTGGAATTTGAAGAAATTAGGTACCTTGTCGATATCTAACTTCTGTTGTTCGGAAATACATATGGTTCTCACACCAATATCATGAAGTTCTTTCGTAGTCAGTGATTTATTTTCTTCCAGTAGTGCTTCCAAATGAGCAACATGCTGAAAATGATTCAAAGAGAAATTATCCACCATTTACCCACATTATCAAAAATTGATAATTAATTAGAACAAGAAAGGTAAAAAGAATTTACTCCAGCATCATATGCCTGGCAGTCCAGTATCACAGATAGATCAACTTGGCACCGGGTGGCGTGAATAACTTTTGCAAGGGAATTGATACAGCGTATCTCCTTCTCCAACTCCTCCAACACGGTTGCAGAAGTTTGATCGACTTTATTCAGAATCACAACATCCTTAAAGAATATATAACTAAATGAATAAAAAGTGATAACAAATACAGCTATTGGATCACAATCCAAGCTAGTGAATGACCTATGAAATATCAATAAAAGAAGAAAATCATAAGTTCCTCAAAATGACATCATGGGAAGAGTTTGATTATGCAAATGTATAGAAAGTCCAACGTAAATCCAAAAGGTTCCTCAAAAGGACATCATGGGAAGAGTTTGATTATGCAAGTGGGTAGAAAGTTCAGGGTGTCATTACCGCAAAAGCTATTTGTAAATAAGCTTCAGGAAAGGAGGAAGATTCACGCTGCATTTGTAGCTGATAAGGGAGGTTCTTGGCATCAACAACCTATTAACAAAAAATCATTTGAACAACAGGTTTAGAAAATGGCAAAAGACCACTCATTACACAGTGTAGAACAACCAGACAAATAACCATCATAAATGTAACATTTTATTGTATTCCTAACTTCATTGATTCTTTCAAGCAAAAGATCTCAGAGTAAAAGACAAGGTTTTGCAACTAACACACACAAACTTCTCTAATAATCGTCAAAAGCAACTTTGTGTATGATACTCACCGTGATGATAGAGTCGAGCTGAACAGATGACTCGAGCTGATCATCCAACCAAAGAACAGATGCAAGAGGAGCAGGGTTCGCCAACCCTGTAGTCTCCAGTAATATATGGTCAAGTCTACATTGAAACAAGACAGTAAATTTGTCAATTCCACGAGTATAAAACAATCTCTTGAGATAAAATCACACAAGTGCATTTTTGAATTGACCCAGAAAAAACCATGATAAACTAAACCAGATAAACATTACAGTATTCCTTCCACTGTCACTAACACTTCAAAGGGAATTGTACAATAACAACTTTCACTCTTATTTCCCCCCATTCTCTGACATTAATGTATCAAAAGCTCGACTTGAATCAACCCAAAGAGAAAAAATAAAAATTCAGTATTTATCAGCAGGACGATAAAATTAAACTACAGAGCATTTGGAACGAAAGAAAAGCAGCTCAATGTTTATGATCAACCTTTCTTTTCTTTGAACAAGTTGCTCCAGTGCTTGAACCAGGCTATGCTTCACTGTGCAACAAATACAGCCATTATCAAGATCCACCCATTCTTCCACCAGCCGACCTTCTTCTCCTTCATTAATCATTGCTCTTTCCACCCCAATCTCCTCCCCGAACTCATTCAATATCACTGCTATTCTCTTCCCGTGTTGTGATTTTATTATATAATTAACCAACTGCAACCAACCCAACAAATATTACAACAAATTACTCGAAGAAAAACACTCAATTACTCATCAAAGCAACATAGATGACTAATTGAAAGGCGAAAGAAAGAAAAAAAAGACAACAAGGTACTGTGGATTTGCCGGCACCCAAATAGCCAGTGATGACGGTGACGCCAACTGGAGGAGGAAGTGAACTTTCTGGGCTAGCAGACGGTTGTGGGGCAACGGGCGAAACGGCGTCGTTGATTGCAACGGCCAGCGGCGCCTCCTCGTCGTCTTCCATTTTTGGGATTTTCGGTTTAATCACAGACTCTGGAGCTGTGAAAGTGGTCACCTGAATCACGACGAGCTTGATACAACTTATTAATAATTGGGCCTAGGAGCCCATAAATTTTCTAACTCATGCTCAATTTTGGGCTTCGATCCAAACATGTTAGGGTCAATGGTCCAAAGCCCAATAAATAATTGGTATTATGCCTTTCTTTTTCTTAAAAATAAAAAAATTTAATGTCAATTATCAATCATGCTTCGACTCAATTTTCAATAATTTTTTATTTGGTTCTGAATGTTAATTAAGTAGTCTTCTTTCCGTTCTATTAAAAGATTTCATTTTGATAAACATTTTTTGTTTTATTACAGAGTCATCAATTCAATTTTTTTACTCTCATACATTTACTAATATAATCATGTATAACTTACGATTAGTTCATACATAAAAAAGTAAGGATATAAATTAAACAAATGATGTCAAATTAGTTATTTTGCATGTTATATCTTAACATTCATAATAAATTGCATATTTGTCAAAATTGACTATTCTAGTATGCATATGAACTACAGGGTGTAAGAGTGTGTTCGAGCTTAGCTCATTTTACCCCAGCTGAAGCTGGACTCGAGCCCAAAATTTGAACTCGAGCTCGGCTCCTTTCGAGCCATTTAAAAAAAAAAATTAATTATGACTAAAATAATTTTTTTCCACCTTCTACCAATTTGATAAAAGATTATTGGGTAAAAAAATTATTTATAAGTGCATAAGAAGAACTACACATTTATTGGCTAATCCACTCCTCCTTTTATAGATGAAACTTCTCTACATATTTCTCTCTAAAAGCAACGTGGGATTGGAAAATCCAGCATACAAAAATTTAAAATCCCAAACCCAGCAGACAAAAATTTAATGAAAGTAATGTGGGATTGGGAAACCCAGCAAAGAAAATTTTAATTAAAATTTAATGAAAGCAATGTGGGATTTGGAAACACAGCAGACAAAAATTTAAGTAAAATTGTATGAGGCAAGAAGTAAATCAGCGTGCACTAGGAATTTACCGAATCAGAAATCACACTAAGCTACACACACTTATTATTTATTTAAATGTTTGAGAATTTATTTATTTTATCTATGTGTAAACTAATTTCTTACCGAACTGTTCACGAACGTAATCAAACTTTTATCCTATTGTTAATTTATTGTTCGTTTATTAATCGAGTTTAAAATATTGTTCGTGTTTGTTTATTTGATAATAACGATCTCGAGTTTATTCGTGAGTGTTTGTATTCAGCCCTAATCATGCATCATCCACGTCATCACGCAAATCGACATTGTTGTGGATAATATTAATTATACAATTAAGACCAAAGAGAAGAAATAAACGCAATTTAGTTTCACCGTTCAATCACGAAATGATCAATAAGAGCTTCATATATATCTAAGTAGCTGACACGGCAAGGCAATCACAATAATTTTGCATTATTAATTGCTTGCTGAATATTAACTTTTAATATTTAAATTCGAAGCAGTTAATTTAATGGATTGATTTGCTGACAGAAAAAAATAAAATAAAATAAAAATTGGTGAGGTCATTTTCTTTCCTCTAATACAATATGCAATTATTGCTTTCAAGCTTTAAAATTTTGACCTTTTCAATACATATTGATACCATTATCTTTTTAAATGTTTAGAAAGTACTAATTTAAATAATAGAAAGGCTCCAAGGGTTTGTGGTTTTTTTTATTTTTTATTTTTATGAACAATGGGAGACGGTAATTTGATACCAAATTAAGAGGATTAATTGTTATATTAACGCCTAATCAAGGAGGTAAAGGTAATTTTCTAAAACTAACGAGGTAATGAAACTTTCACGAAATGTTCAAGGGGAACTAAATGTAATTTAATTGCCAGATTAATAATTCACAATTAGAGTCAATTTGTACATAAAGTCAAATAAATTTGTTTGACAATAAATTAGAACGATCTGCTGTAACTTACGAATAGTGAAACATTGAGACGATTTTCACGTGAAACGAAAGTAATAAAAGGGGAAAAGAATCCTATGTTGTTAATTAGGGCATGTTCTTTTTTGGTGTTTTGAAAACTATTTTGAAAATAAGTTTTGAAAAATAGTTTTATAATGTAAAAAGTGTATTGAAAATATAAAAAGTAGATGCTGAATAGTAAAAAGTTATATTGAAAATAATGAAATATGATTAAAATATATTAAATTTACTGTTGAAACCAAAACCGTTTTCAAAACGAGACAAAAAGAACATGCCCTTAGTAAAGAAGAAGCCATCTAAATCCAAGTTTCCATCAATATGAAGTATGAACACTTCGTGACGACTGTGTGCCGCCATTGAAAGTCAAAAGTTTGCTTCTTTGACAGCTTCAATTTTCTTGTTTGGATCATATTATTCATCTTTTATCGTTTAATCTAATTTAAATTTAATTTTTAAATGGAGGATAATTCCGACTTTTCCGAACATAATCAGGAAAAGTATCACTTTTTTCTCCAAAATATTACACAAAGAAACAACATCATTTTTACAAAATTCACAATTTAAATTTAAAAATTTCCTCTAAATCCTCACTCATATAAATTAAAAAAAATATATAATCATTACACTTTTTCTTCTCTTTCCTACACAAATCCCCAAAAGAAATTTCCTCCAAAATAAAATTATTCCCTAACAAAAAAATTTCCTATCCATAGTATTAAGAGAACAAAGCCACTTGGGAAAAAGCACGTTATGAATTAAATCTAATTATAGCAACACTTAACCTAACGCCATAGTTCAGCTCTAGCGCTGTTATTTACTCTAAAAAATAAATAAAATTATACGTAACGGTCCAAAATAAATAACGTGTTAGAGGAAATAATTCTTTGCAAATTAGATAACCGTTTAGCAGCAATTTTAATTATTTCCTTAAATTAGCTATGTCTTAACTTATCCAATTAAGAGAAATTATTATCATCACTTCAAGACTTTTAGTAGTAATAGTTAGATATTTTCTTGTCATTTAAACGTATTCATTAATCCGTCTGTCTGAAAAACGTATTCATTTTTCTCTTCTTCGTTTAGAGTAAGGGCTTAGGAGGTTTAATTTGTAATGAAATTCAGTTTTCTTGCGGTCTCTCAAATTGAGTTATACTACGTAAGCATATTATGCAAAAACAGACGAAATCGAAAACTGTTTGTTAGTTGGCTTAATTACAAACGTAAGAGAATTAATTTGATGCATTTGAAACGTGCAATACTGAGTATATATTTTTTCGTTTTCTTCTAAATTTGATGCATTATTCCATCTGAATTTACCAATAAATCGATCTTAACTTGATAAAATGGCTTTAACATCTCTAATACTCTCTCCCCGTTTCATTAGAATAATTCACTTTGACCAATGTACAACTTATTATGAGGTTGTACTTACAACACCTAAAATAACTAATTTGACATATCTATTATATTTTTATTTATTAAGTATATGTTAATTGTGAACCACACACGATTATATTAATAATAGTAGGAACAGTATAAAATTTTGAAAGTCGACTATTCTAATGAAACGGGAAGAGAACGAGTGTTTGAACTCTTATATATTCACGTCGACCATCACTAATATTCCAAATGAAAAAGAGGAAGTCGTACGAAATGGAATCCTAACGTCCACGTTTCCCATTCCAAAGTCACGAACGTTTGACATTTGTACGCTCTAAATTATACTCCATGTTCATAGATTTGACTTCTTTTTCCTTTTTCTTTTTTCTTTTTTCAAAAGTGATTATAATTACATAAACTGAAAATATAATATAATATAATATTCTTAATAATTCAATGATTTAGGAATTTTTATTTTCATCACTTTTGTTTGTATTTTGATTTTTTTTTTAAATTTCCACGATAATTTTGATAATATATTATAAAATATTTTTCATCATTTTTAATATAATATTTTATTATTTAACTATATATTTTTACCTTTTTAATCCAATTATTACATTAATTTTTTTATTTTCAAAAAAATATATTTTTGAAAACATAGAGTACAGGCGGACAACATGTCATGAATCAATAGATTCTCCTTACTGGCTCCAAAGATTGTGCATAGCTTTCTCTTTGGCAGATGGATCGATCTAATCATACAAGTAGAAAACACCCACAAAGTTGCACTATCAGATGGGTCAAAGTTTGATATATGGAATTGTTATTTGCAGTAACCATTTCGATCTTTGTAATAACATTTTTCTGTGAAAAGTTTGAATTGCCCTTTAAGTTTTTAAAAAAATAAAAAAAATCATTTTCACTCTAATTATGACTGATAGTAACGAGGACAATCCATATTACACGGTAAGTAAACAATTTATACATTTTTTTTTTACATAAAATTGGTTTTTTAACGAAAAAAGTAATCTATACATTATTCATGTTCTTTTCTTTTTTTTTCAAATTCTAATATTTCTAACGTGGTATCAAAGACAACTTAATTCAAGTACAACTTTTGCGGTATTTTTGAGAAGAAAATACCACCGGGCGTCGGCGGTATTTTGGCCCAAAATACCACTGGCGCCCGGTGGTATTTTGGCTCAAAATACCGCCCACTTTGGATGGTATTTTCAAAATGTTACTGCAAATAGTAATTTGATTATTTTGGAAAAATCTCGTTTATTTTGTGATTTTTTGGACAAAATTTCGGGCCAGACAGGATTTTATTTTATTTTTTAACAAAGAAATTTTATGTAAAAAAATGTATACATACTCGTGTGAGTGAAAAACGAATGATTGTAAATAGGTAGAGTGTAAATGGATTTTTTTTTTAGCTAAAGGGCAAAATAGACTTTTCACAGAAAAATGTTACTGCAAATATCGAAATAATTACTGCGAATAACATGCCCCAAGATATATTATAAACTGTTGGTTTTTTTACTAGATGTAATATTTGTATTGTAATATAATTACGATAAATTATATTTCAACATTTAAATTCATAATTGTAATAGTTAAATTTGATACACGATATTTTAACAATAACTATGCATACATCACCAATTACTCTCAACACATCAGAAAACAAAACTCAATACAAGATATTTCGATAATTAAACTCATTATCGCAATACATCATACATTAAAGTCAATACATCACACATCATATGTTAAATTCGATACGCAAACCGACAAATTGTGTTCATAGTACGGACATTTCAGTAAGGTCAACTGTTCCTTCTGAATTAATGTATTTTGGAAGTTTTAGTGAAGTCGATCGGTGTAGACTTCGGAATCTATCCATGCGAGTGCAACCAAATTAAACTGGTCGGGTCCGTCAATCATAACAAATTAACAATTGTCCCTAAATTATAAATCAAATATTTTTATATTAATTAGTTATTAATATATAGATAATAATTCATCAATTATTAGTATCCTACATATCTAAGTAGCGTTCACACGTACGACGTTGAATTCGTGTAACTCACTCACTATTGAAATCCTTCCAATAATACGGGGATAATTAAAATAAGCAGTGTTTATTTTTGATAGAAAGGGAGGACACAAAGAAAGAAAGAAAAAAGAAAAGAAAATTTACATGTTATTTTTATATGCATTTGGTGCATAAGAATAAATGAGAACAGTTGTCTCATTCTGAGTTTAAAATAATCATTTCATATAGAAATACTAAAATTTGTTTGGATTACCTTCGTCAGTCCAAATTTACATTATTCAAACGATGAAATCTTATTCTCCAGAATCATCTAATATTTCCTCATTTCTATTCTCATGTGTCAGATACAGTCTCTGAGGTTGGTTGAGAAATTGCCAAACTAGCACTATATACTCTCTGTCTCTCTGGTCCAGGATAAGAAAACGTTTTAGAGTTTTGTAAATATAGTAAAAAAAAAAAATCCTTGTAAATAACATAATAACCCCCCTCTATTTTAATTTACTACTATATCGGTGTAAATGACAGAGATATTGTCTATATACATTACATAATGAAAAAATGATTGGATACATTTGCAACCAGAGCTAACTTACATGTTCATCACCTTCTCAGAAAAATAGTGCTTATCTTACGTAGTGCAGTTGATGCACTGAATAATTTATCATATATAATATATGCAAGTGTCAGTAGTTTTATATGAAAAGACAGAAGAACATGAGAGAGTCAGACACTGTATATAGGAAGTTTCAAAATTGGCTCATATGAAAAGACAGAAGAACATTAGAGAGTCAGACACTGTATATAAGTGGCTTCCAGGTTTTCACATTAATTCTGTACGTGTGAACGGACTCCCCCACCACACCACAAAATCCCGCCACCACTACCCTACCACCGGCCACCAGTTCCACCACCACCATCGCCATCAAATCAGCAGTGATGTAATAATAGACTGTTATATGTAATAAATGTATTGCTTTACTCAACATCTAATTAGAATCAGATCCCCACCTTTTTCCTTTTATGGTGTCATTTGTCCATTTCTTTACACATGCACTTCCCTTTATACGCATTTATTATTTGTCTATAAATATATGTAGGAAAAGTTAAGCCCATTCATTCATTCATTAACATAAAACACACACAGAAGTTGAGAAAAGAAAAGCTTGAAGCTTTCATTTCCATGGCGGCGATGCCGATGCCGATGCTGAGGAAAGACATTAATGTCGTATTAGTGCTACTTGTGGTGGTACAAGGTTGTCTGGGAGAGATTAATCGTGGAAGCTTTCCAAAGGGTTTCGTTTTCGGAACTGCTTCTTCTGCTTACCAGGTTCATTTTCTTTCTTTTCTTTTCTTTTCTTTTAATATTTGTGTTAATTTCCTCCATTTTTGCAAGTTTTGATATATAATGGATCAGCATGCATCCAATAATAATTAAGAAAGAATATTAGAAGAAATTAAATAATTTGTGGTTTACATAAAAAAGGAGAAAATAATGGAGAAAAAACAGGCTCATGTGAATCTGACCCACATAAAAACAAAACAAAATAATTGTTTTGTCCATGGTCTGCATATTAATAAGTGGTTGTATATTTTTCTTCAATTTTAGATAGTAAACTAAATTATTTAGTAATAAATTTTTTAGAGGAAGATGAAGAATATTCAATTTCTGAAGATCTAATTAATTAATATTCATCGTATGATTAATTATATTTCTGATATGGCCCAAGAATTTGAACCAGAATTCATTGAATTGAAATGACACCGTATTAATTCATCTCTTCCAAAAGATTCTGGTCATTAATTGATAAAATAATATGAGCAAATCAAATATATCAGGGCAAGGAATAATTAATTAATAGTAAAAAATTTGGAAATTTTATTCCACAGTTATTATTATAATAATATACTCCTAGATTTCAAATGTTTTCTGTTTCTGTCAATTATAATTTAATGTTATTTATTAACAAAACGTTTCATTTCATCCACGGAAGAGCATTTGATTGCTTATGCTAATTACCAAATAAGAAAATTTATAGCAGTAGATTATCTCGAAATTGAGATTGACACATTAAATTTTAAAAAATACTCGTAGTAAATATTTAAAAAGAAAAAAAAGAAGTGTAATTAATTAATTAAATGAAATAATTAAAGGGCGATATATTCTAGAGAGTTTTGTGTTGGTAGGTATGTTCGTTGATGATGAACACTTAAATAAACAGTGGTTGTTATTCTTTTTCGCGGGAACTTAAAGTCAGACGAAACAAATTGGGACCATACTCTTCTTTAATTAATTTGCATATTTTAGTTTAGAGTTTTGTTATGTTTATTATGACTCCACAATAACTTCCAAGATTTGCAGTCCCGCCCAATAGGATTCTAGTTTTGTTTTCTTCATGTCTTCTTAAATAAAAAACTTAAAGAGTTAGTAGTTTATTTAGAGGGAAAAATCGTACTTTTCCATGTTCTTTGCTCTCGTTGCACTTGTGATTTATGTTCTTTATTGTTTTGGCAATTCTAATCCCTATGACTAGCTAAGAATGTTTTTTGTAGGTCGTTATATTAAATTTAAAAATATTATTGACACACAAAATTACCGTTAGTCAACAAAACCTTCTATATATAGCCGGTTATGGGGATCACAATTGCCATATAGTAAAGAAGATGGACCACAAATGGAACAACGCTAAAAAAAAAACCAAAAGGGCTGCAACGAGAGCAAAAATTAAGGATCAAAACTGCAATTTTTCCTTAGTTTGAGTGACAGGAATGAGAATAAACATAACTTTAGTGCTGAATTGTAATTAATGAGAATGAATATTAAATTAATATCCATGGCCTTCGACAGATTTAATCAATTTCTAAGGAATCTCAAACTCATAAACCAACACTAATTTATTTTTTCTCATCCTCTTATTTCAAAGTTCTCGAACCAAACACGCCTTTAGTTTTTATTTGTTGTCTTCTTCTTCTTCTTCTTCTTTTTATTAGTATTTTTTTTCTCTTACTGAATTTTTCTTTGCAGTATGAAGGAGCAGTTAACGTTGATGGAAGAGGTCCAACCATCTGGGACAAGTTTGCACATACATTTGGTAAGTTATAAATTTTAACCAATTGATTCAAGAAAATTAATCTCAGTTCTTGTGTTTAATTATTTAATTTGGAATTTTATATAACATATGATTCATCACAGGCAAGGTGATTGATTTCAGCAATGCTGATGTAGCTGTGGATCAGTATCATCGATACAATGTAAGATTACTCTTCTGTTCCGTTAAAAGATTCAAGTGGTAGTACAGCTGTTTTCGATTCTCAAAGTAAAACTCGGAACACGATTATTCTTCAGGACGATATAAAGCTCATGAAGGACATGGGAATGGATGCCTACAGGTTTTCTATAGCTTGGACTAGGCTTTTCCCAAGTAACATTTCTTTCTTTACTTCAGAATTTGCAGAATATTTTAATCCTTTAATTTTTCTCTGCACAAATGAAGAAGTACATTTGTCTCCTCTCTTGATGATCAGATGGAACTGGACAACTGAATCAAGCTGGAGTTGATCATTACAACAATCTCATCAATGCTTTACTTGCTAATGGTACTTTAATTTCTTCTAATTCAACTAGTTTTAGTTCATTTGGTTGGCGAAAATAACCGCGAAAATCTCCATCATCCTGCAGGAATTAAGCCTTATGTGACAATCTACCACTGGGATCTTCCTCAAGCATTGGATGATAAGTACAATGGATGGCTAAGTCCCCAAATTATGTAAGCAAATTCATCACTAAGTACTAAATTTTTCGAGTAATAGCTAAGACTGATTGTTTTGCACGCAGCGAGGATTTCGCGGTGTATGCTGAGACTTGTTTCCAGAAATTTGGTGACAGAGTGAAGCAATGGATCACTTTTAACGAGCCTCATACTTTCGCGGTCCAAGGTTATGATACCGGCCTTCAAGCCCCCGGCCGATGCTCCATCCTTCTTCATGCATTCTGCAAAGCTGGAAACTCTGCTACTGAGCCTTACATTGTGGCACACAATACCCTCCTTGCTCATTCAACTGTGGTGGACATTTATAAGAGAAAGTACAAGGTAAATTAGTAGAAATCAGATCGCTAAAAGAGTACTGTTTCTAATGTTGTTTTCAGTATCAGAAACAACGCTCTTTTAATGGGACAGAGGGAGTATGGTTTTAGCTATAGTTTTGACACTAACGCCGCGACTACTTGTTTGCAGGCTACACAAAAAGGTTCGATCGGGATCACATTGGATTCGTTCTGGTATGAACCAGTATCAAAATCCACTGAAGACATTGAAGCAGCAGGGAGAGCAATGGATTGGAATCTGGGATGGTATATCAAAAGTCATATTTCGAGTTGTACTTTATGACTCATAAATAGTTGTACCACCGGACTTTTTCATATGGGACGGAATGAATACCTTTCATTTATACACTTCCTGAAAAAAGTAGCTTAAAAACTTCAAATTAATGCAGGTTTCTGGAGCCTTTGATTGTGGGGGATTATCCAAAATCTATAAGAACAAGAGTGGGAGATAGGCTGCCAAAATTCTCTCAAGCTCAGTCTGTAACTCTGAAGGGCGCTTTCGACTTCATCGGCATAAATCACTACACCACTTGGTATGCTCGGGATAACAGAACAAACATAATTGGTGTTCTTCTCAACGACACCGTGGCAGACAGTGGAACTCTAACCCTTCGTAAGTTCGATTTTTCTTCAATTGTAAGCAAAATTGTTCAGAGTTCTAACCATTTTTCTTGTGAAATAATTGCAGCATTTAAAGGGTTGAAGCCTATAGCAGAAAGGGTATGTTTGTGTTTGATCTTAGCATTTGTCTCTTCAAGAAATTGTGGCTGCAGTTTTTAGATTTCAAGAATGCTAATTTACTTGAGTTGAGTTTGAAATGCAGGCAAATTCAATCTGGTTATACATAGTTCCTAGTGGGATTAGAAGCTTGTTGAATTATATCAGGGTAAAGTATGACAATCCTCTTGTCACAATCACTGAAAATGGTACGTTTCTCAAAGCCTAATATTACACCTTCAAATGCATTTTCACGATCTCTTAAGAAACAATGTTGTCAGACTCGGTTTGAACCAGCCAGTTAAACCAGGTCTGATTTTGAATTAGTATATAGACCGTATGGTTTTATTAAAGAACCGAATTTGGTCAAATCTAGTCAAATTTTAAGTTGGATGGGGTTAAGATAGTTATTTATGACATTATCCGGGTTTTTTCATCAAATCCGACCCAATTGATCCTCTAAACCTTCGATCATTTCTCTCTCGTTCTCCTATTCGATTCTGATAGTACTACTAACGAAAGGTTCATTTTCAACTTATCCAGGGATGGACGATGGAAACCCGCCAATTAACCCGATTCACAATGCCGTAAAGGATGAGAAAAGGATCGAATATCACAATGACTACCTCACAGAGGTGGCAGCCGCAATCAAGTAAGTTATCATCCAAAAACACGTTTTCAAAAACGACGAACAACATGCACTTAATTAATTCTTGCATTTCTTTTTTCTTTAATTCTGCAGAGAAGATGGATGCAAGGTGAATGGGTACTTTGTGTGGTCGCTATTGGACAACTGGGAATGGGGAGCTGGTTACAGTTCGCGTTTCGGATTGTACTACGTTGATTTCAAGGATAATCTGAAGAGATATCCAAAGGATTCTGTCAAGTGGTTCAAGAACTTCTTGGCTTCTACTTAAAATTATACTTTAAAATATGAAATCTCTCCACAGAAAAACATCAATATTCTCATTCCCTTTAAAAAACCAATTAATGATCTTCAATAGAAATGATTCTTGATTGTTTTTCCTTAATTTCTCTTGTTTGTGGAAAAGAAACCAATGTTAGAATGTCAAAATCAAAAGTGTAATCGAAAGTACTTGTAATATATTAATCATAATAATGCATTGCATATGTTCTACAAACAAAATATTAATGGAATTGTTATTTGCAATGACAATTTTAC
Organism: Leptodermis oblonga; assembly: GCA_016801395.1. Classification (NCBI taxonomy): domain Eukaryota; kingdom Viridiplantae; phylum Streptophyta; class Magnoliopsida; order Gentianales; family Rubiaceae; genus Leptodermis; species Leptodermis oblonga. The sequence goes on along the minus strand of CM028751.1, from coordinate 3,504,914 downwards.
TATTGGAACCCTTTAACAATAATTTTCCTATTTTCGTGATTAAAATTTTTCATATTAAGTAAAAATTTTGAAATAACTCTTCTGGTGGAATCGATAGAGTAACTATTACCTAACTGAATAACACAATATTTGCATTACAATGTTAATTCTCAAAGATTTGAAATTAGGACTGAAGTATGAATTTGAAAACTGAAGTCTAAATCTTATTAAATTATTGAAAATAAAAAATTATTTTATTTTTAACATTAAATTTATATATATTTTTAATAAAGTTATAAAAACAGATGATAATTATATTTTTTAAATTATTTTTTATAGTTATAAAATTAATTTATTTTGATTTTTTTTTGAATTGATCAAATTTAAAAAGTATTAAAAACATTAAAAAATAAATAAATAAATGAATAATGATACAAAAAAGGAGAAAACTTAAAGAGAGGAAAAAAAAATCGATTCAGATTCAATCATAAGTGATTCGCTCATCACTTATTTGTTAGGCCAGAATTATACTTGTTTTTCAGACTCACTTATTTAATTAAGTTACTCAAGTTTTCGTTATCAAACGCACTTAATCGATTAAGCACTTAATTTCAGAATCACTTAATCCATTAAGACTTATGATTAACAGTTATTAAATATATTTAATGCGAATAAACTCTTAATCATTCATATAAGTGCTAAATCATGTTTATCAAATGAAGCCATAGAGAGTTAAACTTGGCAATAGTAGACTTGTATTCTTTCTGAAAACATTCAACAAGGGCACAACAGAATGTCAAAAAACATTTAGACAAAACTGAGCCCAAGTTGGTCAATTTGACGAAATCCATTATGGGCCCATCTTGTTGGATGAGCCCGTTTATTGTAATTTTGGGACCTCATACAACAAAACACTACGGGACGGGATGGGGACGAGGGTTTGGTGAAATAGATGAATCATTCATTATATTTTAGGTGTGGATATAATAATTTAAAGGACCAAATTCCAATATGTACCTTAAATTCCAAAAATCACTTACTAATTTCTCATATCTTATTCTTGCATGCCAAACACTCTAACGGTGCGCTTGGCGCATGGGAATGTAAATGAGAATGGAGGCATCTCATATTTGGAAATATATAAATTTCACATTGTAGAAATTTTAGCTTGCTTTTTAAATGATATAATAGTTTAAATTATTAAATTTTTGTATGTACAAATATAGAAATTTTAATTCTAAAAACTAGATATTCATTATGCATTTTCATTCTCACGAGCCAAGCGCACCTAAAAGCATTAAGCATGCATATATGCTTAATGCTAGTTGCTTCCTGACTATAGAGGAAAAATATTTGGAACTTATTCTAAAGTTGTTCATTTTCAAAATTTCAGTTTTTTTTCTCCTAAAGGAAAAATGTGTGAATGTTAAAAGTTATAAATAGGGTTAATTATATTTACCTCTTGAGGTTTTCAACTTTGTATCCTATTAAATCATGAATCTAGTGAAACTACAAAATGATAGAAACTCATCTGACCAAACGGAAATCTTGAAAGAAAAAAAAAAAAAAATCCAATTTTGAGCAAAATTTAATATTAAGTCTTAATAGAAAAGGTATAATAGTTCAGCTAATCATTTTTCTAATTTTATAACTAAACAAACAAGTATTTTCTGTCTAAAATGTGTTAGTTGACACTTTAATTGTGATACATCGATCGAGTAAATGCCAAATAGTTATTTTAATAATCTCAATAAATTACACAATTCATTTAATAAGTTTATCAAATACGATTCTTCTATTGGGATGGACGGAACACCACGATTTTCCCCTTTTCATCAATACGCACTATATTATTGGCTAAACTCAACACGCGATTATATAAAAAGCTAAACTCTATATGTTTTACTTCAGCACATCATAAACTAAATTCAGTACAATATATGTTAAATTCAATACGTGATATATTAGAACGTAAACTTGATATGTGATCGATACTTCAACACATCAGAGATTAAATCCGAAACCGTAACAGTTAAACTCAATTCACGATACATCAAATGCTAAACTCGATACGCGATAATATCTCAACAACTAAACATATAATCGCAATACATCAGCCACTAAACTCGATAAACCGAAGACTAAATTCGACACGTGATACTCCTACATCATAGGCTAAACCCAATACTCGCATTTTCACAACACAATAGCGATACACTCGATATTCGAGTTTTCATAAGCTAAATTCAATATACACGTCGTCATATACAAGTTTTTGCAGGTTTTATTTCATCATCATTTATTAACATTCCTAACCCACATCTCTACTATTTAAATCACAATTTTTACACCTTCATTACAGTAAAAAAATTATTTTCCAAACATATTTTTAAAAAACGTCATGAAAATCCGCTAATGCACATTCCCTTAACGTAGGGAACTGGTTATTCGGACTAATCAAGCAGTACATCAATGTAGCCTCAACCCAGATCAGGGGAACTCTTGCGGCGAGGGAGACCCTAATCCAGGTGTCCCAGCGCCACATTAGGCTTGACGGTGCTATCAGAGATGCGCAAGGGGTCACCAAAGCGGCCAACTCCCCCAACCAAGACAGGTCGAGTTTTGGCCTCATCATCTAGGATATCCGCCACATGATGAGAGATCTTCGACTTACCACGGTAACATATGTCCAATCATAGTTGTCGAATCGAGATATGTATCGTATATCGAAAATCAAATTTTATGATATGCGTATCGTATCATAAGATGTGTTTATACATAATAATATAATATAAATTTGATATATTATTAATTTTTTTAAAAAAAACTATATATTTTTTTCATTATATATTAGGGATTACATATAAGAACAAATATTTATTTTCAAAGAACTTTCATAAGTTTATAAAAATGAATATTTATATGAAAATCATAACTTTCATAAGTAAAACTTGAAGTTAAATAGTATTATTTGAAGCATATTAGAAATTTATAATAGAGTCCACAATCTTTACTAAGTCAATTTAAAAACATATTATATTACATATTTTTCTTGCAGTATAAATTTAATTTATTATTTAAAATTAAATAATTAATTAATACTCTCATAAAAATAATATACTAGTGATATTCCTTTTTTTATAAAATCGCTAAACAAATATAAAGATGATTAGTGTGGTTGGTATCTCTATTTCGAAAATGTATTTGGGATGAAAATATGCTTTGAAAATGAATTTTTAAAATTTTAAAGTGTATTGAAAATGTAAAATGTGTATTTGAGAGGTAAAGAATGTATTAAAAATTGTGAAAATTATTACAAATTTTTAATTATATTTTAGAAAACAAAGGCGAAAACAAAAACCAATGCTACCAAATAAGAAAAATGTGAGATACTAATTAGGGCAAATTATACAAATGGTCACTAAACTATTGCCCGTGCCATGTTTTAGCCACTAAACTATTTTTGGTCCACTTTTGGCCACTAAACTATTAGAAGTGGCCAGTAATGACCATTCTGTTAGTAAATTTGGTTATCTTTAACGGAAGCCTCAAGTTCAGTTCATGACCTGTGATTTGCTTGATGTCTTGCTAAAAATAAAGGAAAGGGGCGACCTGCAAGTTCCGTTTTCCATGTTCTGCCCTCAATGATTTTGTTTCATCACTTTCATCATCTTCTGTTTCAGCATCTTCTGCTGTTATGGACGCACAGGAGCTGCTTCTGCTGCAGAAAAAGAAATAGGAACAGAAAGAAATCTGGAGTCCGGAGAGGAAGAAATAGAAACAGAAATAAATCTGCAGAGTCCGGAAAGGCAAAACTAACGCAGAACAAAAGGAAACAGAAACATAAACTAACGCAGGAAACATAAAAACATTCAGGTTCAGAACAAAAAATAACGCATGAAGAAAAAAATAATAGGTAAGAAACAGAGGAACCTTGGTTGAAACACAAATTAAGCAGACAGATTAAAAACTAAAGAACGAATGAAAATGACAAGCATAACATTGAGCAGAAAGAGAAAGAAAAAAGATACCAAAAGCAAAAGAAAAGAAAAGGAAACACAAAGTTATTCAGCTGCAAAAGAGAAAGAGAAAGAGAAAGACACGCACAATGGCTGCTTCTGCTGCAGATAAAGAATTGAAACAGAAAGAAATTTGTAGAGTCCAGAGAAGCAAAACAAACGCAGAACAAAAGCAAACAGAAACATAAACTAACGCAGGAAACATCAAGACATTCAGCTGCAGAACAAAAAACAAACGCATGACGGTGGCGGCGGATCGGAGGAGGTTTTATTTTGCTCAGTACAACTGAACTTTGAAGGTGGGCAACAAATGAATCTGTTTTCCAGAGCTTCCACATGTCCATGATGTGCGGATTTCAACTCTTAGCTCACAATCGTAGCTTTGATCTTCGATTTCATATCTCCGAGTCCCCTCCTAAAGATAACACCAACTTGAACTAAACTGAACTTGAGGCTTCCGTTAAAGATAACCAAATTTACTAACAGAATGGTTATTACTGGCCACTTCTAATAGTTTAGTGGCCAAAAGTGAGCCAAAAATAGTTTAGTGGCTAAAACAAGGCACGGGCAATAATTTAGTGGCCATTTGTATAATTTGCCCTACTAATTATAAACAAAATTTTAAATAAAAATAACATTTTTATAATATAAGTAATACGTTTAAGTAATATATTAGTTTTAATATAGAGTAAAAGTTACTTTTATAAGTGAAAAAAAATAAAATTAGACATTTAAAATTGAATTTTAGACGTATTTAACGTATCGCACGATACGCGATACGTATTGTATCTCACGAATTGCACACAAATTGCACGATTCACTACCAATTACGATACGCCGTTGCGATACGTATCGAAAATTGCTTTTCATGATACGTATCATGTATCGTACGATACTAACAACTATGGGTCCAACGTTCCCATAACACGGACGCCTACAAACTCTCACACTATGGTAAGGCCAACAAGATTGACCACACCCACTGAAACACGGTTTCACATTATACTATTGTAAGACCAACAAGATTGACTAGACCCACTATGACGCGGTTTCACCCTTTGTAACCATTCATTTTGCAACGTAAACAAATAACCTATGACACGGTTTCACCCTTTGTAACTACTCATTTTGTAATGTAAACAAATAAAACAAAGCAGTTTCAGCATAAAAATTTAAAAATAAAATTAAAAACGCTCATGCGCTTGAATGATTATCATTTTTTATTACTTTTTTTGGGGTAGTCTACATTTACGGTTACACGATATTTATTGCTCGTACCGAACAATTTAACGCCAAAATTAAATTCATCATTTATATATATATAGATTTCGTCCACCTAGTAAATAAACCCAAGTTAATGCGGCGAAGAACAGCGAACAGCACCCTGCTATTGAGGCAATTTGTTAGGCAGTGTTAGGCAGAGACTGTGCGAGTGTGTGTCTGCATGGCGTAGTTAAAGAGTCCGATTTCGGTCTTAGCCCCTTTTGCAAATTTAATAGCACACCAACTCTTTTTGTTTTTTTTTTTTTACGTTTTTTTTTTTTGGATTTTTGATTGAGCTTTCACCCGTATAAAAAGAACTCTTACTGGTTTGAAATCTTCACACTTCCTCATTTTCCGGGCTCACACAAAGGATATCCCTTTTCTCTAATTAGATCTCGCTCGCTGTTTTTCTGTTTCTTTTTTTTGGTTTTTCAGTACAGAAAAAGGAGGAAAAAGGTGCTGCCGGGCGGAGTTTTTTGTTGCCGGTTTTGTGTTTGTCAGAGTGTTTTGGTTCATTCTGTAAGATTAAGTTCAATTCTTGATTCAATTTTGCTTCTTGTTCTTCCTGTTTTATCTTACTGCCTTTTGGTTCATTCTGCTGCCGACCGGGTATTGTGTGTGTCAGAGTGTTTTGGTTCATTCTGTAAGATAAAGTTCAATTCTTGATTCGTTTTTGCTTCTTGTTCTTTCTGTTTTTATCTTACTGCCTTTTGTAATTGTTTGGATCATCTGTGCAATCCCTTTTGAGCTTTTGGATTTATATTCAGATTTTTGTGTTGATTTGTAGTGACATTCGTGGATCGTGTTTCTATTTGGCGTTAAATCAAGAATTCTGTTGTAAAGCCGTCATCTTTACTAGATTAATGAGTTGTTTAAACCTAAATTGGACTATAGATTAATGAGTCAGTTGGTTGTGAATCTTGAAATCTGGAACGTTTCTCGTTTTCAGGACATTAAAGATTTGAATAAAAATGGTGAAGATATGTTGCATCGGTGCGGGTTATGTGGGAGGACCTACCATGGCTGTGATTGCACAGAAATGCCCTAAAATTGAAGTTGCTGTAGTAGACATTTCTGTTCCAAGAATCACTGCCTGGAACAGCGACCAGCTTCCGATTTACGAGCCGGGGCTCGATGAGGTGGTGAAGCAATGCAGGGGGAAGAACTTGTTCTTCAGCACTGATGTGGAGAAGCATGTTGCTGAGGCTGACATTGTGTTTGTTTCGGTCAACACTCCGACCAAAACTCAGGGCCTCGGCGCCGGGAAAGCCGCAGACCTGACCTATTGGGAGAGCGCTGCTCGGATGATAGCTGATGTGTCAAAATCAGCCAAGATTGTGGTTGAGAAATCCACAGTCCCTGTGAAAACAGCTGAGGCAATTGAGAAAATCTTGACTCACAACAGCAAAGGGATAGACTTTCAGATCCTGTCAAACCCGGAGTTTCTTGCTGAGGGAACTGCCATCAAGGATCTGTACAACCCCGACCGGGTTCTGATCGGGGGACGAGAGAGCCCAGAAGGGTCCAAAGCTGTCAAGGCACTGAAAGAAGTGTATGCAAATTGGGTCCCGGAGGAAAGGATCCTCTGTACTAATCTTTGGTCGGCTGAATTGTCGAAACTCGCTGCTAACGCTTTCCTGGCTCAAAGGATATCATCTGTTAATGCAATGTCTGCTCTTTGTGAGGCCACAGGTGCAGATGTGTTCCAAGTAGCACATGCAGTTGGGAAAGACACAAGAATTGGCCCGAAATTCCTCAATTCCAGTGTGGGATTTGGTGGTTCTTGCTTCCAGAAGGACATTCTGAATTTGGTGTACATCTGTGAGTGCAATGGCCTCCCTGAGGTGGCCAATTACTGGAAACAGGTGATCAAGATCAACGACTACCAGAAGGATCGATTCGTGAACAGGGTTGTCGCCTCCATGTTCAACACTGTCTCGGGCAAGAAGATCGGAATCCTGGGGTTTGCATTCAAGAAAGACACCGGGGACACCCGAGAGACTCCAGCCATCGATGTCTGCAGGGGACTCCTGGTGGACAAGGCTCAGCTGAAAATCTATGATCCTCAGGTCACTCAGGATCAGATTGAGAAGGATCTGACAATGGTGAAGTTCGACTGGGAACATCCTGTTCTTCTGAGGCCCGTCAGCCCGAATGCGCTCAAACAAGTTAACGTTGTTTGGGATGCATATGAAGCAGCCAAGGATGCTCATGGACTCTGCATTTTGACTGAGTGGGATGAGTTCAGAACTCTGGATTTCAAGAGGATTTATGACAATATGCAGAAGCCCGCCTTCGTCTTCGATGGGAGGAACGTTGTTGATCCCAACAAGCTCAGAGAAATTGGCTTCATTGTGTACTCCATTGGGAAGCCATTGGACCAGTGGCTTAAGGACATGCCTGCTGTAGCTTAAAGTTGAAGGTGTAATAGTATATCAGATATGAGATATCAGATACCCCCTCCCCAAACCCCCCCCCCCCCCCCCCCCCCCCCCAGCTTACTTATTTCACCTTTTTTACACCATATTTGCAGCTTCTTCCTAGTGTTATACCTCCTGTAAGGTGATTTGTTTAATCACATTTAGTGCAATCTTGATTTCTGGACTTTTATAAAATAATACTTTTACTCAGAGAGAACTCTTGCCTGTTTCTGTGCGTGTTTTTCTTTCCGGTTCATGATTAGGAAGTCTTGTGTGTTGAGGAATATTGCAGAGGTTTTTTTAAATTTGATGCAATATTCCTTCTTATGCAAGAAGACAAACTTCAGAACTTGTTTTTCTTACTCTAATGATAAGTACTTGTGTTTCATATCAAAGTCAAAGCACAAAGGGAACATTCTTTTGTGCAATGCATTTTATATATTTTTTTGAAATTCTGTGCAATGTTGACTCCAAAAGCCAGATTTAAACAAAAGTATGATATTGTAGGAACTAATGTTGTCCAATGCTGTGCAACTTTTAAACAAATGCTGTGCAGCATTTAAACAAATGTTGTGCAATGTTGATTTAAACAAAACTATCATATTGTAGTAACAATTATTGTTATTTTAAAAAAAAAAAACCCGGTCGGTCAATGTTATCGCATAGTCTAAGCAGTAGCGTGACAGTTAAATAGAACCACCTCACCATGTTTTCGCCCATGAGCCTTGGTGATCTTCTATTTGTTACAACTATTGAGACACTAACTCATTCTTTTTAGAAATATTCATGGTACTCTTTTCTTAACAAATTATGTGACGTTCACTCATTTTATTAATTATCACATCTGTTGTGAGTAGTGAAGGTTCGGCGAGTGGTGGTGGTGGTGGAGGTCAGAGGTCCAGCGAGTGGCGACCGTTAGTGACGGGGCGCAGGTAGAGGGTGGGGTCCGGCGGTGAAGTGGCGTCTGACGCTGACGGGCGGCGTAGATTATAGAGGAGATATGAGTTTCATATTTTCAAAAAGTTATTTTCAAAAATAATATTTGAAATTCTTTTAACCAAACCTGTTTCTAAAAATCCAAAATAAAACCAAACCTAGTTCTAAAACACGATAAGAAACCTACCATAAAACACGGTAACTCCTTAAAATTGTTGTTTGATACATATTTTTTTGCTTATCCTAAAAGGAATTAAAAACTAAGTACATTGGACTGTCAGAAAATTTTCAATAAATAAAACTCAAAATAATAAATGGCGTCATCATTAAAATTGTACAGATAACCACGTGTTTAATAGGGAGTTGAATACCCAAAATCCCACGTGTGCAGAAAGTCAAATCCAAGTTTGACCCTCGTGCGAAATTTCTGAATCCGGATCCTGGTCTTCGGATCCTTCGTCATCATCTACAAAAGCGCGACTGCATCGTACCCAATTTACCCTCAACCCATTCAATTTTTCCCCCAAACCTCTCCTCTGATCGATCTGCAATTTTTCTTCAATTCGTTTGTTAATCTTCAAATTGAATCTCTGATTCAATCGATTCTGTTCTTCCTCTGTCGATTGACCCCACTTTTTCTATTCGTTCCCCGGAATTTTGAGAACCCTAATTTCGTGATTTCGATTTCTTCGATCTCCTCCGTGAAGCGCTCAATCGGTCGATTGTTTGCGTTTTCGTAATCTCCTTGTGGTTTACCTTCGATTCCCCATAGAAAAGTGACCGTGTAATTGTAAATTTCTGGTCATCGATTTTGGAGCTAGGGTTTCGGGTGTTCTTGGATTCTTTAATTTCTTGGATCTTCAAATTTGTTTAGGGGTTTGGTAAGTTTCGCTCTGAATTGTAATTTTCTCCTGATTTTGATTCCGATTTGTGCTATTTTCGTGTTCTGAATTTGAACCTAGGGTTAGGGTTTTGCGATAGGCCCGGGTGTTGTTTGATTTGTCGTTTTGCGCTGGGGATAAAGTGTAATTGCAAGATACAAGTCATACTTTAACTGATTATATGGAAGATCAAGATTTTTTAGTATGCTATTGCTGTTTTAAAGCTCACTTAACCTAGCTCAGCAACCTCCCCAAAATTAAATAATAAAAATTGGGAAACAGGAAGTTCTAAGTTTAATTTGTAATTTTGTTTCTCTTGATTTGTTTAATTTATTTCTGTTATTTTTATTTTACATTGTTTTATCATTTTTTTTCCCCTGCAATATTTGTGTATAGTATTGTTGAGCTGCATTGGTAACACCCGATGTTTGCTAAGCACTTGTATTTTTCTTTAGCTTAAAATGTAGAAACTATGCATGAAGTGCCCTTGTTGTGCTTTAGGACGTAATGATTCGTTTTACTTACCTACTTAATGCTGCATGGTAGATTATTTTCATTAGTGTTTCTTGGATATGTGGGGTTAGAATATCATTCTATTTGTTACTTTCTTGTGATACTCTTAGATGTTGGTCTAGATATGGACACCTAGCATAGAATGACCCTGATGTGAAATGTCTATTTAGCTCATGTGGCCATTGGACCTAGCCTGTTCTATTTGAGACAAAATAGGATTTGGATGACTTATAGTTCTGATTTATTCAACGAATATAGTTTCAAGTTAACTGGCAAGGATTCCTGTTAGCTTGTTGTTTTGGTTGATGCAAAATGGCTTATAATTTATAGCATTGGCAATTAGTGCAACATTGCCTTTTGCCCTTAACAAAAGTTCATACTCTGGACTAAATTTTCATATTGGTAGCCCACATAGTGGGATAACGGTTTAGTTTTCAGTGTTGTTTGTTGTTTCATATAGGTTCTTTTAGAGAGATGAAATCAGAGCACGCTGGTCTTTAAAATTCATGTGTCTTGAGTGCTATCTTTTCATGTTCTGGATTGCCTATTATTTGACTTTTCATTACTATCAACTTCATATGCGACCTTTTAGGATTTGGATTTACCTGCTCACGTGAATGATTTTTTTTCCTTTCACTTTATTTGTTTTGTAGCACTATGGGAGTTAAACGTCCTTTTGATGAGGAGTTTCAGCAGTCGTCTTCTAAGCAAGCTAAACAACTTGATTCTGACAATGCGTGGAGCTCTGTTACGGAGGATTTTTCCTCTGATAAAGTCACCGAGACTGCTTGTGATCGAGGTAAGGGACTTTGTTTGCTTTTATTTGTATTAATTCTTCATCCTGTTGAATTCCTTACAATGGTTACTGTGTGTTTGGAGTTGAACCTTCATCCCTGTTGACTTTAGATTGTTGTGCCTCAATCATTATTAATCCACGTGGCAATGCTATAGGTGAAGCAGCAGACAACTTCGATAAATTTCTGTTGCTAAAAGACTTTGAAAACAAGGATTTTCGTGTTACCTCAAGTTTAGCTGACAAGGAGTTGGAGACTAGTGTACCTCTATCATGGGTCACTAGTAGCAGCAGTGAGGAAGATGCTGGATCTGGTGAACTGTTTCCCTCTTCACTCTTTGCTGAATACTTTCCGTTCAACTTCCCCAGACGGACAGTGCCTCAGCTAGAGGACGCCTATTCATCCCTGATGAATTGTTCCCCAAGGAAACCGATTCCTATTGGACCTGATCATCAAGCTGATATTCCTCCGTGGGACCCAAGTACTATTAATGATGAGAATGATCCAAGGGTGGGGACTTGTGTTATTTCAGAGTCTCTATCTGAGGATTCATCTTATGGTGATGTTAAAATTGGTCAAGGAAGAAAAGAATGTGACTGCATGGAAGTAGGCTCTGTAAGATGTGTGAGACAACATGTGAAGGAAGCACGAGATAAACTAAGAGAAGTCCTTGGTGATGAAAGATTTTCAAATTTAGGGTTCTATGATATGGGAGAGGAGGTGTCATGTAAATGGACTGAAGAAGATGAAGGTATCTTTCATGAGGTCATCTACTCCAATCCTGTGTCATTAGGTAAGAATTTCTGGAGGCAACTTCCTGCAGCATTTCCAGATAGAACAATGAAGGATCTCGTTAGCTACTACTTCAATGTCTTCATGCTCCGGAGGCGGGCAGTTCAAAATAGAACCAGTTCACTGGAGATTGATAGTGATGATGATGAGTGGCACGCAAATGACAGAACCATCTTTGGACGCGTAGGGGATGATGATGATGAATTTCCAGTAGAGTCATTTGGGGTTGAAGATGGTCAGGTAGGATCTGAAGATGATAATCCTTATGATGACGAAGAGGATGGTGATGACGAGGATGATGATGACAGTGATGATGGCGATGGTGATGGCGAAGTAGATGGAAGAACTAGCGGAGAAGATGCTAGTAACAAGGATGATCCGAGAAGTCAAAATCTGAAGTCCCACGTTTACCAGTTGCACGATGACACAGATTCCGATTGTCTACTTACAATGGTAGATCCCACTGAAATCAGGGAAGACCATAATCTCCTGGAGGATTCAAGCACCTCCTGCGAAAGCCAGCTCTACAACGGCGGATCTTGTGTTTCATTTGGTCTGGGGTACGACACGCACAGCAGCGCGGTAAGGGATAATTTAACCGGATCCCTAACTGGAGAGAGCAACGACTCAAGTGACGGGTATGACTCTGGGTTTTTCCTGGATCACGGCTACGCGAAAGGTTGGGACGAATCCTGTTCTACAGGTTTGGCGAGGGGCGTTGATCTTCTGCCAACTTGCAACATGATCGAAGAGATTTTCGGACCGTGTTCCTCCAAGGGTAGTAACTGATTGAAGGAAGGAGGAACCTCACCTCCCCTCCCCTGAAGTAGCCTCATTTTCTTGAGAGTAATAATCTCCTATTCTCCTCTAATTCTGTAGTGTTTTTCCCTGATTTTGTACATATATTTTTTTCAGTTGAATTAGAGTGGGGAGTCCACTCTCTCTGGATAAACAGCATTATCTGTGAGTGAGTTAGACCCAGTAGGAACCAAAGCAAAAAAGGGTAGGAAAAAAAAATGAAATTTTTTTGCTGTCATTTGTTTGGAATTTTTCACCCGAATCTGAACACACTTAAAATAGCCTTAATTTATGTTTTTTTTGTAAGTCAATAAATTTTCTTTCCTTCTCTAATTTAATAGTACTAGTATTAAACTCTAGTGAGTGGTCCGTTTTATTATAAGGGTTCAGTCTCGACTCTGCACTCTTGGAACCATTTTATTAGAAGAGTTTGGTCTGGACTCTTGGAGTTATGCCTTGCGACTTACTTATAATAAATGTATAAGAGTTATATTTTGTGACTTATGTTAGAAGAGTCTAATCTAGAGTTGTACTTGTGAATAGTTAGTTATACAGCTAGTTCTTTCGATCTTCTCGTCGTGGATTACAGTTAGGTCCTCCCATTTTGAACGAATTGTAAATTGAAACCATGCCAGTGTTGTAATATCCAAAGTCAATTCATTCTGAACAAATAAGATTACAGGCTTACAGCATTATTTTCTGGAAAAAGATTAAACAAAGAAAATTGAGAGAGCATTGTACGTCTGAAATGAATAATTAAATAATAAATTTAAAAAAAAAAAGAAAAGGGAAGAGTATAGGATAGTGTACCAATAAATAAATAAATGATTAGTTGTGCTAGATTTTGTTCGTACAATTGTTTATTATTCTGTGTTTATTCTGTACGGACTGGGGTCGATCGAACAAACTTAAAAAAAAAAAAAAAAAGAAAAGAATGACTTTACGTCTGGTTCGGATTAAATTAGTTGAATACATCTGTCCGTTTAAAAAAATATATAACTTATTTTTAAAAAAATATATAACTTATTTTGAATTTTAATTTATACTAACATTTAATAATATTTAATTTGACACTATTTATTTCATTCGTGTAAAAAATGCGTATAACTGTAATACATCACTAGTTAAACTCTATACGACAATCAAATTCGATGTACCATAAGTTGAACTCGACACGAGTTATCTCACAACTGCGAATACATCAGAGCTTAAATTCGATACGATTGTTTTCATAATATAGATGCGATAGTTCAAAGCCTAAAGTCAATATGTGTGTCATCAGACTGTCAGACACGTTAGATATAAGTTTTTGCGTATATCTGTAGCCATAAACATAATTATCTTTTAGAAAATTGACAGTTCTCCCTCTAATTATTTCGATGCAATTTTGCAATATCTTAATTTTATTTGGCATTAAATTTTCTTTCCTTAAGTAAAAATAATAATTACCTTAATTGGATGGGCAAAAAAAAGAATGAAGTACAATTATTATCAAATCTGCAGCTCAGCTGAGCTTTTCTACTACTAGTTATTTTCCTGTATAAAAATTGCATGAATGTAGAAAAAGCACAAAATTTTAGGTTTAATAATGACTCAAATGATTTTACGGTGATAGACTCATTAATTAGATCGAATTTTCATTTTTTTCAGATTTTTTTAACACGGCCTCAAAAAGTATTTCCTCTGTTCTACTAGAACCGTCTATTTTCACACATGTATAACATTTTATGGAGTCAAGGTACAACACATAAAATAACTAATTTGATACTATTTATTACATTTATATCTTAAATTTTAAGTTTGAATTAATTGTGAATCGCGCATAATTATATTAGTAAGAGTATGATGAGAAAAAACTCAAAAGTAAACTCAAAACAAAAATAATTTTAAAAGTTGACTTTTCTGATGTAACGGTAATCAATAATCCACATCATTTCTCATGCTATCAACTAATTAAATTGCCATACCCTCCCACCTAATAAATCATAATTGCTGCAACCAAAATATCAACAAATCTCTAAAATGTTGCTTCTTTCACTAATCACCTTTCTACAAGGAAAGCCAAGTGACTTTTTTTTGAAAATATGCTTTCATTTCCTTTCTTATTTTATGAATACTTAAAGTCTAATTAAAATAATAATAATATTCGATTCATCTGTTTCAATAGAAGAATTCACTTTTAATTTTTTTTTTCAAACAGAATAGTTTACTTTCAAATTTTTTACACTTTATAATTTTACTAATATAATAATATGTGAACCATAACTAACACATTTAAAAAATAATGACATTAATGAAGTAAACTATGATAAATTAACTATTTTAAAGTCCATAATAAATTGTATATTTTGAAACTGTACTCTTCTAATAGAGCATTGAAATAATGCTATTCCATTTTCATACATATTCTTTTTAGTAGCCATACTTTTGGTTTGCCTCCACTACTATCTTTTCCAAATGGTACTTCTCAAAGAAATTTCTTGCCTTGACTAGGGAGGTTTCTGTCTTGTTTCTCTTTAATTAATTTATTTATGTATAGTGGGCTGTTGACTAACTAGTGAATGCCAACTTTCCAATCCTTTTCATATCATTAGCCACACAAAGATCAAATGTACTAGAACTTTAAAAAAATAATAAAAAATTAGAGAAATTATTTCATACATTTGTCGAGTTGTGCAACCTCTTCAATTGTAATAGGAAGAGTGTAAATTTTTTTTTTTTTTTGGTGAAAATGCGAGCATTTATAAAGTCAATTCTATTAGTCATAGTGACGTAGCCAAAAATATCTTTCGTATGTGCTAGACTAACTAGTACAATTCGACAACCATACTACTAAAGGAAAATTGGGGGTTGAAGGAGGTTTCAGACCCCTTCAGACCCCCCTCCGAAATGCGCCGCTGTCATTAATTATTTATTCGTATTGGTTTGTTATACTAAAAGACGAGTACAACACATAAATCGAGTAATTTTTCCCAAATTTAAAAAGAGAATTGTCAATGTGTTATTCCTCCAAAGGCAAGTTATTACCCATATTAAGCATTAATGAATTATTATGATTACCACTACCATTCTAGTGACACTGACATCCCAGAGCTTCACAGTTAACAAAACATCCAAAAATCCAATCTTTACACTGTAAAACTCAGTTAAAAAACTTGCTGATTGGTCTTAGAAATAATAGAACACTACCAAGTACAAACAAATTGCAAGAATTGACTCCAAATCAAAGCTAACAAGTGCCAATGGATTCAAAAAAAAAAAAAAAAACCCTCTTCTCTGAAAGTTACAAGTGCCTATGGATTAATGTTGCCAAATGTACAAATTGTAACCATTTTGACTGTGCAAAACATGGAAGAGATAGAGAGAGAAGGAGAAGCAATATAGACCAGGAAATAAAGAATATTTATCGATTGACTAGGAAAAGGGCATTTGAGGCAGTTCAGATAACAATAACGGCTGAAGATTCGGACCTTTCATGGGGTGGGAGTGAGTGTGGAAAGACAAATTAAGCCATGACTCTCTCTGCTGAACCAAACAAACAAACAGAGAGTTTTAATGAAGTTTTTTTTGGTTCCGTTTTGAAGTTGTGATTCAAGTTTATTTTTTTGGTTGAAAACCGTTTTGTAAAAAGTGTATTGTGAGTAGATACAATGATGTATGTGTTACCGTTTTAAAGTCTTTTGGGATCCTCGGATTGGGAAAATCCCAGCAAATCTCGGCCGTTTGATTACTCGAGAATATTGCTCCCAAAACTACACGTGCACCTCCATTCTTGTTCTCTCTCTCTCTCTCACCTATTTGCTTCCATGCATGGAATTCTCCTCCAACTACAACAACACACAAAAACAGAGATGGCATAACAAGTATTTTTAGAGTTTTAGAGTTAGAGAGAGAGAAGGAGAAAAAGGGGGAAAAGAGGTGAGAGAGAATTTGGAAAGAGTCTTTGGTAGCTATTCCAATTGTTTAATCTGCTTATGTTTTTTGTTTTTGGCTGACCCATCATATCAAAGCTTTGATTTTTCGTCCCCAAAAATAAAAATCAAAATTAAAGATTGGAATTTTGCTGCATTTAATAAAAAGGGTCCTTAGGGTCTGTGTAGGAGAAAGAGAGAATACATGGATATGGAATTTTAAGGGGCTTCTTTCCTTAAAGTTCTGATCTTTTACTTAGCCGAAAAACTGTCACTTCTGACTAGTTCTCTCATCTCCCCCCCACCCCCCCTTCTGTTTCACTTGCACAATACCAAGTTTAAGACTTTGTGATCTGTGTCCCCAACCCCACTTTGCCAGATTTTGAGCTTTTTTTTAACCTTTTCAACTTGTGGGTTATTTTTGTTGATCTGGGCTTTGTTTTTTTTCTCTCTATTCTATAGTTGTTGTTGTTGCTGCTCCACCGTCCCAACTGGATCAAGAAATGCTGCATTGCTCCGTGATTTGAGCTTTTTTTCTTTCTTGATGCTTCATTGAATTTGGGTTTTTATTTTCTGGTTCTTCCTCTGCTGCTATTGCCAAAATTCGTCGAATTTACTTCTGCAACACTCAATGGAGGATCTTGAATCATCCAAGTTCGTGTGCAAATGGTGCGATAAGAAATACCCTTGTGGGAAATCACTCGGGGGACACATGAGGTCTCATATAATGGCGATTTCAGCTGAATCGGAGCAACCCAACATGAAAAAGCTGCTGTCTTTGGAAGAACCCAGAATTGATATCGCAGGGCAATCCGGGTACGGCCTCCGGGAGAATCCCAAGAAGACGTTCAAGGCCGCCGATGCGACTTCCCTTTGCCACAGGAGAAAGTTTGCAAGCAATGTGGCAAAGGGTTTCAATCCTTGAAAGCTCTGTGCGGCCACATGGCTTGCCACTCCGAGAGGGACAGGGGTTTGAAGGACGATCATTCATGGACGAGTGAGAATCAGAAGCTTGTGATGGATGATGATGATGATGATGATAGTGAATCGGATACTGAAGAAGCTGAGGATGTCAGAAGCCTCCGGAACAGATCATCATCGAAGAATAATAATAATAACAAGAGGTACAAGAGAATTATAATTAAATCTTCTTCCATGTCTTTTGCTAATAATGGTTCATCCTCTGCTTCCTCTGAGATTGATGAGCAAGAACAAGAGGAAGTTGCTATGAGTTTGATGATGCTTTCTAGGGATTCGGGTAATTGGGGTGGTGTTAATTCAGTTGTGGAATCTTCTGACAATAATTCTGTGGTTTTAGAGACTAAATCATCCTCTATTGATATGAGAACTAGGAGGAAGGAGTGTTTGCAATTCGAAACTACTCCTGAGACAAAGAAATTAGATAACAGGAAGTTAAAATGTAGTGTTTTGGATTTGGATGCTGACATTGTTGAGCCAGAGAACTCTGATTCTGGTTACTTTTTAGGTGAGTATCTTAAACTTGAATCAGATGCTTCTGTTGATGGTATTCAGAAGCCGAAAGCGAGCCTAGGAGGAGCGCGGTGCGAGGAAACTCTTGCTGAAATTAGGAAAGGTTTTAGCAAAATGAAGGGCTATAAATCTGAGCTAAGAAAGCAGCAAGTAGAGAGAGAGAATGGGAATGATTCTTCTAGTGTTTATTTGAAGTTGGCCGAGTATGAATCGAGAAAGAAGAGTAAGGATAATTCGGAAAATCTGGAAATGATGAATGATTCTTGCAGGAAGGTTATTAGACATGGTTCTTCAGATGTTGAACAATCCAAGAATGGTTACAAGAGGAGCAAATATGAGTGCTTGAACTGTAAGAAGAGCTTCAACTCTTATCAGGCCCTTGGGGGGCATAGGCCCTGCCACAAAAGAACCAATGCCTATCTGGAATCAAGATATGAAACTGGCGAAAACAGCTTTGATGGCGACGATTCTCTAAAAGAAAGCCACCACACCTAGTAGGAAGATGGGAGAATCTTTCAGCAGTAGGAAGGCGAACGCTAAGAAAATTTCATCATCATACAATGCAGAGAAAAAGTTCAAGTCTAAGAAATCTAAAGGCCATGAGTGCCCTTTCTGCCACCGGATCTTCAAGAATGGCCAAGCTCTGGGAGGTCACAAGAGGTCTCATTTCCTTGGTGGTGGTGGTGGTGGAGTTGTGGTTAATAACAACCGATTGCCAGCTTTCAAGGCCGATTATCCTGACCTAATCGATCTTAATCTCCCTGCACCTCTTGAGGATGAGGGTGATGGCCAGTTTATGCCCTGGTAGTTAATGAAAGCCTCACTCACTGGTGGACTGATTGATCTCTGAGTCAGAAGTTTACTTCGGTAGTGCCGGGAAAGATTTAGGAGTGTACAGACAGATTGGTGGATACTTTTTGCTGATATCAAATTCAAGATGTTATTTAGGTTGCAGTGGCCTTTCTCCTCCTCAAATTCACTAGAAGAAGCCACCAGTTTTTCCCCATTTCATTCCATTTTTTGCAGGTTCCAAATATGCAGCCATTTTTTGATACCCTCCCCTCCCTATTCCATTAATCTGTTCTTTTGTTCAATTGGGACATTGTTTTCAACAATATTTCAATTAAATGTTAGGTAAAGTAATCTTTCATAGATTACAAAATGCAATTACCTATAATGTGGTTATTGTTTTTGTCTTCCATTTGAAAGCTGCATGTTTCAAAGTTTTGTCTTGATTATCCATGGATGAACTTACTCTTATTGTCTGCATCTTGTGTACTTGTCTGATTCATTAAGAAGCCATAAAGGAGGTATTTGTGCAAGATTGTAACTAGTAAAAGTTGGTTAGGAAATGCAAAGTAGGCTGCCTACATACTTTCTCGGTTCCATTAGAAAAAATCCACTTTAGATTTGTACCTTATAACTCATAAACAATTGTAACACTGGAGTTTTCTAATGGAAAGGGGAATTTGCTTTAGAAAGTAATCCTTATGATTAGTTTTAGTCCCTCCTTCTGCAACTTATGATTAGCTTCTTTTGTTAAAGAATCTAGGTGGGGATGATGATCAAAGTGCAAACTGTAAAAAAAAGTAAATCTAAATAGCTTTTACTTTTCATTTGGGAAATGGTTCCCTCTTCCTTCCAGTTAAATAGAAGCAACCTATGAGTTTGAGGTGAAAGAAATGGGGTTAGTTGGTTGGTAGTAGTACTTAGTAGTGTGCAGTTCAAGATTTGTACATATAAACCAACCATCATTACTTCATAATGATGATGAAATATGCAACATAGTGATTAGGATTTCAAGTTAAGCATTTGCCTTAATCATATATTGAAAACTATAAACAATGTTGGCGAGGTCTTGTAACTCTGAAATCATTGGTCAGAATCTTCCGAGTTTGCAAAAGGTTAAAAAAAAAACATGAAAACAAGCAAACATGTATCATGGTGTAGTTAGATTAATTCTGGTCTTCACTTTTGATGCCTTTTTGTGCCTTTTAATCTCTCTCCAGGTGGGCTTTATTTCTTTTTGTTTTTTTGGACTCAAAGTCACAATCCACCCCTCACAGTAAATGAGTGAAGTATGGTCTTTTGCCACTTTTCCGATGAAGACATATTTGAGAGAATCATGAAACATGTAGCTTTTTGCTAAAGCATATAGCATTCACCCAAACCTAACCAGATGGTTGAATGAACCCTAAAATTATGATTCCAATCTTCCTTTTTCTTTCTTTTCTTTTCTTGGGTACATGAGATGGCGAGCGAGAGATTAAGAGTAAGTAATGATATTCATAGTGATTATTCATCGATTATTTATTTCATGTTCATTACCATGACAAAATGGCCTCATTCGGGTGCAAAGTTAATTAAGCCAATTACTATGAATGTTGGGGGCATTTTTGAAATTTACCCGAAGATTTTAACAATGGTTTTGAAGGATGTGAAAATGTAATGAGTTTGGTGCTTAAAAGTGTCCAAAGTCAATAGGGTAATGAATAGAAGGCAAGCATTGGGAATGTGAGTGAATGAGTGATGTTTTCTAACATGACACACGCTTTCCATTTTCCATTTTCCACCCTTACCCCCAAAATGATCATGATGTGGTTTGGGTATGTTCGTTATCAAGTTTTTAAAAATATTTTTTTGTAATTTTAAATTTTATATTAATTTTTCATTATTTTTAGTATTTTTTTTTTTTTTTGCTTTTCAATTATATATATGTTTATATTTTAAATACACATTTTATATTTAAAAATAATTTTTAAAACTAAGTTGCGAAAACATATTTTCAAATCTGTCCAAAACGACCAGAATAGAATAGGACGACCAAAATCAATCCACACCATTTCTTGCTTCTACTCATTCGAAATATGATTAAAATATATTAAATTTACTGTTGAAACCAAAACCGTTTTCAAAACGAAACAAAAAGAATAAGCCCTCAATAAAATCTCGTTGTTTTACTCGCAAGTGATTGGAATTTGCGATGCCTTTTTGGACCCCAACATAGTCTATTCTAGAAAAAAGAAAGGTTGATTTAGCCCAAATTGCAATGACTTTGTCAAAATGCTCATAATTTGGTTTTCCTCTAATAAGGGTTCAGACTGGATTTCTTCATCATAATCCAATTACAAATTTGAGTTTTATATATTTTTCCAGTAATTGGAAGTACAAACAAAAATGATTAAAAAATTTCAAAGTTTTTTGTGCAATTGTCATTTTCTTTTTTTAATCTTTCTCTTTTTTTTTCTCTTTTTTTTTACTTTATGATTCCTCCGAAATCACAATAATCCTTAGTTAGAATGAGATTTCAACTTAGCACATTTTGAGTGAGAGTTTGAGAAAAGTTACTCTTTGGTTCAATGGCTCTGTATGAATTAACAGTTTTTTTATCCTTCTGATCCCGTTATTAATTCAATGTAAAGACAATAGTATATTTGTTATACCCTTCCTGACTCGTTTAAGAATTACAAATTCGTGAGGTGGTTAGAATATCACAATATACTTCTTCTTTTGGGAAAAAATAGACTTATCAATAATTTTGTTCTTTTCCTATTTTCCTCACCCCATAGTAGTTTTCATAAATGTTTTCTATGGTCAAGTCTACCACTTCATTCACTAAAACAATAAAAAGTCAAGCGCACCTATATAAATATAAAATACTCCTCTCAGATATAGTTTATAGTGTTCCATTAGTTTTCTATTATCTTGTAATTTTTTGTCACGTTCCATGTTTGCTTATATTGTATTTTAATTGTGCTGTTAAAATCTCACATCACGTATCTGAACCAACATGTATAATTTAGTATTGTAAATATTAAATGGTTATTTTTATAAAATGTCACATCAGTCGGTCGTTTAAAGTTTTCATAATATATTTTCACTTTTTTTTCAATAGGTTGACCTGTTAAAAAAAACAATTTAAAACAGAAAGAAATTCAAGTCTTGGGCCTAAAAATTAAGTGCAATCAATTTTCGAGAACACATAAATTAGGCCCAATTATTAAGATGTTGGAAAATAAAATGTTTAGATATTAGAAAAGTCATGAGAAGAAGGTGAAAATGTACCTTAATATTTTGTGGATGTTATTACCACTTTTGTCCGATTAGAAGTTGGACTTCTGCAGAGTTAGTTAGGCCGTTGTACCCAATATGGATGGAGGGGCCCATAGAATAATACTTCATCGGATCAGGAAATGTGCCCAATTAAGTAGTCTCAATCATGGGCCCGCTCCCAGATGGATAAATGTTCCACGTGGGCCGTTCTTTGGGTCAGTGTTTTGTTCTACTTCATCTTTCAATTCTGCTTCTGACTGCAGTACTCATAGTTCGCAGAATCTCGATTTGATTTATTTACTTATGATTCTACAATCTCAAAATAATAAATCGATTCTAGTTTCAATTATATTCGATCCAAGAAAATAATAGTAATTTTTATAATTAGTCTCTAATTTTACACATGCGCATTTTTGTATTATCTTATCCTATGACCAAATCGATTCCACGTGTGATTCCGATCTCGCAATTTACGGCACTGGTATTATCTCCGAATATTATGAAAAATTGTCATTATACTCCTCCATTCCCCTAAAAAATATATATATAAATAAATAAATTTTATTATAAATTTTGAAGAATAATAAAAAAAAGTAACTCATATAATACATTTGTCTCCCTTCATTATATGAAGTGAGTTCTTCTATTTTTGGATTATCATTCGCATAATAGTACTAGAATGCCCAATATGGTACATAATTCAAATAATCGTGATTTGAATGTCGTTTTGTATTTTATGTTATTTTTAAGACTCTTATTTTATATTTTTACATATTTCTATAATTTCAACACATTAATATTTTTAAATCAAAGATTGATACCGTCAATAGAAAACAGGTAGAAATACAACTTTTTTCTAAGAAAAAAAAATGTAGATACTCTCCTCCGATCTAGAGTAAGTGTCGTTCTAGAAGTTTTTAGACAAAAATTAAGAATGCATTTAAATGACAAAAACACCCCCTAGTTGTTGTAATATGATAATACAAGGAGTCTAGAAGTTGTAATTCAATTGTAATATTTAGTATCTATCAAAAACATGATTAAACATCATCTACTTTTTTTCCTCTCCTTGTATTTTTGTATTCTTCCTCTGATAGGTCGTGATAAAATACTTACTATGTATTTAAGAGAATCACAAACTCTAAATAGATAAGTTAAAATAATGACAAATTGAAAAATATTTTGTATTTTTTCTAAAACGTTACTTATTCTGGACCGGATGAAGTACAATCCTTTTATTGGACCAAAAGAGTAAACAATACCATATTGGTGAGTCACACGCTACTAGTAAAAGTTTGTTAGTAACAGTAAAGATATCTTGTAGTTTACTGTTAGTTGTATTAGATGTTAAAGTAGGTCAGTGACTTATGGCTGGAAAAATTACACATGATGGATCAGATCGAATAAGGGCTTATGTTTGAGTGGGAAAATAATGGATAATAATTTAAATGCTTGGTGATAGTAGTAGTACTACTAACTAATTGAAATCTCACAAGTACAAGTAGTTTGCAAAATCGAAATATCACGTGATATCCATTTGGATGTAAAATTTGATCATAAGATTATGAAACTCTATACAAAATGTTCATGTATAGAATTATCGATAAATAATTTTAAAAAATTTTCATTATTTGAGTTATTTTAGTATATTTTTTAAGAATAAGATAGAATAACAATTATGATCAATTTGGTATTTAAGAATCTTATAATCGTAAGATTATACCATCCAGATCAAGATTTTGCAAATTGCTAAAACAAAGTTAGTACTCCACTACTCCCTCTATCTTATCTGAAGAGTCTTATTCTTAATAAGATGGAAGTGAACATGACTCTTTCAAATGAATATAAAATAGGGGCATACTATTTGCAATAATATTTTTACTATTCACAGTAATATTTTTCAGTGAAAAGTCTCTAATGCCCCTTAGGTCTTAAAAAAAAAAAATTATTTTCACTCTAATTATGGCCGATAGTCACAAGGATGATCCACAGGGGGGCGAGATTTTGGAAGAAAATACCCTAAGCCTAAAAAATAAAAAAAAATACCGCCCCTAGGAGGCGGTATTTTTGGCCATCATTGGAGGTATTTTTGGCCAAAAATATAGCCTGGGCGGTATTTTGGCCAGGCAGTATTTTTGGCCAAAATACCACCCCTAGGAGGCGGTATTTTTGGCCAAATACCGCCCCAGCATTGGCGGTATTTTGCCAAGAATAGGGTTTTTTTTTTCTTTTTTTTAGTGCAAGAACATTTTTCGGGGCACTGCCCCGAACCCTGCCAACTCACCGCGGAGTTGAATCCGCGAAAGCTGTGATTAAATTAAGTTGGCTTTGATATCATGTTAGAATTTGAGAAAAGAAGATGAAGAACATGAAGAATCTTAAAAAACCTTGGTTACTGCAAATAACAATTCCAGACAATGTTTTATTTGTTAAAAACCCAATTTTATGTAAAAAAAATTTGTATAGATTGTTTACTTATCGTGTAATATGGATCGTCCTCGTAACTATCGGCCATAATTAGAGTGAAAAGGATTATTATTAATTTTTTAAGACCTAAAGAGTATTATAGACTTTTCACAAAAAAATGTTACTATAAATAGTAAAAATGTTACTGCAAATAACAATTTCGATAAAATAGTTATCAAGTAGAAAATTTAGGAAAGAGGAGGGAGCTAGGCACTGTGTAATTGGCGTTTGAGTTCACGCGGAGGAGGAGTGGTGAAATAATTTCAGTCTATAAACACTCATGAAACATGCGTAGTAGATAAAGGTAAAAGAAAGACGAGGTTACTTTTCTTAGGAAAAAACAGATGAAAGGTGAAAAAGGTGTAGATTAGATGTCGGTAAAAAGGATGGCCCATTCAGACACAGAAGCAACGTCAAAATTCACGCAATTGTCTGCACTCCAGACTCAGAAGAAAGAAAGAAAAAAACCCTCATCACCATTTACTACTACTACTAATAAATTAACCTTAAAATAGTCCCCCAAAAAAAAAAAAAGTGGGCATTAGTACAGAAATGGTGAGCCATGGCGAT
Source organism: Leptodermis oblonga (assembly GCA_016801395.1). Taxonomy (NCBI): domain Eukaryota; kingdom Viridiplantae; phylum Streptophyta; class Magnoliopsida; order Gentianales; family Rubiaceae; genus Leptodermis; species Leptodermis oblonga. Next base: position 3,480,028 of record CM028751.1, on the reverse strand, counting down.
CCAACAGCTTCAACCTCAAATTTCATCATACTATATAGTAGTACAGATACTAATGACTCTATTAATTGAAGTTAAAAATGAACAATAATATTAAAACCATATATACTGCTCCAAAATCGCATCGATGGGAATACCTCAAATCATCATTAGTACTTCAGATTTGACAAAAACAGCCATTTCAACATGAGAAGAAGCAAGAAGAGGGTTTTCTCACCTCCACAACACACAGCTACCACTCTAGCTCAAATATTGAATGAATGATCTATCTTCTCCTGCGTGCATGCATGCACCATGCAGACCCTTTCCTGTTCAAAAAAATAAAGTTAAAGCCGGCATTTTAATTAGGAAAATACTATTCCATCCATGGCCATCAAACGTTGGATCTTTTAATTTTCACACTTGGGGTAGCTAAAAAGTATGATTGAAATTAGGCTTATACGGGTGAGTATAAAATCAAAGGCGTGATCGTGGAGGGGCCCCTACACCCCCCCCCACCCTCGTATATGCTTTACTTCTCATGCTGCCAAAGGCCGCTTTATATTTTATTCTCAAAGTTCTCTGCATGTGTTGGATGCTATAGTATCTGGACTGCAGAAAATTCATGCTGCTTTTGCAACTTGAAGCCACTTTCACTTCAGCCTGTACCTCAAAACATCATTTCATTAAGGATCACTTCTACTACTACTTCTACTTACACACGTTCCAACTTTATTCCTTTCCCATGGCTAATTATATGTATTCAGTGTTCCTACTCAATCGATCTTCACAATACAATAGAAACTAAAATAAGATATATGAATCATATCTCGCCATCATATTCAAAATTAAAGAACCACGTACTTTGTGAATGCTAATGGGAATTATCCACAAGCGGTAACAGAATGAAGACACCATTAATCACGGGAGGGTCCCCATAAAGAAAAGTTAGTAGGCCATTTCCTCATGTGGCGCATCAAGGGGGAGACACAAACACTGAAAGTTATATATGCCTGGAAACTATTCAAGGTACGTTTAATTAAGAGCACTTATTGGAAAAGATACTTCATTATTAACCCTTGACACAGATACTTTAAACAAAAAACTTTACTACAGATCCCGAAGCGCATGAGACTTTACTAAAGCACTTTCACAAAGAGGCTTCCTTCCTGTAACAGTATTATATGTGTACAAAGCAAATTTTAGAGACTACTTTTACCTCATCAGCATATTAACAATGTCCTCGAGATAAACAAACAAACTAGCTAAAATTAATTCATGTAAACTGGTCAAAAAGTTGAGGATGTTCACTGCTCAACGAGTAAGAATATGGACCTAAACATGGAACTCACGGATGGATGGACTTTTTTTTATATATTTTTATTTCAAATGAAGCTAATAAAGTACTCAACTAAACATCAAATCCGAAAAGTTGGGCCTACAAATATCTAGGTAAGGGATTTTTAGAGTTGTTTTCACGTGGAGAAGAAGTTCACCATTGTCACGCAACTCTTACAACTTCTAAGTGATCGATTCTTCCAAGCTGCAAAAGATGTGACCTTCTAAAATTGTGCATATTAACATGATTATGGAATCAAAAAATTGCAGCTCATTTCCCAGTTTGAATGTGTTACCTATCTGTAAACTAAGCCTTGGGGACAACCTATAGATGCAACTTGGCAATACCTCAAATTAAGGACGTACTCAATTAGAACATGGTCTCCTCCTATAGATTCTAGAAAATATATACTCTCCGTTCCTAAATATATGATGTTTTAGTTTCTCAAATTTTTTTCTGATATTCCACTGATTAAATCACAACCACTCGTCAACTTATGCTTTTATTTGTTCCTGTGGCTGCCTATATTGTGATGACCAAAATGCACAAAAATGCTGAGCCATTACCTCATATCTTTGGCCATCAAAAGAAGATCAAACAATTTGGTAAAAGTGGGCCTTAATGTACATGAAAAAAACACTTTATTTTTAGCACCATCTGTAATAACTAAATCACAAACTAGGAGTTAGAAAGCCAAGTATAAGGATCAGAGAGTGTACCTTCATTTTACGATTTTCGCATTCCAGGAGGAACCATATCCCCAAGCAGCCCTTCATCTGTAAATATCTGTCCAGTTGGTTTAGGTAGTGCATTGTTTGATTCTCCAGCTTGATCACCAGACATTTGAAATGGTTCTCTGATTCCAAGAGATCCTTGGGGGAATTGGGCTCGAGGATAGTAGAATTGAGAGGTTGAAGGTGCCATCAAGTGGCTCGCAAATGCACCTTCATGACTAATGAGACCACTCCTAGGGAATCCCACTGTGTGGTGGCAGTGTTGCCCTTCATATGTGGTGATCACAACTGTGGGATCTTCAGAGGAGCGTTCCACTCTTTTTTTCACGGTGCATTTGCTGTTAGTACAACGGTAGTAGCTCCTGCAAATCAAAGTGAACCTCCACATTTAAGACTAGCTAAGACACTTTTCAAATTTGCTCAATTCATTCACCAAGGAGAATGAGATTATGGAAATTTTGGACATTCTTCATAGTGAAGCCAAATAATAATCATATGTACATACTAAATGGAAGTAAACAAAAATCAATATGCACGCTCGATCTATATAATCTCTTGCTGGAATAAGCAATAAATGACTTCCCAGACGTGGAAACAAAATTAGTTGATGATGAATTATTCAACTGTTGCAGAAAAAAAGTGGCAAATTAATTTTCTCCCACAATTTTTTTTTTCCCGGTACACAATCATTGTCAAATTAATACTGCATCACCAATTAGCTCTCGCTATCAGACAAGAAAAGCATAACTTGCATTTCATATACTACTTCCACCCTCCTATTCATTCTAAATGGACTTTCCTGTTTCAAAAGTGTCATTACCTTTCACAAATGTCTAAAACAACACTTATTGTGAAACCCTACCGGCCTACGCAATTAATGCAAATAAAAGATGATTTAACTAAAAACTGCAGCTAGTACTAAGAGAGATGCTTGTATTAAACTTATTATGAAGTGGAAAAATCAATGATACACTTATTTACCTCGGAAATGGACTATTTTTAACAGCCTTTTGTCCATATTTCCGCCATCTATAGCCATCTTCAAGGTGATCAACTTCACTTTTCGTCATGAATGCAAACCGGGGCTGCCTGACTCTCTTCTGGCCCTTTTTCTTAACCTTGCTTCTGTGGAATGATCAGCACAAAGCATCACAGAGAAATTCCTTTTTAAAAAATTAATAAGGAACTGAAAGAAAAAAAAAAAAAGAAAAAGAAGGGGCATATGCTGAAGGAAAACAACATAAACCAAAAAAAGAAACCCTGAAAGTAATTATTTTTTGGACAAATGAATGAAAAACTAATTCCAAATGTCGATCGTGAATATTACATAAAATGAAACCCTTGCCTTGAAGATGTATGGTATTAGCATGAGTTCGAATTTTTGGGATGCAAGAGTAAAACAAATATATTAAAAAATATATGGTATCACTAACCCCAGCAGCTAGCTATATATCACTCCAAATTTCCAAGTACTACCATATGTTCGAAATTCACTGTCCACTATTTCTCTAATTCAAATATTGTGCGCACATCAGATATATAGAGGCGTGCCAAAATCTTTTTCTATCAATTACATATGCAAAAAAATGTCACAAAGTGAAAAAATTGATCCGTAAAGAGTTATTCCTACTTTTTGGACCTCTATATATGGTTAAAATTCTGACCTAAATCTTGCAGAGAAGATACGCTGGACCATATCAAAAAATTTGTCCCAAGCCTACTAACACTAGAACTTCTCTTTTTCTTTTTAACTTAACCTACATGAGTGTTAAAGGATCAATAACCTCAAAATTTTCCGATTCAATCTCAATGAAGTTACATACTTCGTCAATAATTAAATACTAAAACATGAATGTGGAGGGTTCGAACTTTGGATTAAAAGAAAAAAAAAAAAAAAACTAAAAAACTGAAACAAGAAATTTCTTATTCTAGACTAATTAAATTATCAGTTGTAAGAATGATGAACCTCAAACAGTACCAATTCTGTCCTTGACATTTCAAGCATCTCATAATTCTTAAAAAAATGCTTCATATCACACTGCACACATTCATACCCCCCCCCCCCCCCCCCCCCCCCCCCACACACACACACACACATATATATATATATATATTACGTATATTGAGCATTGCACTTTTTAAATGAACATGACGAATAGTATTATTCCTTTTTTTTCGTCTGCCATTACAGTTATTCAGACGTATTTATATGCACTATAGTAATAATTAATCTTAATTAAGTACGTCTACATATGCTCCTAGAAAAAATTTAAAACGTAAAATGTGAGTTAGCTCCGAAAATTTCCAAAAATTCCACATGGCATAATCTGTGTGGAACAGCTTCGATGAGATAATTATGCTTCTACTAGTACGGACACAGACGCGGAATGACTTTTATTTTTCAATTATTTAAAAATTTTATTGTTATTTTGTTTTTGTATGCAAGCGTGCTCAGACTTCAACTTCTACATGCATCTTCCTCGAAAGGTTCAAAAAAGATTTTTTAATTTTCCTTTTTCTTTTTCTTTTTCCAATTTGTACTTTCATTATAAGCCCTTGAAAATTGCAATTAATTACTAAACTAGTCCAAATCCGAAATGCAAAGATTAACGATCGATACTACGACACGCAACCCACACAAGCCACTCACGCTGTCTCAGTTGGCGGTATGTCGGTGGAGCCACCGGAGGTTGTCGTCGACTTATCCGGCTGATCCTCAGACGAACTCGACGACATCGTCTGCTGCGGCTCACCGTCAACCACCCCTGTCACCGTGGCTGCAGCCGCAATACCAGCAGATGCACACCCACTCATACTGGCACAAATACTAGTAGTACTAGCCGTAACAACAGTTGTACTTCCAGAAGCATAGTAATTACCATCATTCCCCGTCAAATCCGATTCCACCATCCGACAAAACTCGCCTCCGCTGGACTCCGCTGCCGAGTGAGTAGTCGTAGTCGGAGGAAGATTCCACCCGAACTCGCTGAGTATGTTGCTTTCTCTATCATTTCCAGTTCCGAAGAAAAAACCACCGCCGTCGCCGTCGCTGAGTAGTGCTGCCCTCCAGCTCGCCAGATCCCCAACATCTACAGCATCTCTGCCGTCATCCATAAGTGACGGACGCCTGTAAGTAATCAGTGAGCTCGAATCGAATCGGAGCGGAGCAAAGGGAAGGAAGAGGTGATCGATCGAGCGAGCGAGCTAGGGTTTATAGCTTTTTGGGGTTTGGGGGGGTGGGGAAGTGAAGTTCAGTTGAGCTTGAGAAAAAGGACAGTGGAGAAGAGGATTAGAGAACGCGTAGGGAGGAAGGATTATAAATTTATAGATTTTAATTTTTAAATTAAATTTGGGGGGCGATTGGTTAATTTTGGAAAGATATGTCGCGTCAAAAAATGGGGGGAGGGAATAGAAAAAAGATAAGTTAGAAAAATCGCCGTCAACCTCTGAAATAGTGTACGGTCCCTGAGAGGCTGATATTTGTGCGCCCCATCACTTTTATACTCCCTTCACGCGCTCTTTATTTTCGGTGATGTGTACCTTTTTTTTTTTTTTTTTCCATTTATTTCTCTAACGGAAAAAGTAAGCATTCGATTAGATTGACCGTTTGACGATGCGCGTATTGAATGATGTTTATGATTTGTTGCGTTATCGAATATTTTCTTTGTAACTGTCGTTGGGGTTTAAAACAAGTGTAATGGTTATCAGAATTTAATAGAGATGTAACGGATATCAGTTTAAAATTTCTTGTAATGGACATTGAGTATTTACTCCTCTATATGACCAGTCCTAGCATTTAAAACTATTTATGTCCCCCTTTTTGTTATGTGACCAGATTCGGTAATTAATACCTGATTAACTCTATACGTTGATTCAATTGTTATGACTTCCGGGCTTCATACGTAGACTGGCTCTGATAACCTTGCTAATACCGGCTAATGACCTCTATGTTTGGCTTCCATGATCAATGCTTAGCATGATAGCTGTCAACTCTGTAACAGTAGCAAAAGACCTGCCTTTTTTCGTGTTACTGATTCAAGACATTTAAATCTTTATTAATGTTCTCTCTCCCTTTATCTGAGTTCTATGACTCTAGCTTAATTATGTGATTTTCCTCTTTCATTAACTCTAATAAATTAATACTTTTAACATTATTTCATTTATTTATTATCGGAAAAAATGCAAAAGTGGTCCACAATCTTTACCCCTGTTGCAAATGTAGTCCACAATCTTTAGTAAGTAGCAAATGTAGTCCACAATGTATCCATTTTGTTGCAATTTTAGTCCAAAAACGGAAAATTGACCTTGACTAACGGTCAACGGGTTTGACCATCTAAAACCACCCCACCCCTTCCTTCCAAAACCATTTCTCCACATCAGCACCACAATTCGCCACGTCACCCGCGCCACGTCACCTTCTGCTGAAAATGAAAGGAGAGGCTAAAAACTTCAAAATTTGCTCCACTGGGGTTTCGAACCTGTGACCTACCTTTCCTCTGCGCGCGCGAGAGACAACCACTAAGCTGCAGTCGTTTGTTTGTCTTTAGTTGCTGTTCCATTTAGTCATATAGAATCACACTTTTCTTTCATACTTTATACACAAGGCCGTATTAAGACTATCAAATTCCTTTCCATGCCGTCAAATTAATTAACTTATTTAATTAAAATTACTATTCTAACATTATTAAATAATGTCAAACATATAATTACCTCTAATATATTTTTAACTCTTTCAAAAATCTCATACGAATTAATTCAACATCAACTATAATATATTTTTAACTCTTCCCCTTCCATTAGGAATCTCCAAAAATGGAAGGGGAAGAGTTAAAAATATATTATAGTTGATGTTGAATTAATTCGTATGAGATTTTTGAAAGAGTTAAAAATATATATTAGAGGTAATTATATGTTTGACATTATTTAATAATGTTAGAATAGTAATTTTAATTAAATAAGTTAATTAATTTGACGGCATGGAAAGGAATTTGAAAGTCTTAATACGGCCTTGTGTATAAAGTATGAAAGAAAAGTGTGATTCTATATGACTAAATGGAACAGCAACTAAAGACAAACAAACGACTGCAGCTTAGTGGTTGTATCTCGCGCGCGCAGAGGAAAGGTCACAGGTTCGAAACCCCACTATAGCAAATTTTGAAGTTTTTAGCCTCTCCTTTCATTTTCAGCAGAAGGTGACGTGGCGCGGGTGACGTGGCGAATTGTGGTGCTGATGTGGAGAAATGGTTTTGGAAGGAAGGGGTGGGGTGGTTTTAGATGGTCAAACCCGGGTTTGACTGACGGTCAAACCCGTTGACCGTTAGTCAAGGTCAATTTTCCGTTTTTGGACTAAAATTACAACAAAATGGATACATTGTGGACTACATTTGCTACTTACTAAAGATTGTGGACTACATTTGCAACAGGGGTAAAGATTGTGGACCACTTTTGCATTTTTTCCATTTATTATCTCCCAAATCTCGCTGCCCATTTATTTCTAGCTTATCTTTGACTTCTCGGATACCCTGCAAGCCATCTTTGCTATTGTCTACGGAACCCGGTGAAATACTGGGACACAGTATTACTTATTTTATCATCACTTGATGGGTTTTTCTTTATTATTGAGCCAAGTCCAGTGACATACTCATTGTTGGACACACCACCTTCCATTAGAAAAATATATTTTTAAAAGTATTTTCTGTTTCATTAGAATAATCCATTTTCAAATGTTGTACACTTGTAGTCCTCGTACCCTTACCAATAATAATCATGTGTATTGTACAATTATCTCATATTTTAAAAAGTAAAGATATGAACGGAACAAATAATATCAAAATTTCTATTTTAAGTATTGTACATTGACATTCATAATAGATTGTATATTTTTCACAGTGAACTTTTAATGGAACAGGGAGAGTAGTATATTATACATCGAGTATTGAGTTTAAGATCTGATATATTGAATTTAGTTTTTGATTATTAAGAGTATATTATAATAACAAGTATCTTGTGTACATAGTAAATAAAACATAGATATCGAGTTTAGAGGTTAAAGTATCGTGTGTTAATATTGGTGGTCTCTTTGGCTCTAAACCCTCTATGAATAAGGGATGGAGAGTTCAAAGTCCAAAGTGGATGCTGATGTGAAATTACTTTTAAATTTTGGATGAAGCTTTAAATTTTAAAATTTTGAATTTGAATCTAAATGAGTAATTATTTTTAAAGAGAAACAGTTCTAAATTGAATGTAGCTATATATAGGTAGGGGTACGATCCAAATCATCCTAATAGTCCAATCAAAAGGATACGCCCCTCACGAAAAAGACATTTTCCCTTACGAGCTGTACGTGTGGAAGCAGTAATTCTAAATAACTTATTTCGTTATAATAGTCTATCTCAAAAAAAAAAATTTCGTTTTAATAGAATAGTTAATTTTTAATTTTTTTTTTGGTTCTTTTACTCTTATTAATAAAATAAAAAATATTAAATTAATTAATTTATGTGATATATCTTAACATGAACAATAAGTTATATATTAGTTAAAGTGGGCCTTTATAATGAAACGAATAGAGTACTTATTTATAAGTACTTTGTTAATTTAATGGGCAAAGGTGCAAAATTGCCCCTAACGTTTTCTGTTAGGGGCAATTTTGCCACTAACGTTTATTTTGGGGCAAAATTGCCCCTAACGTTTTCTGTTAGGGGCAATTTTGCCACTAACGTTTATTTTGGGGCAAAATTGCCCCTAACGTTTTCTGTTAGGGGCAAATTTACCCTTTAAATTTTTTTCAAATTACATTTACTTCCTCCAAAGTTTGTTTAAATAACAAATAGATATTTTAAGTTTTAAAAAATAACATTTTAGTCCCTTAACCATCCAAACTTTGAGTAAAATATTTTTATTTAATAAGAAAATACATTTAATACGAATAATAATTAATTATTATTGTTCCAAATAAAAATATTCATAAATATTTAAACTTTTAAAAATATTAATTTAAAATGCATATATATTTTTAAAAAACTGAAAAAATATTAAAAAAAACGAAAAAGAAAAAGAACAGCCCAGGCCGTGGCCTGGGCATGTTTTTTCATTTTTTTTTTTTTTTTTTGTTTTTAAATTTTTTACTTATAAATACATTTTAAATTAGTATTTTTTTTTAATTTAGACATTAATGAATATTATTTATTTAGGATTTTAAAAAACTGGAAAAAAAACCATAATAAAGGGAAGAAAAAAATTAAGGAAAAAAATCCTTAAAATACTATTGGGGTGGGGGTTAAACTTTTAAAAATATTAATTTAAAATGCATATATATTTTTAAAAAACTGAAAAAATATTTAAAAAAAAAAGAAAAAGAAAAAGAACAGCCCAGGCCGTGGCCTGGGCATGTTTTTTCATTTTTGTTTTTTTTTCTTTGTTTTTAAATTTTTTACTTATAAATACATTTTAAATTAGTATTTTTTTTTAATTTAGACATTAATGAATATTATTTATTTAGGATTTTAAAAAACTGGAAAAAAAACCATAATAAAGGGAAGAAAAAAATTAAGGAAAAAATCCTTAAAATACTATTGGGGTGGGGTGGGGAGAGAGAGAACTAATTTAAAATGTATTTATAAGTAAAAAATTTAAAAACAAAGAAAAAAAAACAAAAATGAAAAAACATGCCCAGGCCACGGCCTGGGGTGTTCTTTTTCTTTTTCTTTTTTTTTAAAATATTTTTTCAGTTTTTTAAAAATATATATGCATTTTAAATTAATATTTTTAAAAGTTTAGATATTTATGAATATTTTTATTTGAAACAATAATAATTAATTATTATTCGTATTAAATGTATTTTCTTATTAGATAAAAATATTTTACTCAAAGTTTGGATGGTTAAGGGACTAAAATGTTATTTTTTAAAACTTAAAATATCTATTTGTTATTTAAACAAACTTTGGAGGAGGTAAATGTAATTTGAAAAAAATTTAAAGGGTAAATTTGCCCCTAACAGAAAACGTTAGGGGCAATTTTGCCCCAAAATAAACGTTAGTGGCAAAATTGCCCCTAACAAAAAACGTTAGGGGCAATTTTGCTCCAAAATAAACGTTAGTGGCAAAATTGCCCCTAACAGAAAACGTTAGGGGCAATTTTGCACCTTTGCCCTTAATTTAATTGTAGATTACCTTTAATTAAGGTAAGAAATGGTCAATTTTAGTGAAAAGTTTGCCATTAGGTAAGTTAATTAAGGTGGAAAGAAGGGACCATTGACTCCATTGACTTACGACAAGTCTAGAAGCTCTCGTTGTCAAATGACCGAGCTTGCTTTAAAGTTGGATTAGTAGGCCTTGTGTGTAATGCATCTGAAAACATGTATTTCTAATTTTATAATACTTTTTCGTTATTCTCAATAAGCTTTTTTATATTTTCAACACACTTTTTTACATTCTCAATAAATTTTTTAATATTATAAAATTAAAATAATTATCAAAACATGATTTTGAGAATCATACCACACAGGGCCAGTACTCTTTATCTATGAACTCTCCAATCTTGAAAAGACAATAAATTAATTAGACTATGTATAATCATCCTATTTTCTTTGGTTTAAATGTATTAATAATATCAAAGTTCCTTCAAAATACACAAATAATACTAATAAAATTTAAAATAAATGGATATTCATACATAACATTTACAAGTAGCAATTACTCTAAAAAAAGTCCGTGATATAACTGTATATAAGTCACGAGATACAACTTCAAAGTCGACTCTCTTCGAATAGAACAAATCAAATACTATTTAAAACATACTAGTATACACATTAGTCCTACTCAAACTCATTGTCATTAAAGACATATTATTACACACTTTAAAAGTTTGCTTATGGCCTCGAGTATGAAAACCCGATTAAAATATGGGTAAAACTGCATTGCCGTTACAAAATTATTAGTAAATAATTTGATAATTACCCTTGCATTATCAAATGACTGAAAATTTTCGAAACTAATAAACTATAGTCTTTCTCCATCTTGGTATTAGAGAAAGCATATATCTTAATGTATAGCCATCAAAATTCTCAAGGAATAAGGGTAGCCCTTAAAAGCACCAATAACATGAGCTCCTAATTACATACTAACCACTAATTATGGTCACACTAATCTAGTATAAGTGAAAGTACAAGTACATTTGTCTTCTAGTTATTAGTTATTAGTGTATTTTTAATTTAATCCTCTTTAATTAATTTATTAAACTAAAATAAAAAGCATTTGATGTAAAAGATGGATTTTTCGCTGCATGCATGCACATTCTTCTCTCTTTGGGAATTTTATTTTTATTTTATTTTTTTGGTTAACTTTTTATTAGAGTATTCCGTGCTGGCCCAAGACCCGATGCTAGTGCAGTTCGGCCTGAATTTGGTAGTATCTAGGTTCCTCATCAGAACCACACACCCACCTGATTCACCATCTTTTCCACTTTTTGTTCCACATAGATTGAGTCTTCCGTCAAACGGTCTGATAGTTTAATGGTGACATATTTGCTATTAAAATCAATATGTGCATTTTTAGTAATAATAGATGCATTAAAGATTAAAATTGATATGTATATTTAATTTTTTCATTATAGATTATACGTTTATTTTTGAAAACGATATTTGTTGTTATTTTAACATAATAAAGATACATCAATAACTAAAAGTGACACATCAGAGTTTTATGGGACAATGTAAAGAGAGTAGTTTAATTTAATTAGTTGGCTTTTGATTAGGGGTGGTAATTCGTGTCGTGTCCGGGTTATCGGGTTCGGGTTAGCGGGTTAATGTGTCGACACCCTCAACCATAACCTAACCCGTTTAATTATTCGTGTCAACCCATTTAACCTGCGAACATTTCGTGTTCATGTCTTGTTTTCGTGTTGTAGTATAAATTTCTCGTGTCTGGTTCGGGTTGATGGGTTAGCGTGTCAACTTTCTCAAACCTAACCTTACCAGTTTAATTATTCGTGTTATTCGGGTCGACCCATATAACCTGCGAACCCGCTAAGGCTCAACCCTAACCCGTTTATACCGTGTCGATTTCGTATCGTGTTTTTGTGTTGCGTCAGAGATTGTCAACCCTACTTTTGATGGTTACTTGCTTACCTTTTCATTTTTCTTTCATGATTTTGGTTAATAGCTAAGGTTGGATGGAACCTGAGGTGAATTAAATTGAGCCCACAAGTGATGTTGATAACTTAACAAATTAAGCAATTAAGCAAAGTTGGTTCCACCCAATGTCTTGTAATTTCACTTAAATCTGTCAGGACCAGGACCTGGACCTATCTCTTTTACATACTTTATTAATTATTCAGATGCAACCAACAACAAATTCAAGCTGGAAATTGAAAAGTACTGGAAAATGATCGAGAAAGTGAAAATATAGATCGAATGATGTGACATTATATGGTAATTATATTTGTTAGTTTTAATTTTAGATGTCCAATAAATTAAATGACAAGTCAATCACTCTGAATTTTTGCCAAATATATCATTACTTTTCCCAAGTATTTTGGTTTTTCAAGAATATACATATAGTTTTGTAGTTTTGTGTGTAGAATATATATATACACAAAAAAAAAAAAAAAAGAAGTCAATTTGGCGGAATTGCCCTTTGATTATGTAGTTTTGTGAGTAGCACGTGACACTACTTATTGTATTGTATGTGGTAATGACAAATGATTAAGGGATCAAATAGTTCACGAAATGAAAATGGCCATCTTAAGAGGTGATCGACCGAAAAAATTAGTAGTCTATTGCTTGGATATACTTGTCTTTTGACACAATAGGCATGTGAATGTCACGTGACGGTAACACTGTTTGACGAATTCCATAAAATTCATACGCCAAGGGGACTAAAAAATTCACAAAGTAAATGTTGAAATAAACAAATTCGTTTTAGTAAGTTAGGGACTAAAAATACTAAGAGCCTACATATACATATACGACCAACCAATATATATTTTTATATATATATAATATATATATATAAATAAAATAAAAGTTTCGGAGTTATATATAGTATTAAAATTGTGGTTTATACGTTCGTGTCACGATTCCTAGAAGAGTTAGGGGACTGGTGCTGGTGGAGCTAGATGCTAGAGATTTTCCCTATCTGCCGGGTTCGTACTGCATAAAGCTATTGTAGTCTATGTATAGGTTGCATTTACATTTTTTTCATCACTGTAATCTAAGATAAGGCTCATTACACCCTCCTTAGTCTTTTAGGTTTTTTGCCTTGTTATTCTTTTAATAAAGGGTTCCTAATCCCCCAACCACTTAATCGGCTATTACCCAACAAAAAAAATTTTGTGATTTATTTGGATTAATTTTTAAAATATAAATTATTTAAAAATGTGTATTAAAAACGATGAAAAATGACGATCGAATATAAGCCGAGTAAGCCATTCCTCAACGAGTCAAGAACAAAAAAAAAAAAAAAAGAGAAAAAGAGAAAGAAAAAAGAGTTGTGATCAAGTTGTTGCAGCGGTCATTTGAGTGGCACCCAGCTAGCTTTAAGCATCTGGGCTGTGTGGAGCAATGATTTTTGTTGGCTCTATGGAAGTCATTTTACGCATCCGTTTTATTAATGAGTTTGCGTATTAATTTATGTTTGCTTCTGAGAAGGAAGAAGCTATGGCCGCCACAGACTTGGTCTTCCAGAATCACCACCTAATATACGTGTAGAATCTGACTCAGTCTAAAACCATATATGAAGGAAGGTGCATGGGAAATTTTGATGAGAAAAGTACAGCGTGAAAGTTCGCCAAAATTTGTATCAGACGTGTTTGGCAATTCGACAGATGGGCATACCGAGTTTAGTTTCTAAAGTATCACGTGTAATTTTTGTATAAAATTTAGGCGGTGTTGTATATATTTTTGAATTGTTAAAATATTGAGTTTAATTTTTAAAAGTATTATAATTATATTAAAACAACAAGTATTAGCGATAATAAAAATAAAATATGCGTATCAAATTTAAGGATTAAAGTATCGGTTATTAAATTCATACGGTCATATAATAGATTATAGAGTAAACGTCCGTACGTACATGGTTTAATTAAGTTGATCATTAGGGAATCCTAGATATAGGATATAAAAAATAATATATATCCAAAATAATATCAAAGAGATTAACGCACAGCGGAATAAAACTTCTTTGTAATAACGAACAATAAACAAACTCGCACGCACACAATCTGTACGGCGCACCTAAGCCGAAGCTTGGTCGAGAAACAACCCGAAGGCTATTCAGTTTCTCCCTAACAATCTCTGTAAATCTCTGTGATCTCTTTGTAATTACAATGATCACCCAATGCCTTTATTTATAGGCTAAACTATTCCTGAATCCTACCATTAATCTGATTCAGAACTATTTCCTAAAATAAATAGGATACCCAAAACAAACACTAAACCAAATAGGAAATAGACAAATAACAAATCATACTACAATTATAATTACCTAATTAGTAAATACAAGTTTGGTTTAATTAATTCCAACTCTAGAACTAGACGTACGTACGTATTCTTCTATAAAGTGGTGCGTTTGCCGCGTGAGAATGAAAATGGAGTATCCCGTGTACGAAAATAGATAAATTTCTCATTAGAAAAAATATTAGTTTGCCTTCTAAACGATATAGTAATTTAAATTAGTAAATTTTTAAATGTATCAGCGTAGAAATTTTAATCTTATAAATCAAATCAGATATCTATCCTTTAAATTTTAATCTTATAAATCAAATCAGATATTTATTCTTCATTCGTGTAGAATATAAAAACAATATATATCCAAAATAATGTAAAGAGATTAACGCACAGTGGAATAAAACTTATTTGTAATAATGAACAATAAACAAACCCTCACGCACACAATCTGTGCGGCGCACCTAAGCCGAAACTTGGTCGAGAAAACCCGAAGGCTATTCAGTTTCTCCTGTATCTCTTTGTTTTTCTTTGTCTTTCTCTGTGTTTACAATGATCACCCAATGCGTCTATTTATAGGCTTAAACTATCCCTGAATCCTACCATTAATCTGATTCAGAACTATTTCCTAAAACAATTAGGTTACCCAAAACAAATACTAAACCAAATAGGAAATAGACAAATAACAAATCCTACTACAATTATAATTAACTAATTAGTAAATACAAGTTTGGTTTAATTAATTCCAACATAGCCTCCCTTAAACCAAACTTGAATCAAAGCAGGTCCATCGCTATCACGGGCTTGAATCTCCATTGATATCTCTTTTGCAGTGTAGACAACATGCAACACCACCTTGTAGTAGTTCTCTACCTCTACTTTCAAACTCATTGTAAAGACACCTTTGTATGTTCCATGGATCTTCTATGGAAACTCCTCTTTAGCGAAGAATTTATTCATATCTACCCATTTTTCTTCATCCGAGTTCATCTACTCATCAACCTTGTAATCAACCTTGCAAATTTCAATAACAACCTCGCAAATTCGAGGAATTTCCTTCAAATTTGATTTGAATATAAACTTGTATTTTGAGCACATCTTGTCAAATTTCCCAACTTGATCAAATAATTCACTGATATCTATCCATTCATCTTTAGAACAGAGCTTTCCGTCGACATTACTAATCTTATCAATGCCGTCAAACCTAACAATGTCCTTGCAAACCCAAGGCTCCACTGTCACATTTTTAACCTGGTCGGACACTCCACCAAATAAGGAATCGACTTTATTGCAGTTGATCTGCTCCAATTCAACAGAGCTTTCAACCATCCCATGATCTATGTGATCATCAATTTCAATATTTTGCTCTTGTTCAGTGAGACAAACAATCTCTTCTTCTTTGACCAAATTAATACCTTCAGTGCCTTCATCCACATTCTTGACACAATCTAGTTCATTGATTCTTTCACTTTCTTCATTCACAATTCTTGAAGCAATTTTTTCGAATACATGCTCTTGTAACTCATTGATCACTAACTGCTTGATATTAATCTTTATTTCTCAAAGAAAATATGCTGGTGATATTTTGAAGATATTCAAGATGGATGGTGCTAATTTGATCATGACTCCAGCTGAAGAAAGGTTGAGGTTGACGAAGGAAGGCACTGGGAATTATGTGGATCCAACATACTTTAAGAGTATGGTTAGTAGTTTGAGATACTTGACTTCTACAAGGCCAGATATAAATTTCAGTGTTGGATTGATAAGCAGATTCATGGAGAATCCCTGTCAGTCGCATTTGCAGGCTGCAAAGAGAATATTGAGGTACATTAAGGGTACTCAAGGAGATGGTATTCTGTATCCGAGAGGTGAACCTGTAAAGCTTCTGGGGTATACTGACAGCGATTGAGCAGGTGATACAGTTGAAAGGAAAAGCACTTCTGGGTATGCTTTCTTCATTGGTTCTGGTGTGTTTTCTTGGAGCTCAAAGAAACAACCAGTGATAGCATTGTCTACTGCTGAGGTTGAGTATATTGCAACTTCTAATTGTGCTACTCAAACAATTTGGTTGAGAAGGATGCTGGGTTTCCTTCAACATAAAGAGGATGGTCCGACTACGGTGTTGTGTGATAGCAAGTCGGCAATTGAGCTGACAAAACATCCAGTCTTTCATGGTCGCAGTAAACATATTGATATCAAGTATCACTTTATTCGTGATTTGGTTAATGAGAAGGAGATCGTTGTTGATTACTGCAAGACTGAAGATCAAGTAGCGGACATTTTCACCAAGGCATTGAAGTTCGAGATCTTTGCAAAATTGAAGAAGATGCTCGGTATGGCTAACGGCGCGAACTTAGTTTAAGGGAGGCTATGTAGAATAATTAAACTAAGTTTCCTATTAATTTCTATTTCCTATTCGGTTAATTTCCTGTTCGTTTGTTTCCTGTCTGGTTTCGTATTTGTTTTAGGAAACCTAATTGTTTTAGGAAATAGTTGCAATCTGAATCAGTGTAGGATTCAGGGATAGTTTAGCCTATAAATATATGCATTGGGTTGCCATTGTAAACACAAAGAAAAACATAAAAAATACAAAGATTAAAGCCTTGCGGCTGTAAAAATAATATATATCCAAATAATAATATAAAAGAGAGATTAACGCACAGCGGAATAAAACTTCTTTGTACTAATGAACAATAAACAAACCCGCACGCACACAATCTGTGCGGCGCACCTAAGCCGAACCTTGGTCGAGAAACAACCCGAAGGCTATTCAGTTTCTCCTATATCTTTTTGTTTTTCTTTGTCTTTCTCTGTGTTTACAATGATCACCCAATGCCTCTATTTATATGCTTAAACTATCTCTAAATCCTACCATTAATCTGATTCAGAACTATTTCCTAAAATAATTAGGTTACCCAAAACAAATACTAAACCAAATAGGAAATAGACAAATAACAAATCCTACTATAATTATAATTAACTAATTAGTAAATACAAGTTTGGTTTAATTAATTCCAACAATTTACGCTCGGCAAACGCTTACCTAGTACATGCATATATAGTTAATCACCAACGTGGGAGCCCTTTGTCCATTAATATTAAACCCATCAAAATGTACCCCGTTGAAAAGACACACACGTGGCTTTGAAAAACTGATACATCATGTTCTTACCAAATCAATTAAAGCATTGTACTCTAGCTATATATAAATCGCGGATTAAATATTGGAATTTAACAAATAATTTACTAGGATTTCTCGGCCTCGGATCAATCTAGTAATTATAGAAAAATGCAATGTAAAAAAAAATATAATAAATAAAGCATCTGTGAGGTGGACATTTGGTTGTATATGCATTAGCGAATCTCTTTTATTGTATTGTATTTTTTTGTTTTGTCAAAAATTAGCATTAATCTAGCATCAAATAGCAATTCAATTTGTAAATGAATTAACTTTCACCACTCTAATGTATCGAGCTTGTATCGTATTTTGTAGCTTATTGAAAATTGTCACCATCATTTGGAAATTTTATTAAGTTATGGCATAAATATTCCACGGAGTGAGTGTTCTTCTAGGGGGAGAACAAATGCACAGTACTAGTAATTATCCATCATTAATTTCGGCACCACCCAAGTTGTCCAATTTGCAATTTTTTAAACTTTATTTTATTTTATTCATTATTATATATATTTTTGGAGTGGGTAATGTTTCTTTATCACTTTTCACTTGTTTTTTTTTCTTTATTTCTTCTTCTTCTTTTGTAATATTCATTTTCATTGCAAAATTTTTTATTATTAACTATTTTCTAAAAACATAACATTATTATTACATCATCATATTATCACTGTTGTAACACTGGCTACGGTTCCTATAACTAACTCGATTCTCTATTTATTTCAAATATCGAAGGGAGTGACGAAGTGGGGAGCCTATGCAAAGTCATGTGAACTTGCACTTTAAATTGACAGAAATGAGGAATCGAACCCCAACTTTTGAATGACTCATTATGCGTCACAGTCGATGAACACTAACTCATTCCTAAATCCTCTTGAATTAGAGTGAAATTACGAAATAAACACAAATTCAAACCTCCAGATTTGTTATTTATGATTTATGAATTATGAATGAGAAATAATCAAATATGCAATGAAGTGGAAGCGTGTGAGTGGAAATGGAAAAGAAAGAATCTTATGTTCACACAATAGCCTAACTTAGGCCCCAAGCAAGCCACGTCATTCTTCAACTCAACCACATGTGATCACCCACCCCCTAATTATTCATCATTTCTTTAATAAATTATTTAATTAGGCTACACTATGTTTAGCGTACTGTGGGGGGTGCCCAAGCTAGCTAACCTATATTGGCATGTGTATCACCAACTTGGATCATTTTTGTCCACCCACACTATTTTAACGACGGAGCGAAAATTCAAAATGAAATTATAGAGTGATTGCCGCAACATCATGTGTTTGGGAGAAAAATTGTAGGCCGTTCACTCAAAATGTGTTTGGAAAACATATTTCAAACACATTTTGAGTGTGGGGCCTATATTTTTTTTCCCAAAAATATGTTTACAAATCTCTTTCACACAGGGCCTTTTACTCTTTCAAATCCTTTCCCATTTATGATCATCTACGTGTTCAACTGTTGATCAGTATCATCTCATGTCGTTTCAAATTAGCTATTTTAGGTGTTGTACCTTAACATCTATTATAAGTTGTACATTAGTGAAAGTGAGGTCTTCTAATTAAACGAAAAGAGTATAATGTTACTATAAAAAACAAACATTAAAAAATTGAAAATGTAAACAAATTCTAAACCAAAATTATTGGAGTCTCCCACAAGGTTACAACTTACGCCACCTTGCTCATTTACCCCACCAATGAGGTAAGTAGGAAGACTACAAAAGGCAACAGAGGGAAAAGTATATAACGACACAAACTATAAATAATATAGGAACGAGTCGGTGTCTGATAGTTGTGACGCATAGAGATTTACCCAAATATCAGGTGTTCGATTCCTACATATGTAATTTTTATCCCGGCAAGTTCACTTTATTTACAGTGCAGACGCCAGATGTACAGAATTCTACAGAAGGCTCTCTAACTTCCACTACTACAAAAAGGGGCTCTAATGGCGGTTATTTAGCACATTTAACGACGGTTTTTGTCCATTTTGAACCGCCATCTATTCGGCAGCCGTAGAAAGGTTACGGACTTTCTACGGCAGTTGGGAACCGCCATAGAAAGGTTGGACTTTCTACTGTGGTTCGGTTGTGAACCGCCGTAGAAAGGACTTTCTATGGCGGTTATCTTCAAAACCGCCGTAGAAAGTAGACTACTTTCTACGGCAGTTTTGAAGATAACCGCCGTCTACTTTCTACGGCGGTTTTGAAGATAACCGCCGTAGAAAGTACCAAATTTAAAAAAAAAAAATTTAATATTCATTTTTTTATCTCTAAATTCAAAAATATATATCAAAAACAGCAAGAACATCTGTAGAAAGTTTTTGATATATATATATTTCAACTTTATTCAAAATATATATATATATATATCAAAAACTTCCATGCTAATAAACCGAACAACCACCAAACTTCACAAAATTTTTGCGTGCATCCATCAAATTCTAATTAATTTAATCATTAACAGCAAGAACAATACAATAACCACCGATTTAACACTAATCAAACCCGAATTTAATCATTCATCATCTCACCAAACCCGAATTTAATACTAATAATAAACCCTAGGCCAATCACGATAATCAAGTAACAATAAAATTTGTAAAGGTTAAATAAAGTTGAAACTATTCGACATTACCTTTTTTATGATTTGAAACCCACAACAAGGACCGATTGTGGTGAAATTATGATGGGGGATTAACTCCAAGTGGTGGGTGATGGCTGATTAAGAAACCATCTCCGGAGTTGGGTGACGGTGGATCTTGTTATCAACGTCACCGGAACAAACGGCTTCGGGGGAAGACAAAAGAAAAAACCGACGGAGAGAGGATGGGCTCTGGCAACGAGAGAACGCTTCAGTTTGCTGGAGATGGAAACATGGGAAAGCCGCGGCTGGCTGGAGATGGAAACAAAGGGAAACCCTTAAAATTCAAAAAAAAGTTACTTTCTATGGCGATTTAATAAAAACCGCCGTAGAAATGGACCTTCTACGGCGGTTGTAATTAAAACCGCCATAGAAAGTAACTTTCTATGGCGGTTATCAAGAAACCGCCATAGAAAGTAACTTTCTACGGCGGTTTTAATAACAACCGCCGTAGAAAGCCAGTTATTTTGAATTCCGGCCCGTTCCTCTATTCCTATTAATTTCTAATTTTTCTTTTTTTGTAAATTAACTCCCAAATTTTTTTAAATTTAATAATAAATATGTAATTTTCTATTTATCAATTTTTATAGTAAAATTCATCATATTTATTAATTATACAGCGGTTTCTATAAAACCGCCATAGAAACATACTTTCTACGGCAGTTCTATATAAAACCGCCGTAGAAAGTAGGGAACTTTCTGCGGCGGTTTTAGAAAACCGCCATAGAAAGTCCGTACTTTCTTTTTAATGGCGGTTTTGGTATTTCCGCCGTTAAAGCACCGCCGTAGAAAGTCATTTTTGTAGTAGTGTTCGGTCTTTCCTTTTCCACCACCATCGCTGCCTCCTAGGTAATAGTGTCGAGCTGAATAATTATTCTTTTTTATTATTATTACCCCAAAAATATTTTATTATAGGTTCAATTTGTTTGGACTCGCCAGTTTGCCTAGGCATAAGGCAACGGGAGAAAACATACGACAAAAGGAGAGAACAAACAAGATTTCATTTTAACTGAAATTCCCATTAAATTTACCGCTGTTGAGTTTTGATTTTCACTCTAAACAAACCTTGGTTAATTAATTAATTAAGTGACAAAAATCACTTAGAGCCACAAGATAGATGTCACCTAGGTTTTAGTAGCATCAATTTCTAAAGATTTAATCATTTCAAAATTTATAATGTTGTTTTTTCTATTTTGAAAATAAAAGTTTCATTCAGTCATGGCAATGAAACTCTTCCCGCCACGGTTAAGATACAAAGGTTCGGAAAATCTTCCAGCAACGCACTTCGACAAGGAGTACATAGATCGAGCTTATATGGAAATACATGTGTCAAGATAATTTAAATCATATCGGGCCTAACCCCCTCACAACTCAAGATGGTGAAGCGCACACGTATGCGGTAAAACTTTGCTTCAAAACTTCTCGCGGCAAGGCGTGGTTTGGTCGATGATTGTCATATAGCTAAAACAAATTAATTATAACAAGTTACGTGTTTAAATAGAGGATTTAATTAATCTCTTCGATATCCCTTGATTTGTCTCATTAATTACGTGACAAAATCAAATTAAAATTTAATAGACTGGGATTATCAATTAACGTATCCATCATATCAGAGTATTGTATGGTTGATTTTTCTTTATTTCAAAGAAATTATTAGTGTTTGCTTTCAGATCTACGTCATTGTCACAGTTGGTTTTTTACCAGTATCAATTTTACTGTTTACCAGTACTAATTAATTAGTTTAAATTACTAATTAACGCTTAATATTGGTGATTAGGCAACATCATAATTCATATGGTACTGGAGTTGACATTAATTTTTCAACTACTCCCCAAGAGTCTAGTCAATCACGTGCCCGATTGATTAAGCCATTAAGGTAGGTAAAATTATTTTTATTTTTATTTTTATTTTGGGTTTTTATATTTACTTCAAAATACTTATATTTACAGTTACAATCATTTTTATTTTTATTTTAACTGTTATTGATACTTCTTCTGTAATTTAATTATACTACTGATAAATACTACTCCCTCCGTTCTATTAGAATGACCCATCTTGACAAAAGTACAACTTATGATGAATGTCAAAGTACAACGGCTAAAATAGTTAATTTGACATCATTTATATCTTTACTTTTTTAGTATGGATAAATTATGAACCACGCATGATTATGGGTAGAAGGTGTAAAAAAAATTGAAAGAGGACTCTTCTGATAGAACAAAAAATAATTTTTAAGACATACACTTCTAATGGAACGGAAGAAGTAAATTAATATTCATGTAAATTTCGGTATCTCACATAATGTAGTATTAATGGAAGGGTTTTAGACTTACTTTAAAAACTCTTCTTAATATCTGCGTAAAGAGTTAAAATGCTTTATAAGCGTACAATGTATAGCGCTTTCAAGAGAATGTCAGTTGGTGTAGTGGAACAATATTGTTTTATTAGCTTAAGATGTTAATCTTTGATATGACCCGAAAGTTTAAATTAAACCTAGCACGTTATAAATTATAACTGATTTGTCAATTTAAAACACGACTAGCAGGTTAATTACTAAAAGAGGATGAAAACAAATGGATCCAAAGGTAGGAAAGCTCCGGCCGACAAGAAACTAAAAGACGTGATGAGAGATTGATCGCAAGTGACAAATGGAAGTGGGGGCAAAGCACATAATGGAATCGTTCCCAGAAACACTGAACCTTTCTCATTAAGCTATGTTCTTTTCTGGTTTGTATTGGGGAAATTTTAATTTTTTTTTGGAAATTTTTTAGAAGGAAGTTTCTTTTGAGAATTTGTGTAAGTGAGAGATAAAAAAATTTAATAATTGTGTTATTTTTTAAATTTATGTGAGTAGATATTTAGAGGGAATTTTTAAATTTTAATTTTGAATTCTTAGGAAAATGAAGTTGTTTCTTCATGTAAAGTTTTGAAAGAAAAAAGTGATACTTTTTGGTACATTTTTTCTTTTTAAAGTACTGAAATTCGCTCAATCACGATTGATACTTTTTAATTTTATTTGATAATATTTTGCCCACTTTGAACACCTATTAGGTACACTTTCACAGACACTCCATATATTTCTTTATGTTAAGTTTGAAATAATGTTTAAAACTTAGTTTTGGAAAAATAATTTTATAATTAGTTTTCATTATGAGTAATGATACACTCCTTAACTAATCTCCTCAACTTTCTCATAGCAAGTGAAATGTCATGCATTCATTGATCAATAATGTAGTATTAATAATTATTTTATAAAAGTGTAGCCAATGAATGCATGACACCTCACTTGTTACAAGAAAGTTAAGGAGATTAGTTGAGAAGTGTATCATTACTCTTTCATTATTTCTAATACAATTTTTTACCTATATATTTTTACATTTTTAAAATACTTTTTACATTATAAAATTATTTTTTCAAAACCAGGTTGCAAATATTGTTTTAAACCAAACATAAAGAATAGGCCCGTAAAAGAAGTGGTCATGGCTCGCTCGTGATTCTTGAACAACCTCCATTTGTTTTCCCCTTTGGAAAACCCATGAAAAGGACACCTTCGATCGATCACAATTGCCTTAATTAATTAATTAATTAAAGATTTTGATTGATTTGTAGTGTTATCAAGTGGTCATTATTGTCATTCGTGGGACTCTTGATCCATCATTATGAACTTTTATTTTACTTTATTTTGATTCTCGGATCGGGTTAATTTGAAAATTCGAATTTGACAAATAAAAAAATAATAAACATTTCCTATGTTTTATTAAAAGAATTTAGTCTTGAAAATGTACAATTTTATATAAGTTGGATGAGACATCATTCCAAATAAGTAATTTATTATTAATTTTTTTTCACTAATCTCTTTACTTTACAGATGTTAGTTAATTTGTGAATCATACATAATTATATTAGTAAAAATATGTGAAGTAAAAGAAAAGAAAAATTAGGGTTATTCTAATAGAATAGAAGAAAAGAAGTTAGAAACTGGATTCTTCTAATAAAACAAACGGAATAATGTTTATGATGTTTTTTCTTTAAAAAACAAAAAGCCTATTAGCCATCGAACTTTTAACTGATTGTAGCTTTGAAATGATGTGGAGGCAAATTGCCATTGAATTATACCACGTCATTAGTTTGTCATTATCAAATTATTGAAACGATTAGTTAGAAACTCTTGTACTAATCAATTATATTGAACTCTTATCCTAATATTGAAATGACGAATTCAAATTCTTTTCATAAATTTGGTTAGGTGTACAACTTTAATTTAAAACATGAAAATTTTGAAAGATAAAAGTATTAGACAAAGAAATTTTAAAAAAAACAGGTAAAAAGATTCACTAATTAGTTAGGGGTAGCAATTTGTGTCGTGTCTGGGTTATCGGGTTGGGTTTGGCGAGTTACAGCGTCGACACCCCTCAACCATAAATTTACCCATTTAATTATTTGTGTTATTTGTGTCGACGAATTTAACCCACGAACATTATGGGTTTGCGTCGTATTTTCGTGTTGTAATACAAATTACTCGTGTTTTGTTCGGGTTTGTGGGTTAACGTGTCAATATTTTCAACCCTAACATTATCTATTTAAATATTCGTGTCGAATCATTTAACCAGTTAACCCATCAAAATTCAACCCTAACCCGTTTATATCGTGTTGGGTTCGTCAGAAATTAAAATTACTAGCCCTACTAATTACCAATAATAATATTAACTTATTAATCCAATTATGTTTTAATATATAAATATATGGCCCAAATGAAGCATGTGTTTTTTGGGTCCAAAAAAAAAAGATTGAGCCCATCAAATGGGCCCAAATCAGCAAGGCAACATACTGCCCAAGAAAGGAACAAACATATTGGGCTTCCGAAGTCCAATTCCCTCTCGGAAGACCTAAATAGAACTTTCCAGAGGGAAAGCCAAAGAAAAGAGAAAATTACCAAAAAGTACAAATAAAAAAAGAATTTGATTTCAATTTACGCAATGGAATTGGAAAGGGGGACTTGGCAGCCAAGAAAGCCGACTTCTTAGACCTATATATACCCCCCACGACCCACCCACCCCTTTTCCCCTCACACACATTGCATTCTCGGTTTCTCACATCATTCAGAGAAGAGCGGCGAAGAAGATCTAGGCTCTGCTTCTTTGTTTTTCTCCCTTTTTCTTGGAGATTTCTCCCTTTTTCTTGGAGTTATAGTCTGTTTGTTTCGGAATCATTCATCGCATATCAATGGCTTGGACTCCTGCTAAGATCGTGTTGGCTGGTGGATTGGGTACTCTGGCCGCCTACACAGCTGGCAAAGTGTTGGTCACCGTTGCCGGAGAGATCGTCTATGGGTACGCAAGCGAAGTTTTCTTTTAATATTTAGTTTTCCTTTTTTGTTTTCTCTAGATTTGTGGTTTGGCTATGCATTATTATTTATTACCATTATTTTTTGGGGTTAATTTGGATTTTGATTTGTAACAGACCGAGTACAAGCAGTACTTTCGTGTACGACGGCCGGTGGGTTGGGAGGATCTGGCAGGGGAAGAAGGCGGCTGAGAAATAAGTGACGCCGCCGTGGAGAAGTGGCTGCTGGTGGCCCGATTTTGATGAGTTTGTTGTTCCATTCCGGCGTAGTTCAATTTTTCCGAGTTTCTTTTCTTTCTTTTATTTTTTTGACGGAATTTTGGCTGAGTTTCTTGAAGCAAACGGAATGTTCTTTGGCCTTTTGCCTTTTTGACTATGGTTTGTCACATTGCTGTCAAGCAATTTTGTAGGTTTTGATCAATTTCTCATGTAACTCCAAATTCTCATTAAATAAATACGTATATTAATTACTGGAGCAATTTAATTTTTACTCTATATATAATTTACATCAATAATTATTTATTTCAAATTTCATTACTATAAGATTTTGAAGTATGAAAAGAACATTCTAAATTTATACCCCTTAATAATCGGAAAATATTTGGTAATGTCTTTTTTTTTGTAATTAAGTTACCAAATAATGGCGTCCTATTTCAATCACATTTACGAAAGAAAAGAAACCAATTTATATTCTCTTTTTATTGTATATCTAATTTAAACAAATTTTTATGCTTTTGTTCTGATAAATTACGTATCTAAAAAGGTTTTTTTTTTCCCTGATAAATTACTCAGTAAAACGTGTAGTTTATTAACAAAATTTAAATAACTTTAATTATTAATAGCGTACAAAAAAAGCAAAAGTCTTCGTTTCTGAAAAACTGGCATGTTCAAACCCACCTCCTACACCACATGCACGTGCTATATATTATACATGTTCAACAACTCATTGATTGGGCTTATTCTCAAAATGTTTTTGATTTGATGGACTTACTAGCCCATCTAAGAGTTGTTTTTTTATTATTTTTATATTTGGAATAAATGAATGAAGCAAATTATTATAGGGACTCGCCTTGCTCTGCTTGCCTATTGTCTTGCTTTTCCCTAAAATTTACGCACTTTTGGGATTTGATCTTAGTCCCAAGAATCTCCATGTCTTCCTATTGCAATGTCTTTTGTAGTTTGTGAGAGCAATTTTCTAATGTTTGTAGTAGTATTTACAACTTTAGAAGTGATTTTCCAACCTTTCTAATTGCAACTACTATTAATTCGTAACATGTTTGAAAATAGAAACAACAATTTCTGTGACAACACGTTAAGGGGGAAAAAAAAAAAAAAAAAACTCAATAATTCATTTACGACTTGATACTATATTGAGAGGAACAAACGAATTGCCACCATTGAGAAAGTATTTGGTCTTTTCTTAGCATATATGGTGAGAGTGGTGGGGTAAAAAAAAAATATGAAAAATTGCAAACTCAAACGGTCAAAACTATATCAAACAAGTGGTGCAATAGTCCTAAATCTTCAAGAGCGGTTTTTTCGCGGCTCCTCTAATCTTCCCCTTTGAATGCTTCCCATCAAAATCCACCAGATTTCAGAGGACAATTTTGCAGCTGCATTCCTCAACAGCGATTTCTAGATTCTGTTATTGTTTTTTGGGCGCCGTAGAGAATTTTTAACAATTTTCTACGTACATAATTTGCAGTTTTCTTCTTTCTCCCTTGCAGATTAACATAATATAATCCAAGAATCTTGTTTTTTTTTTTTTTTTTTTTCCAATTTTGTGTCAGGTATGAACTTCCTGTGATAATCTTGAATGCAACCCTTTAATTTTTTGAAATTCTACCCCCTTTGATCTTTACGTACACTCATACATTTCTGGGATTAATGTTTTAGGAAGAATTTGATTTCCTGTTTTGCATTTTGATTATCTTCTGTTCATCATTGATTCCCAGATCGTAGATTTCATTCTTCCCCTGTTTCGCTGATGTTATAGTTCATACCTTCAATCTTCAAATTTTCATATTGGGTCTTTTTTCCAGGTGCAAATACAGTAGAAATTTTGCAGAAGATCACTTGGTTTTCGTGAAAAAAATGTTTGGTTTTATGAAAGGGAAGCCAGCGGCGGCTTCTGCAAACACTAGCCCTAATCACTCAAATGCCGAAACAACAAACAATAGTCAGTCGACTGTTACGCCAGGAAGAAGAACATCTTCCGAGCCAATGCTCAGTGTTCCAGATGACGATGACGATGATTATTTCGGAAGAGGGACACCTAGTAGGGATACTAAGAATAGGAACAAGAAAGACCTGGACAACATGTCTGTCCAAGAATTAGAGACTTATGCCGCGGATCAGGCCAAGCAGACGACAAAAACTGTCGACAATTGCCTGAGGATTGCGGAGGACATTCGAGAGGATGCGACTCGAACCCTTGACACATTGCACCAGCAAGGAGAGCAAATTAACAGGACTCATATGATGGCTGTAGATATGGACAAAGATCTAAGCAAGGTGTGGCATTAAATGTCTAGTTCCTTTTCTGACCATTTGGGGTCAGGGTCGGCTATATGAATCATATATCGTTGTAACATTTCAGGGTGAAAAGTTGTTGAATAATCTTGGAGGGATGTTTTCGATGCCATGGAAGCCCAAAAAGACCCGGGAGATCAATGGCCCTGTGTCCGCGCCAGGTTTGCATCAAATTCTCTATGTTACCATTGATGTTGCTTGATTAAATGGTCTCAATTGAGTGGATTGGTTTGGCAGATACCAAAGCAAAGAAACCAACTTATGAACAAAGAGAAAAGCTTGGATTGGCTCCTATTCCCAAAGGAAAGAACACTAAAACACCTCCTCCTGAACCCACTAATGCAATGGAGCAAGTTGAGGTACAAAGTTGTAAGAACTGAAATTCTTGGATGTTTTCATTCGTTGGAATCTGACATTTCTTACATTGGTGGTTTCAAATCAGTTCGAGAAGGCGAAGCAAGATGATGCTCTTTCTGATCTGAGTGATATATTAGGTGACCTCAAGGGAATGGCTTCTGACATGGGATCCGAGCTCGATAGGTCAGTTGTCTTCCTAGAACGTGTGATGAATGTGTAACATAAACTACTTGAAAATGGATTGAAAAACATTGTTAGAAAGTACCATAACACAGTTCTGTTTCTGCTGTGAACCTATGAGATGTTACTTTCTTCTTTATTTCTCGTTTTCCCTGTGGATTTTGATGAAGTTTCTGCAAATGCAGGCAAAACAAGGCTCTTGAACATCTGTCAGATGATGTGGATGAACTCAACACGCGAGTGAAAGGTGCCAACCAACGTGCACGCAAGTTACTAGGGTAATGAGAAGACTGGCCTGCAACACCAGCCGACAGCGAGTAGCCTGAGTCGCTACCAATCGTAGCCTTTTAGAATCGTTTCTACTTTTTATTTTGCAGTGATTTTGTCACTCTTGAGTTTTCTGTACATTGTTTTGTAGGAGTGGCTGCCAGTAGCATTCTAGAATCGAACCCATGTTTTATTTTACAGCAATTTTGTCAATCAAGAGTTTTCTGTACAATGTTTTGTAGCAGTGATCACGTTTAAGTATCCAATATTCTGTTTAGCTCTCCTCTGAGAGTGTTGCTGTAATCTAACTTTCTGCTGCAAACTTAATTGCAATTGGCAGTGAAAATGGAAATACACTTCATCCCGAAACCAGAAGGAGTACATAAATCTGCTGTTGCTCATTTCATTTCAAAGAATTTGTTGTTACAGTACAAGTGACAACCTTCCTTTACACAAACAGTTAAGTACAAAATTCAATATGACAATACATCCAATAAGTATGACTATACTTGAATCCTCGGCGCTGAACGCCTTGCACAGACACCACCGATGAACATGGCTCGGATGAAAGCCAATAACGGATTTTCTTCAAGACCACATTTGCAGCTGAATGCATCATACAACTTACAAGTGATATCTACAAGGTCGGCTTTATGCAATACACAGTATATGTGAGTGCATCGCATTTAACAATCAACCTTAAAGCTTTTCCAAAAGAATACTCGTTCTGTAATGTACAATGCTTGCAACAAGAGCCAACTTTACTATGATACAAACCAGGAGCAATCCTTCTGACAACCTCTTACCATCAAACAAATATGGTCTAAATATCCTCGTTCTTCACTGGGGTCCAGGTCCTACCAGATGCACCATCTCTCCTATAATGTGATATGAACCCAACAAGATAACCAATAAAAGCTCCAAGCAACAATAAACTGCCCACCTTTATATACCATGAGAATGTTGATTCTACCACTCCTTTGGTCCCCAGAGATTCTAACACTTCTTTGCTCCCAGCAATGCCATTGCCACCTTCACCATTGATGACTTGACCTGATGCCATGATTTCCAGAGTGTCATGCACCTCCCCATCATGACTCCCTATATAGGAGAAGGTAAGTTTCTCCCTTGTAGCAACAAGCCTAGTGTAACCAAATTGCCCTCCTCTGTACATAGAGCGATCAGGCTGAGGGAAAATGGGAACATCAGTGTGGTCTGGTCTTGGTTCCCATATAGGCTGCCAATCTTGTCCGGCCATCCCAATCACAGCGTGCACAGGGTATGCTTGCCAATCCTGCCCCTTCACGCCCAAGCTTCCACAAGTGAAGTTATTTAACGGACAAAACCTTTCATACCTGTGTACATGGCCCCACAGTGCAAGAGACACGTTGTTTTCACAAGCAGAGGTTCCAAATGCTCAAGCATTTTCATCCTAATAGGGGTGTCCCTGATTTCATTGCTTGTGGTGTACATTGGCCTGTGCCCTTGGATAACCACAAAAGGTGTTCTTTTCCTATCAACTGATTCCAGGTCCTGCTTCAGAAACTCATACTGCTTGCTTCCCGGAAGAAAATTTGTTTCAGTTGAAAAATATACAAAATGTACTGGTCCGGTGTCAAAAGAATAATATAAGTTCCTGGTAGCTGGTGCACGTGATCCGTTGATTCAGAAGAGTTCCCAGGCATGTTAAACCTGAGACTGTAGGGAACCCCACATTCACCACCACCATCTTTTCCATATATTTGATAGGACCAGTCAGGTTTCCAAGGTTGTAGAGGCCAATCATATTCATGGTTACCAATGCATACATGGTAAGGAACTTCGGAGGCAATAGGTTCGATCTGAGTGAAGAAATTGTCCCAAATCCAAGAGTATCCCCTTGCATAGCTGATGTCTCCAATATGTGAGATTAGGACAGGCTTGTCTCCAAGAGCTTTGATATCACGACTAATCAACTTGATGACAGATATACTTTCCTGCTGTGTGCGAATAAAAGTATTGTATGGTGTTGCTGTCCCCATGTCTCCAAATAAGAAAGCTACAGTTTCATTCGAATCTAGATCTCGTGAGACAAAGCTGTGGATAATACTCCAGCCACCAGAATCACTGCCAACCTATGACATTGAAATTTCCAAGTAATTAAATAATTCTCCACACCAACAAAGTAAGCTATAACCATATAGACTCCAAATCCCAAGAAAAGAAAGCTTAAACATGCAAGCATGAGACAGAGGGGAGCTATCTCAAATCGTTATCCTACAAATTCCTTTAAGATTACAATCACCTTAAAATAAGCTAGCACAAGGAGAAGCTTTATTAAGTTCACACTTACAAAGCTGTCATGTAACATTAGTTTCAGTCTACAATCTCATCACATAATCATGGAACTTAAAAATACAAATCCTGATTCCTGAAAAAGCTCATGCCAATGAAATCTGAGGATAGAAAATAAATCCAACTACTCCTGCTGAAGCTGGCCTACCTTCAAAGGAAATTTAACTGCAGCTAGCCAAACTTGTTGGTTTTAGGTTTCAGGCTTGTCGAAATACAACAGGTTAGAAGTGAGACAATAAGAAATGTGCCAGTTCCCAGAATCACCAAATTCTCCTAATGATACTATGATAGAACAACAAATAAAATAAGATGCCAAAAAACATAATGTGATAAGAACATTAGAATAACTCGATCCTATCATTAGAATAAAACCATTGTACATAAGATGCAAGCTACATCCAAGTTACAGCAAGCAGTTTCTCTAATATAACAGTATACAATCATATTCTTAATTAGCTTCCATACCAGACAAATTAGGGGCAGAAGTTTTTCAACTACAGACAGCTTGACTATAACCTTGAAGTTCACTCAACAAATTACAGATGACAAGAACTTTAACAATTCCATCCATGAGCAATTATAAAAACAGAAGAAACATTCTTAACATTCTAAGCTAAAACAAGCATTCCAAGATAAGTAAAAAAAGATTAGAAAAATTAACCATATCAAGAACACTTCTGCAGTTGGTAGGGAAATTCAAAAAAATTAATAAATATAACCTGATAAAAATATCTCTTTCCTTGCATCAAATTGATCATAACCCCATCATGAATAAATCCAGGATCTCTCCACCCAACACTGTCATTGGCCGGATAATCACACATATCTTCCCTCTCATACTTGACAACCGAAGTAACCACAACCTGATCCAATTTCTCCTGCTCCAACCCATATTTCACAGAATTATCTTTGCCATCCGGGGTCACAAACATGACCCGCATCTCATCCGCCTTACCCGTATAAGCCAAGTGTATCTGCTCAGGACCACGACCCAGTTCAAACCCGATCTCCTCCGACTGGGCCACCAAATGCTTCGTCCCAGGTAAAGGATTCTGGTCGTGATCCAGATGCTTGGGGTTGATTTCGGACTCTTTCCATCGGAATATCCGAAACTGGTAGGGAGATCTCATATTGATCAGAGGGAAAGAAATGGAGCCCGACCCGGATTTCCAACCGGGTGAGGAAGACAGGAAGAAGTAGCCGATGAAGTCCTGGTGGGATGAACTGGCCGGCGAGTAAATGCCGAGCCAATCAAGTTGTCAGGGGAATCAACGCCGGACCACTCAATCTTGACTTCATCGCCGGACTTTGGAATTGTTTTCGGAGTCACTGAAATTGAAACTTCGGAAGATGATAAGTGTGGGGTTAGAATCAAAAAGAGAAACAAGGAGATCGATCTGGGATTTAGAGAAACCATATTTTCCGGTGATTCCACTTGAGATTTTTTCTGCTTCGTTTCTAATTTACGTTTGGTTCTTTTGTAGTTGTGGAAAGGAGATGGCGGCAGCCTGTAATTGGGCGGGCGGGATGGGGAGGGGAGAAGGCGGGCCAGGGGTATTCTTGTACTTTGCATTTGTATATATTTTCATTTGGAAAATTTGTGGCTTTTTTTAATCTGTCACTGAAATTAATTTTTAAATAATAAAAATAAATTATCACACCATCCCGTTTGGAAATATGTTTTAGAACACATTTCAATTTTTAAAAGATATTTTTAATGATCTTTTGCATTTAAAAATAATTTTTTACAATATATTTTCTAAAAAGGTTATGAAAGTACTATACATCTTTTCATTTTTAATGTTTTTCTACATTTATAATACACTTTTTCATATTTAAATATTTATTCTTAAGAAACTTTTGAGATTTTTAATCACTAAAGTATATTCTTATTCCGATCCTTTAGTCTTATTCCGATCCTTTCCTTGAAGCAACATATTTGTTGTACTTTTCCTGGTATTGATAATGAGAGGTCTGGTTAGACATGACTTCGTCCACATTAGTAATATGTTTTACACTGAGTCTCCCGATAATACGATAATAAAGAGCTACTAGGAATGAAAAAAATCGTTCGACAATAGTAGAAAATAAATAATAATAATAATAAATTCATGCATTGATCTAAACAAAACTCAAGCTTGTATTCAGTTCTTTAAAATCACTAAACTATACTTTGTTCATGGCAAAGCTTTCATACTTCATCCGAGCCCAGATATGGTCGTTAATCCCAGCACATCCCTTCTAAAATGTGATGTGTAACCAAGAAAATATGCAACAAAACCTACAAACACAAGCAGAGACATGTTCTTCACACAGTACCAAGAATGAGTGGCTTCTTCTTCTTCCTCCTCCTCTTCAGAGTCATCATCTTCTTCTTCGTCGCCATCATCAGAAGCTTTATCACATGGTGCCCTTATCTTCACAACATCATGCACCTTCCCATCATGATTTCCAATGTAGTAGAACACAAGTTTTTTCTTTGTCGCCACAATTTTAGTGTACCCAAACTCACTGGTCCTGAACAAAGACTGCTCTGGCTGTGGGAAAACAGGATCACTAGGGTGATCTTCCCTTTGTAGCCACTGGTTTTGCCAGTCTTGTCCACCCATCCCTATCACCACATGAACTGGAAATGCCTCGCCATTGTTGTCCAAGCTCCCACAGGAGTAGTTTTTCAGAGGGCAGAACCTCTCGTACCTGTGTACATGACCCCATAAAACAAGGTTCACTTTGTTGTTCACGAGAAGAGGTTCCAAGTGCTCAATCATCTTGCTCCTTAATGGGGTCTCTTTAGTCCTGTTGCAGGTGCTGTACATTGGCCTGTGCCCTTGAACAACCACAAAAGGGGTCTTTTTCCGGTCCACAGATTCCAAGTCATTCTTCAAGAAACTGTATTGATCGCTCCCCGGAAGGAAATTCGTCTCTGTTGAGATATACACAAAATGGATCACCCCGAAATCGAGCGAATAGTATAGGTTCTTAGTGGCAGGTGCCCTTGTTCCGGTTACTTGGGAGGAGTTTCCAGGCATCTTGAATCTGAGACTGTAGGGTACCCCGCATTCCCCGCCCCCATCGCTGCCGTAAACTCTACTAGCCCAATCAGGCTTCCATGGCTGCGATGGCCAATCATATTCATGATTGCCGATGCAAACATGGTAAGGAACTCTGGAGGCAAGAGGCTGGATTTGATGGAAAAAAGTGTCCCACAACCATGAGTAGCCTCTGGCATAGCTGATGTCTCCGATGTGGGAGATGAATGTGGGCTTGTTACCGAGGGCTTCGATGTCCCGGAGGATCCATTTCACAGTTGAACTGCTTTCCTCCTGTGTCCGATCGAAGGTTTTATAAGGTGTTGCTGTCCCCATGTCACCAAACAAGAACACTACTGTTTTTTTCGAATGAGGCTTTGGGGTCACGAAGCTGAAAATCTCACTCCATCCCCCTAAATCACTACCAGCCTGCAACCAGGATATAACCATTTTGATCAAATTTCAAGAAGCATTTGCTTGTGTACTCAAAAGAAAGAACGAAATTTTTTTGGATGCATAAATAGTGCAGCAAACCTATCAAAAATCGGCATATGGCTCTCAGAAACAACAATCAAAGAAAGACAGAATGTGAACTGTTATTTTTCATTTTTGACCTACATTAAAACATACATCCAAAAATTCACTATTTTGTCCTCTTGGATATCTTCCAAAAGGCAATACTAATATGGTAAACCATGGAAATGACAATTGCCAAAACTGAAGAAAAAGCCTAAAGGGACACTATCATAAGAAAAGAGCAGCTAAAAATTGAGGGAATTGTACAAATAGCCGGAAAAATATGATCTTGGAGCAACAAATTAAGCCACACATATATATATACACTCCACCTTAACGTTTAAAGAGTACACTTTATAATACCGAAAATAGTATTATAAAATGGAGTTTTTATGGACGAAAGAATGATTGAAACAAATAAATCCATAATCCAATGAGAACTTGCCTGGTAATAATATTTCTTTCCATTCTTCAACTTAGTCATAACACCATCATGAATATAACCAGGATCTCTCCAGCCAACTGCGTCATTCGCCGGCTCATGACACAAATCCTCCCGCTCATACTTCGACACTTCGGTGCCCACCGTTTTATCCAGATTCTTCCGGGTCGACCCGTACCTAACAGTATTGTTCTTCCCATCGGGAGTCACGAACATGACCCTCATTTCATGAACACGACCCGTCAACGCCAAGTGGACCTGCTCCGGGCCCTGCCCCGGTTTAAACCCGATTACCTCCGACTCCGCCAACAAGTGCTTTGTTCCCGGGATTGGGTTCTTGTCATTGTCGAACCTCGTGGTGTTGAACATCTCCGAATCGGTCCACCGAAAGATCCGGAACTGGTAATCGGATCTCAAGTTGACTAACGGCATTGCAACGGACCCGGACCCGGATTCCCAACCCGGTAAGCTGGACAGAAATATATAGCCGATGAAATGTTCATGAGAGGAGGTGGCCGGGGAGTAAATTCCAAGCCAATCATGTCTAGAAGGGGAGTCGATACCGGACCACCGGATATCCACCGGGTCTCCGGACCGGGAAAGTACCGTCGGGTTGACGGAAATTGTGGCCGGAGCGGCTGATGAAAATTGAGCTAAGAAAGCGAGGGGGAGGAAGAGTACGACGGCGAGCGGAGGAGGGATCATTGTAAAACTTGAAGGTTTAAGTTTGGGATTGGGACTGGGACATGATAATGGCGGAGTTTTTTAAAAGGGGAAAGCTCAAGTGGATATGGCGGGGGCCAGGGCATGGAGGAATATGCCGATGGAGGTCGCTTTCATGTGAAATCGTGCACGGAAATCTGAAGAGAAGATTGAAGAAGATAAATACGACACTGAAAGCCGAAACAAATGACTGTAAGAACTGAACTGAATGAGTATGTGTAGACCGAAACTGAATGAGAAAATCACGTATTTTGAGATTTTTTATTACTTTTTCCACTTCTACTTCTTTCTTTTCTATTTTAGTTCTAATCATCTTTATGTTTTAATGCAACTCTTGCGAATATAGTTATGCAAAAAGTTATATTTCATTGGCTGACGGCACGTGTGCGGACCTTATTCTCTGATGTATTACGGATTGAGTTTAGATTATGGTGTATTAAGTTTACTTGTAGATGTATTGTGATTTTTTCTAAAGTAAAACTCAGTATGTAATACATCGAGTTTAGCCTCTGGCGTATGAGAATTATGAGTTTATATATAGTTAAGTATAACGTATCATTTTTAGCTTATGATGGATTACATATTGAATTTAATTTACGATTTATCGCAATTATGAGTTTAATGGCTGAAGTGTCACATATAGAGTTTAAATTATAATGTTAAAACATCAATCGAGTAATTATAAAGAAAACATGCATATCAAGTTTATTTATATAAATATGCACAAGACAAGACTCGCATGCAATTGTGCATGATTTATTGTTAATCTATCTTTTAAAAAAACAAGAACAAATGTTAAAAGGAAAAAGAAAAAGGAAAAGAAAAGAGAAGAGAGTGCAAGTCTAATTGTAACTCCTTTAAAATTCATAAAAATGTCAATTTACAATTATGAATATGAATATATATATATATATATATATATATATCTCGACAGTTGTTAAGCCATTATATTAACAATAACTTTGGGATCGAACTAAGCTAATAAATATTTTTAAAATTTTTTTAAAAAAAACTGGCTATTAAAATCAAAATGGCATCTTAAAAAATCGAAAGAAACAAAAACAAAATGACATAGTACAAAGAGAATGCCACATTGAAATATGATTAAATAAGTTGCAAAGAAAAATTTTAAATTTTGCAGAATGTGCTGATTCTTGAACTAGTAACTAATCCACTATTTTCCACAACCAAAAAAAAAAAAAACTAATAAACTAATTTTCGAAAATTATCCATGATGACCCACAACAAATCCCAAATTCTTCCACAGCACCCCCAATCTCTCATTATTTATTTTCATTCCCACATTTTTCTTTTTCTTTTTTCTAAAGGTAAGATGTTGGAATTCGTCAAACCACGTTCCGAGTAATCAACTACTTTATTTTTTCGAACGATAACTCTACTCTTTCTTAAGCCAAAATGGACAAAAGCAAGCATTGCTGTGTGATCGGTCATCGAAGTGGGGCCCATACAAAATAAGTATATAGGAAACGGGTTGCAGTTAGTCTGGTCAATAGATGAGGTGCTAAGGTCACACTTATCTTTATGAGTTTGTCCATTCGAGCAGTCTATCGAAAATGATCAAAGTAGTTTCCGAAAAAAATTGATTTCTATTCTGAAAAATTCTTTGGAAAAATACTCTTTATCATTTTAGTTATAAAAATTTCTAAAAAAAATTGTTTAATATGCCTTACAAAATACGGGATGAGTCTCTGGACAGAACCTTCCCACCTTGTTCCGTTGTCCTTTTTTTTCATTTTCCAAATTCCAGTGAAATTCACAGGAGACTTGTTTGTGGCTTTAATTAACATCACATTTTGCGTTGACTAATTCCAACGGGCCTGCTTCCGCCACCTATCATCGGGCTTAAATATAAGCAGTCATATTCCTGGCCCTCCTACCATTCATAGCCCACGAGCCCACTTCTCTCATTGGTCGAATTTTCGAGCTTACCCCTACCATTAATTAATTAAGTTTTCGTTATAGAAAATAAAAAATCAGCAACTAAGATCGATAAATCATAAGTCAGAAATAATACATCATACATCAGAAACTACACACACGATACCTTTTCACTAAGAAATACATAATGCATTAGTAACGTGAGTAATTCTATACATATGCACGATACTTTCTTATCTCAGGTTTTTAATATAAAAAGAAATAAAATATCTCTCACGTCTTTCCTTTTAAATACTTGTGTCGAACAATACGATTCGTTTTACGCAAGTTTTTACGTGAGTAATATCCAAAATTTTCCGAGAGACATTGATTAATCGTTTAGTGACTAGTTTTCAAAAGTTTTCTTGATGAACAGTTACTAAGTTACATTAAGACTATGAGTATTCAAATTGAAAACAACAGAAGTGAGAAATTTTGGGAGTTGATAGATACTCTTCCTTGATTATTTACCTAACTAATAACCGTAAGATGAACTTTATAACGTATTCAAATTTGAAAATTAACTTATCCTCGCATTTTGATATGAAAATGCTTGATAATATGAGGATAATTATTACTCACTTCGTTTCATTACGAGAGTTTGATTTGATAAATGCGTGATCGGGTTAGTTATAAATCATACATAATTACTATATTAGTAAAGCCATGGAGAGTAAAATTTGTGAAAGTAAACGTTTTTATTGTTGTTGTTTTTAGTTTTTATAGTAAATTTAATACATTATCGTTCCATTAAAAGAGTCGATTTTGATATATGTATAACTTATTATGAATGTTAATGTACAATACTAAAAATAGCTAATTTAACCCATTTATTCAATTCATATATTACGTAAATTACACGTTTTCAGTTTAACTTTTTAATATTCAGTTACACATTTTTATGTTTTTAATACCCTTTTCACATTCAGTTTCTTTTTTCTTCTAAAAACATGTTTTAAAAAATAACTCGTAACCAACATGCCTAACTACCTAAGCATTAAGTTGGAAGTTTAGTGTTTAATCACTCTTTATAACCAATCTTATTTACCTAATGAAATTGAAAAGTCCAAATCTTGATTTGACCCACACTCTTAATGGCTAACTATAACCGCCACCTCATGACTAATTAATTTCATGCGTATTTATGCAATTTATCCCCACCAAACAAAAAAAAAAAACTGTTGAAAATGTAGAAATTAATGGCTTCCGGCATGGCTATAAATAACTACTACGACAACTACTGCACTTGATTCAATGCAAACGCATCTTCGTGATTTCATTGATGAGAGAAAGAAAATAGTAACCACACCGTTTCTCCATTTAAGAATAAACCCATCCCAGTTCGATTTAACCCAATTTCAAAATCAAAATCGCCATTTCTCCATCTTGGATTATAACCCGTCGTGATCGTGATGATAAAGATGAAGAAGACGTTGGTTTTGATTTTCTTGATGATGATGTTCTTGACATTCTCAGCAGCGGCGGTCTCTGTTCAAGAATCGAAGTTGTTGGCGGCGGTTCGTCGCCGGGATACTGATCGGCTTCTACAATCTTGGAATACCATCTCTGTCTCCGGCGCGGGCGGTGGGGGGAGTAACGGAAAAGTTAAGAGCCCGCCTGGTATGTGCTTTCAGCTTCAGAGAATCCGGCACTACTGCCCGCCTTTCCCGGCTCTGGCGCCACCTTCCTCGTCGGATTATGAGATCGACCCACGTTACGGCGTCGAGAAACGATTAGTCCCTTCTGGCCCCAACCCTCTTCATAACTGAAAAACCAAATAAAAATTCGTTCTTTTTCTCACCCCCTGTTCCAGTTTCTTCCTTCCTTTCTTTGGTATAACCTTCTTTCCGCTTCTTGAAAACTTTCTCCTCACTTTCTTGAACACCATTTTCATCAACAATAGTACTTAAAACCTTCGCTTTTCGCCGCTCAATT
The DNA here is from genome assembly GCA_016801395.1 of Leptodermis oblonga. Lineage (NCBI taxonomy): Eukaryota > Viridiplantae > Streptophyta > Magnoliopsida > Gentianales > Rubiaceae > Leptodermis > Leptodermis oblonga. The sequence goes on along the minus strand of CM028751.1, from coordinate 3,440,118 downwards.
TGTCAATTTTCTCTTTAGTTTTTGAGGGATTGCTATTTCCATGCTTGTTTTTGTTAGTTATTTCGAAAAACAATCATGGAAATACAGAGTCTTCTTTACAGAAAATTTCAGTTCATAAAACTTGTGGCTAGAATTGAAGTCGTCTTGGTGTTCATATTTTCTGGGTTTGGAATGGACGAATTTAAAACAGAGTGGAGCCAGCCATGAATGAATCAATCAAGAGAAGCCCATGACGTTCATTAATTCTGAAACGTTGCTGTTGGAGAAGTTGAAGGCACATTTTAGATTTTACTTGGTAGACATTTTGTACATTGCAGCAGAGTTAAAGGCTTATAAATCTCTATGAATATGAATCTGTTTAGTAGTTTTTGCTTTCTTGTAAGGGATATTCCATTGGTAAAAGTTTCTATTTCTTCATGGTTTGTTATTTCTTTTCCAGTTTTAGGACACTGTTTTTGGCATGGATTCCAGGAAATTGTATGATTAGCTTCCTAGGATTCATAAACAACTCGTGAATTTTGTTTTTTTTACTTGAAAATATCTGGGATTTACTTTTATTTTTTCAACATTTTTTTTTCCCTAGTTTGTGACATATATGAAGAGGAATTTTTCTTGAAATCGGAAATTTGGGCCATTTTGATTTGAAAATTTTGTGCAATTAATGTTCTTACGGGTAGTTATTGACTTATTGTATATTTTGGGAAGAAACTCAGGGCCATCATAAATTCATTCGTGATGTATGCAACTTTTAATTAATAAACACACACTTATCACTATAGATCCTCTCCTCTGTTTTCTTTGTGTGTATGAATTCTTATGTCATACTATCTTCATCCTTGATTAAATGTAGTTTTAGCTTTATATATATATAATATATATTATATTTATTTTAACGAAATAATTAGGAGAGTGAAAAAACTTGACTAATAATGTAGCATCATATGATTCAGCCACTTGGCGTTTACAAATTTAAGTATCCAACAACATTATTCCATGTGGTTGTCACGTGAGTCATGATGGAATAGATCGTACTCACAACATGTATCTAAATCACAAAATTATTGCATGGTTTCATGTTGTACATTGAAACACATAATAAGTTGTACGTACTAGATACCTCACTCTTCTTCGGGAGCGGAGAGAGTACTTGTTAGGGTTAATTACATTTACATTTCCTAATCTTTGGAAAATTATTATTGGCTCAATGAATTTTTGAATATTACCTATCCTTTTCATTAGATTAGTCACTATTACCATTACATTCTTATAGTTTTGTCGTCCCAACTTTAATAATTGACAATATTCACTATTTAAATTCTAGAGTTAATTGAAAAAAAAAAAATCACCCCAACATTTCTAAAATTGTGAATTACCCTCTAAACTTTTAATCTTTTACAATCAACCCCTGTAAAGTACAATTATTTCAGTCTAAGATAATATTGGCCTTAATTCTAGAAATTCTTCATAAAATGATTTAATTACTCGTTTAATATTTCAACAAAATTATGAAATTTGTATATTAAGTATTGTCATTAAGTGAGTAATTGAGACAAATGTTATCTACATTATAACATATTGATAGTTCATGATGCATTACAAAAATAAAAAATTTAGTGGGTAATATTCAATCAATGAAAAAGTTTAGTGTGAACTCTAAATTTTGTAAGTGATATATATAACAACAAAAATTCGGAGTATGAAACTAATAATGAAGGGGCATACTATTTGCAGGAATATTTTTTTATGAATTTATTATAATTCCCTTAGTTATTTTGAAATAAAAAAAAAGTCCTGGAGAAAATCCCACCCGGGATGGGCGGGATTTTTAAGCAAAATCCCACCCGAGATGGGATTTTAAGAAAATTCCGCCAATCCCAGGTGGGATTTTTAAGAAAATCCTGCCCATCCTAGGTGGAATTTTTATTGCTCGAATATGATTTTTTTTTTCCTTCATATTTATAACTAAGGGGCATTATAGACTTTTTATAGAAAAATGTTTCTGTGAATAGTAATTTGGTTCCTGCAAATAACAATTCTTAATATTATTTGTGTCAACAACTCATATTTTATATTGAGTAAAGTCTCCATTTGGTTCCTTACATATTGCTGATCTTTTTGGTCCCCTATATTTCAAAACGATCTTTTTGATCCCTTACATATTGATTAATAATCTTTTTGGTCCCTACATTTCAAAACGATTTTTTTGGTCATGTACTTTTATTTTTCGAACTATTTGGTCATTTGGCCGTTTAACCCGAAAATATTAATATCAATCACGTATCGTTCACACGACCCGTTAGCGAAGGGCAAATTTGTCCCAACATAATTATTGGGATGCGAAAAATAATGTTGGGACAAGTTTGCTATTTGTTGACAGAGTCGTGGGAGCGTCATGTAAGTGATATTAATATTTTCTGTTGGGTTAAACGGCAAATTTGCCCTTTCGTTTACGAAGTCGAGTGAACGACATGTGAGTGATATTAATATTTTCCGTCGGATTGAACAATCAAGGTACCAAATAGTTCAAAAAATAAAAGTAAGAGATCAAAAATATCGTTTTGAAATGTAGGGGGACCAAAAAGATTATTAATCAAAATACAAGAGACCAAAAAGACCGTTTTGGAATGTAAGAGACCAAAAAGATCATTAAGCAAGGGACTAAATGAAGACTTTACTCTATTTATATTCATTCATTGGCCTCACATATACATCAATTTCTTAAAAGAAATAACATTCCATGCCCTGAATTTATGTGCATAATGGTGCAACTTATGTATAGAATAATCTGCTTTAATATATAGTTATCATATATTCCATTAATTTCTATTTAGTAATTATTATAAAGAAAATAAAAATAAAAGAAAAAGAAAGAAAACTACGTGAAGGAAAGCAGTCTTAAATATACAAGGTAATTTACGAGAGATACACCTCCTCAACCTCTACCTCAAGCATATACCATTAATTAAAAAATTAGTTGAGAAAATGAAATAATAATAATAATAAAAAATAAATAAATCAGTCATTAATAATCCACCGACGGGGGAGAGAGCTCAGCTGCCAATCCCAATCCCTCCGCGTCATTTTATACTACTACCCTTGTACTAGACTAGTTGCTCTGGCCGGAAGAAGATCTCACACACTCACATTCTAAGGCGGTTTCCGATCTCCGTCTCCGTTTCCGTTTCCGATTTCCTCTTTCCGCGATTCATACCGCAATGTTTATCAGATACAGAATTGGAATCTGAAGTGAAGTCGAGGAGCTCAGTATCCTCTGATTTGTCTACATTTGGGTAGGTGAGAAGCAAACGACGTCGTTCTACGCCCAGGCGGAATGGCGCGTGATTGTCGGTGGTGCTGGATGTCTTCGGCGTTTCTTCTAATTCTTCTGCTTCTGAACGACCTCGCTTACGGGAAAACTCTCAAGCGGGATGGTACAGTTGCTTAAAATTTACTCGCTGACTTTTGTTTTTTGGCTTTTCGTTTCCTTTCTGATCTGTTCTGTTAAAGGCTTGAATTTTGTTAATTTTAGCTTGAGTTTTTTCTTGTTTTACTTCTAAGTGGAAAAATCTCTTAATTTTGTCCGGATTTAGAATGTGATTAGCAAGTGAATGAAGTATGAGTGTTGATTCAGAGCAGTTATTGTTAATGTCATTATTGTTTTGGTTGTAATAAATGGTTGAGTTGGGTTTGCTATGGTAAAAAATTGCCTCATTTTGAGCATAGCTGAAGTGGTGAAATTTTCCTCGCTTAAAATTCAGTTCTCTGTCTTTCCAGAATTGACCCTGTTATTGTTGTTCCTGTTGGATAATTCCACAGTGCTGAATTATTGTTGTGCCAAAGATGGATAATTTCAGCTATATTTTGCTTGGCCCAAGTCATAATGATTGAACTTTTTGTATCTAATCAGCATATTGTTTCTGTAATTGTTGAATTTCAATGCGGCAACCCATCTTCCTCCTATTGAATTTAAAAGATTTTATTTTTATTTTGTTTAATTACCTTAGATTTTTAGGTGCTGTTTGGACTAAGTTTAACTCTTGAGATATCATTACAGTTAAAGCTTTAAATGAAATCAAAGCTTCTCTTGGATGGCGGGTGGTTTATGCTTGGGTTGGAGAAGATCCCTGTGGAGAGGGTGATTTGCCACCTTGGTCTGGCGTTAAATGCTCCCAGTCCACAGTTGGAGATTACAAAGTCGTCACTGAACTGTAAGTGTGGCCCTGATATTTTGGTGATAATGTTGTGAGGTTTTACTTGAGATGCTTACTGTTTCTATTTTGTTGTTTTCCTTGCTTATGAACATACAGGGAAGTTTATGCAGTCTCCATTGTTGGCCCTTTCCCAACTGCTGTGACCAACTTGTTGGATCTCACAAGGCTGTACGATTCTTACTTTCATTATATACCCTCTTATTTTTATTAACTTCTCGTTGGCTAGATCTCTTATTCCTCAGTTGAACTGATCACATATCTTAAGGGTTTGAATCTGTCAAGACATCAAGCATTTTCAAGCAACTAAATTTAGCTGTAGATTTGCAACTGAGGGTTTGAATCTGTCAAGACATCAAGCATTTTCAAGCAACTAAATTTAGCTGTAGATTTGCAACTGTTGGTCCTTTAACGTGCAATAAATTTTGTAAAGATATTTCTATCTCCTGTCTCCCACCCTCATGTTGAATGTAATTATGAGTTGAACTTGCCTATTATACACTATTTGGATTATTATCGCTGCCCTACTTTGTTTGAACTCTTATGGTTGATATTGTTGTTTACTTATGCAGGGATCTTCATAATAACAAACTTACTGGTCCAATTCCTTCCCAAATTGAGCGTTTGAAGCGTCTCAAAATCCTGTATGGTTTCTTACTCTCTTGTCTGATCAATACTAAAATCTTTCATGATATGCTATTTATGAAAATACAAATAGAGTAGTTGATTTGCTTGAATATTCAGCATGGACCAGAGGTTTGATTATGAGGTTATCTACTGAAGGTGGGTGAAGATATAGGGTAATAACTAATAAGATCACTTAAAAAATATATTGGCAAATGAATGAAAATAGATTTATTTGCTATAAGATGTTGGTGTTCTAGAGGGTGGCAAGGTATAGAGTTCTACAGTATATTAATCTAAGCATATAGAGGGTGGCATTGTTTTGACATCATTTAGAAGTTCCATGAGATTCTAGTCATGAGAAGTTTTTCTAGTATTTCATAATTTTCCGTTTTCCCCTCTTCATGCATATTATAAATCTAGAAACATGTTATCTGATGAGTTAGCAGCTGATGGGAATCTGATACTGGGTCCTATGATGAAATAAGGGCTCTGTAGCAATTACCTGACTCAGTTGGGAGTTACATTCTTAGCTTATGATGCGAAATTTCCGAGCTTAATTCCATTGGTGGTGTGTTCCTTGATATCACAATACTCATCAAGAGTGTCTGCTTTTTTAAGCTTTAGTCAGTATGCTGGGAGGGGTGGTGCATGTTTCATACATTTGGGTATTGATTGGACTGATTTGACTTGAGTTTCCTTTATACTTCTCTTGTTATCCATCAGTTGTATTGTTTGATAATTTTTTTCTCTCTTTTATGTTTGTTTTTTCCTTCCAGTAATTTGAGGTGGAATAAGTTGCAAGATGTCATTCCTCCTGAAATAGGTGAACTGAAGCAGCTAACTCATCTGTGAGTATTTCTTTTTCACGTGTTTGCTCCTCATCTCTTGACAGTTAGGAAAATATAGTTGTATGATTCTATACAGCTTACAAACAAATTCCTATGATTTTCTGCAGCTATTTGAGTTTTAATAGTTTGAAAGGTGAAATCCCAAAGGAGATTGCAAATCTTCCTGAGCTTCGCTACCTGCATCTGCATGAGAACCGATTTATCGGCCGTATTCCTCCTGAACTGGGCACTTTACAATATCTGCGGCACTTGTAAGTTTTATCCACATTTTACCCCCTACTTTTTGGCGATTAAGACTTGATTCTTTGCTGACAGGCCCATATGTGCTTCTATTTCTTTAGGGATGTTGGTAACAATCATTTGGTTGGCACTATAAGGGAACTCATAAGAATTGAAGGCTGTTTTCCAGCACTTCGAAACCTGTGAGTTTCTTAGTTGAATAATATTGGTTGTAGATATGCATGTCATGTAATGTTCTTATGTTAAAGATATATTTCCACTTAACTTTGTTGCAGTTACATAAATAACAATTATCTTACTGGAGGGCTTCCATCACAGCTTGCAAATTTGACAAATCTGGAAATCTTGTAAGTTTGGATGTTAATACAAGCTGCCATTAGGCTGGACATGTTGATCTTTTCGGTTGAAAATCAGTTGCAACTATTGAAGTTGATGTTGATCTTTTCGGTTGAAAATCAGTTGCAACTATTGAAGTTGATGTGTTTTCTTCCTTTACTACAGGTATCTGTCATACAACAAAATGTCTGGAGTTGTTCCATCAAGCATTGCCCATATTCCCAAGTTAACTTACCTGTAAGTGTTTCTCTCAAGCATCTGTGTTTGTTATACATGTGGTACTGATCGGGTTGGAAATGTGTTTTGAAGATCTTGACCTCTTGGAGTGTTATGATTCGACAGTTTCAACAATCATTCTATTTAATAAAGAAGAATGTGCACTTGTGGGTTATGCACTGCCTAACTCAGCTAGTCCGTGGGGTTTGATTCATAGCATTTGAGTTATTTGCTCTTGCTTAATATCTTGTCATTGCTCCTAAAACTGGTCATAATATTCGTCTTTTCTCATTTGACATTATGACATATATTATGTAAGTAGATTCTGGAATCATTACTGCCCCTAGTTATATTTGTGTATGTTGGACAGAGACCAACTAAAAAGTACTGGGTTCTTATTGTTTGTTCATCTTCTCATGTTTTCGTAGGTATTTGGATCACAATCAATTTACCGGGAGGATCCCAGATGCATTCTACAAGCATCCTTTCTTGAAAGAAATGTGAGCCATACTTCATTTCTTCTCATCTGTGGAATGTTTCAAGAAACTGACGATAGTTTGGTGGTGCAGGTACATCGAAGGTAACTCCTTCAAGCAAGGTGTAAACCCGATTGGGGTTCACAGAGTGCTGGAGCTTTCCGATGCGGATTTCGCATTCTAGTCCCCTCCCGCAGACCGTTGGTTACATGTCAATAAGAATAGAGAGGATTCTTTACCCCCAAGAAATGGCAAATTATATACATTATCAGAGAGCAGAGCAGAGCAAAGAATTTCTGCTCATAGAGTTGACTGTAGTCGTCCTTAATAGTTCTTCCACCCATATTTTTGTCTCCTTAGTTTCCTGTATTGTGAAACACTCATTATGTTCGTTTTTCTATTTTCCAATATATATATATATATATATATATATTGTAGGCAGAATCCAATTTCAGATTTTCTATTTTCTATTTTCTGGCCCATGAAATATCTCCTGTAAAAGTTGTATTATGCCAACGTTGTTATTTATTTATTTTTTTTGTGTCGTGAATTAATCATTTGTAGGAATCTTATTTTTAATAACTATTTGGCCCAATTTCAAAAGGTCTAAAACCATCAATTGGGCCTAGTCGTAAGTCAATTCCTAAAAACACAAAATGGTCCAAGTGGCCCAATTCAATTTTAATAATTACACAGCCCAATTCGTTCCTAATTTCAAAATCCTAAATATGTGACGGGCACAATCATTAATATCTCGTGAAAGTATTTACCTTCCCCAATAAATTAAAATTAATTTCAAATAAAATAATTAAAAATAAGAAATTAGATTACTTTCCTTCCTTGACTAGAATTCTGGTAAACTGGGACAAGAAAGAAGTGTAATATTTTAGCCAACAATAAGATTACTTGATAGAAAAGCAACAAAAGAAGAGAAAGAAAAAGGAAAAAAAATATCGATTTCTTTGTTTAGGGTTTTGGGAATGGATATGAAAGTGGCTACGTATTTGACTACTTTGCTTTGGGGATGATCGGGGGTCTTGTAGCTGGCCACATGTAAGATTTCTCTCCATTTAATTTCAAATTTTTTGACATGTTTCCTTTTTTCTCCCTAGGGCGGGCGACATGTTTTGTCGCTGGGTAAGTGGCGTTGTCGGTGGCGGCGGCGGAGGCGACAACCACCGGTCAAGTGGCGGCGCAAAATGATAAGTGAAGTTTTGTTTCTGAAACTTAATATAATTTAGAACGGATTGGACTGTGTTCCCTTTTAATCCAAGTATTGTTTGCTTTTAATTGTTTGGTTGAATTTTGATGTGAAGTTTTTTTTTAACGTAAAAAACTCTGTTTAATTTTACTGGCAAGATATACCTTAGCAAGTTTAACATATTAATCCATTACATTTTACGTAGTATGCATATTTTAAGATTACGTGTATATTTTCCGTCAAGATATACGGACTTCCCTCCATGTTGGGCATGTTCTTTTTGTTCTGTTTTGAAAACGATTTTGGTTTTAACAGTAAATTTAATATATTTTAATCATATTTCATCATTTTCAATACAACTTTTTACTATTCAGCATTTACTTTTTACATTTTCAATACACTTTTTACATTATAAAACTATTTTTCAAAACTTATTTTCAAAATCGTTTTCAAAACGATGAAAAAGAACAGGCCCGTTATTCTCCAAGGGAATAATCATTCTCTTGATTCGAGTGACGCATGAGGGTCAAATCCGCAATTAACAACGAACTATGCTAAGAGTAACTCGTGACCTCATTTTAGGCCTTTTAACTAGCTATGTTAAGAGGAACTCATCGCTCAAGACTTGTCTTGGGCCTTTCAACTGGCTATGCTAAGAGAAACTTGTCGCCCAAGACTCGTTTTGGGCCTTTCAGTGCTGGTGGATTTTCTAACCTCGGCAACTTCCGGTCGGTGGTCCATATCGAACAAAATTAAAGAGATATTTATTTATTTAGCAAAGTATGATGTTTTAAAACCTGATTTTGAAAACATATTTTTAAAAAATAGTTTTATAAGGTAAAAAGTGTATTGAAAATGTAAAAAAGTATATCTGAATAGTAAAAAGTTGTATTGAAATTTATTATTATTATTATTAGTATTTGAATTCGAGTAGGAACTTAGGGCTTGTTCTTTTAACCAGAACTCACGAGGGTCTAAAACTCAATATGAAAATATGTTTGAGTCTGTCATGCTTATTAGCTAAAATAATTAAATTCAGTAATTTGTGTTTAGTTAAACGGTGTCGTTTGGCAGCCACTGTTACTTCTTGTTTTGTGAGTAGAATTCGGCGAGAATGCTTAGTTATATAGCTCATAGCAAGCAACGAGGGGGGTATGAAAAAAGTTGATTCTGAATTCTCTTCTATACAATTTCTTCTACATCTCATCTAAATTCTCTTCTCATCTCATACTCCTTGCTATTTCTTTCTCATCTAAATTTGCAAATTTACTCTATTGTAATTTGCCAAATTGAATTTCCGAAATTAATTTCCATAAAGCATTACAGAGTCCTAAATCTAATGAAACCCAATCCTCCACTTTTCAGAATTTGTACAAAATTATCGGAAATAGATTTTTTTTATTTGTTTGAATAAATAAAATAAAATTGGATTGGAAATTGAGTAGAAAATAAAAAAAGATAAAAAGAATAAAATTAGTTTGAAAACCTTGTTCTTTACTCAGGTTTCAGTCCTGGAGGTTTCAAAACCTTTTTTTTTTTTTAAAATGGTCTTAAACCCAACTGAATTCAAGCCAGGACTGAGTTCAGGGTAAAGAACATGCTCTTAATTCATGAATTGAAGACAAGAATTAACGTAATTTTTTATTTTAACGAGAAAGGTTAAAACTTAAAAGTGTCGTATTTATAATAAAAAAATATTAAAATATTTTATTGTCCTTAATAATAAATAGTAATATATATATATATATATTTATATATACGAGCTTAATATAGTAAAAAATTCGTGATCAATTTTGCTTAGTTGCGTGAAAATACTGCCTATGGCAATGGGTAAGGTATATTTAAAAAAAGGCGTGAGAGTTAAAAATACTAATCCTTCAATAATGGGATATTGAAGAATTCAATCCTAAGATATCAAGAGGGAATAACAGTTGAAGAACCTCTTACATTACAAGATCATTGTTGATTGAGAATACTAATTATTAATCCATAAAAGTCATGAACAATCTGAATGTCTATTAATCATTTCCAGAATCAGGTATCCTTCTTCTCTGCTCAAATGCAAATGTGTTTTCTCCCCAGCTATGAACTCATGAACAACTCCATTAATCTCCACTGAACTGCAACCTGGAGCTTTTTCGATCCCTCGGCTTTGCATCTTCTTCCTAACCCTCTTAGCTTTATCATGTCTTCCTGCTGCAGCATACATATTCGACAGAAGCACATAAGCTCCGCTGTGGCTTTCAAGTTCCACGATTTTCTCGGCAGCAGCCTCGGCCAAATGAATCTGGTCATGGCTGCAACAGGCACTGCTCAGCAATGCTCTCCAGGCTAGAGCTTTCTCAGAAGTGCCATTTGAGTTAGGCATTCCCTCAACTATACTCTTTGCTTCTTCAAGAAGTCCGGCGCGGCTGAGGAAATCTATTATACATCCATAATGTTCACTTTTTGGTTTCATTCCATACACATTGCACATTATATGCAGCAGCCTTAGGCCTTCAACGGCCATGCCGGAGTAACTACAAGCAGTAAACATGGAAATGAAAGTAATATCATCTGGTTTGATGCCAGAATGTTGCATCTCTTCAAACAATCTAAGAGCCCCTTTGCCATTTCCATTTGAGGCAAAACCTGAAAGCATAGTGTTCCAGCAAATGACATCTCTCTTCGGCATTTCATCAAACACTTTCTCAGCTAAATCTAAGTACCCACATTTTGCATACATGTCTATTAGAGCAGTGCCCAATTTCACACTCAATGGTGGATTAAACTTCTCTACCACATATCTATGTATCCAAATTCCAATTTCAACTGATCCCAGATGAGCAGAAGCAGAGAGTGCACTAACAAGGATAGCTTCATCAGGTTCAATTCCTTTCAACTGCAATAACCTAAACAATCCTAATCCTTCTTTGAAGCAATTATTTTGTACATAACCAGAAACCATAGTTCCCCAAATCCCTCTATCTTTCAATGGTGCCTCATCAAAAATCATTCTTGCTGCATAAACATCTCCCTTTTTAGCATACCCATTTATCAAAACTGTCCATGACACAACACAAGGCCACGATATTTCTTGAAAAACAAATCTTGCTGCTTCCATGTTCTGAAAAGCAGAGTACATCTGAATCAAAGAATTGCCCACATAAATATCACTCAACAATCCCAATTTCAAACAATGCCCATGAATTAACTCCCCAAGATTGCTTCTTTTCATGTTTGCACAGCCTTTCAAGACATAAGGGAGTGTGTAATTATCAGGGTACATCCCATTTCTCAACATGCCTCTGTAAACATTCACAGTTTCTTCTAGCTCATTCTTCTGCAAGAAGGCTTTGATCATCGTATTGCAAATGCAGATTGTGGGCTGCTCAATCTGGTTAAAGAGTTTATATCCATAAAATAAACTCCCTTTAATCGGGTTTGAGCAGAAAGCCAAGAGTCTACTAAGAGCAAAACTATTGGTTCCAAGCCCACAAGTAATGGCTTGCGCATGAGCTTGCTTGAGGTGATTCATATTTCTACATTTTTCCAGCAAATTCAGACATCTCGTACTGCCTGTCAACATCCTCTTCTAACCATCCTACTCCCAACTAAATCTACGAAAATAGCTATTGTTTTCATTGAATATTTGTTTGGGTCTTTCTTATAAGTTGTTCGTGCCTCGTGGATTACTGTTTTAAGCATCTGGGCCATTTTGACTTGTGTTGCCTATAGAATTAGATATATTTTTGCCTTTTTGGGCATTATTTTAGTATTCTATATTTATCATACCTGAAAATAGAATATATAGTTGTTTTCTCAAAGAATTTCGATGAGGGATTTATTTATTATTATTTTTTTTTTTGGAGTATTTGAGAAGTAAGAACACTGAAGATGAATTGATAGGTCCAAAGATTCCTAATACGCATGTGTCAAGATTTGCCGCGACCCCAGATTTTCAAGAAGGTCCAAAGACACCAAACTCCCTAAAACTATAGCATAAAATGGGTGAGAAAGTTGGACTTTTATTCTTCATTTATATGGAAAAAAGCTCCCTTCTTCTGACCGCTTTATTGTTTTCTTCTTGGCTGGCATCATGGGTTCTTCTAGAGCTGTGTTTCTGTTGTGTTTCTTGGTGTTTTCATGGTGGTTTTGTTTGCCTTTGGCTGCTGCAGAGGAAGTGACGGTGGAAGTGCAAACGGTGACTTCCATAGCTAAGACTGATGATAACTTCATATGTGCTACTTTGGATTGGTGGCCTGAAACTAAATGTGATTATGGCCAGTGTCCCTGGGGAAAGGCTGGCATCCTCAGTTTGGTACATGAGCTCAAAAACTGAAGCTTCTGCTAAAAATAAAGATGCAATTTTTACATTGCACTTCTTCTTGACTTTTCAGGATTTGGAGAACAAGATTCTTGCCAATGCCATCAAAGGTTAGTATGGAATGGATTAAAGAAATTTAGAGTTTGCAGCATGTGCAAGTTGAATGGTCAATCTGAATCACTGGAATGAGAGAAGTGAGGAACTTTCTTCTTAATTTTAGCTCTTCCACTCTGATCATTGCTTTTTCTTTCTGTTACTTTGAAAATTGTGGCTTCTGCACCTTGAATTTTCGATATTCAGATCTGTGTAAGTCACTGTGTGGAGTGAAAAAAAATTGTGAAATGAGGAATATAATGTGGGACATTTTGGGCTGGTTTAATCAGTACTTCTATGTAGAACTTAGTTGATTAGGATTAGTCAAGAAAAGGATACTGAGTTGCTACAAATGCTATGTTTTAAAGCTCTTTGGTCTAATGAATTGCAGCAGTCAATCCTCTTCGAATTAGAATTGGAGGTTCCTTAGAAGATCAAATCATATACAAGGTTGGACTTGCAGTAATGAATTGTCCAAACTTAGAAAAGGCTAAAGATGGCCTGTTTGGCTTCAGCAAAGGTTGCCTTTCAATGAGGAGATGGGATGAACTCAATGTTCTATTCAACAAAACAGGGTATGGTCCTTTCTTTGGTGGGGCAGTGGCCTTTCTTTGGTTGTTGATTCTGTCATGGTGCTCAAGTGAAATGGTAATGTCACACTTGAATATTGATCTCTACAGGGCTTTGGTAACATTTAGCTTGAATGCTCTCATTGGGAGGAAAAAAGCTGAAAATGATGACTTCCTTTGGATAGGAGACTGGAATCCCCATAATGCACGCGACTTTATGAAATACAGAGTCTTTAAGGGATACAAGATCGACTCCTATGAACTTGGTAACTAGAACTCAAATGCCAGTTTGAACCATTTCTTTTGGTTACTTAAAAATGAAGCATTTTCCTTGCAGGAAATGAGCTTTCTGGAGGTGGGGTGGCTGCTAGAGTTGAGGCAGAACAATATGGAAAAGATATGATCGTACTCAAAAACATTGTGAAAGCGTTGTATCCAGATCAAAGCACGCGGCCACTAGTCTTGGGACCTGGTGGTTTTTACGATGAGAAATGGTTCAATACTTTTCTTCAGACATCAGGTCCAGGTGTTGTGGATGGTGTAACTCACCATACATACAACCTTGGTGCAGGTTTGTGCCTATGCATATTTCATTCTTGTCCATTGTCATAGAATTTGTTCTTCTTTTTTGCTTTTACTGTCAGCGTGTTTCCAAAGCCAACACAGTTTAAGTTTTCCAGGTGTAGATGAAACATTGATCCACAAGGTTCAGGATCCATATTATCTCTACGAAGTAGCTCAGACATACAAGGATGCTTCAACCAGCGTAAACTTGTTTGCGCCGTGGGCAGGAGCATGGGTTGGAGAGGCAGGTGGAGCTTATAACAGTGGGTGCAAAGATGTGTCACATTCCTTTGCCAATGGATTCTGGTATGTGATTGTGATTTAAATTTTTGCATTTCATATAACTCTTGAAGGCAGGCAATTATAGCTAAAGATTATGCATTTGTCATGTTGTTTGAAACAGGTATTTGGACCAATTGGGAATGACATCAACTTTCAACCATAAAGTTTTCTGTAGACAAGCCTTAATTGGAGGAAATTATGGCCTCCTTAACACTACAAGTTTCATCCCTAATCCAGATTATTATGGGTGAGTATCTTATAATGTGATGTAACCAACTGAACCTTAGAGGCTGATTTTGCTGACAAATTGATGCTTCTTCAGTGCCCTTCTATGGCATAGACTGATGGGCAAAAATGTTCTTTCAACCACTAATCATGGATCTCCTTATTTGAGAGCTTATTCTCATTGCTCAAAAAGTAGTGTAAGCTGCTTTACTTTCGATTGTCAAGATCGTGTTTTTGCTCTGTTCCAATGGAACAGTATGTCGTGACTTATAAACAGTTGCATCCCGTGGCTTTCCTCTATGCTAAAATCTGTAACTCCCATATTGTTGCAGGCTGGCATTACAGTCCTCCTTATCAACATGTCAAATTCAACCACTTTTGAAGTATCAGCTGTGAATGAACTCAATCTGCACCCTCAAAGAAAGTTGCTGGAAAACTGCAAAGATGATGCACGACAAAGAGAAGAGTACCACCTAACTCCAAAAGATGGCAACATCCAAAGCGATGTGTTGCATTTGAATGGTACTCCACTGAAGCTAACAGAATCAAATGAAATCCCTGTTCTTAATCCCCAGCTTGTTGATGTTTCTGAGCCCATTAAAGTGGCTCCTGATTCAATAGTTTATGCTCGAATGAAAGGTTTCAAGGCCCCAGCTTGTGCGTAGAAGATGTTTGGACAAAACTAGTTATTTAGAACTTCAAGTTATAGTGTTGGTAGCTGTCATGAAAAAGGATCTAAAATAGAGTTATAAATAGAACTAAGAACTGTAAAGGGGAAGATTACAGAAGAAATGGTAGAAGCTTTTGGGGAATTGAGGGAGAGAAAAGCAAAATGGTAGAGATTTCATTGATAGAAGAAGGATTCACATACACAACATTTCAATGATTTCGTCATGACCTCTCTCATTTCCAATTTTCCACTCTCATACTTATGCTGTGGCCTAATGCATACGATACCGTTTCCTTTAAACAAAAACCTGGATTTCCACTCCTTAAACGAAGGCTTGTCCCACCCCAAGCCTTGTAGATGGCAAAATGGTTCTGCACAGAGTACTTGAAGTCCACTGGAGTTCTTGATGCTCTGTGGCACTATATGAACATAATGAGAAACCTTTTTCAGCCATTTGAGTCTATATTTGAATATGGTTACCATCTCCTTCCACTGTTTTGAAAATTTCTGGGCTATGATAAAGTTTATCAGCCTCAAATTCAAGTTTATTTAGCTTTGAATGCTCCAAGCTTTTCAGAATCATCTTTCCAATTATCAGCCACTAATAAGTGAGAAAAGACTGCAATTTGTTGCCATTCCTCAAAGTAGTTGGAAGAACAATTAACCAGGAAAAATTGAAGTAGCCTCTCAATTCTTGCAATTTCTTGACCAGAAAATGGAACAAGTCGATCTACCACTAATTCTAGGATGATGAAGAACAACAACACGAATCAAACTCTAAACAACATAGTTGTCATTCATAAAACAAAAGCTGCCTACAAGAGATTCAAGAACAACTTATTACAAACCCGACCAGACACAAACTAAAACACATTACAAAAAAGAAAAAAAACCAACAAGGCAGCAAATAGACTAAGGAGGAGGGTTTTTGAACCACCCAGGTGGATTCTCCACCTGATACCTTCCGCAAAGGTATATCTCCTTCAGGTGGCCGGAGATCTGCTCAAACCGTTCATTTTGAAGCTTTTTCCGATCAATTTCCTCTTCAGCACAGCGCTTCTTTCTTTGATGAACCCGCCTCCGACTTCTTAGGGAAATCCATGGAAGAGATCAGAAGGAAGAGAGGCTTTGATTTGAAAGGGAGAAGAGTGGATAACTGGGTGGTAAGCAGGGTGAGAAATAGAGCCCATTTAAAGAGAATGGAAGCGGATTCAGAGGTGAACTCGCCGTTTAACCCTGCCGGAAAATTTCCCCATTAGTGTATCTCCCTTTAACACCGTTTGTTCCCGTCAGAATCACGGGTGGCTACGCTGATAGCCTCATGCATGCAGTTGGGCTTGTGTGCCTACAAAACTTGTGAAAAAGCTTTTGATTTTTCCTCCAAATGTCCATAGCTTTATCTCTTCTTTACTCCATCTTTTTTGTCAGAAGCTTTTTTTTTTTTTTTTTTTTTTTGCAGTTTTTCTATGCTTTGTCCTCCATCTCTTCCTCACGGGAAAGCATCTAATATCCTTTTTACCTCTTCGTCTGTGGAAATTACAAAGAAACCTTAAGGCTTTGTGAAACTACTATCAACCTTTTTGACTAGTAATAATATAGCAATTACTCTCATCTGGTTTAGTACAATTACAATTTTCCCTATGTGAGTTAAGAAACTGAACTTAAAATTTAAGTGTTTTCGTTATTTAGAGGGAGTCTCTTATGTGCGAGACCTTGTGACGGTTCAACATACGATACTTTCGTCTTTAAATATTGGAAAATATTGGATATACAATCATTCATAACATATACACGATATTTGTGTGTCTAAGCAAAGTATTGTTCTAAAAATGAAAAAAAAAGAAAAAGAAGTGTACAAATTTGATACAAGTTTTTGCCAAAATTTAAATGTCAAGGGGTATTGATAGTTTTATGAAATCTTAGAGTTTATTTGAAAATTTTCACAAAGCTCGACGGAGTAAGTGTAATTTACCCTTGTACAGTTTGTCCAAAACTTTAAAATTTCAGTTGTTTACGCTTGGGTGATAATTAGTGTCGTATGCGGATAATCGGGTTTGGATTTGGATTGACCAGTTCCTATGTCGACACTTCTAAACTCTAATTTACCCATTTAATTATATGTACGTGTCGTATCCGTATAATCAAGTTTGAATTGGCGGGATCTTGTGTCTATAATCTACGCTATAATATCACTTATTTAATCTACACTATAATATCACTTATTTAGTTATTCGCGTCGATTCATTTAATTTGCGAATATTTTGAGGTTAGTATTCTTACTTCTTAATCCCTTACTGAGATTCGGGGAGAAAACAATTATATCTTGCAATAAAATTTACGATTGGTACAATATGAGATATCTTCAGAGACAAACTTATCAATGCTTTATTTTACAGTATTGCATTTTATATTTTTTAAAAAAAGAGGAAAAAATTTTAATGTAAACAAAAAAATTGGATTAAACTAACTTTAAAAAAAAATAGAAATACAAAGCATATATATATATATATATATATATTGTTTCAGGCGCAGTAAAAGTCTACAAGTACTACTCTTTCTCCTTAATAAATAAATATTCGTTTCTATCACTATTAATTCCTCTTCTCGATCGTCGATCTCCATGGGCAAAATCGACGCTAAATTTATGGTTCCGGTCGTCGGACTTTTTGGTTATGGGTTGTACAATAATCATGTGAAAGCCGAAGAGAAAATCGCCAGAAGGGAGGAGAAGGCAGTTATGGAAGAAGAGAGAGCCCAGAAGGCGAAGAAGGACGAAGCTCTGCAAAAGAAAATGTTTGATGAAGTTTTGTCTTTAATGGAGGAAATCCATCACGTTCACCTTTACCAGATCGATAATCCTCCAAAAATTTGGAGTTCTTCTAACTACCAGCAATGGCGTAAAGAAAACAAGACGGCGGCGCCCAAGAAAAAATGAAGAATTGTTGATTATATATCTAGGGTTGGTTTTGCTTAATTTAGTTACTGCGCGGTGGCCGGCAGCGTCGGCGTGAGGAGGGGTGGTGGTTGTAGCTTGGTTTTCTTTTGTGGTTGTCTAGTTTAATTAGGAGTTGTCGTTTGTGTACGAGTTTTAATAAAATAATTTTATTTGAATTTAGTTGATTAAATTTTAATATTTGTAGAGTTATAAAAATTACTAATTAATTATCTGTTTTTATTTTATTTTATTTTTGGATAATTTGTATAAAAGAAAGGATGACTGGTTTTATAATCAAAATAATCGAAAACCAGCTATCGAGTTTACTAAATGTTATGAAAACACTTTTATCGATCGAGCATGTCACAATATTTCATTCAATAATAAAAAATTACGTATTACACTTCAAAAAGTTCTTATGCTTAATTGATTTTATCATGTTTTATATTCACCCAACTATATAAAAAATAAAAACAGAGTTTAAAAATTTTTAAAAAAAGAAGGCTCAATTTCTCACCCAGATCAATTTCCTTTTCCAACTCGGTCTAAAAAGATTATCGCAAAAGGCGAAAAAATCACGAATGTAATAATTCTTTTACAACACTTATTAGCAAATTATTATTATTTTTTTTATATTCAATGAATTCATGATCTCGAAATTACAAGACTCGAAACTACGACACATATGGCATACACGTGTTGTATATAATTAAGGAATGCAACCTATAAAACATAATGGTATTGGTGTAAAGTAATTGTAAGAGTATGAGCAAATAAAGAGTTACTCGTATATTTTATTGATGAGTAATGATAGAGTTACTCATCAAATGAAGAATCTTTTTCTACGCATATGGAAGAAACCAACTCGGACGCAGGCATATACTGCAAAATTTTGTTTGATTTTAGCTACTTTGATTTCTCTAGTACTGTATGTGAAAAGTGTTGGAATTTTTCAATAACTGAAAGTAACAGGAGTCGAAAGTGGTGTCGAAATGAATCAGACACGACTCCTCATCTTAGATAATGGCAACTCTTCTTCTTGGTGGATGGGATTAGAAATAATGTATGATCGATCGTATCATTCTACCATTGAAAGAGAGTTAGTAACCCTTGAAAAACACCTATTGGAAAAACACCAAAAATCTAAAGTCACAACTTTTTCATAGCAACTTATATCACATTCATTCATTGATTACAGTTTTTATGAAATAATTATTAATATTACATAATTGGCTAACGAATACATGCCACATTGCCACATGAATTTACTAAAAAATTATCAAAACAAACCGAGCCTGTTAGATAGATTTATTTATTTACTGAGAAAAAAAATTGCATGGACTTCTTATATATTTCTCCCTGCCTACCCCAGTGAGTGAAAGTATAGTGTGCAATGTTAAATGTGTATCTTTTTGGAAGCTCGGAAAATGGGAAATTGTACTTAATTTGCAGAGAAAAGAAGAAATTTGACAAATGTACAACTTATTATGAATTATAAGATATAAGGCATAAATTAACTAATTTGACATACTTTATTCCATTTATATCTTTACTTATTAAATATGAATCAATTGTGAACCACACGTGATTATATTAGTAAGGGTAAGAAAAGTAAAAAAATTTAAAAGTGGAAAGAAGTGAGTACTAAACAATGGAATTCAAGTGAATTTGTAATTCTAATTATACATTTCAATTCTATAGAATACCAATTCCAATTCAATTCTAATTCTGTTCAAATTCATTATCAATATAATCTATTTTATTTATATGGAAAAATAAAATAAAAAATCTCAAACACCCTCCTGAGAAGAAAACCTACTAACTTCCCAACCATGGCTTCAGAAGAATTTTGGAACAAATTGGCATATCGTGTCTTAATATGTCATTGCGCGATTGCAGTCGGTCGCATCGTCGCCGGCGTGTGGCTGTATTATGACGAGGACAATGTCAAAGAACGCGAGCGGCGTCGCGAAATCTTGCGAAATCGTGAGCGGCGGCTCGAGCGAGAACGCGAGCTGTTGCGCCGTGGAGGCGATCGCGCCTGAACTAGTTTACGTCTAGTTTCTTTTTCTGGTTAGAAGAGTCCACTTTTAAGTTATGATTTACTCCAAAGTTAATTTTACGTTATTGCTCCTTAAAACCGTGCTGGAAAAGGTGATTCTGGTTCGTTTAGTTTATGAACTAATTAATTTCATTGATGTGTGCCTTTAATCGTTACCTAATTACCACACCGTATGAATGCTTGTAATTATACAATTTATTATGGGTGCCAAAGCTTAAAATATCTCATTTTACACCATTTAGTATCATGAGTAATGATCATAACTCGACTAATTTTCACAATTTACTATGAAAAAGTTGTGAAGATTAGTTGAGTTGCGTATATCATTACTCATCGTTCATTTATCTTCGCTCTTCTTCTTCCTTTTTTTATTGCGGAAACAACCTAAACCGGAAGCAAGCAGAATCGTGAAGGAGTTGGTACTCGGTTCTCCGTGTAAAACTAAAAGCAGAAGCCCCTAGCATGTAATAGTGCCAACTCCCTCACCTCAACATTTTTATGAAAGTTTGTGACTGCTTTTAGAAAAAATGTAATGAGTATGTTATTTTTTGAATTTAAGTGAGTAAAGATTTAGAGGGAATTTTAAATTTTGAATTTTGAATTTGGTAGAAAATGAGGTTGTTTTTTCATGTAAATTTGAGAAGAAAAAAGTGAGATTTTTCTGAAATGGAATGAAAAAGATCAGAGCCTTAGTCTTCCGCCAAGATTGTATCGTAGAGGATGTTGGTTTGCCTTGTATATATGGACATGGAAGAATGCTTACATTCTTAAACATTAATACTTTGGGAGAAAATCTTCTTGAAGAAGAAAGGAATTATGGTTTGGGCAAATTACATTACTTCTACCGAGATTTAATCAAATTACAAATCAATCTTTGTTGTTTTAAAAATTATAAATGCATATCTCTGATTTTGTTATAATTTCAAATTTATCTCGTCCTAGTTATTACTAAGAACGGATATAAACTTCCATGAAAAAATTGAGGATTAGTTCCACAAATGTTCAATTAATAAACACAAACTTTAATAAACTATCAGAGTTTGAAAACTCCAAAATTCGATTCAGTTCGTGGTACCACCCTTATTGTTTGTCAAAAAAAAAAAAAAACACAAACCAAAGATTGATTTGGCTCGGGTTGATATCACATTTACTAATTATCAAACAAATAATCACGAACCAAATATTTTTTGAATAGTTCAGAGAGGTAATGGAAATTTTTTAAACCACAAGAACTGATTCGTAATTTAATCAAACGTTAGGAGAGTTATTTGTATTCCACCCATATGGTTTTGAAGTTGGAACAACCAAAAATGCCCTCCCTCCTTGTAGGCCTTTGCTGGTAAAGGCAGAAAACCTTTCCTCCTTTCTTAACCTTCAAATAATTAATAGAATCAAAGATGCTCCTGTCCATTCATTATATAATTTCAAAATCTAGCACACTCTTTCGTTTTACTTAAAAAGTCTACTTTAAAAAATGTGCTGCTTATTGTGAGTTGTGACGTACAATATTTAAAATAAATATATAATGTAAACAAATCTAAAGTAGACTATTTGAATAAGATAAAAAAATATTTTTTAAAGTGGATTCTTTGAATAAAACCGAAGGAGTAACAAAATTAGACATGGAATTCCCATTCTTAAACATTACATGGAATTCCCATTAAAAAATGTGCTTCATGTGAATTGATAGACCAGCCATGTGATGGAGAAACAGAATCAGAAGTAAATTATTCTTAATATTTTTCTCCCAAACTGAAAGGATAAGTTACTGTGGTAAGAAGTTTTAAAGTTAGGGCTGTTCACATGCAATAATCCGACCCGATAAGGTCCGATCCGAATGGATCGGTTCGGTTTCGGATTAGTGATCCGAAATTTCGGATTGGATAGGATCGGATCTCGGGTCGATCCGAACTCTTTTTTTTTTTTTCTTCCAATTTTTGGGGCTTAGGCTCTGTTCTCTTGTGGCTTTGGTAGAGAAAATTTTATTAGAGGAAAGTTTTTTGTTAGAAATTTTTTGGAGGGAAGTTTTTTTTGGAAAATTGTGTAGGTGAGAGATAAAAAAGTGTAATGATTGTGTTATTTTTTGAATTTATGTGAGTAGGTATTTAGAGGGAATTTTAAAATTTTAATTTTAAATTGTTGAAAAAGTGAAGTTGTTTTTTTGTGTAAAGTTTTGGAAAAAAAAAAGTGATGATTCTCTACCAAAGCCACAAGAGAACAGAGCTTAAAGACTCCAATTCTTAGCTGGTTCCATTCTTCCAAGACTCTTATACCTCCGAGATGATCTACTCCAATTCCTTGCGGGTTCCATTCTTCCAAGACTCCTATTCCTCTGCTGCATAGCTAATCATATCCATCAACACGAATCAAAACTATTAAGTCATTCAAGGAGGGAGCCTTTCGACCATAGATCTGAAGCGGAGGGAGACGGAGGATGGAATCGGCGGCGGCGGTGGCTGTGGCTTCGAAGAAGGGAGCCTTTACACCCTCGATCTGAAGCAGAGGAGATGGAGGGCGGAATCGGCACCGGCGGCTGCTTCGAAGGAAGGAACCTTTTTAGTTTTCACCGTTGGTTGACGGAGGGTGGAACTTGTTCATTCATGGAGGATTTCCTCGAGATGGGTCTTGAATTCCTCTCAAATTTCATCTCATTTCAAGGTGAGAAATTCACGAGTCAATAGAAAGAGAAGAAAAGAACTCGAACAGACAGAAGACGCTCTCCCTCTTTTCTCCGTCTTTTTTTTTTTTTTTTTAATTTGGATTGATCTGATCGGCCCGATCCGAAGCTGACACCAATATGATCCAATCCGAAATTTCGGCTCAGATCGGATCGGATCGAACCAATGCGATCCGACCCGATCCGTAGGTCGGATCAACAGCCCTACTTAAAGTAGTGCATGCTTGCTGCTATGATAAAATTTACAAGTCTCAACTTTCCTTTTTGCTATGGGGACTGTTGACTCCATGGGATACTTGCTACTTATGCTTGTCTTATGCCATAATAAGTAACCTCAAGGTGACAGTTTACTAGGGGTTTATTATTTTTGCCTTCTTTGATAGATATGCTATTGTGCGAACGCCGGAATGCCATGTCAGAACGCCGCTCTACTTTACATCCGTAGGTCAGCATAGCTACATTTGCTTTGATGTTTACTTTGTAATTCTCAAATGCTTCATGAATAGGTAACTCACATGTTGTTCCAACAGCAACAATCTATCTGCAAAATACAACAAAACAAAGAAACGACAAACCAAAATAGTTCGTTAGCAAAACTAATGTAAAAGGGTTGAGGCGTGTATTTGCTATCTTTAGGTGATTCAAACCCTTTCTGCAAAGAAGTATCTTTGATGCAACAGAACTATCGTAACTTGTCACCCCCGGGATACAACAGCCTAGCACACTAGCTGTGTTTTACTAATAATTTGCACAACTCTTAAGAAAATATAACCAACTCTTCTAACACATTTATCTTCCTTTCCAAGAGTTATATTTTAGAGGGAGTTAGAAAGAGTATAAAAGATTGCACCCAAAAATCCTTGTAACTTGACTCACTTAAATAGTGGCAGCCAAGCAACGGAAATGACAGCAAAGTAACTCCACAATAATTGAAAGAAAGTTGATGCTAAATTATGCAAAAACTGTGTGACAATTGATGTCATTGATCAATGATATAAAAACTGATGAATTCAAATCAATTTGAAAACTGATGTTATAAATCAATTTGATAACATCCATAACCGAAGCAACCTTCTAGCAAACTTAATTCAATTGATTTTTCAATTGCTTAATAAGAGATAATATTTTTATTACAATGCTCCAACAATCCCCCATTCATTTTAATAACTTTATTTTATAGCAAGAAAGTAACTATAGTGCCTCATATAGGTAGCAATGCCTTGAACCTATATTTAGTGTTAGGACAATTTCTTATTCCAAAGTCATAGTGAACTTCGGTCTTGAACTATGACTGCTTTGAAGATATAAAAAATTGTATTACACACACTATAATTTAGGTGTACTATATGAGTTGTTTAAAACCGACACATTACGGCCTTGTGTTCAATCCCAGTTTTCCATGAGTGTATAAGAGACTAAGTCCCTAGTCCCCTCAGGGCGGCCCCACCCTTACACACATGTAAGTGAAATTCATCAAGGGTGCTCCTATAATTTTGACACCCCCCTCATAAGAGATATAGATTTCATTAAGGGCATTTATGCCACAACCCTCAATTTATCATTACAGGATGTATGCACACGTACCATAGGGATAAACATTTAAATATAATTTGTGCATACTGTTACAATCACCATGTAATTCGTTTTTCCATTTGAACCTAGCTCTTGGGATCTCTAATCATTAGATTGGGTATCCTTACACATGATTTTTGTATTTCTTTTTAATTGGACTTCAGTCTTATCCCCCTCAAGGTACATTCATGTCATTGCACCAGATCTGGATTTTTCGCGAATTCTCATATTGGCAAAAATATGAATATTTTGACATTTAACATTTAAGACAATGTCATGCATTATGAAAGCTCAATCTTTGCATCAGCAATATTATTTCACCAATGATCACTTAAGTCGCAGTTGGTGAAAATATCTCATAAAATTTTAATCATCAACTCAAGACATATAATAGTTTATATATCTCTACATATTTGATCCACATACCAATATTAATTGGTACATAAGTAGCCAGTAGCCTCACTACTAGAAATTATCATAAAGATGACCAGTTGTCTCTTCTCTACTACTAGGAGCTACAATTTTTTCTTGCGTTTCTCAAATTCTCAAATTTGTTCAATGGTCAGTAGCCTTGATACTACTAGGAACCATTTGTTCAATCTCAAAATTTCGTATGCAAGAAAAGTTTCTCAACACAAACAAGTAATCATTATTCAACACTTGAAAATTAAGTGAATCAAATATTTATAATAATTACAAAATAATTCTCAAATAATTATTTCAAATTATAAATTCATACTCTTCACAATTTTCTCAAAAAGTGAAACCCTAAAGTTACATAAAACATGAATAAAGAAAATTCATCACAAGATTCACAATCATACTAATTTCATGATATTTCAAATAATTTCATATATTATAATTCTATACATATTATAAAATTATTCACATGAGAAATAAGAAACATTTATATACACTAAATTAACCCCCACTATTTCTCAACTTTTTAGCATGATATACTTTATGACCCATGTCACTTGTTTATACTAAGAAATCAAATAAATTATTCGATTAACAAAAAAACAAGTAATTATCAAAATAAGATATACTCAATTCATTGGAAACATAAAATAATAAAATGCATAGCTACAGCCAGCCTTATTAAGAAGAACAACGAAACATAAAGTTTTTGAAACAACCACAATCACAAATCTTATTTCTCAAAGGTCGGCACACATCTTCATCCCCAAGCATGTGACCTTCAAATCAAGCCACAAAAGGCTCATCGGTAACGTTGTCTTGTGCAACACTGGCCTGTGGCACAGGCCCACGTTTCCGGTATCTACATGCTTTAGCATAATGTCCTTGCTTTCCACACACATAGCAAACATTATTCGGGGAAGAATTAGAAGATGGCTCATCATGCTTTGTTTTGTGATGGGAATTTCCTCTACGATGATTCTTCATATTCTTTTTCTTTGGTTTCAAGTGGGCTTTACCTTTTGTATTTTGACCACTATCCTTGTCATCAGAAGTAACAAGATTTACCTTTGTAGAGACATTTTCATTACCGATTTGGCTGCTCTTTGCATCTTGACTCAATGATCCTTCTTCAATCCTTAGACGAGTGATAAGGCTCTCTAAGGAAAATTCCTTCTGTTTATGACGAAGACTCTTTTGAAATTCCTTCCAAGATGGGGGAAGTTTGTCCACAATGGCCGCAACCTGCAATTATTCATCAATTTGAATGCCTTCTAATATCATTTCATGTGCTATCATCTGGAGTTCAAGAGTTTGTGCCATCACTGATTTATCATCCACCATTTGAAATTTGAAATAGTGACTTGCAACATACTTCTTAGCACCGGCTTCTTCCGTGTCATACTTTCTTTGCAAGGCTTCCCAAATTTCTTTAGCAGTACCATAAGTTCTCGCATAGAAATCATAAAACTGATCAGAAAGACAATTCAATAAAAGTTTCTACAGTTAAAGTTCTCCTCTTTCATATTGCAATTTTCTACTCACGAGCTTTCTGCTCTTCCTCGCTCATCGTACTTGCTATTGGCACCTTGTAGGATCCTCCTCATTTAAGACAAGAGCAGCTTTCATCAAACTAAGATAAAAGAGAATTTTTCCCTTCCATCTTATGAAGTGAGCTCCACTGAATCGAAATGGCTTGTTCAAATCACTTGAGTTACTGTTGGAATTAGGATTAGACTCCATAACGAGTTTTTAAATCACCTAAAATAGCTATTCCAACAGCAACAATCAATTTGTAAAATACAACAAAACAAAGAAATGACAAACCAAAATAGTTCGTTAGCAAAACTAACGTAAAAGTGCTGAGGCGCGTATTCACTATCTTTAGGTGATTCAAGCCCTTTCTGCAAAGAAGTATCTTTGATGCAACAGAACTATGATAGCTTGTCACCCCCGGGATACAACAGCCCAGCACACTAGCTGTGTTTTTTTAATAATTTGCACAACTCTTAGGAAAATAGAAACAACTCTTCCAACACCTTTATCTTCCTTGCCAAGAGTTATGTTTTAGAGAGAGTTAGAAAGAGCATAAAAGATTGCACCCAAAAATCCTTGTAACTTGACTCACTTAAATAGTGGCAACCAAGCAACGGAAATGACAGCAAAGTAACTCCACAATAATTGAAAGAAAGCTTATGCTAAAATTATGCAAAAACCATTTGACAATTGATGTCATTGATCAATGATATAAAAACTGATGAATTCAAATCAATTTGAAAACTGATGTTATAAATCAATTTGATAACATCCATAACCGAAGCAACCTTCCAGCAAACTTAATTCAATTTATTTTTTAATTGCTTAATAAGAGAAATAATATTTTTATTAAAATGATCCAACATCACAGATGATTTTTCGTAAGGAATTTCATGCAAATAGTATCTTAATAAGAGATCTTTCCTTGGGAGTATACCACTGCAGCAATTTTCGAATGGCATGGAGCTCCACTTGTCGAATGGACTCGTGGAGATTTCCATGATGATGCAGCAATTGTTGGTGAGGAGAGGAAGTGCATGGAGCTTGCTGTCAGACTGAGTTTGTTTGCATCACGCGTGCAAGAAATTCGCTTACCATTGCTGGTATTCTTGTTTTCGTAACTGTTAACTATGATATGCTCATGATGTTTAGGAGCATCATGATCTTTTGCTGGCTATCTTACCTGCTGTTGAATCGTTTCTTTCAGATATATATATATATATATATATATTTTCACTTTTCTGAAACTCGTTTTCTTCAGAAAATTATTTTTTCACTTTTCTGAAGAAAAAGACTTTCTGGAAATCATTTTCTTCAGAATTTTATTTTTTTCACTTTACTGAAGGAAAAGATTTCCAGGAAATCGTTTTCTTCAGAAATTTTATTTTCCCCCACTTTTCTAAAGAAAACGAATTCCTCAATAACCCATCAATTGGGCCTAGTCCTATGACAATTCTTTCAAACACAAATTTGGCTAATTGGCCCAATTCAATTTCAATAATTACACAGCCCAATTCAGTCCTAATTTCAAAATCCTAAATGTGTGGCACAATCATTTATGTCAAGTCCGAGTTAATAGCTCATGAGGAGGGAGAAAAATTGTAAGGGGTTCACGTGGATTTAATTCTAAAACAAATAAGAAAAGTTTGAGTTAATTACCTTTTATTTTTGAGTGAACGGCCAAATATGTCATTATATTTTGACTTAGTTTACCATTATGTCACTATACTTATTTTTTAGCCCAAAACATCGCTATACTTTCAAAAATGCGTCATTTATGTCATTTTGGCTAACGGAGTTGTTAAGTTTCACGGCAAACAAGTCATGTGTCAATCACATGGCATTTTCAGAGGGTATTTTTGTCTATATATCCATGTTTATCATCTTCTCTTTATCCATTCATCAATGTTCATCATCTTCTTCAATACAAACCCAATCAACAATTTACATACACTTTCGCGAACACAAAAAAAATTCTTATTTTAATTTCTAAGCCCAAAAAAACCGCATCAAAATAAAGTTGTTCCTCATTATTCCTAACTAGTTTGTAAAGTGATTATTCTTCTTGCATTTTTTAAGAAAAGATCTCAGATGAACCAAATTAAATATCCTGCAGCTACAAATTAATAATAGTAACACAATCCAATGATTATGGATGTCCTCCATAATGTTTGAGGATCCTCCATTATGGAGCCAAATCCTATATCAATGATTTTAAGTCATACTCGAGCTTAGATTATACCGATATCACTTTACTAATATTTTCATAAATACAAATAATAATTTGAAATACACCCTCTTCCAAAATAGATTATCTACATTGGTGAAAGATCTAGTTTCTTTCATTTCGACATGGTTAAATGGTAGTTTGTTGTTTTCGACTAGTTTCATTTCTTAATGCTAATAAAATGTCTACGTAATTTTGTGTCGTGCTTGTCTTTGTTTCTGGCTTAATTATTGTCTCAAATCGACTGGAGTTGACTGAGTTCAAATAGTTTGAGTAACTTGACGAGTCAAGTTCGAGTAGTAAAAAATTAGAGTCTAGTACACGATGAGCTATGATATGAAAATACATTATATAAATACTATCGAGTAGTTCGTCGAGTACTCGAGTCTAATATCTATTACTCTACATGGATTTTTATATATCATGACTCGACTGAACACGATGAGCTACTATATGAAAATATATTATATTAATACTATCGAGTTGCTCGTCGAACTCAGTCGAGTCATGACATATAAAAATACATGTCAAATATCTATTCCCCGACACATTCAAAACTTGTAAGTTGTAATGCTTACCATGAGTTCAAAAGTCTCCACGGGGTGATTTCAAATATCTATCTCTCAGTAAGATTTAGGTAGAAACGGGAGCTTTGGGAAGGGGAAAAGCAAGTGAACCCTCTGGAGTCTGTAGTCGGTGCCGTTATGGTTTACTCAATTGTCAATTCCCTTTATTTTAGTCCAAATTAGTTTCAAACAAAACTTGGTCGAACTGGCCCAATTCATTTTTAATAATTACAAACCCCAATTCGGTCCTACTTTCAAATCCTAAATGAGGAACAATAATTTGTGTCGAATTCTACTATGTGTCACGATATCAAACTAAAATTCCCATAAATTAATAATTTAAAGAGTTTTTCTCAATTTCTGTGAACATAACTTTAGATAAATTTAATACGTACAAGTTACTTGTATATATGGGCTCATGCATTAAGTTTAATATAATTTAGATATTCACATAGTGAAAATCATTTGTATATTGTAACAACGAGAAAGTACACGATAAAGTGCACCAAACTCAAAACGAAGCCAATTTTGCACAACATTTATTATATTTCGACACTGAAACTTTTGGATGCAATTAGTATAGTTATAGACGCCTATATTAAAATTTTTAAAAAAGACAAACAACAATAGATTTAGAGCAAACGACCCCTTATGTATCTATAATTTTCATTAGTTCACGATTATATACTTATACTCTTATTTCTTTTTTATAGCCCAAAACACCACTATACTTTCATAAATGCATTAGTTATGTCATCGGAGCTAACGTAACTTTTAACTCAATTGCATCAAAGACATGTGCATCTCTCATGTGTTACTTTTTAGGGACAATTTAGTCTATTTATCACAATTTTCATCTTCTTCTTCCCGATCCCCTTTTCTACTATCCTCTAACTTCCTATCCAAATTATCACAATGAAAAAAGTCAGTTCAGGAAATCCCTTTAAAATACAAATAAAACCCACACAACTAACGCAAAAGGCAAAACTAATAACTTTGCAGCTCTGAAATTTATCTGTCTTCCTTACTCAATCATTTTAAGAAACTGTTTAGACCATATCGCGAAGACTCATTACTACAAGAACAATATAACTAAAAAAAAGAAATGCGAAAGGCACAAATTGAAACCTAATAAAAACATTACAACTTCAGCGAACTCGTTTGGGTTACCAATTGCAGCCAAACACGAATGTAACGCAAGTCATTAGCGTAACAGCGTTGGGTCTAAAGTCGAAATCAAAATACGTAAAGGAAAGGAAAATTTGGGAATCGTGTTTTTGGCGCTTACCAACATACAGTGCTATATACTAGCTTAGTGATAATGCCTTTTGCTTGCATGTTCAGTAAACATACATACGTAATGTTTCAATCCAAAACTAAGGTTCATAAAGGCCATTAAGAAATATTTCAAGAATCACATTTGTTTTCTTTTTCCTTTTATTTCTCGATAAAACGTAATTTGAAATTTTCACTTTTACACATGTATAACATTTTATGGATATCAAGACACAATACTTAATATAACTAGTTTGACACTGTTTATTCTATTAATATATCTACTTTTAAGTGTTTGTGAACCACATATAATAATATTAGTAACGTTAAGACAAATAAAAATTTAAAAGTGAAAACTTGTATTGGAATAAAAGAATGTTTCGTAAAAATGAAATCTTCTGATAAAACAAAACGGTTCGGTCTACAACGTGCACATCATAATGGGCCCTTTACCACTTTTAAATATTGCCATCTTTCTCCCTATCCTTCCCTTATCCTATTAATGCCCAACACTGAATGTTCTTAAATGCTATCCTTCCGTTCCACTTTATAGTTTAGGAAAAATGTCATTTTTAGTCTCTTATGTTTGGGCTTGTGGCAGTTTTAGTCCATTTTGCTTATCTGTAGCGGTTTCAGTCCCTTACGTTTAGCCATGTAGTATTTTTAGTCCATTGACCTGTAATTGAAGGTTGAACATGTCACTTGGGTCTTTTTGCAAAATTTATAAATTATCGGTTATGATAAGAATTGTAAATAAAATATTTGAGAGTTTGGACATTCAATAAAATGATATAAAGTGTTATAAACCGCAAAATTATGAGGTAAAAGTTCTCAATCTAATAAGAAAATGGGTCAGATTATGATATCAAAAGTGTAATTTTTTAGTTATATAGTTCATGTCTTGACCCATAATTTATAAATTGTGTAAAAATACCCCAAGTGACTTATTCAACCTACAATAACAAGTAAAATTGACTACAATTGCTACAGATTCAAACATAGAGGACTAAAATCGTCACAGACATACAAAAGGGACTAAACCTGCCACAAAATCAAACGTAAGGGACTAAAAATGTCCTTTTTTCCTTATAGTTTAATAATAGAACTATTTATATTTATAAGGCACAAAATATGATTTTAAAGTATTTTTTTTAATAAAGCGGATTTTTTTTTTTTTTTTTGGGAGAATTTTTTTTAGGGAATTATTTTACGGGAAATTGTGTAAAAAAGAAATAACAATGGGAAAGTAATTGAGATGTCTATCATTACTCTACATCTCAACTAATCTTTACAACTTTTTCACAGCGACTTATGTCACATGCATTCATTGGTTACATTTTCATGAAGAGTAATGATACACAACTCAATTAGGGCATGTTCTTTACACTGGGTTAAGAACAGGTTCTGGCCAATTTTTGGGGTTGAGACCCAAAATTTCTCCAAAATGTGCTGAACCCATGTTTCGCAGAAGAGGACTGAAACCGGGTCTTAGTTTTTGGGTTGAGACCAAAAAAATGACCACCTTTCAGGTCTCAGTTTTTTTTCCCCTCTTCTTTCTTCTTCCTCCTTCGCGCCCGTCGTCTACTTCCTTCCCGGTTGTCATCTCCCCCGCGTCCGTCGTCTTCTTCATTCGCGATGTCCTTCGACCTCCTCCCTTCGATTCGCGCCAAAGAGTTGCCATTTTTCGTTCCTGCGAAGCTTTACTTTTTTTTTTTTTTTTTTGGTCTGCAACAATTGCAAAACCAAAGTTCTGCAAATTGCCGAACTTTGGTTCTGCAATTTGCAGATCCGCCGGAATCGGGGAAGAAGGGAGGAAGAAGAAAGAAGAGAGAAAATTTTTTTTTGAGGAAGATGCGATGAAGAAGACGATGAACAGTAAGTTCGTTCAAATTATTTTCCGTACCGCGACCTCTTCTTCTTCTTCTCCGAAGAATTCACTGCTGCCGTTGTACTCCCTCTTGTGAGCAAGGGTGAGAACCGGAAAAAAAGGGAAGGAAAAAAACTGAAAGGAAAAAAAAAATGTTGGGGAAGAAGATAAATAGTGTCACCGACACTGTTCATCAAAGTTTTTATAAATAGGCCCCTGCTATTTTCTGTTTCTTAAATGACAGCCCCAACTTATTTTTTTTAAAAAAATTAAATAGGAAAAATTAAATATTAAACTATCTTAAACTAAAAATATTGTGTAAACTTAAATATATCATTAACATTAAGAACAATTACTATGGGCTGAAATATTATTATAATGTAAAAATTAGTTTTTGGTTGAATATGTAAAAAATAAAATATTAGGGTTTTATCTGCTAATAAAAGTAAAACTTTTGGAAAAAAGTATTGGAAAAAATATTGGGTTGAACCCCATGTTCTTTAGCTTGGGCTGAGAACTGGGTTACAACCCAGTTCTCAGAACCTTGTTTCTTAAAAATAGGCTGAGACCCAATTGGGCTGAGAACAGGTTCTAAGACCTGTTCTCAGAACTCCCTAAAGAACAGGCCCTTAATCTCCTTAATTTTCTCATAACAAGTGAGGTGTCATGCATTCATTGATCAATAATGTAGTATTAATAATTATTTTATAAAAGTGTAGCTAATGATTCCATTTTCATGATTCTGGTTAGAAGAATTCCTTTCTTGATTCTGGTTCGTTTAGTTTATGAACTCATTAATTTCATTGACTTGTGCCTTTAATTGTTACCTAATTACCACACCGTATAAATGTTTGTAATTATGTTTTGTTTTATTAATGGGGTTGTAAACTACTCCCTCCGTTCCATTAAGAATCATATTTGATCAACTTAATGTAGGCTTACGGGCATGGTGACCCGTTTGTGACCCGTTTAATCTCCAAACCGGAATAAGCAAAACCTTGAAGAAGTTGGTACTTAGGAAGCTTCTAGCATCTAACAGTACTAACTTTCACACCTCAACTTTTTCATAAAAGTTTGTGATCGCTTTTAGTCTTGCACCAATATTGTAGAGGACGGTGGCCGATTTGCCTTGTATATAGGGACATGGAAGAATGCTTACAATCTTAAACATTAATACTTTGGGAGCAAATCTTCTTGAAGAAGAAAGGAATTCTGGTTTGGGAAAATTGCATTACTTCCACCGACATTTAATCAAATTACAAATCAATCTTTGTTGTTTTAAAAATTATAATGCATATCTCTGATTTTGTTATAATTTCAAATTTTATCTCGTCCTAGTTATCACTAAGAACGAATACAAACTTTCATGAAAAAAGTTGAGTATTAGCTCTACAAATGGTCAATTAATAAACACAAAGTTTAATAAACTGTTAGAGTTTGAAAACTCCAAATTTCGATTAGGTTCATCACCACCCGTACTGTTTGTCAAAAAAAAAAACACAAACCAAATATTGATTTGGCTTGGGTTGATATCACATTTACTATTTATCAAATAAATAAACACGAACCAAATATTTTTTGAATAGTTCAGAGAGATGCTTGAAAAATTTTTAAACCACAAGAACTTATTCGTAATTTAACCAAACCTTAAGGGAGGTAAATGTAATTCAGCCTATAGTTTTGAAGTTTGAACAACCAAAAATGCCCTCCTTCCTTGTAGGCCTTTGCTGGTAAAGGCACAAAACCTTTTCCCCTTTCTTAACCTTCAAATAATTAATAGAATCAAAGATGATCATATCCATTAATTATATAATTTTAAAATTCGGAATACCCATCCGTTCCACTCAAAAATTATATTTTAAAAATATATAATTTATTATGGGTTGTGAAATACAACATTTAAAATAAATATATAATGTAAACAAATCTAATGTAGACTCTTTTAATAAGATAATAAATTATTCTTTAAAGTGGATTCTTGGAATAAAACCGAGGAACTAACAAAAATTAGACATGGAATTCCCATTCTTAAACATTACTTGTGACCAAATCTTCATAAAACAACGTGCAAATTCAAAAGCCGAGCACTTCTGAATTTAAAAATGGTGACAAATAAGAACAGCAAAAGACTTTGAAGATTGAAGAAGAAAAGAATGCCTTTCTTGATTGGTTTTAACAACCAAAAGTTCCCTTTGGTAGTAGTAAAGGTATCCCACTTTGCTTGCCTCCTCCCCTCTACTCCTAAGCCTATATTCAATTATTCATCTCTGGCACAGAGAACCTTTTTCCTGCCTTTCTTCACCTTCAAATAAGCCATCAAGGGATGAAGTCGCCATTTCGGTTTTTCTCCCAACCCGGAACTTGATAGTTTGTACCTGTTGGAACAATGGACAATTTATTCAGGCAATTAAGGTAACTTGTCGCGCTTTTTCGCAGTTTTTTTCGCTTCTTCTGTTTTTTTCATATGTGCTCTTTTTGTCTGCTAGGGCAAAGTATCCCAACGTAGGGCAGGAAGGTAGAGAAGTTAGCGCCGGAGCCGGTGCAGCAACAAGAGACAAGACAATACCCCCCCAGAGAACTCAATCATTCAAAGGAGGTATGTCTTGAAAGATCAGTATAGTGAAAGCAGGGGCGCTTCCAGGGGGTTCGGAAGTGTCTAAAGACCCCACCTCACCCCTTACCTACGCCACCACTGAGTAAAATTATAGTGTGTAATGTCAAATGTGTTATCTTTTTGGAAGCTCAGAAAATGGGAAATTTGACTTAATTTGCAGAGAAAAGAAGAACTTCGAGCTGGATAAAGAGGCAGTTTTCAGGAACCATGGGAAGAGATAGCGATTACATGAATGAAGAGGAGTATCAAATCGCAGTTGCAGCTGCAGCTTTTGCTGTTAAATCTCTTGAAGAATCGTCGAGAAATGGAGATGCAGCAGCCTCAACGAAGATCAAGAACAAGACAGAAGAGACAGCACCTCCTGTTCCTGCGCGCCGCGGAAAATCTATCAATTTCTCAGGTGGAATTGTACAACTATTTATGAGTCACAAAGTAACATTTTGAAACAAAAACTCTTTATATGTGACGGTTCCCTCTAAACGCCAATTCTCACAATTTGTCTCTCAAACAGATGAAGATGCAAAGCCTGCCTTATATGTTCCTGATCAGAGAGTGCACATAACCACAGAAGCAATGGATAAAAGGCCTGAAACAGCCGTTATCCCGCCCCCGCCTCCTCCCCCGCCCCCGAAGAAGAAGATTTCTTTTTCGGATACTCACCTGAACAACACAGGCAGTTTTCAACCTGGAGGAGGTACAGGGCCAACTAAGAAGGCTCCTGTACTCGCCCCAGCCATCAAAAAGACTTCAACCTTCGATAAGAGTTCAGAGAGAATCAAAAGCAGAAAATCAGAGATAGAAAGGCAAAATCTGGAGATTCCAGCCCCTGTTAGGCCGCCATTTCTGCCTGCTGATATCATGAGCCAGAGCACAAAGACAAATACAGGGAAAGCCAATATCGATGCAGAAATATGGGAAAAACGCGAATTGGCTAGGATAAAAGATAAGTATGGACATCTCCCTTGTAATTTCCACATTAAGACTTGTTTAAATTGAGCTAAAATCTATGATTACTGCAGGTATGACAAGTTGAAGAACAAAATTATTGACTGGGAACAGAGGAAGAAAACCAAGGCAAAGCGCAGATTAGAAAAAATAGAGGTTCAATTCTGCTTTTTGCTTCTATCTATGATGCTAATTGACCGTGAGATTTTCTGTCTGCTCCATGATGCATCCCACCTTCTAGCAGACAGAAGATCTGATCTCGCTAATTAAGGAGCTGAATACATATATATGATAAATGTTTCAGGCTGAACTGGACAAGAAAAGAACACAAGCGATGAAGCACTACAAGAGTGAACTTGCGAGAATTGATAACGTTGCCGGAGGAGCAAGATCACAGGCAGCGGAAAATCGAAAAAACGAAGAGTTCAAGGCGAAAGAGAAAGCAAGTAAGATCAGATTGACCGGAAAACTTCCGGCGACTTGTTGGTGTTTCTGAAATTAATGTCACTGATGAGATGATAACTTTACATGTATAAAATTCATGCCTTAAAGATGAAATTTCTTTTCTTTCTACATTCTCAAAAACTTCCCATGCAAGAGTGATTAACATAAACTTATAATTAGCATCTCAAAAGTTAACATAGACCTACAAAAAACATAGATAAAAAGTTAAAAAGCCAATAAACTAATAGCCGCCATCGCGTTTCTCGAGTTTGCCTATCTTCGCCGGAATCTTTTGGCCTCTACTCGAAGGGAAATACTTGCAGGACAAGTCGTCGCCCATTTTGAATAACTTAGAGGCGCACAAATGCAACTTTACCCACAGCTTCGGCGATTTCTGTAGGCAACGACATCGTAGCAAATCAATTTTAGAACGAAGGGAGGAAAAAGAAGGGTGAGCGGCGCCGGCGGGAAATAGGTTTCTTTCTCAAGTGGTGGGAGGTGGCGGCTGAATCTACAAAGTGGGTCCCGCGATGGGATACGTTGTTTGTGAGAGCCGGACAGATTTTAGACCGACAAAAAAATTTGATATCCTTTTAAGTTTGAAGGTACTTTTATTTACAATTTTCAACAATAAAATTTTCTCTCCCTTATATTTGAAAATATTTTATTGAGTTCTTCCATTTATAAAATGAAAATATAACATTCATTGGTCGATGATGTGATATTAATAATTATTTCATAAAAATATAACAAATGAATACATGTCACATGAGTTATCTTACATATAAATTTCTAACGTTATTTTGGGTTTAAATAAGCCCCTGGTGTATTAGTCACTTTACGTATAAATGCACATGAACGGAGATAGACTAATTTGTAAATAATGACGGTGTATTTGAATACAACATATAGCGTTATGGCTTATTTAGCCCTAAGATAAAATATTACAAGGTAAAATAGACCTTCGCCCGTTTTATCCCATTTTCTTTATCAAGGTTATAAAGATGTCAACAAAAATTCTTAAAATTCAACAATGTCAAACATTAGTTTTGATGAGTTTTAAAAATATAAAATAATATAGTAGAAAGATTATATATATATATGATGAAAAATTAATATAATTTTCAAAACTTCATAAACATGTTAACGAACCGCACTAAACCTCGAGAACTGACAACAACAATAAGTATCATCCTCAACTGAAATCCTAACAAGTTCCTGAAGCATTATGTTCCCCTTCAATCAAAAACAGAAAGCTTCTGAGACATCATAGTCTACTTTGAAATCGAAAGTTAAAACAGACTACATAGATCGAAATCGAAACATATAAATCGAGATCCATCCACACTAATCGAAACATGTATATAGACGCCTATAAAATATTAGAACGGGCTCCCACCGTCACCGTCACCGCCGTCACGTTCGCGTTCGAACTGCCCCTCCTCCGTCTTTTCTTCCTTTTCGAAGCCACAGTGGGCCAAACGACGTGAGTGCGAAATAATATAAAATTTTAAACGCACCATCTGTCAGTTCTTGAGGCACCTTCGTCGTTGCAAATTAAATTAAATCAATCCGAGAATGGATGATCGGAGGAGGAAAAAGAAGGCTGATCGGCCGGGGGATTAATAGGTTTCTTCTCAAGTGGTGGTGGTGGTGGTGGTGGGCGGCGGCGGCTATCGTGATTAAATTATAGGTTTTGCACACATATGAAAGAAAACATAAAATCCATGCATATATTTCGGCTTCAATTTAATTTGGTTATGCAATGTTTGTATTTATCTACTTTGTACTAATGTAATACTCCTCCGTTACATTAGAAAAATCCATTCTCACAAATGTACAATTTATTAAGGCAAGGGTCGCATTGTTGGTCCTTTTTCTATACCTCGTTACACTTTTGGTCCATCTTATTTCATGTTTGGCACTTTTAGTCCCTATGACCTTATGTAGCCGATTTTATAAGTCATTTTGAGGTGATTGTGTAAATATTAAAATTGCACTTTGCTTTAAAATGTCCTACAAAATTGGCTACAACAGGTCTTAGGGACAAAAAGTGCCCCCAAAAAAAAAAATCTTGACCTAAAGTGCAACTTTTCTATTTATTATTAACGCCAAGGTATAATAGCTAAAATAGATGATTTAACACAATTAGTTCTATTGAAAAAAAAAAGATTAAATAAAAAATTGTTTTTGAGAGTAAAATTTTCTAATGGAAGAAAGGGAGTATCATAATATGTGTCCTACTTTTTTTGGTACTTCCATTTGTCACAATAAAATTTATAGTTCCTTATATTTAAAAATATTGTATTAAGTCCTTGGCATTTTATAAAATGAATTTTTCAATCCCTTAAGAATTCTTGATTTGTTAAAGTGTTAATGTGTTTGCATCTTCCCGAAACCTTTTCAAAGAATGCAATTGCAAAAAGATCCCAACATCGATAATATTACAAGTTAAAATAGAAGTGAAGATGAATGAATTGATTTATAAATATTTTACTACTTCCTCCGACTAATATAAAGAGTCTATTTTGTAATATCATTTTTAATATTATAAAGAGAACTTATTTAGTGAGATGGAGAAAACACTAAGTTGTAGAATCGAAATTGATGAGATTGAATCGTAAAAATTTCGACAAAAAAAAAGTGTGTAGAATTACAAACAATTTACAAAAACCACTCTAATTTGAGCCATTTTAGCATAACTTTTAAGTTTTTATTTGGTATTTGAAGATCGTAAAATCTGAATCAGGATTCTGCAAACTATTATTCTAGAGTCAGCTGATGTATAAATTCATTGCTCTCGAAGTTTGGCTTGCTTTTAAACACGAATATTCATAAACTGAATGTCCACAGAAGAGCTTTCCTACATAGTTTTCTCTATTCAAGATTATGAAGATTGACGAGAAATCCTTAAAATTCAACAATGTAAACCTCCAGAACTGGCAACAACAATAAGTAGCATTCTCAACTGTAAGCCTAACAAGTTCCTCAAGCATTATGTTCCCCTTCTGTCAGAAACAGAAAGCTTCTGAGACATTATCACCCAAATTATTCGCAAAAGAGAAAGAAAAGTCATCATCAACAGCTTCAAAGTACAATATTCAAGAACTCGATATGCAATACTTCACATTAACGCTTGAGCGACTTCATTCATCACAGAAAACCAACTTATTTACATATTTTAAAACTAGTACTCCAAATGAAACTGAAGTCAGTTCAGATAAACCCTACAAAGGCAGCCGAATCAAGCGCACATACTTAGAACTTAGCTATAAATTCAAGCAAGAAATACAGAGAGCATCACAGACAACTGAGCCACATGAGATCACGATGTGATTTCTCTTGCCAGCCAATCCAGAGCAGGATATCCAAAGTACAATACTAGAAAAGCTGGGAGAGCAAAGACAACGGTGATGACCAAATAAAGCATCAGTATGGCAGCACTCGAGGGTAAGGCGAAGACCACAATGATAAGAAGAACGATGACCAATGGAAGCTTTGCTGATAAGTTGATGAAGAAATCAAGAGATTTTTGAAAGGAAAATTGAGGCCTTCCCAAAATGTTGGTATTTGCAGCAGGTTCATTTCCATTGTTGTTAGGCCCCGAATTTCCAAGACGATGTACCCTTCTATTGAGAGTGTTGGGTGCAGGATTTCCAGTCACTGAAGTGCTCCCAGACCACACCTGATTATCCCCGAAGGGAGGGGTCTTCATCCGGTCACCATTTCTGCTCTCAACCATCCAGAGAAGGAAGAAGTTTTTGCTGGGAAATCTCAGATTCCCCTTGTAAATCAGCCGAAATGTCAACAAATTGCACCATGGACATGAAATGAAGAGAGGAACCTGAATCTGTTGGGTGGAGAACCTCAAAGCAGCCCACTTAAGCCCTAGTACACAATTCTTGCACAGAGTGTGGCCACACCATAGAACATAGGGAACATTCTCCACGATATTAAAAGATTCCCAGCATATGGGGCATTCCAACCCTTCTTCAGCACTGGCATTTGAACATGTCTCATCATCATCAGAATCTTGTATACAAGGAAGACTCTCACTCGAGCTAACCTTCTTCGGACCAAAGTTTCCAAAGGCATTTGAAAGAGATTTCCACATAATTGCTATACGCAACCCAGGCTGCAAATGCGTAACAAGTACAGATTGATCAGCAAATATCATAATTTAAATAATAAAAAAAAAGTGTCTGAGTCACAATTCCAAACAACAAACCTACACAAAATCAATCACTCCTATTCTTCTCCTATAGAGTGAGGAGGCACTACCACACCCCCAGAATTGAAGGAAGCAAAATCTGGACATAATCCAGGAGATGAGCAGCAAAGGAAAAATGGTAACATCACCATCTTAAGAAAGCATTCTAAATACCCAGTTACTGAGATTTCAAGCCAAAGCTCAAACCAACGATCAAGGACCCCGAGAAACCAGCAAAATTACAGCTCAAAATTGAACCCTTTGATCCGAAAGACCTTAAAACGACCATTACCCAAAAGAGGGATCTACAATAACCATTTTAAAGACTTTTCCAACACTATATATTATTTCATCGTCAATTCTTAATGCAATTTTCCCCCTTTTATCATGCGAACCTTAAAAGGGGGAAGAAGCTGATAACACAAAGGAATCCGAAAAGTGAAAATTAGGTCCCAAGACTCCCAACCCACTAAAATTTACACCCTAATAGCAAATGTTTATGAACAAGAACCTCCAAAATAATTCAAAAAAGCTACAGAGGTCACAAACAATTTCTTTCCTTTTTCTCAAAAAAAAAAACACCAAACTTGGCAACAAACATGACAAATGGTTTAAATTGAAACAGGAACCCAATTAGGCAAATAAAGATACAACAACCTCAAGAAACTTACCGGGTTGCGATGATTTTGAAGATGATCTTCCGGCGGAACTGGGAAAGAGAAGAGAGATCAGAAGAGAAATAAGCTTTTCTCTCTCCTCTCTCTTTGTGCTCGACTAGGAGAGGGGTGTTTTTTACTTTTCCGGAATTTACTTGGAGGAGATTTAATTTAATTGACAAAGACGGCGTCGTTACATCCTAATATCTGGCGAAATGACGCCGTTTCGTGGTCTAAAAACGTAAATAAAATAAACCCAAAAAGGAGCGGTAACTCCGGGGGTATTAATATGACCAGTAAAATAAATTTACGGTTTGACCGTCAAGTCTGTACAGTTGGGACAGAATGACAACATCATGATGCTAAGGTTAACTTTCCACAATTGATGATGTCAAAAAAAAAAAAAAAATAACTTTTTAGATTTGATGATGAAATTTGTATATTCCACCTGTAAGAAAGGGTAAAAAGAAAAAGTTCCATTTTTTACATCGGAGTAAAAGTAAAAATAACTTGAATGATTTATTAACACATATTTTTATCTTGACTAATTCTAGTTTTGATGCTTTAAATAACTTTTTGAGTCTTAACTTTTAAAATTTGTTTTTTGGTTCACTATACTTGAATTATTTTAGTCCTTAAGATAACTTTCTTAGTCCCCTTACAATTGTAGAACAACAAATTTTACACAAAGTTGTTTTTCAATCTTGTCAATCTGCACTCAAAATATGCAGAACGGACAAAAATAAGAATTAAAACTCTCACTTTTATACTTTTATGTGACTCTATATACGATACAACAGTTAGATCACTCCCTCCTTCCTTCGCTTTCAATTTCTATATATTCATCTTTCCACAACTACCATCAATTGAGTGCCCATTCCACCTTTCATTTCACTCACCTTCTTTTCTTTGTACAAATGAATTATTCTAGTGGTAGTACAGTTTGAAAGTAATAAAAGCATTGACTTCTACTACATAGATCAGAAAAAACCTTCACACTATTAGATAGAATTCCTACCAAAATTCATACCAATTTAAAAGCTTTGAAGTTAAAACTCCTAGTGTCCTTCCTACTACTTGCTTGTTTTTGGTCTATAATAATATACTCCCTCCATCCTACTCAAATAGTCCACATTAAAAAAAATCTTATCTCATTTAAAGAGTCAACTTTGACTCTATTTACATTACATATCCTTACTAATATAACAATGCGTAGTTCACAATTAACCCTTATTTCTAAAGTAAGGATATAAGTGAAAAATATAGTGATAAATTACTTATTTTATGTATTGTATCTCACAATTCATAATAAATTATACATATTTTAGAGTGAACTCTTTGAGTAAGACGGATGGAGTAATAAAATAATAGTGTGTTATTGTTTCCCAAAATTATTTATGTGTACCAATACTCATGTATCATAACCTTAAAACATGTATATTTTAAAGAAAAAATTATAAATAAATATTAAAAACTAATAGTTTAAAGTTATGATACATATGATATAAGCGAATAATGAATACCGCCGATAAAAAATGGAGTAAAACTCATATGGTCAAAGTCAATGTTTCAAATTTCTCCTTTTCTCCCCCCTCTCTTTCCTTTTTAGAAAAATTAACCAGAAGAAAGAAAAACAAAGAGGGAGCCCTTTTCTCCCAGTTGTGATCATAAGTTTCAATCTTTACAGGTTGTATGGCTTGGCTGGTGCATAACATGGACCATCCATGCATAGCTTCTATTATTATTGTTTAAAATCAGCCTTTAAAAACGCAAATAAAACACAAATGAAAAAAAAGTTAATTAGTTAATAATTCACCAGCACCAATAAAAGCCCAACAAATCCAAAAAAAAAAAATCAATACTTTTCATACAATTACACATACTTTTTCCCAACAATAGCAAATTACATTCACATATAGCCATCTTGCATAATTACACAACCACACAAACACTACACATCCCATCTTTCTTTTCTTTTCTTTTCTTTTTTTTTTCAAATTAAAAACAATATGCAAAAGCTAGAGAATACAATCAAGAAAACACCACCAAATTCTCAAAAAAAAAAAAAAAAAAAAAAAAACACAGATGGCTTTGATCACTGGCTGGAAAATGCATCAGTATCAAGAACTCTACTTGAAGAAACCACCAGCAAGCTTTGCAACTCCTCCAAGCCCACCTTCATCAGATTTCCCTCCCTCTGATTCTCCCTCTGTGTTCTTCTTCGAGAATCCTTCAGCAACCTTGGCATACTCTCCCACCCCACTTGGAATCTCAGTTTCTTCAGCTTTTGTGGACTCAACTGGCACCTTTTCTTCTTCCTTTTTGGGCTCCTCTGTTACTTCTTCCTTTTTGACTTCACTTGGAACCTCCTCTGTTTTAGCCTCAGTTGGCTCTGCAGTTTTTTCCTCTGTTTTAGTCTTAGTTGGCTCTGCAGCTTTTTCCTCTGTTTTTGGCTTAGTACCATGAGCTGATTCATACTCATGAAGATAAGTCTCTGCTTTCTCGACGTAGCCTCCGATGCCGGTGGATTTGTCAAGCTTCCCGTAATTCTGGGCGGCGTCGAGGAGATCGGCGGCGGCCCCTGCAACTTTTGCATTCTCGTATTTGGCGGGCTCTTTTTGGACGGTCGATCTTGCTGCTTCGGCAACGAGTTTAGCACTTGACAAGAGGTCGCTCTGGCTCTGATCAGCTGCCGGTTCTGCAGATTTATCAGTGGTTTCTTCTCCCTTGGATATGCTGGTATCAGCGAATTTCTTCAAGAAATCCATTAGCGAATTGGGAATTGATGATTGAAAAGGGAAAGTTGGGATTTTTAATGGAGGATTAAAGATAGTAGTTGTTTCTGTGAGTGTGAACTATTCTTGGGGGTGTGTGTATATATAGAGGAAGAAAAAAAAAAAATCACGAAATGGTTTTTTTTTTTTTTTCCTTTTTTGAGAGTTGATGAGTGATCAGTGTAGTATACGTGTATGACAAATAAGTAGCATATCTTGGATTTGTGGGAATGAATTATTGAATGAATAATTGGGGAATAAATGGTGGGTAAAATTACTTTTTGGTCCCCTAGTTTTATAGAATAGTTTGATTTTGAGCCTTCAAATTTTCATATCGTATCTTATAAGGTTTGAACGCATGACATCTGAATTATAAGACCTTCCTATTAACTACCAACCCCAAGCCTCCCTTGAATTTTCATTGTTTGCTTATAATTGATGTTGAGACCTGCTCTTGATTCGTCTGTCAAGCTACCTACAGGAGGGAACTAACTCTCTGGTGTAATTCCGAAGGCAAAGTTAGCAAAACGTAAGTAAAGTTATAACGTATCTATCCAACTAAATTCCAATTACCTTTTTCATACGAATAGGAAGGGTATTTATAGATCTGAATACTAGTGTGCTTCTCTCATAGAGTCTGTTGCCTCTCACTGGACTAAGCCAAAGTTTAACAAATTAATTCATCCCTATCCTTTAGCTGACCTTGGCAGAAGCTCAACAACTTTATTTCCAACTGTCAATAACCGATGGCTCGATATTGGTGATAAGCTATCTCTCTACTAACTATCAGATAAGATCACCACTTGGCAGCTATTAGAAAGTTCTCCAAGAATCCCGTCGATGGACACTTG
The DNA here is from genome assembly GCA_016801395.1 of Leptodermis oblonga. Classification (NCBI taxonomy): domain Eukaryota; kingdom Viridiplantae; phylum Streptophyta; class Magnoliopsida; order Gentianales; family Rubiaceae; genus Leptodermis; species Leptodermis oblonga. The sequence continues at coordinate 3,395,626 of CM028751.1, read as the reverse complement.
ATGACACGGATGGGGCTTATGGACTCAATAGATTTTCTAGCCTCGGCAATTCCTGGCCTCGACAGCCCATATCCAACCATTGACATTATTACTCTTACTTTTGTTGATGTTAATAATACATTTTTAGGGTAATTATAATAGTTGGGGGACATAATATATGTTTTAAAAACGTAAGATGTAAAGTCAAACTATTTTTTAAACACGTAAATATGTTGTATTAAATACGAATTAATTGTAAAACTAAAAAATGACCTCAATCTTTTCTTGATTGCACGTTGCACTGTGAACTTTTCATTATTGTAATCAACTCCTGAAGCTATCAATTTGGCTATTAGTCTTCATTACAGTACCTAATTTCCCACATTATAACAACACTAATATCCAAATTTCGTAATTATATGTTTTTAGATTAAGACCACCATTTCTGTACCTGCACGAAATTAATAGTTTAAAAAGTTAATTGTAAAAATTAAAGGTAATTTTATAGAACCAAATAAAAGAGAAAGGTATCAAAGATTTTTGGTGTGCCCGATCAGCATCAATCAAGATGTTGTGTCGGCAAAGAAAGCCCGTTGTTTCCCAATTGGGTAGGGGCCCACTTGTGTTGTGGGGAGCTGTTGATGATGGAGCTGCAAAAGGAGTGGAGGCCACGTCATCTCTTTTCTTTTCTTTTCTGTATCATTTATTAATTTGCATTTATTAAATCCACCCAAACGCTATGGAGACTCACTCAATGCCATAACTATCATGATCGTGATGCCCTTCAACTTCAACTGATTTTTTTTTCTTTTCTTTATGTTTTGTCTTTTGGTTCAACTTTACTTTAATTTCCTCCGTCCAATCTAACGACAGTTCTTTCTCACAAAAAAAAAATCCTCATAAAAAGCGTCCATTTCCCCGTTTGTTTACATTGTATAATTCTTACTAATATATAATATACTTGAAAAATAAGATGTTAAATTATGTATTTTATGTGATGTACTTAATCATTCATACTCCTTTCACCTCAGAATAAGTATCGTTCCCACATTTCAATACTAAATTGTATTGTTTTTTTCAAATTTATCCTTCCACTATTACATTTTCAACGTGTTTTGAATATAATGGATTAGTTTGGAAACATGAAGAGTTTCTTTTTTTCTCATTAATGTATCAACTAATGATATTACTGTTATACTAACTACCATAACTAACCAATGTTTATCAACCAAAACAAATTTGGGATAGTAAAACAATCTTTTATTGAAATTTATAACAAATTATCAAGTTATATTCAAAATTTATTCTAATTTCAAACTAATGTTTTAAAATTGGGTGAAATACAGTTTCCTCATTGTGATTTCTTGCTTTGAATAGCTTCCCCCTTATGCTTTCAAAATTGACAATTTTCCCCTCATGGTTTTGGACTAAGTGTCCACTTAACAGAAAATTACATTTTTAATGGCGTTAAAAAAAAGAACATAAATAACCCTAGGGTTATTCATGTCCATAGTTATTCCTTTTTACCTAGGGTTGTTTATTTATTTATTTACAATTTTCTGTTAAGTGGACACTTTAATTTAAAATCATGAGAAAAAAATTGTCAATTTTAAAAATATAAAAAAAATTGTCCAAAGCAAAAAATTACAAGTGAAAACTGAATTTCAACCTTTAAAATTTGATAAAGAACCAGGCATGTTACGTATCCAACCCCATGTAATCCAATCCTAGTGGCTAATTGAAGTCCAGATCATAGTGATGACACAACAGAACATTTAATACCCATAGTTTTCATGAAAACTTGTGAGACTAATGTACATATGTTGTACTCTAGGACATCATAACCAAACTCCGGTCTGCCCTTTTCAAACCTCCATACTTCACGACAAATGACTCATTAACCGGTTGATTTTCGGTAAGAAGGATAAAAAAATATCAAAATGTGAAAGAAAATGGACAAAAAATGCGAATTTTCATTAAAAAATGACCACAATTGTAGCAAAAATAATGAAGATAGACCAAAATTGCGATTTCTTTTTTTAGACGGAAGATAATCATGAGCTCCGAATCACCCGATTTTAAACTCATGTTCTCGTTGGCTAATTCTCAACCGGAAAAAACTGCAGATGCACTAGAATATTCTTGCTATGCTTTGCGTAACCAATTGGGAAACTAACATTGAGCTCACAAATCTTGATATTTCTTTCTTCTTTTATACTATACGTGAATCTTGCCATATGTCGTGACGCCATTAGCATCATAAATGGAACAAGTATGAGAGCAGTCTTTGCCAAATCTTTCCGGCGACGATACCTCAAAAGGGGTAATATTTTTCAAAATCGATACTCACTCCTTAAAAAAAAAATCGAATATAAGTTTTTGTCCAAGCATAATGAACTAACCGCTGAGTAGGGGAAAACAATGGCCATCCTAAGAAAGTAGCTTTAAATTTAATCAGTCAAGGGGATACTTAAAGAACCTTTCTTTATTCAGCAACTAGCCATGTTCCTGGTTTTTGTTCAACTGACTATCAACTTCACCATCCTTGTATTAATTATCAAGTTTACAATATTTTATTGTTCATCGCTCTTGATGTCTCAACTGAAAAAGTCATTACAATTCACACTTTGTGATTCATATAATTCAAAATATATATTTTTTGTCTTGCTTTGTACTTCATTTGGAAAGTCAGAAGTGCTGTTGATCCATACCTCAAACTTGCAAGAAAAATTATTTTATAACACGAGCAATTTCTGACATGATACACGATATAAAATGTTAGTGGGTTAAATGTGTCAAAACGAAAATTGAACAGATTTGTCATCAAATCATCACCATTAGAGAAAATATCCAAAATGAGCATTTAGGTTCTGGGAAGTGGATACAGAGAACACAGAAAACTACCGCTAATCAACACTAAAACTGGATAATAACACACATAATAGTTTATATTACACGAGAAATTAAAACTTGAAAGCTAATGAAATTAAACAATACTATTTCTTCAAGAAATCTCCAGCCATCTTAAGATAATCTCCATAGCCACCCCCTCCAGAGCTATGGCCCTGGCCATGTTCACCTTCACTCCCTGAAGGCTTCTTCAATAGCCCTTCAGCCATCTTAATGTAGTCTCCGTACTTCCCTCCAGAATTCCCGCCGTGCTCCTCCTTGTGAGGCTTGGTGTGGAGGGTTTCACTGGTGGTTGAGTGGTGGCCCGGATTGGTTGTGGTGGTGGTGGATTGAGAAGAGTGGTATTTGTGAAGATAACTCTCAGCCTGGCCCACCACTTTCCCCAGGCCGCCGCCCTTCTCGTCTAGCTTCCCGTAGTGGGAGGCCGCCTGGAGGATGTTCTCGGCGGCTCCGGCGACCTGGGCCTTGTCAAACTTGTAATTCGGGTCATGGCGGATCTGGGCTTCGGCGGCTTCCGCCACAATTTTGGCACTGGACATAAGCTCGGAGGAAGACGGCATTGGACGATGCTTGTAGGGGTTCCGATCCGGATGATCGGAACTGGTTTTGTTGGATTGTTTGGAATGCTCGCTATCATCATGAGGAAAATCCATGGTTCTGCAGTACAATCCGTGGATTTTCTGCCAAATTAAGGGATGGGTGGATGAAAAAATTGGGATTAAAGATAAATAATTGAAATCAGAACGAAACAGTGAAACAGAGGCGATGGGATTGGTGGTTTACTGGTGGCGGTGGGAGATTTAAAGGGCAGCCATGGATGGTGGCTTCACGAGATTTCCTTAATGTCAACGCGGTGGGAATTGGGTGCAACCCTTAGCTTAGCGCAGTGGTTTTTGTGTGGATGGAGGAAGGATGTGCACTCGTTTAATGCGCGCTTTATCGCTCGTTTGGTTGGACCTGCGTTGTACGCTTGAGTGTCATTTTATTACGTGGATATTTTTTTAAATTTTAAATAGTAAAATACAAAAATATTTTCACTTAATTTTTTTTTTTAAACACTATTTTCTTCTCGTAGGCAATCATGACCGGAAAAAAAGAAAAAAATTTAAAAAAAAAAAAAAGAAAACTAGGACCTTCGCTGCAGGACAGCCAAAGTCCTTTTTAATTTTTTTTTTTTTTTTTATCTTTTTAGTTTTTGGCCGATGAACACACAAAGGGAAGAAGAAGAGGAAGAGGAAGAGGAAGAAGAAGAAGATGAAGAAGAAGAAGAAGAAGAAATTCAAAGGGCAGTTCAATAATTTCAGTCAAGAAATTTTTAAAATGTGTCATATGTTTAGTAAAACATGTCCTTTAGATATCAGGCCCTGTTTGGTATCGTGATTCAAGTCGTGTTTTGAAATCACTTTTGATTTTATAATATTAAAAGTGTGTTGAGAATGTAAAAATGTGTGTTAAAAATGTAAAAAAGTTTATTAGGAATGATGAAAAACTATAATAAAACAAAAGTGATTTCAAAACACGTTTTGAAAACGTGATACCAAACAGGCCCCAAATCACTTTGTATTTGACGCATCTGACCTTTTGATAGTACCCGTATTGAGTTTAACATGAAAAGTTGTGATTATACTTTAGAAACACGCGAATTGAATTTTTCGCATTTAATGTATCGTATATTGAATTTGACATTTAATATATCATAGCTATTAGTGTAGTTGTTGAAATATTGCGTATCGATTTTACCTTCAAATGCATTGTATATTAAATTTAACATGTATCAAGTTTAAATTCTGATATATCGTAGTTACAAGTTTAATTGTTGAAATATTGCACATCGAGTTTAAGTCAAACGATAGGGTCTATTCTTTTCCATTCCATTCTAGAAAAATTATCACTTTTTTTCTCCAAGATTTGCATAAAGAAACCTCATTTTCTACTCAATTCAAAATTCAAAATTCCAAATTTCCTCTAAATCTCCATTTACATAAATCCAAAAAATAACATAATTATTGTACTTTTTCTTCTATTTCCTATACAAATCTCCAGAAAAAATTTTCTCCAAAAAAATATTCCTTCCCTAAAACAAAAATTTATCAATTTGGTGAAAAAAGAACTAATAGTACTTTTATAAATTGTTGGACTTGTACATTTTAAATATTCTTTTTTATAACATGTTTGAACCGAGAGCAAATTCTCTGTGAGAACTTCAGGTGACATTTGTACTCGTTGTATAAATTTATTGAAAGTATAAGAGGAAATTTGTAGGGGGTTATTTCATTGTATTAATTTACAAAAAAGGTATAATCATTCCAAGCATAGTTAGAAATCGAAATCCTTATTTGATGGTTTTATTATTATTAAAGTTGCAAATTGGGCCAAAACTCTTAAAATTGTATGTGTAATATTTATTATTAAGCAGCAAAATTGCTTGCACTTGGGTTTCACTCCAGTAAGTATCGCACTTTGTATATCAAACGTTATTGGACGATTTTCATCATCATTAATACAACTTCCGTTTTACCTCAAAAAATAGAATTTGTTGCTCAGTACTGAAAAAAGATACTGAAGTATCGCTAGCATGTCAAACAATCAGACTCGAGACTTACATATTTATTTTGGGGCATGATATTTGCAGTAACCGTTTCGATATTTACAGTAACATTTTTTTGTGAAAAGTCTAAAATATCCCTAACACTTAAAAAAAAAAAAAAAATACCGCCGGGTATTTTTGCCAAAAATACCGCCGGCGCCCGGCGATATTTTGGGCCAAAAATATCGCCGGCGCCCGGTGGTATTTCACCCCCCCTTCAGTTTGATATTTGCAGTAACCACTGGGCGGATCTTCGCCAATCCGGTAAAAAATTCACATTTTCGACAAAAATACTAACAAATCCGGACATAATACAACTAAAATAATCAAACCAACTATCTAAAACAATACCGCAAAACATTTTAACTTTAGCCTCTAACCTTTTTCCGATCCGAGTCGTCTCGATTTTTATCCGATTTTGTGATTCCACCCGGCTCTGCTTTGCAGGAATTATTAAACGGAACAGAGCCCGTGAGTTGCTTTTTGAATTTTTTTTTTTTTTTTTGCTCAGGGGCATTTTTATCTTTTTACAGGGGAATATTATTGCAAATATCGAAACGGTTACTGAGAATATCAATTCCGTTTATTTTTGGTTAAACACGGAGGAGTACATGGTGTCGGAACAATGACACCATTTTTTTCCGCTTATGTCGACAGAATGACAACATCTACACTATATGGATGACACGTTTCCTATAAGAACTAAAGGTAGCCTTCATAATCAAAGAGTAAACAGTATAAAAGTTGCGAATGAAGTAGCAGAAGATCTCCTGCCGGCCGGCCGGTGGTATTTGGGATTCGTCGATCGACAACGGAGAAGCCCTAAAGTGGTGAACCTGAGATCACAAGTGTGTGTATATATATATATATATGTATATATACATCGGAAAATATACACACTTGTGTTCTCAGGTCACCCCTTTGGGGCATCCCGTTGAATATTTATTATTCACCTATCATTCATTCCATCCGCTTTCCCAATTGCCCAAGTAATTTTTGTCCCTTTTCTTTCTTCTACTGAAACTATATTTTGCATTTATATTAAAAAAATTCATTATTCTTAATGTGTTTTAAGATATTGTTTATAAATTATGATTTGAAATATTGTGTGGTAGTACATTTTAGAATGGGCAAAGAAACAATGTTAGACGATATATTTTAAATTTAAGTTTGAAATGTAGTATGATACAGTAGTTTAGAATGAGTCGATAAATAATGTTTGAAAATATGTATTCAAATGTTGTATGTTACTTGAATTATTTTATAGATCATCTTAAACTTTATGATTCTTTTGAAGAATTTTTTTAAAAAATTGTTATTATTTCTTTTTTCACGAAAACTCCTAGTGTGTTTTGGGCTTGAAATTTGAAATGTGTTTGGGACCGAACAACATTTTGATACGGGCCCATCATTTTCAGCCCAAAACACATTTGAAGACGAGAGGCCATTAACTTGAAAAAAAAATTACCTATTTCAATTTTCCGATTCGCCTTTTCCAGCAAGTTTCTCTCAAGCATCAACACTAGAGTAGTGAGTAGTGCTGCCGGTACCGGGATCGGTGAAACTAGCGGAGCCACTGTCGACGGCTCACGGCGTCGGAATCCTGAGGACAATGGAGATGGAAATCGACAGAGCAGCCACTTCAAGTTCAAAGCCAAACAACCAAATCAAAGACGACGACCTATTTAAAGCAGCTGAAAAAGGCGACGTTTCGCTCTTCGAATCCCTCCCGGAAGAACGATTTCTGAAAGCCCTGTCTCTACGTAACGAGGACGAACGTTCCCTCCTTCACGTTGCCGTCTCCTTTGGCCAAACCCAGGTAATCCTCATTTTATTTATTCATTTCTGTTGTGGTAAAATTATCAGCAGTTTATTTATTTTTTTTTTAAAATCCTAAACTTCAGAAATTATGTTGCCCTTTCGTATATGTGTATGCGTCCTTGACTGAATTTTCTGCTTTTGTTAATTTACCGCTTACTTTATATATATATATATGGTTTATTTATATTCTTTGTTTTGAAGCTTGATATTTGATTCTGAATGTTCAGGTAGTGAAGGTACTCTCAGCTGCTGAACCTTCAGTTTGTGGTTTGAATAGTGTGGATGAGGAAGGCTGGGCTCCTCTGCATTCTGCTGCAAGTGGCGGGAAGTTGGAAATTGTAGAGATTTTACTTAGTAAAGGTAGTTTTACTAATTACAAGGGGGTTTCTTGCTTGGATTTGGTGTTGCCAATTTCAAATGTTTGATAGAATGCCTTTTGGTTTGATCAGAATGTTTTAATGATGATTTGAGGCTAAAAGGGACAGAACCTGTTATGGTTTGATGGTGGAACTTTTGTTGGCCTTTTGAATTTCTAAATTAGTCTTTTGAGGAATCATAAGATGGGTTCTTTTTGTTTTTAGTAACTTCAATTGAAGGCTGATTTATGGATTTCCTTTTGATATTTCGAATGGACATTCTCTTGGAGGGTCCATAATTGTAAATGGGTGTTATATCAGGTCTAGATGGTGTTCGGGAGGGGGAGAAATTCTTTCAATCTGTTTGTAATATCCTCTTCTCCTGAAAATTTTACTTATTAATACAGGAGCTGATGTTAATTTGAAAAACAACGGTGATCGGACAGCTCTCCACTATGCTGCTAGCAAGGGTTGGTTGAAAATAGCTGAACTCTTGGTCTCTCATGGTGCAAAGCTCAATGTCAAGGACAAGGTTTGTGCTTTAAGACTTATTACCTTTCATGTACAGCTGTGCACAAACCTTTACTGCACCGGTGCTTTCTCAGGAACACCCGCAGAAATATGTTTTTGTTGATTGCTTGATGATTATGGATTCAGGTTGGCTGTACTCCCTTGCATCGTGCAGCCAGCGTAGGAAAATCAGAATTGTGTGAGTATTTGATTGAGGAAGGAGCAGAGGTCGATGAGGTTGACAAAGCTGGTCAAACTCCTCTTATGAGTGCAGTCATATGTGGAAACAGAGAGGTAAAATTTTTCTGTGTCTCTTTTTTTCTCTCCAACCTTCCATGATATATGATGATAGTTTTAGCTGAAGTATTCCTTCAAAATTCTTAGCACGTGCTCCATTTATGAGTATGCATTTAGTCATTTAAAGTGACTTTCATGCGCTTCAGCCTAGTCTCACGCTAGTTTTACCTTCAAAGTGGTTAGTCCAGTGTCTGTTGCACACTATGAAATTTTGGCTTATTTTGCTTCTTATTTGTGAGCATTGGGGTTAAACTTTTAACTTGGCACGTCAAATGTTATCGTTTTGTACAAACTACAAATTCATTATTATCTAGTATTATTCTTTACTTGGGCAATTTTGTGGAAAATCATCTTCAATTGAATTCCTTGGTAGCCTAGTAAAGTTTGAAAGGAAGCTTTTTTATTATGTTGGCTGAACTTAATTTGTCTGATCCTTGTCTTTGTAGTGATGTCTTTGTTCTGTTTCCATTCTGATAATCCTTTTGGCCATCAGGTAGCTCTCCTACTCATCAGACATGGAGCAAATGTGGATATTGAGGACAAGGAAGGTTACACCGTACTCGGGCGAGCTTCTAATGATCTTCGACCTGCACTCATTGATGCAGCTAAGGCCATGCTAGAAGAATGAATCATATTCATATTTAGAAGAAAGGGAAACTTTTGTGAACAATTTTGGTTGGATTTGGCCATGTTTAAATGTATCAAAACTTGGGATCTATCATCTATGGTTGAACCAATCTTTTCCTTTTCCGTTCAACTTCTCTTCCTGTATGGATTTTGTTTTCAGGTCCAACAACTTCTCTTCATGTGCAGCACTGTTCATAGCTCTTTTCATTTGTTTGTTTGGCATGTTCGTCTCTTTTTTTTTTTTTTTTTTGTTTTTATAGTAAATTTAATATATATATTATAAACGATTTTGATTATTTCTAATAAAAACCTTTTATTATTGAAGTACACATTTTTACATTTTTAATATAACTCAAAATGGAGATGAATCGAGCGGAACAAAAAGTTAAAAGCCGAATGGTTAAAAAACAGTTGAGAATTTTCGCTTTTACCTCCCGCAGTTGGTCAGAAGAATAGACTCGTATGGCCAGCAATACTGCGACAACATATAATATAAGTCTGCGGTTCTTAACTCAAAACTACGGTGGCAGAAGGCGGAGCTGAAAGTGTTAGAAAGGAGAAGAAAGCCCCAAGCTCCATCGTCAATCGCCATGGTTTCATCTCTTGCTTCGGTTTCAGTGGGTCCCAGGTTCATCCTGTCCAAACCATCCTCAGCCATTAGAATTGAATCCGTAAATCCAGAAAAGTTAACGCAAGGAAGAAGAGTTGGGTTCAGGCTCAGCCTGATGATTGAAGATGCTTCTTCTTCCATGAGAAAACTTCAGCTTGCTTCTATGGCTGCCTCTGCTGCCTTCCTGCTAGCCTCTTCCCCAGGTAATCATTGTATTACTCTCTCTCCGTTACATTAGAAGAGTTCACTTTATAATACTTTTCCTATTTATTTTATATGGTGGTCTTAATTTGCAGCTAATGCTGGATTTCTATCTGGTTCCTCTGGGATAGAATCAGTTCCTGGTCCTGAGTTACCTAAGATTGACTTTCTCTCGCGTTGGAACGGTCTGTTTAATGTTCATAAACAAGATTTATATCCAACTTCTTTGCTCGCTTGCTTGTTGATTTGAAATGACTGAGGAATTTGGGTTTTTTTTTTTTCTCCCAGAAGAAAACCAGAAAAAGTATGCTGATTTGGATGCAAGATTCAAAGAGTCCCCCATCTTGAAGAAGTTGCTTGAGCAATCCAAGTTAAACAAAGAAAAGTACGTCTCTTTATCCCTTCATTGAGCTACTTCTGGTTTTTTTTCTGAATATGGTTTAATCAGCAAGTTTATCTTCTATAAAGAACCATTTTTTTTTTTTTTGCAAATTTGGGCAGAGAATGTGGTGCTTCTGTTGTTAACGAATGACAGTTCTTCGTGAACTAGATATGGCAACCATTAAAGTACAGCAAAGAATGCAAAATATAACATATGTATCTTAATCTGAAGTGTTGTTGATTTGGCCTTGTTACCATTAGGAATAAGCAAGCAACTTTGGACAAGTATTGCATCAGAGGAGCTGAGTGGGGTGTGGGAGATTGTTCGGCCGAGGGAATGTCGCCCGAAGACCGGGAAAAGTTCATTGCCATGCTGAAGAAAAAAGCTGGAGTAGAATGAATCAGACAGGGATCATGTGCAGAGAGCCCTTATGCTTGGTTTTCACTCTGTTGTCCTCAGATTTGATTAAAAAGAGGTAAGGTTGATGAAGCTTTGAAAAGAGAGGCCATGATTTGAGGCTTTGAAGCAACATGGATATTCAATTTTAGTTCAGAAAACACACAGATTATTGCAGCCTAAAGGGAAGCTATGAAATCAAAAGCCATGCCATTGCCATCTGCAACTGATAAATGTTCATTGCATCTTCATCAGCATCTTCAAGTGTGATGAACAGCAGACAAAATATGATTTTGAATTTGATGAGTTTTATTTGTAAGACTAACAATACTGATTATCTTTTCAATATGTTGGATTGGACCCCTTCAAGCTTTGATTCTTAAATATAGTATAATACTCTCTTCGTTTCAATAGTCATATGTAATCTGCTTGAACACTCGTAAACCGATATCTTCTCTTAGAATAGATTGGGTAGTAATGATACACAAAGTGTTTGGTTAATAGATATGATAATTAAGATATTGAAATTATACCAAAATTTATGGGAATGGAAATACATCTCCATTCTCATTTCTCATTCCAAGAGTTCAAAGTAAACCCCACCTGAATGATTTACCAATAAACAAAATTAACTCTAAATTTGTCAAACTATCAAAGATGTTGCACTATCATGCTAATTCATATTAAAACAAAGAAAAAATTGTAAATAAGAAGGAAATATACAATGAAGAAAAGAAATAGGAGAGATATCAAAAAAAGGGAAAAAGATAATTTTATTAAGGGAGAGAAATAAATATATATATGTTTTTCTCGTGACGACATCCTTTAACTAATAATCCTAATAAGTACGATAACGACATCCTTTAACTAATAATCCTAATAAGCACATATTTGTGTCTAATTATTCCAATGGCCTATTCCACACGTAGTTCTCATAATACAAGAACAATTATTTGTTTGGGAGTACTTATTTAATGGAAGATAAATTCCCTTTTCAATTATAATTACACGTAATTAAATTATTATCTTCATAATAAACCTTTCGTAAATCTTTTTTAATTTTTAAGAGTATATTTTTATTTTTGATTATGATATTAAATAAAATGATAACAATTAGTGACAAAATTGGGAAGAAATTTCTTGAATAACTCTCGAAAAGCGTCAACGAGTCTTCAATCTTGATGGATTGCAGAAGGAGACAAACCACCCAAGTGTAATTATTGAACCCAAAAAGAAAAAAGGAGGCGAAAAAAATTTACCCCCCCCCCCGATATTCATCGCGACGGAATCCAACCTGACCCCCAACCTTTTCCTGGTCCAACTGAGTTTCGGGTTACCGACGAGCTCATCAGGTAAACCTTGCTTGCAATTCTCAATCATTGTAATTTGCAACACTTAATTGGGTTTTTTCTTCCCTAATCTCATCAAATCCCTTTTGTGTTGTTATTTATATTCGTGTGCCCTGTTTTTTCTTGGAATTTTTGTTGCTGGATTAGGTGAATTCTTCCTTAAATTTGATTTTGGTCATATGGGTTTTTAATTCTGGGATGCGTATATGATTATATTCATGATGAGTTATCTTGGTTTGGTAGATTGAGGGTCAATGCCAACATTTTTTCTCGTCCTAATTAAGCTTTAAATCTCCAGTTTATGCATGCCTAATTGGGTTTTTGATGCTTCAAGATTTTGTTTTCGAAATGGAGTTTACAGCTTTGTGATTTATGATTTATCCATTGAGAGCGTGAAATTATGTTTTTTTTGGATAGGAAGTCAGTTGTGTTGTTTGTAAAGCTTGTTGCTTTATGCTTATTTTGCAGGAAAAAGTTGTTGCTTTGCTAAAAGTTCATACGGGTTTTCAGAAGCTTTACCATGTAAAGAGAATTGGTGGGCATTTAACATTATTCTGTGATAAGAGGGGAGGGCTTTTTTTTTACTCTTATTTTTGGGAGCAGAAAAATTATGTATAGACCTGGGGCTGCCACTACTAATCGAGGGGGAATGGCTACGGATAATGGAGATTCTGTTGTGACATTGGATCAAGTTCCCCGATGGAGTGACGGAGACTTTAGATACTCATATGAGAATGAAGATGGAAACTATTCGAGTTCTTGTTTTGCCGACCCTTTAACATCAGTATCTGATGCTGGCAGTAGTGGAAATGGTCTGGTTTCGAGGTTTCCTGTGGATCATGAAATTAACTCAAAAATATATTTGTGGAGAGGGAACCCCTGGAATCTTGAAGTGGATGCAGTTGTTAACTCAACAAATGAGGTGAGTTTGAATCACTTGCTAAAGTTGGCTTTATTGTGATCATCTAGATTTTCCGTGGGTTTTTTTTTTTTTTTCTAATCTGATAGCTAGCAGACATTGAAAATAATGGAAATTTCCTTAGTATTGCCTTGGTTACTTGTCAGTTAGTCATTATGGTTGAAGTTTTATGCTAATGGCTCTCTAACCCATAAAATTTTATTCATTGAGTTACTTTCAAGGACCCTTGCCACAACTAAAATGAATCTTCAGTTTCCAATCTCGTGATTTAGAACTCCAGGTTGAATCACGCACATTAAATGCATAATTGCTGTATTCCGATTACATTATTTACCAAGATGTCCAAATAAATCCACGCTCTGCAACAAGTGAGTATAAATAGCTTGATCATATGGCTATGGTAAATAATTGTTATTTTTGAGAAGTGCATGTGGATTATGTGGTTGACAGAACTTGGATGAAGCACACAGCAGCGCTGGTTTGCATGCTGCAGCTGGACCTGGTCTTGCAGAAGAATGTGCAACATTGGGTGGCTGTCGAACAGGGATGGCCAAAGTTACCCATGCGTATGATCTTCCTGCTAGGTGGGTTTTATTAATTGATTCTCTAGATTGTATTAGATGTTCTCTTGTGTATATATGCGCCCAAATGTGGGTGGTATTTCATCCCCTCGTGGTTTTTCGGAAAGGAAAAAAATATATTTTGATTCTCTAAAAATCACACCATTTCCTCTCTGTAGCTCCCAAGAGAAAATCTCTGTTCAGACACTAGGGAGCCATTCTCTATTTTGGTTACGCTGTTTTGATGAACTATTGTTACGTTTTGCGACTTTGCAGGAGGGTCATACATACTGTTGGTCCTAAGTATGCTGTAAAATATCATACTGCTGCAGAGAATGCTCTGAGTCATTGCTATCGAGCTTGCCTTGAACTTCTAATTGAAAATGGACTTGAAAGGTTGTCATGGGGCTACATGCTGCTCCAACTTTTCAGTTCTCATTCACTTTGTCTGTTGTGGTTCATTTATCTACTTGGAACTTATCCTTCTAATAACATTTGGGTGCAGTATTGCTGTTGGCTGTATATACACTGAAGCGAAAAATTATCCACGAGAACCAGCTGCGCATGTTGCAATAAGTATGATTTTCCTTGTTCAATTTCATTTCCAGTGTTTCAGTCTGTTAAAGCTGTACCTTCGATTTGCTTGGTTATTTTTTTGTGTTTGAATATTTTTTACTTTCCCCCTTCAATTTCTTTTTGCTTATTTTGAATCAGGAACTGTGAGACGGTTTCTCGAGAAACAGAAAGATAAAATCAAGGCTGTTGTATTTTGTACAGCTACAGCACCTGACACTGAGATATACAAAAGGTGTATTTAGTGAATCTGCCTCTAGGCAGTTTTATGTATTTATGTTTTGTATAGTTTGTCCCATCTTATTAATATGCATATTGTATAAGTTTTTATATTCCGCAGCATTACAAGGGGACCAGAAGACCTTTTAGTTCTAGTGTCTTTAAACAATGTTGTCATTAACTTTGTTATATTCTAGGGATAATTGAGAATTTCTGGTGATATCATAAATGGATCATTAATTTATGTTATGAATGAATACTTTGATTCTGAAACTCTTTTGTCATTTAATTGCAGATTACTTCCGCTTTACTTTCCCCGAGATAATCAGGAAGAGGAGATAGCTATCTCAAAGCTGCCAGCTGATGTTGGGGATGAAAATGGTGAGACTGTTATAGATGAACGGAAAATCAGAATAAAGCCTCTTCCAAATGTGAAGAAGAATGCGCCAAAACCTCCTGAAACTCCTATTGATCCTCCTAGCAGTGATGTTGGTTTGTCCAGAAGGTTAGCTACCGTAACAGCTCTGATCTGTCCTTACCATATCAGTTTCTTTCTTTTATTTCAGTTAATGTGCTAAGAAAGCTCAGCTAATGCATGCTGTGGCTGTATTATGACTGGAATTGCGTGAAGTTTACTCATTTGTGAGTCTTTGTTACGGAGAAGTCATTATCTGTTCTTTCCACAGGAGTTCCTCATATTTGGGATCTTATTTGGATCCTGCCTTTATGTCCTTGATAAAGGACCCGGACCAGCGGCGTAAAGAACAGTGGGAGAAAACTGCACAAGCTCAGAGTGGTTGGAATTGTTTTAAAATGCTTGGATATGGAGACCTTGGTGGACCTCCTTTATCTGCTGCTGAAGAATATTCACTTCACTCTAGATATCTTACAAAAGCAAATTCTCTCAATCTATCTGAGATTGCTGAAATGAAAATTGTGTAAGACCTGGCTTTTATCCCAGGTTTTAGGATATCATTACCCTTTCCTTCACTTTTTGTTTGGTATGATGGTTGCATAATTTGTCATCTTAAATTTTATGCTCTGTTGCAGTTATCGAGGTGGTGTTGACAGTGAGGGCCGACCGGTTATGGTCATTGTGGGAGCGCATTTCCTCTTACGGTGTCTTGATCTAGAACGTTTTATACTTTATGTTGTGAAGGTAAACAAGTATTGCTTGCTTTACTGTGTTAATGGACTTATAATAATGTTTTGAATACGATTCACTTTTAATTGGTCTTTTATGCTTCTGAACTTCTCCATGTGCACAATCAGATAGGCTATGCTTAGTTCTTACTGTAGGAGAAATTTATTTGATGCCTTTCAGGAGTTTGAGCCATTGATACAGAAGCCTTATACAATTGTTTACTTCCACTCTGCTGCATCTTTACAACCGTGAGTACTCTATTCTTACTGCAATTTATTCAACTTGCAGTTGAATTCTCCTTTGTGATCATCTTGCATTAGCAAAGGACTTAGATTTGTTGTCTGGCTTTCTCTGGCACCGAACAGCTGTTCTTTCACCTGTTGAACACTTTTGATTTAGAGCTCAACTCATCATTATAAGTTAGGAGGCTATTGATACTGTCTTATCTTCTCCCTTTTTCGGTTCTTTACTACAGTTTTGCCCAATTATTTCTGTAAAAGTATGCGAAGTTCTTGTTAATATGTATTCGAGTTTAAACACTCACTGGAAACTCCAATTGCTTAAAAACAAGTACAAGTACTGCTAAGATCTGTGGTAATCTTTTTGACGGTTCTAAATGCCAGCTCAATATTCTTACACGTGTAACTGTTTCATGATTTAAACAGGCAACCTGACCTGGGATGGATGAGGAGAATACAGCAAATATTAGGTCGGAAGCATCAGCGCAACCTTCATGTATGCAATGCTGAAAGACATTTACACACTTTTCTGTTGACTATGTTTTTGCTCACCTCTTATTCATGGGAAGAAGAAGGTCCACCATTGATTTCTGAACAAATTCTTTTTGTAGGCAATCTATGTCCTCCACCCCACTTTAGGGCTGAAAGCTGCAATCTTCGGACTGCAAACGTTTGTTGATAGTGTGGTATGCTTTCTTGCCTTTGAACATGAACCAAACGAACACGTGCCTAATGTTTCATTCATGATGAAGGCTTAAATTCATCTCCCATACTAAACCTGATGCGAAACTGATGATCTTCAGGTGTGGAAAAAGGTGGTATACGTAGATCGGCTTCTTCAGCTGTTTAAATACGTTCCTCGAGAGCAACTTACCATTCCTGACTTTGTTTTCCAGTTGAGTTTTCGTCCCTTTTGATTTTATTTCTGTGTTCATCGTTAGAGGAGTTTGAAGCTAGAAAAATGCAGATTTACTGCTTTTCTGCAAAATTTTGAGGCTATTGATGATTCTTTAAAAATCTGCCATAACTTTGGTTGATGGATGAATGGTTGCAGGCATGATCTGAAGTAAATGGAGGGAAAGGTGTGATTGTGGATCCTCGTACGAAGTATGTTTACCAGCGACCATAAACGTTGTATCTCAACAAACCTTTGCCTTTGCCGAGGAAACATTTGTATTATATAAACTGTACTACCTTCTCTTTTTTTCTTTTGGATTCGTTCATTTGTTGTTTCAGAATCACCTGTCTTAGTTTTCAGGCCTTTGAACTAAGGTGTTTTTGTATTCAATTTCAGGTACATATAGTGAACTTTTTTTTTTTTTTTTTTTTTCCTTCGTGTACCTTTTCTTTTGGGGGTAATATTGTAACTTCATATTCTTTGGAATAAAGAAATTTTATTTAGCAATAATTTCTATAATTCTTTCTTTTTGAAATATTGTCAATGAATTGAGATTTGTATCAAGTTAATACACAATTCCAAAATTATTTTTATTCCATTAGGTGGGTATATTTTCAAAATTTTATTCTTTATATCATTATTAATATAATAATATGTGATTCATAATTAATTCACACTTAAAAATTGACGATGCTAGAGGAATAAATGGTGGCAATGTTGTCATTGTTGTACACCGAAATCCATGATAAGTTATACATGTTCGAAACTAGCTTTCTCGGTTTGTGGTTGTTGTACACAATGGCGGAGCCAGAAAAAAAAATTAGTGGGGGCAGTATACCATTCACAACACATAAAAAAATAGAATTAAAGTAACAATGTTATATTTTTAATTCTTCATGAGGTCTCATATTTTCGTAGCAATCTATAACCTTCTCTTTGTCAACTTTGCCAAATAGAATTCATTCAATGTATGTAATTAAACAATTATTCATCCAACACTCAGGCAATCGATAAAAAATAATAAATTAAAACTACTAAAATTAACATGTTCATTAGAAATATCACTTCAGTCATTAAAATGTAAATTCAAATATAATTATATATAAGAAAATATGAAACATGTAAAAAATAAGAACTTTCATCGCAAAAATATACAGAAATTAAACCTGAAAATTTAAACTTTAGAGCCTCAATTTGCAATGAAAGAAGAATATAGACTGCTATCTGCACTTTAAACAATTAAGAACAAGATGAAGAATGCTTTGTTTTCAGGAAAAAAAAAAAAAAAAAAAAGAAAGAAAAGAAAAGATAAAGAATGTTTCCCATCGAAAAATAAAGAAATAGATTAAAAGTTTAACAGAATTTTACTTCTTTTATAAGCCCCATAACCGCACAAAATCAAGATATTGCTGCTAATAAATCTTTACTATGAGGTTAATTGTTTTTACTAATCAATAACCAAGTCAAGTAATATTTGACCCAACTTGTATTGGTTAGGAAAACTTCATACATTGGAGGCACTTATCGTAAGGAAATAAAAAAAATTTACAGTATACATATCTATATATAGTAAAGGGTTTGGGTGGGTCAGTGAGGGCACGTGCCCCCACCCTAAATCCGCCTCTGGTTGTATATCGAAATCTATAGTAAGATGAACATGTTTAAAACTGGCTTCCTCGTCAGATAGGGTATCATTTACTTTGAGAGAGTAAAATTCAATTAAATAGTCCAACGGCTTTATATATTTATTTCAATTATTGATTGCTGCTACCTCGTAAGGCTGAGAACGAACACGAACGTTCACGAACAAGCTTGGGATTTACTTGTTAAAAGCTCGGTTCGAGATCGTTTATTTATTAATAAACGAACACGAACAAAATTTTAGACTCGATTAATAAACGAACAATAAATGAACAAAAGGGAGCTCGGCTCGATTACGTTCGTGAACAGCTCGATAAGAAAATAATTTTTAAGAAGGATAAAATACATATAACATGAAAATAAATTTGGTAAGACATCAAAAGTAGAAGCAAGGGAACTAGGTTTGAATCTTCACAAGGCTAAATTTATTTTATTTCACAATTTTGAGGTGAATTTCACCCAATCCCACATCGGAAGTGAGAGAAGATTTGGGAGGAAAATTCCTTATAAATAGATGAGCATGACACTTAGGGCTGAGAACGAACATGAACAAGCCCGATTCGGCTCGATTAATAAATAAACGAACACGAACAAGATTTTAACCTCGATAAATAAATGAACACGTCAAAGCTCGGCTCGGCTCACGAACATGAACAAGATTTTAACTCGATAAATAAATGAACAATAAATGAACACGTCAGCTCGCTCGTTATGACCCTAGGACTACCTCGTATAGTCCTACAATCCTAATTGGTTTTTGTATATCGAAGTAGAAAGTGGAAAATAATCGCGAGGTCCGTCGCGTATTTACGTTAATCCTAGGATTGCCTCCTTCTGTTTCTGTTCTTACAATATTTAAAGAAGCTGAAACTGAAGCCAAACACGAACACCCATTTGTGTGTGTGTTGCTTTCTCAATTCAGAGAATTTTGGAGCATCGTTTCCAGCTCGAAGTCGAAGGGGCTCCATTCTTTCATGTCTTTGCTCTGTGCTAGTAAGGTAAAGCCCGCACATAATCAAATTCATGTCTTTCTATTTTTGGTTGTTTTTGCTGCTCTGATAACTTGGTTTCATTCGTACATTTGTGTTATCTTGCGCCAGATTCTCATTGATATAGGAAAATCAATATTTTTTTTCCAATTTAATCATAAAACCGAAGGCTTCAAGAAAGTAAACAAAAGGGTTCAGCTTCAGCGTAGCTATACTTGATATTTAATTTAAGTGATTGAATATGATCCTAAATTCTCTGTTTATTTTTTTTTTTTTTTTTTTTGCAATTAGATGCATATTTATCGTCGTGGCTGCAGTTATGCAATTTGATGGGCCTTGTTTCTTTAAACATAAAAAAGGAGGGCTGTTCTCAGAAAATTATTAGCTGAAGTAACCTCACTCATGAACATGTCCTTCTCGATCTTACTTGATTAGGCAGGGAAAGGATGAAAGGGATTCAAAACAAAATCCCCATAGATTAAACTGGGAAATGGTCTATGCTTTTTGCCTGTTTTATCCATTGGAACCTATGGAATATAATCTTTATATCCAAATGGTGATGGTATCTTTATCTACCTGTATTAGGATTGAATGTACATAGTTGTTCCTACGTAGGAAAAGGTTTGAGGGGGAACCGTTCGCGTGCTACATTGTGTATCTGCTTTGTTGGCTTTAAGAAATGGTGCAAGGTATGACCGCTAGCACCCTGGCTACCTCCATGTATAGTGGACTTTTTGGATCCATCCCTGCTTGCAGGGGACAATTCAGGCTAATGAGGGATACAAAAGTGAGTTTTGGGGTTGAAAGACATAATCTTCAGCATAATTCTGCGCAAATCTTACCCTTTATTGGGCAGTTTAAAATACAAGGGTGCCGAAATGTAAGGGTTAATGCTGGGTGGCCATTTAAAGAAAAAAATCAGGGCTCGGATGCAAGTTCTGAGCATAGCGAGAGTGCTAATGAGGATATATTGATGTTCTTTTTCCAACTGGACTTGGGAACTCGAGTACAGGTTTTGCAAATACCTTTTGTCTTTCTTTTTGGTTGTTTAATAGTTTCTGCAATATTTCTGTTAGGAAAGTATACATAAAATGAACTTGCTGCTTCTTTTCTCTCTGCAGTATGCTTTGAACTTGGAGCAGTATGATATTGCAAAACAATTGAGAGAGAAGCTATCTGAGGTTCCTTTACATACTTTCTGCTGTTTCTTTAGCTGTAGAATTGATGCTGCAAATTTGTATACTTTTCTAACATATAAAATTTGGATTACAAATTAAGGAACTTTTGTTCCTCAGCATTATTTCCTTTTCTCGATCACAAAGACATAAATAAAGGCTAAAAATTCTTACCGGAAGCATTTTCATTGAGCATATATGAGTTTTTTAGTAGTGCACTAAGTTGAAAGTTTCGTGCTTATATGATTTCCTTTTGAAGGTTGAAGAAGAAATTATAAGACAGCAACAAACAAGAAGGGGTTCAACTGCAAAAGGTGAAGCTCAAGACATGGCTATTAGTATCTTACGTTTGCGGTGCGTATTTACTTGTTTTAGGCTTATGTCTTTTTAATTCTGGTTGTGAGTCTTGTTCATTACCTTCTTTATTTGCCAATACTGCATGTTTAATTTCAGATATAAATATGTTTCTCTTGTTTCCTGCAGAGCAGAACAGCAGGCTGCAATTCAAAATGAAAACTATAGTTTGGCAGCTGAATTACGGGATGAAATTTCAAAACTTGAGGCAAAGTCTTTGTCTGCTTCAGTAAAAGCTCAAGCATATGAAAATTCAGAGTATAAGTTTCGCTTGGGCCAAAAAGTGAGGCATAAAACATTTGGTATGGCTGTCTTAAAATTTTGCTCTTCCTCTTTAGTTATCGATCTTAAAATATCTATGTTAAAAAACTCTCTTTCATCAATGTTTACAGTTACTTGATTTGTAACTCAATGACCTGAGTGTAACACTTATTCTTAGGAATAGATGTTAGCAAGTTAAGTGAGTACCACAATAGTTCATCCAACCAGCCAGATAACTGTACTAAATTTACGATGCAGGGACATTAATCTAATGACTCGTATCATCCAGCTAAGTTCCTTCTGATGAAATTAGGTGATACATGAATTTTTAGCCTTCTCCAACTATTAACTTGCCATGACGCATCAGTACAATCAGTTCAGACAGCTCTGTGGGCTAGTTTAAATGTTGTTGGTGCATAGAAACCATAACGACATTATACTTGAAACTGTGGGTCATTTCCTGTAGGGAGGTCTGCAATCGGTATCTCTCATGCTGCAGTAAGCTGTATCCAGAGATTGATAATTTCAGTTTGTATGTTTGACCTGATTTTTTGATTGCAGGATACAGAGCAGTAGTTTGTGGCATGGATCCAGTTTGCTGTGAATCAAAAACATGGATGGAGACTGCAAATATTGATAAGTTGAGTCGTGGCCCTGATCAGCCATTTTATCAGGTTTGTACAATATTGGATTTTTCCTACCTGTCTAACATACTGCTATTTTCATGTAATGCTTTTCTATTCTTTTTCCATTAGGGAAATTTATCTTCTTCTTCTTTTTTTCTCTTTTGTTCTTTAAATTTGGACATTATGGCCCAGTTGTTGATCCATGTATTCACTTTATTTACCTGAAATGAGTGAGATGGCCTTCCAATGACCTTTTCAGTTTACTTGAAACTGTCTTGTTTTTCAGTTGGGATATCTTTCTTATTTCAAGTTCTAAGATTCCTTGGAAGTGAGAAAGACTTCCTTCTTGTTTATCTTCTGCATATTTTTCTCCTATGTATGTTAGTACTGCAAAGTGAGATCACACAATCTTAGTTTCTGAAGCAGCTTTTGTTATTTGGTGATCAAATTTGCCTTTCGGGAGCATGAAATTTCATTGAAGCTCGTATATTGTTTCACAGGTGTTGGTTGATGTGTATACGGATCCCAATCTGTTAGTCGCATACGGTAAGTGATCAATTTGAGTTCTAACTAAATAATAGTAGTAGTGATACCATTATCTATTTTTCTACCGCGTTCATCTTGCTCTCATGAACTGAATCTGGGCTATTCTTCAACCAAACTAGCTTATTCATGTGGCTTATAAGTTATAACTTCCATCTTTCCCCTTTCATGTTTCAGTAAAAGCCACATCCTAGATTTCCCTATTTTTGTCAAGCAATTCTAATCGAATATCGTATTTGCTGTCTGTCTCATTCTGCAGTTCCTGAGGAAAATCTACTTGCTCCTGAACAACCGGACACGGTGAAATCATCAGTCATTACCTTCCAAATCAACAGTTACCATCTCCCCCTTTTTTTCTGCTGTGGTAAAGGTTTTTTGGTTTGTTGTGTGCAGGAAAGATTTGATCATCCTTATGCATCGTTCTTGTTTTATGGGGCGGATGCTGCCGGAGACTTCATCCCTATCAAGCAGCTCAGGGAAAAGTTCAACAGACCACGCCATGAAATCCCTTATGATCAAGATGATGAGCAGAAAGGGGATGATTTATAGACCATAAATTCCCAGCATTTTTGGACATGAACAATCAATCTTTTCATGGTAATCTACGAAAGATTTTTGTTGTACATTGAAGGGATAATGACACATAAAGCTTTTGATCAGTTCCACTTTTTGTATATTATTACCTTAGTCATGTGTATAATAAGCAAAATTTGAGGTCCTTTTTTGTGTTTTTTTCCTTTCTTGGGAGTAAAACCTTTTGATGCTTTTAGAAATTAGAATGGAGACCTAATTCCTTCCCAAATTTAGTTGAAACTACCCCCAAAACTATGATACTTTGTGATATCAGTATACAATATAAGAGTATCCTAGTTAAATTTGCATGAAAGTGTAATCGAGAAAGGGGTCCACAGTTATTTATACCAAACATTTTTCTTACGGTTAGATTAATCTCTCGGTCCCTGTGGAAAGGGAAAAGAATTTCACACTTTTCTTTCGGGAAAGGAGGATTGGGGAAATCCTATTGATTGCAACCTTCTCCAGACCTTCGAGAAAAACATGAATAACCGCTTAGAATAAGAAAACAGATTTTATTTGTTGATAATGAAAAATCTTATGGATCCCATCGTTTTTGTGTATCTTGATTAATTGAATCATCTCTTTTTGGATTGCTATATGAAATTTTTGCAGATGTGCATCCGAGTATTCTTGGACCATTTCCTCCAAGCCGAGTAGTTTCTCTAATTTTATGAATTTTCCTAGAATTCGTCGGTCCTTTTCATTTTGAATAGTTTTGAAAATGATTTTTTAATATATGTATTGAAAATATGAAAAAGTGCAGTTGGAAAGTAAAAATATGTATTGAAAATAATAAGACATTAGTATAATATTCAAATTTTCAAAGCATGTTTTTGAAAATATGGAACCGAATAGGCCGAAATGTTGGTTTTTTGAAGATAACTAGTTTGATTAAACATTAGGGACCAACCTGAAATTTGGCCAAAATTTAGGGACTAAAATGTTATTTTATCTTAATTAATTAATCCAAAAAACAGGCCAGACAAAAAATATAGTTCACACAATTTTGGATTTGTATGGGGGCCTCTCTCTAATTATGGGAAAATGTTAACTAGAACTAGTTGATTTTCCTGGGCTTCGAAGTTCAAACCGAAAGAAATTACGCCTGGCTTTGTTTTCGCTCTGCAATAAAGATTGAAACTTTATGCTTGCACGCATGACTTGGAGTGAGAACTTCACCCGTTTGAAATTTTGTGAGGATGACACAGTATATGCGACTTTTTAGAGCCTGTTCATCTTCCCGAACGCTCACAAAAATCCATGGCCACCTTATCGTCACGGTCTGTACAGGGACCCTCTTGCTTCAACCAAGCTCATTGAATCTTATGCGCAAATTGGCCCCTTTGAGTCGTCAAGAATTGTTTTTGATCATTTCCCTAATCCGGATTCTTTCATGTGGGGCGTAATAATCAAATGCCATGTTTGGAATGGCTTTTTCCAAGATTCTATTTGCTTGTATAATGACATGTTGTTTAGACTGAAAGAATTGAGTTCATTCATTTTTCCATCAGTTTTAAGGGCTTGCTCTGGAATTGGTGATCTGGGTCTTGGTAAACAGGTCCATGGGACGATTGTGAAGTGCTTGTTTGAGTCTGATTGTGTTATTGAGACGGCATTGTTGAATATGTATGGGGAAATGGGGTGCCTGAGTAGTGCAAGAAAAGTGTTCGACGAAATGCTGATTAGAGATGTTGTTTCATGGAGTTCAATCGTATCTAGCTATGTACAAAATGGGCTGGAAATTCAAGGTCTGGATATTTTTGGTGAAATGGTGATGGAAGGTTTAGAAATTGATGAAGTGACTATGCTCAGTGTTGCTGAGCCTTGTGGTCAGATGGGCTTATGGAGAGAAGGGAAGTCACTTCATGGTTTTGCACTTAGAAGAAGTATCAATACTGATGGGGCCTTGGGTACTTCTCTTGTTGCAATGTATGCAAAATGTGGTGACTTGAGTAGTTCAGAGGGGCTTTTCACCCAGGCTGTGGACAAGACTACTTCTTTGTGGACAGCGATGATTTCGTGCTATCATCAAAATGGATGGAATCAAGAAGCGTTGCGATCATTTACTAAGATGCAGTTATGTGATGTAGAACCCACTGCAGTTACTTTGATGTGTGTTGTGTTTTCATGTGCAAGGTTAAGCCTTCTAAAAGAAGGAAAGTCTGTCCATGGTTTTGTTATTAGAAATGCCATTGACTCTGAGCATGATCTTCTTGGACCAGCATTGGTGGATCTATATGCTAGTTGTGGAAAGTTCAAGGAGTGCCACAAAGTGTTTGATACTACTGAAGACAGGCAGGTTCTGTTATGGAACATGCTCATTTCAAGTTATACTAGAGAAGGATGATTAAGGAGGCCTTGGAGCTCTTTAAGCAAATGCTTGCACAACAAAGCCTGCCAGACTCGTTTACTCTGGCAAGTGTTTTATCGGCCTGTGGAGATATAGGGCTGTCTCAACTTGGATGTCAGATACACAGTCATGCTCTTAAGTCAGGGATTTCAACTGAGTTTGTCCAGAATTCTCTAATTGCCATGTATTGTAAAAGTGGATTAGTTGATTCAGCATACACAGTGTTTGGTGACTCCCAACAAAAAGGGGTTGTAGCTTGGAATGCTATCATAAGTGGATTTTCTCAAAATGGAAAGTCTAAAGAAGCTATGGCTCTTTTCGGTGAAATGCATTCCAATGCTATTGAGATGAATGATGTGACCTTCCTGAATGCCATCCAAGCGTGCTCGAATCTGGGATGTGTAGAAGATGGGAAATGGACTCACCATAAGCTAATTACATATGGCATGAGGAAGGAATTGTACATTGATACAGCTCTTGTTGACATGTATGCCAAATGTGGAGACCTTCAGATGGCCCAAAGAGTTTTCGATAACATGTTTGAAAGGAGCGTGGTTTCGTGGAGTACTTTGGTGGGTGCATATGCAATGCATGGTCAAGCAGATGCTGGCATTTCAGTCTTTAGAAAAATGATAGAATCTGGAGTAAAACCAAATGAAATTACTTTCATGAATATATTGTCTGCTTGCAGACATGCTGGCTATTTGGAAGAAGGGAAGAGTTTCTTTGATTCAATGATAAATGATTTTGGCATTGAACCAAACTTTGAACATTATGCTTGTCTAGTCGATCTTCTGAGTCGCGCTGGTGATCTAGATGGAGCGTACGAAGTCATCAAATCAATGCCATCCCCTGTAGATGCCAGTGTTTGGGGTGCATTAGTAAATGGATGTAGAATCCACCAGAGAATGGATGTGATTAGAAGTGTGAAAAAAATCTACTAAATGTACATACAGATGATACGGGATATTATACACTATTGTCTAACTTGTATGCTGAAGGAGGAGAATGGAATGAATTTAATATGGTGAGATCAAACATGGCAAGGAAAGGTCTACAGAAGGTGCAGGGTTATAGCATGATAAAGATTGATAAGAAAGTCCATAAATTTGGAGCAGATGATAATTCTCATTCACAGATTAAGGACATCTGCAACTTGATAGATAATATGCACAGTTGGGGTGCCGGTCATATTGGTGAAATCGATGTTTCTACAACATAGTCTTGAATCTTGATAACTAAAGTTGGTTGAAGGTCATTATGATGAGTTGATCTTCTCGGCCTTTCGGGCAGTACTCTATCGCTGTGGTATAGGATGGTACAGAGTAACTGATAGGCACAGTACAGAGAACTCAAAGTGTAGTGCAAGATCTTCCCTCCAGAGTTACTGATACATCTGGCAATGGAGTTGGATAACAAGAAGCTGAACTATGATTCTTCCTGTGCCATGGTTTCACACTCGAAGTCATTCGACATAAGCCGAGTTCAAGGAGCAGAAGCTGGATGTCATTATAGTTATTGGATGCTGTTAATGCACTGTGAAGATGGTTTTGTTTGTTCAATATCCAGGGGGAAAAGAGGAAAACAAAAGCCAGCTAAACTGGAAAAGGTTAAAGATTCTTATTCCTTCGGTGGCTTTTGTTATTGGTATCATCTCATCATCAACAATCTTTACCAGATGCTCTATGGTCCAGCACTTTTCACTTTTTGTGAGTTGAAAGCTTGTTGCCAATTTGTAACCCTTAGAGGAGGAAACTAGAAAGCACAAAAAGCTAATCAATGAAATTGTAAATTTGTACGTTCCATAATTTATGGTGCAATAAAACTTTCCCTACTTTTTTCTTTCACTAATGAGTACTGTACGTTCTTTACATTATGTTGCAAGTGTACTCCCAGGTATGCATTTTTATACATGTATTTATGAGTCACAACGTATAATTTCAAACGGGACTCTCCTAATGGAACGGAGAGAGTATTATACCATGTGGAACCATACATATCTATCCTAACTAGAATGAAGATTCATCTCAGATATACGACATTCATGTGGGTTTTCATTGTAAATCATGCACAGTTTTGTATACTTATACAGCCTGAAGAACCTGCACAGTAGTTTCCTAATTCAAATGCTATGGATATCTATACAAATTTTCATAGCATTAGCCCAGCCTTTCTCACTCAGTAGCATAGATTTGAAAGCTCCACTATATTAATGCCTTCAGAACCGGCGTAACTCCAACAAAGCTGCAAATATGACTGCTAAATCCAGTGCCATCAAAAGGAAGGAAGGGCAGTTTGAAAATGAGCTTGTCATGTATTAATATGATCAACTGTAAGGTCTGCAGCATATCTTTTCTGCACTATCCGCTCCTGTAAAGTACTTCGCATGTTCAAAGGCGCGAAGCAGAATCCACACGAAGTTCATCTTAGTCTCTCGTCATAAAAATGAATGACTGGCTGTTATCCAATATAGAATATTCCATTTACCCCAGGATCGGTGAGTCTGCGCCTAATCTCCTTTCAAACATATAACTAAGCAACAGATGCCACCCTCTGAGGATGGAAGTCACTCTCAAAACTTGCATTTAAGTTGCTAAATCCAGGGGATTTCCTCAAACCCTTTTTCCTCATCAAATCTCTCATGTGCTGAGCCTGATTCCACCTTCCATCGGAGGCATACAAATTGGACATAAGTATGTAGTAACATGCATTGTGCGGATGCAACTCTAGCATTTTCCTTACAGCCACCTCTCCTAGGTCAAACCTAGAGTAGATACTGCATCCATTGAGAAAAGCTCCAAACAGAGCAACATCAGGCTGAACTGGCATTTTGTTCATAAAATCCAAGGCTTCTTCAAGCCAGCCCGCTCGAGCCAATAGGTCAACCATGCATGCATAATGCTTCATGGAAGGGATGAAGTTATACTCCTCACACATACTAGCAAAAAATCTCCATCCCTCGATGATCATTCCAGTACGGCTGCAAGCTGATAATACTACTGTGAACATGATATCATTTGGTTCCAGACTTTCCCTCATCATATCATTCAAAAGTGCCAATGAACTGTTGCAGTCCCCCTGTATTCCATAGCCACCAATCATCGCATTCCATGTAACTGGGTTCTTTTCTAACATTCCATCAAACACGGCGCGAGCTGATTTTGCATCACCACATTTAGCATACAGATTCAGGAGAGCAGTTCCAACATGAGTAGATGCTAAAAATCCTTCTTTGACAGTATATGCATGAAGAGAAGAACCAATTACAACAGCTCCGGAGGTTGCACAAGCAGTAATCACAGACACCAAAGTAATCGCATCTGGCTGCAAACATTCTAATCTCATTTGATGAAACAATGTAAGTGCCTCATGCGGAACCACTGGAAGAATATCCAGAAATGATTGAATTCCAAGCAACAATGTCCTTGTCGGAAATGGTATGAAATAAACAATTAGCATCTCTTGTCATACCACACTTACCATACATGTGGACAAGAGCATTTGTCATGGCATCATCATCTAATCTAAGTTTAATACCAAGACCGTGACTTGAAGAACCGAACTTAACATTACCCAGCTGAGCACATGCCGAAACCACACTAGAGATTGTAACTGAAGTGGGCAAAACAGCTTCCCATTTCCTGTCTGCAAACAACTTCAGTGCCTCAGATGGACAGCCATTCTGAGTATACCCAACAATCATTGCTGTCCAAGAAATGACATTGAGATCCGACGATTCAAATAGAACTAGTCGAGCATCAGTTAGTGACTTGCATTTTACATACATATCCACAAGAGCGGAAACCAAGCAGGAATTAAACTCAATATCCTTCTTGATAATATATCCATGAAGCCACTTACCCTGATGTAAAGCTCCCAGTTTAGCACATCCAGAAACTAAACTAGTAACAGTGTATTCATTCCCTTCAACCATACCATCCCTCATTTTATTGAAACAAATAAGGGCTTCTTCAACACAACCATTCTGCACATTACCAACAATCATCGAGGTCCAACAAACCACATTCCTTTCCACAATGCCCTCAAAAACTTTATGTGAAGATTCGATATCCCCGCACTTAGCATACATATCCTGAAGCCCAGTCAATACAATTCTGTCAGGATTCCCAACCTTTACCACATCACAGTGCACCTTCCTCCCTTCAACAACATTATGCAAATCACAAGAAGCCTTCAGTACTATGGAAAACACAACATTATCATACAAATCGAAACACTTCATAGAACGACGATAGAACGAAATGACATCAGCAGACAGATCGTTCAGAAAGTACCATCTAATCATCGCTTTACAGGTACTAAGATCCGGGTCCGGAATTCCATCAAACAGCAAACGGGCAACTTTCACCCGCCCAAACCTACCGTACAAACCAATCAATTTGGTCTTGATTAACACATTACGACTTTGGCCGTCGATTATTAAAAGGGAATGGAATTTCTTCAGCGAAGAAAGGTTTTTGCAGAGTCTGAGAAGCAAAAAATACTGATTTGCGGAAGTTGATTCAAGCTGAGCGTTAGTTGCTATTGAAGCTATGGATCTGAATCCCAGATGGGGTTTGAAGAGGGATAATTGACTGCGTAAGACAGAGAAAATTCTCATTCTTCTCTCTTCATTTGCTTCCAAGAACAAGAACAATGGCTCCCGCCAATTTGATGGGGAGCGGCGGTTGACCGTTAAAAGGAAGTTGTAGCGAGGCTAGGGGTAAAAATGAAAATTCGAAGTTTCACGAATAAGAAGAGAGGGACCTACTTCGATCTTAGTATAATTTTTTAGATTTATTCAATTTTTTTTCCCTATGATAATAAAGCCCATTTTTATAGATTGAGCAATTACATATATCTATTTTTAAATTTTAAATTAATATATTATTTTCATTTAAAATTTACTCTTTTCGTTATAATGAAAAAGTGCTGTTAAAAAAATATGTATTTATCCCAATAAAATAGTTCTTTTTATTATTTTTCATACGACTATTAATATAATTGTATGTAATTTGAAACTAATCTTCGCATAAAATGATAACATATAAGTGGAAAAGAAAATATATAACATCAAATAATTTATTTTAATTATTATAACTTCAAATTCATAAAAGGTTATATTTTTTTTAAAGGCATATATTTTATTAGAACTGAATTATTTTAGAATTCATGTATATTAGCTCTTAGCCATGCTGTTCAATAAGATTGGGGAAATGTCACATTGTGACATTGAATATTTTATGCTAAAAAAAAATACTTTTAAAAAAACTTATTTTCAAACCATATTTTGCATTTTATTGAGGGCCTGTTTTTTTAGTTTCAGTTTTGGTTTTAGTTTTGGTTTTAACAGTAAATTTAATATATTATAATTAGTTTTTATCATTTTTAATATAACTTTTTATTATTTAACTATATCTTTTTATATTTTCAATATAATTTTTATATTAAAAAATTATTTTTTCAAAATAAAAACTCAAATATTTCTAAAAGAACAAGCCCTGAATTCTTGTAATGGAACAGAAATAATAGCATTTAAGAATTAATAGGATAAGGGAAGGATAGGAAGAAAGATGGCAATATTGAAAAGTAGTAAAGGGCCCACTATGATGTGCACGTTGTAGACAGCCCATTGTATTGAATTTACAGTCATTTTTTTTATTCAGTTTGTCAATAATTTGGTGCTCCATATTGACCTACAAATAAATAAATAAATAGAAAGGTTTTGGGAACATAATTATTCAAGTTCAAATGTTGTTGTTTATTTTTTTTTTTTTTTTTTTTTTTTTTGGAGGAAAGGTAAATGATTTATTCCACCAAGAATTCCGGTTCAAAAACCGGTAAAGATCGGACCACAAGGTGATGGTGTTTCTGTTCACATCATAATACAACCCATGAGTGGGCGCTAGGAATTTCCTCCCCAGAGGGAGAAAATTCTTAGTGAGAGAAACTCTCAAAACCCTAGGAGGGAAAAACACATTGGAGCATATTCATGTTAAACATACATCAAACAAATGGGGCATTCCCCATGTAACATACATCGCAAATGGGGCATACCTCTTATAAAAACATATATCAATCCAAAATTTTCTATCTATTACAATCCTCAGTACATTAGTCTCAAATGCTAATGGAGGTTCTTCCTTGTCTTCATCAGCTGAACATAAGTAAGTCTACCCAAGTGTCGGGTAGCCATCCACACTCATCATAGGAAAATATCAGGATCATGAGTACATGTAAAACTACTTTTGGTAAGTAGTCAACCATTACCGGATTTGATAAGCCTTTACCGGACACCGGTCAGCCGGGCTAGGATGACTTTCCCGTAGTCATCTACGTAGTGGTCTGTACCACCAACCCCCTTTTAAGCAAAGGGGCAACTGTTACCGGGTTCTTGCCTTTACCACCTTCCGGTATAGGTGGGCTAGGGAGCCCTTACCGTGGACTCCAACGTAGTGGTTTGTACCACTATTTCCTTTTTTAGCAAAAGGACAGCTATTTCCGGAATTGATTTGCCTTTACCACCTACCGGTATAGGTGGGCTAGGTAGCTGCTTAACTGCCAACTACTGCGTTGTCCCTGACATCCCCAGTTCGGGGTATAATTGATACATAATTCTACAAGTGTTAGTCTTGATAATCAATATAAGGGATTCCGGTCTAGTAGACACAGAATAAAAAATAAGACTATTCCTGCATTTCCAAACATGGTAAACGGTTAGAGCAAATGCAATAAGAGATGCTTTAAACCGTTTCTTGTCCCTTCTGACCTCTTTCGTCACCCATTTCAGAGTACTTTGGATGG
The DNA here is from genome assembly GCA_016801395.1 of Leptodermis oblonga. NCBI lineage: Eukaryota > Viridiplantae > Streptophyta > Magnoliopsida > Gentianales > Rubiaceae > Leptodermis > Leptodermis oblonga. The sequence goes on along the minus strand of CM028751.1, from coordinate 3,363,730 downwards.
TTGTCATTCTTCTTGGAATATCTAACCATTGTCTAATTCTGCACCAAACATAGTTAGTAAAATCACAGGCAAAAAACAAATGCTGAATAGTCTCTTTTTCCTTACTACACAGAGATCAATCTGTATTTATGTCCAAAAAAGTTAAGTTATCACATGTAGACAACCTACCTTTGAAACATAGCCACAATATAACAGAATATTTTGGGGGAATAAAATTTTTCCAAATGTGCCCTGCCCAAAATGAAGCATTACCTTTGTATCTCAACAAATCATAAATTTTACCAGTAAGAGAGTTTCCTGTTACAGACCATTGAGTTATAGTTCTAATACACGCATCAGTCCCCCCCAATTTCTGAACAATTATATCCCTAATACTAGTCAAATTTTTGAACATAGGAGAATCATTCTTATTAGGATTCCAGTCCCAAACTGATGCCCCTTTAAGATATGAACCATGAACCCATTTTATCCACAAACTATCCCTCTTCATGTGTATATCCCACAAATTCTTAAACATTAAAGCTTTATTCCAGAATGTCGGGTTCCTAATCCCCAAACCCCCTTCATTTTGTGGCAAACACACATTTTCCCACGCAACCAAAGGTCGTCTCCCACCCCAAAAGAATTTCATACATTGGCTTTTAACTCTATCTAAGATACATGCGGGCACAGGTAAATTTTGAAGCCAAAAACATTCAACTCCTTGGATAACAGATCTAATCACTTCAAGCCTTCCTGCATATGACAAAGTCACTGTTTTCCAGGCATTAAAGATATTAGAAATCTTATTCAAGAGAGCATCATAATGTACAGTGTTCAACTTATGGGCCGCAAGTGGCAACCCCAAATATCTTACAGGAAATGTAGCAATAGGAAATCTAGCAACATCAAGGCATCTCTGTAACTCCATACCTACCATTCCTGCAGTGAATATCTCTGACTTGTCCGGATTGAAAGCCAAACCAGACACCGTTCTGAACTTTTCCAAGCAATTCTTGAGGATAGATATCGATTGCTCATCCCCCCTTGCAAACAGAAGCAGGTCATCCGCAAAGGCCAAATGCGAGATCTTTGAGTTTCCACACTTCGGGTGATAGTTAAAGTCTTGCTCAACACTCTTTTTAATTAGCCTCGAGAGATACTCCATGGCAATGGTAAAAAGAGCTGGCGACATAGGATCACCCTGTCTCAAGCCTCTCTTCCCTTTGAAGTAGCCATGTAGGTTTCCATTGACTGAAATCGAGAAAGAGGTAGTTGTGACACACTGAGAGACCCACTGTACAAACACATTCGGGAACCCAAGTACCCTTAGCATATTAAACAAAAAGTCCCAGGACACAGTGTTATAAGCTTTTCGTATATCTATCTTCATCATGCACCTGGGTGAGATCCTTTTCCTTGTGTAGTTTCTTATAATCTCCTGCGTGAGATAAAAATTGTCTGACATATTCCTTTCCCCAACAAAGGCTGCCTGTGCTTCATCAATAATGTGGGGAAGTACTCTTTTCAGTCTGCCTGCCAATATCTTGGTGATCACCTTGTACACTGTATTACAACAAGAAATGGGTCTAAAATCTGAAACACTAGGTGCATGAGCCTTTTTTGGAATTAGAGCCACCACAGTATGGTTAATCTGTTTGAGCAACCTTCCATTCCGGAAAAACTCCATAACCGCCTCTTGCACCGTATTACCAACAATATCCCAATTTCTCTTGAAGAATCCTGCTGGGTAACCATCAGGCCCTGGAGCTTTATCATCATTAAGAGAGAAAGCAGCCTCTTTTATCTCTTGCAAGGTAATTTGTTCTGCCAACCTTATCTTGTCATCATTCAGTACACATTTTCCAGCCCTAATCATGTCTTCATCAATGTCTTGCACACCATCCGACTGGCCCAAGAGGTTTTGGAAGAATTTAACAAACTCCTCTCCCAATTCTTGCGGTGAGGAAGTTGACGTGCCATCTTCTTTCTCCACCGCCACAATATTATTCTTCAGGTTATACTTTTTGACCAGCCCATGAAAATATTTGTTACATCTATCTGAAAGCTTCAAATGCATTGCTCTAGCTTTTTGTGCTAGAAATGATCTTTCAGCTTCCATTAGAAACTCTGCTCTCTTCCGAAGTTGGGCTTCTCTTTCAACAGATTGATTGTCCGTCGGGTCACTGACCAACCTCTCTCTTGCAGCTTCCAATTCCTCCACCGCACGTTTTGCCTTCTCTGAAATGTGGTGGAAATGCAACTTGTTCAAACCTTTCAGCGGAATCTTTAGCTGGCTTAATTTCCTGCAAAGAATATACTGTTTACTACCTCTCTCCCACCTTTGCCAAACTCCCTGAATCAATTGCCGAAAGTCAGAATGCTCCATCCACATATAGTAGAATTTGAAAGGTTTGTTGCCTTTAAAATCCCTCTGCAGTATAGAAGCAATGACAGGTGTATGATCCGATAATGGCACTTTTGCTCTGAAATCTGCATGACAATGTAAGTCCATATCCTGCCATTCTTGATTGATTAGGAGACGATCCAACTTGATAAACACAACCCCCCTGGCCCAAGTGAAATATTCCCCAGTGGAGTTAGCATCTCTCAGTCCTAGTTCTTGACAAACCTCCCTCAGATCTTTAAGACAGTAATCTGAGGGAACCACTCCCCCTTTCTTTTCCACCACTTCTTTGCAACAATTAAAATCACCTAAAACCATCCAAGGAAGGTTTAGGTTATCTCCCAACCTCCTCAGTTCATTCCATGGAGGCCTTCTTTCTACAACCGTATATAACCCATAAACAAAAGTACAAATAAAATTTAATCCGGAGGATTTACAAAAGACCCTGCAGTGGATGGCCTGCTCCGAGGTATGAAGTACAATACATTCGACCATTTTGGGATCCCAAAAAATTACAATTCGACCCCCTTTGACAACAGCAAAGTTATCAACAAAATTCCACCCAGGGCGATATCTATATGCAAAAAAACTCAGTCTATATGTTGATAATTTAGTCTCCAATATCCCACAGAGGGATATGTTATTACCTTCAATAAGCTTTGTTACCTCCTTCATTTTAAGGGGTTTATTTAAATCCCTTATGTTCCAAAAAGCAACTCTCATCTATGTAGAGGATGAGACGGAAGAGGCCGCCTCACGCTCCCTACTCTCCCCTTTTCTCCGACCTCGACTTCTACTTCTATCCTTCCTCCTTGACCTTTGACTGTGGCCATCATCCCCATCTATTTGGCTTCCATCACATGCCTCCATAGAAGTATGTTTTGCGAGCGGCTCAAGCTGATCCGTCCCTTTTGCCTCCTTTTGTAGCATAGCATTTTCTTGTGGTATCATTTCTTTACCTCCCACATCCTTCTCCTTGTCTCCCTTCTTCTGTTGATGTTGGCCTCCCTTGTTTAGATGCTTTTGTTTCTGCACACCTTCAGTAAGGATAGAAACAATTGACGGCATAGGTGGTTTTTGTTTACCTCCTTTCTTCTTGACCTCCCATTTGTTCGGTCTAAGATTTAGTGACTCAACAATACTTTCAGTTTGTAACCCTTTCCCATGGTTTTGAGAAATGTCAAGGGTTTCCTTCAAGGTGGGAAAATCTTCCACACCTTTGTCCTTCCGTAAGGGAGCCACCCGCTCCTCCATCTCGTCATCCTCTTGATGGACTATGATAGCTTCCTCATCATTGATTTGCTGCTCCCTTTCTTCCTGAACTTCATCCGAAGGCCTCTGATTTCCTCCCTCACCGATGACTTCTTCAATCGTGGCATCAGGAACCTTGATGGTTTTCAATTTGCAATCTCCTTCGTAGTGCCCAAATCTTTTGCAATAGCTACAGTATTTTGGCAATTCTTCGTATCTCACTTGTTGCTCAAAAGTGGCTCCTTTAGGCAAGGTAATCACGAGAGATGTCGGGGGAGGCTTAGACACATCAATTTCAACTAACACCCTTGCATATGCCAACTTTCCATGATTGAGGGTAACCCTGTCAGTGTTAATAGGTTTCCCAATCTTGGATCCAATTTTTCCCAATGCTTTTGTCGTCCAGCACTCCAGTGGAAGCTTGGGCAGCTGAATCCACACAGGCACAATAGAGAAAACATAGGACTCAAATAAAAATTCCTCAGGAACCTCCTGCAGATGTAATCGCCTTCCATAAATGGAATGTGGCCCAGCCGATAGTACCTTATTCCTGTCCTCACTGGTATCAAATTTAAACATGGTCCACCCATTTTGGCACGGAATCGGGTGGCACTTTACACCCCATCTTGATATAATGTCCATCACAGCTTTCACTCTAGGAAATCTCCCCGTAAAACATCCAAGAAGAGCATTCTGCCACACTTCGTTTACATTTGCTACATCCTCCGCCCCAAGGTGCAATGGGCCATCCTCCTGCGGGAAATACTGAACCCTGACATCTTCTGAAAACTTCCTGTTGTCCTTGAATAAGTTCACCCACGGAGTCTTGATCGGTTCAGTTTTTTCTTTTTCATTGACTGGACCCTGTGGTGGGATTTCCTTTTCTTGCCAAGGTAGAGTGGCCATTTGTGACCGAATGCCAATCTGTATCCACTTCCAATCTTCCCTATTTCCGATCTGCTGATTCTTGTCCCCAACAGAGCCCAACTACCCTTTATCTTTGTGACCGAAGAAACTCAATACCGAATACCCTCCATTCCGGATCAGCCAAGGAATGGAAATGTAGATATCCCAAAGTAACACAACAGCAATTGTAATATTATAGTAAAAGCAGTAATCAAAATTTACCCAGAAGAAGCTACAAGAAATTCTAATATTACTAGCAGAACAGAAAATCAAACCCAGCAAACAGAAAAGGAAAACTCAGCAAACAGAAACAGCTAAATTAGCAAAACAGAAACAATGAATGCAGCAGCGAAATACACAATGAAAGGCCTAACACCAGCAGCCAAATACACAATAAAAAGGCCTAACACCAGCAGCCAAATAATTAATTTAATACTTACCTCTCTCCAGCAGCTGCAGTCCACAATATATTTTTGAATAGAGGGAGGGAAGCCCATACTGACAGCAGGGCTTTGGGGCTGCTTGCTTCATTAGCAAATTCCAATTAATAATGCTTATTTATCAATTCAACTGTTTAGCCGCTTGAAGAAATAAGGAAAACCAAGTAGCAATTAAATCTTCAACAGTGAACAGGACCAGTGGCCAAACCCAGCAAATTGAAATTTCAATTCAGCAATTTGATGGATTTATTGGCAAACAAAGAAGGCTTGAAGGATAATCCTGCCTAGCCCATTGTATTGGAAATCAAAACAAGCTTCAAATTCAAGAAATCCAAGATTAATTGAATTTTTGTAATCTGGTGAACAGTGTTCTTGGACTCTTGAAAAACCAAAAAGCTTCTCTCCAATCTTGTAAACTTGTATTTCTACCGGCCGTCAATATTATCAGCAGCAGCAGCCGGCGATGAAGACGAGCGGCGAAGGGGTTCCGGTGATGGTCGAAGAAGACGAGCGGCAAAAGGGTGAAAAGGGCTTTAATATCCAATAAGGATGGTTGAGGAGCGGCAAAAGGGTGAAAAGGGCTTTATTACTTGTAGTATGATTGGTTAAGGGCATACTCAGATTACATATCTTAATAATTGTGTACCTATCATATATCACTATCAAAATAACATCGATTTAATAGTAACATATGATAAGAGTGCATATTCATGTACCAAGTTGTATCCACTCAGAGTTCAAAATTGAGCAGGGTTCTTATCTATGAAGGTGGTACAGATTCTCGATACAAACCATTTTTATCTAATGGTAAACACGCAGTTATTGAGTACATGTAACTTTTGGCCGCTGAGGCATGTACGTGTATGAATTTTTTTTTTTATTGTAACGCTTATTTTACAACGTTCATGATTGAGCTTATTTGTTAGAGTTTGATGAAGGAAAGTTATTAGAATTCGTTCGGTCACGATTAATATTTTTCACACAAAAAGCATGGTGAGACTCCCGATAATATAATAATTGGGAAGCTACTGGGGAAGAAAAAAACTAAATTGGGAAGGACCACATAACTAATATTGTCACTTGTATTTATATAAAAATTGTGTAACTGCATTTGGGAATTGTTAAGAGTGTTCGATAATAGTAGAAGGGGTTGAGTTGAGGGGGCAAGTTAGGAAAGAAAAAGAGAGAAAGTTAGGTGGGTGGGGGAGGTTTTGGAGGGTGGTGATTGGTGGGAAGAGTATCTAGTATCTAGGACTAACCGAATTTATATTCATATGTTGTTGTAGAAAATAAGAAAAGAAGAAGATCAAAGCAAGTCAGAAAGAAAGAAGGAGCGACCGACAACCGACAGCACTGACATGTCATCATCCAGACAGCAGCGTACTCTCCAAGGTGGATGAGATGAGAGTATCTTTTCCTTTCCTTAACTCACCAGTTCCTCTCCCTCCCACGCGACTCCCTCGAGCGTGCGTCACACCCAGTTTCCCTCTCTTCCCTTTTTTCCTTCCTTCTTCTTCAGAGATAATTTCACATGGAATTATTAGCATTTGCTTACTTTATTTCTAGCTGTAATATTGCTGGCTTTATATACTCTCTAATCATAGTCATTCCCGTTATGTTGTGTTTTTTATAATAGAAATGATCATTTCTTTTAAAGAGTGGCAATTCAGATTGTATATGAGTTGACGGATCATTTTTTACGTATCGAGTTAGATGTCCATATTTATGTTCACAACTCCCAACCCGACAAGTAGATATGACTTGGACGTGGTAAGTTATCTTTAGCTTTGCATTATTGAACATAGGCCAATAAGATGTAGGCAATTTTAGGCAAAAGAAAGATGAAATTTGATTGTTTTCACAGGTGATATTTCACCACAAGAAATGGAGGGGCACCTCAGAATCTCATATCCCCTTATCCAGTACCCTATGTACCCTCTCACGGCATTAAAAGAATAGAATACCCGAATCATGGAGAAGTGTATGAAGAGGATGATTGAGATGTGATAGTTTCCAAAAATTTACTGTTGTGTTTTTTCAGTAAAAGATGCATTTCCATGTCACTCCATCCGTTCCATTAGTAGAGAGGCATGTTTGTTTGGAGTTGTACCCTGTGATAGGTAAACATGTGTTCCTCTGGACTCTTCTTATGGAACGGAATTTCTTACAAAAGATCGTTAGCAAAACAGATTAGACTTTTGAAACTCAAGAAACTAAGGCTAAAGGAAGAATTTTTATGATCTTCTCATGATCTACTCTTACTGTCGAAAGGGATCTCCAATCTTGCTTCATTACAAACAAAAACACAATATAAGGTAAGGTACCAACAATGAATGAACAGATTCCCAAGGAATTGACATATATAGCCAAGAAAATGGGTACCCATTATTTCTGTAACATTACAAAGTTGGTGGTAAAACTCAAAGACACAACAATGGGGATCCCAATTATGGACTACAAGACATGTACAAAGACAATCCCCTTCCTAAGAAGTAAAAAGAAGAAGAAAAAAAAAACAACCTCAACCATGGAAGTCATCAAACCAGATACCTAATTTCTGACTGATTTCTCTCTATAAATTCTTTCTTTAACACATGTAGTAGTAGTAACTAAAGCCTCTTGCCATGATGATTATGTTAATAGGGCAGGAGGAGGATTACCTGCAGGGCATCTTTGTCGGCGAGGGCGCCGAGTTGTCTTCCCCCACCCTGTTAGGCTTCGATCCTCCAAGCCACCTTCAATGTTATTAAGTTGCTGAATCAGAGGTGTGCAGGCAGCAGCAGTTGCAACTACTGTTGTTGTTGGCACAGTAGTTGTAGTAGTAGTAGTAGCAGTAGTATCGACTACTGTTCGCCGCCTTCCTCGACCGCCACCGTTCCTCGTGCCATTTCTCCTTGTCAATCCAGCATTCCAGGTCTGGCCAGTAGCTCTCATCAGCCCTCCAAATGTCTGAAGGTCTTCAGTGACCTCGTGCCTTGACAAAGAAGCCAGTCCGGGAAGGATATCCCTTTGAAAGTCCCTTCGCTGCCTTCCTCTCCTTGTCTGCCCCTTTCTTGATCGATTTGGCGCGGCGTTCGCTCCAGATTCTTCCACTTTTGGAGCTTCTGGAACAAATGGTTTGGGCATGTAGTCTGCCTCTTTAACCTCCTGCAGCTGTAAAGTCATGATCTCAAAATCATCCATCTCATCAGAAAAGTTGCCAACAAGTACACTATCCACCGCGCCTCTTATTTCTTTGCCCCCGTTGATTTCAAGCTTATCACCAGAAGACACTGCATCAGCAAACCACAACAGGGACTCCATCAAAGGATCTTCAGATGGTTGGCATGTATCCTCTTCGATACAAATAAGGTGACCAGATGTTGAAAGAGAAACTATTACTTCAGCAGCTGTCCTGGAAACTTCGTCATTTGCTTGTTCCCCCTCAGGTTCAGCTGATTTTGGAGACACCTCATGCGACTCATCTCCTTCCCCAGCCAGAACAACATCATCCTCAATCTCCAAGACCGGAGCTTCCAAATCTATCTCCAGTGGAATCTTCACAGCACCACTATTATTGCTTGCAACTGAGGGAACTAATGATTCTTCTTCATCCTCAGTAACACAACAGTTCAAATCAATGTAATTTCTACTATGAGAAACTGTCACGACCTGTATCTTCTCAACAGCCAAGGCTTCTGAAGCAATTTGCTCATCACAAGCCACATTAATATCTATCAGTTTATTTTTCGCTTCCACTGCCACTTTTTCTCCAGAAAAGGAGCCAGGGTGGGCATCCGAAGGAGTAATAGGAGGCAAGGAAGACTCATTTCTGAAATTTGCAGGTTTTTCAAAGATGGATACCCCCAAAATCTTTTTAACACCCCGGGTCTCACCATTCTCCTTCAGACCAACCTCACAGTCACTTAAGATAGGTTTCTCCTGAGTCAGTAGTTTATTAGGATCCTTCACAGGCTCACTTTCCCAAAATGATTTACTGGGAGATGCTTCAACTAAGCTTGAGTTCACGTCTATACTGACATTCGCAGCCTCACTCGTGCAAGATGACTTAGCTGCTCTAAGCCAAGGCAACACTTTAAGATCAGCGTCAGCATTAGCCTTTTCATTTATCACCTCAATGTCATGTAAGGAAACTGCCTCATCTGATGGACATTTTGACTGGGCCACATTCAAGTCCATGTCATTCACAGGCTTCACATAGTTCTTTGAATTTTCCCCAGGTCCATGATTCGAGTACCGAGTAGATGACATATTAACACTTCCATTGCAATTCAGATTAGTCATGCCAACAGAAGGATATCGACCCAAAATCTCCTTAGATGCTGAGGAAGACCCATGATAAAAACCATTTACCGTAGGTAGATCAGTTGCCATTCCTGGATTTAGCCTTGAACTTTGATTGTTGGGCAACTTGTCCCCAAAAATGCCATGACTTTGCGCAGATGAATTAGAACTCTTACTCAAAACTGAAGATGCCGGCAATGATGGGTAAGCATGCAATGAATTTAACTTCTGAGAGAAGCTACTTGTTGGCTTGCCCCATGATAATGCAGAGTGGGACCAAGAATTCGCTACCTCAGGGGAGTTGCCAAATGAGTACAGACTGGGCATCTGAGAAGTCATAACCGATTCAAGATGGTTATTGTTGGAGTTAACCAAAACTCTATCGATGTTTTCCAAACCGCGGCCTGTCCTTCCTCTCAACATTTCTTCTCTCCCATAGTCAGCAGGAAGGACTCCCAGAGGTTGGTGAGCTTTGCTAACCCTTACTTGCGCTGGTTGAGAAGGTACAGTCAACTTATCTTGCTGGAATCCATGGGGTAGAGAAATCAAGTTATTCTTTCTCTGACATGGTCCAGAATAGAAACCCTCTCCTGAGATCATGGAAACCAAATTTTGCATAAACAACATAAGGCATGAGAGACTATACAAGATCACTTATAGAAGAACTATCAATATTCAACAGTTTAGTAAAGAATGTTACCTGATTCATGCATTCCAGAGAGCCAGTCTCTTTCGCTGCCTTTATTGACTACAGAAATAACACCAGATTTTCCATTCTGATTCATGGGATGAGTATTTTGGGGTACTTCCTTTTTCAAGCCTACAATTTCCGAATTTGAGCCAGAAGAGATATTTACAGCTTTGCTCTCCCCATGATTAGCAGAAACACCAAGAAAATCAACAGAAGTTGGGCGTGCGTCATCTTCAACCAGAATAGGCTCATTCAGATCAGCCAATGTCACACCACTTCTCATACGTAAGTTGCATGTTGAAGGATCCACTCGCGCAGTAACTTTCTCACCATTGCGAAAAAAATCACCAAATCTCATGGGTGGTGCAATTTTGTAACCATTAGGTAGAGAATTTGGCATTTCTGCTACCTTACCATCTTGTAACTGTTCACCTTCTTCAGTGTCGATGTACTCATCAGCAGGGAGTTGAAGATCAAACAACTTCTTCCTCACCTTTGAAGGTCTAGTTTCTAGCACTTCACAGTCTTTTGGCAAACAACCATTAGCTCTAACAGCTGTTTTAGTGTTCCCTTTTGTACAACTCAAAGGAGAATTAACTATTTCAGCACCCGATACAGACGGTCTAGGATAGCCAGAATTTGCCAAAAGAAAGCTAGAAGAATGCCATTTCCCAGCATCTTCAGACGGCTTTTGAGGACCAAAGAGGCTTGATGAAGACGATGGCTCTATAGACATCTGCCGCTTGTTTAATTCTGTCCTCTTAATTTCTTCCATCATATCCCTCTGAATTCTATAAAGCCTGTGGAGCTCATAAACCTATAACACAGAAAAGATCCTTATCATTAAGCATGCGTTACAGTAATCCATCAATTAAATCAACTATAAGAACATGGAAAAAATTCATATCACAACAAGAGATCAATTTGGTGTTAAAAGGTCCAAGTGACATTCTAAATCTGACCAGAGAACAAATGAAGACATAAATTACGGCAAATGAAGTAACAAAGGAGCCAAATGCATTAAATGATGCCGGTTTTACAATGTGAACAAGAAGCCATTACTTGATTCCTGAAGACAGCCTCGTGCTCCAGCATTTTCTGTTTTAATTGATCCTTATCATAGCCTGGATATGCATCTGTGATAGTCCTTGGCATGTACCCATTGTAATATTGCCCATTTGTTAAGGACCTCTCTCCATAAAATAGAGGCCAGCTACTACTATTAGAATCCTCATTAAGGTCCCTCATGGAATAATAACCTGGCAAGTAGCTCTTGCACTGCACTTGCGTTCCCATTCCTGCCAAAGATAAAGCCCAGAATTTCATCTTCGACCCTTACAACAAAGTCAGGAGTAGCTTCTCCTTCACTAGCTCTAATTAAGAGGTTTGTCCCGTTTACATGAAAAGCTATCGTTCCAAATTATTAATAAACACAGGAAATAAATAAGCAATCATCAAGGAGCCCGAAAACATATTTTCCTTTCAGTGAAAAACAAAATAAAAAAGACGGTTAGGGAACTTTCTGGACCCCGGTTTTATCACAAATCTTTTCCAAACAACAAATATGTGACAAAGACGTTAAATAAAAGACCGTTATTTGCTACCTGAGAAATCCATACATCAATGTCCTAGGTGAAGCATTAATGGTGCACACTTCGCTATAGTAAGAAGTAAACCCCCCAGTCACCAAAACAATTTATTAAAACTAACAAGATATGAATTTCTGTAAGATTAACAAGTACATATCAATAATTCTCCAAATGAAGCTCTCAAAGCCAAAATAAGATGTGAAAATCACTGAGTTCAGATGGAGGGACACTGTCCTGCATAAATAGCCCAACTACATGTCTCTATAATAATGATTTCAGCTATGTAACGGTTCCACAGAAGGTATTGATAGTCATGTTCAATGAAACACAAAAGCTTCTTCTAATGAAGGTCTCAAAGCCAAAAACAAAAGGTGAAAGATCACCAAGCTCAAATGGTTAAAATTAAGCGTCAAAAATGATTTCAGCTATAAGCAATAATGAATAAGAAAATAGAACCACCAAAACAAGAAAGCAATACAATCCAGTCCCTGAAGGTATTGATTGTAATGCCAAACATTGAGATACTTTCTGAGGGTACCACATAATATAAACACATGTAAATCCCTGAAAATCAAGAGCATTTCTATGTGGCTTAAACCTGTCTCAGTCAATATCAAATTTTTCCAACTCGAAATTCCAATTCACACTAGAGACAGGAAGGAATAACCCATCTCCTTAAATTGCTGAGAAATTTCTGAACTCGGAGAAGATTTCGGGAAACACCATCCAAATTCCAAAGCAAAGCAAAGCTTTGGATAAGAATTGGTGTCCCAAATAGTAGAGTTATAACTTTGTTTATTAATATGAGCATTATTCAAGAAAACAATAGCTGTGATCAAACAACTTAACAATAGATAGAATTTTGACAAGAACTTCAGAAACTAAAAAACACATTCTAATCCATGCGATTAAACCAGTAGTTCATCGAGAAAACACAATCAAACACATCAGCAGAAATAGAAGAACAAATTTCAACGGAATCCAAAATAGTGAGTAGCAGAACAATCGATAACAAAATCCCACAATCAGCAAGAAAAGTCACAATCATACCTTTTTTGAGAACTTAATGAGGAAGAATTCAAAGAAACTCAAGTAGCGATAGATCCCTCATAGAAACGATCGGGCACAAAATCGGAGCAATTATGGAAATCGCCCATTAAAGACAAAAACTGAAAGTTGAGACAAGTGGCTTGCCAAATGCCGAAATTCCATTCTTAAAACCCACAAAAAAAAACTAACAAGAGCAAAACCCACAGAGAGAAAATATCATTACAAACATGACTCAATTATAAGTTACAAAACAAGAAAATTGAAAGCCAAGAACTTTGAAAATCGTCCAAGTCAAATAAAAGTAAAATCTCAATTCTTAATTTTATTAAATGAAACACGAAATGGTAATAATAATACTAATAATAATTATTACCTTAGACCCACATCCTGGAAGAAGAAAAAAAACTCCTCCCCTCCTCAAGCAGCCATCTTGGATTGAATCATTCAATATCACAGCCTCCCTCAAGTACCCACTAATATCTCAGAATCATGGAAAATTTGTTGATAATTCAGGAAGAACTGACTGACGCTAGCAAAACCCAGAAGGGGGAAGAAAAAAACAAAAAACAAAAATAACAATAATTAAGTCAAATAAGTATAGCTACAAAGAAACCGTAAAGTGGTTTGTTAATAAGTAACTCCATTGAAGAAGCTCAGATCCTCATCAAACTCAACAAAAGATTGCAGATTTCGATCTACTGGGCCACTCTCTCTTCAAAGAAAGAAACTTTCTCTCCTAAACATTATAGAGAAAGAGAAAGAGAAAGAATGACAAAAAGAAAGGAGTTTTGCTAAGTTGTATACTATAATTATATATATTTATATATATATATATAATTTAAGACACAGAGAGAGAGAGAGAGAGAGAGAAAGAAAGAGAAAGAGAGAGATCCCAGATAAGAAATCTTCACACAAACAAACGACCTTCTAAGAACAGTGACATGAAATTTGTCAACATCCGGTCTCTTTTTATTCTCTGCTTTTTCTTCACTTCACTCCCTTCTCTCTCTTCCCTACTGTGATGATTTCTTGGCTGGATATTATATAATTTTTTCTGGGTTTTTGAGGAAACGAAAAGAAATGCCCATTTCTAGATTCTCTCCACCTTCCTAGCTTTTTTCGTTTTAGATATTAATTTTCATTTATTTAAAATGCAAATATAGTAATCATCTTATATATATATATGGTAACTCATTTGTTTTTACTCCAAACACCCCCTTGCATTACTGCTAATAAACAACAAAAAACTCACAAACCCCAACTTGCCTTGTCTTCTCCAATTCCTGTTCTAAAACGGTACGACCTGTTTGATTGGTCATCAACCAAAAAAAAAAAAAAAAAAAAAGGTTATGATCGGTGGTAAATTTGGAATTAACTGGATGGATTTACATTTACCTTGTTCTAACAGAGAAGGTTACAATTTACTACATCCGACGTTGTTTTTTGTTTGTACTAAATTTGTTTTGCCGTTACGTGATTAAGGAAAAAAAAAGTCGTCGTAGTTTGTCCATAAGTAGCCAAAAAAATAATAGGACTAACTTTTGAATTATGTTGATTTAAGAGGGGTACGATTTTAATTGAATCGATACCCACTTTCTTAGTATGGTCATTTTTAATAATTAGCACCAAGTAATACACACGAGGAGGGTTGAATTATTTTTTTCCTTTTTTTTTTTTTTTTGGTGAATTGTTCCCTGATATCTCTAAATTCAAGGAGGTCAAACGTTATAATATGAATGAATGGTTGGTCAAAGATATCAGAATGTAATGAATTTTAACGGTTAATGAGTGTATTTCTAATTTTTTTTAAACGTGAAAGATCGAAATAATTTGATGAAATTGGCATTTAGTGAACGGTTGATCAATGATATTAGAATGTGATGAATTTTAACGGTTAATGAGTGTATCTATAATTTTTTCGAACATGAAAAATCAGAATATAATTCGATGACATTTAAATCTAAAATACCCTCTTATTCTTCATTTGCTAGCAAATCCAATGTGAGAAAGCAGAAATACCATAGTTAAACTCTCAACTATGTGATTGTTTTCAAACTATAGGGTATATTTGGCGTGAAAAATGGAGAATGATGTACTATTTATATTCAATAATTAATGAATTATTCATTACAGAATAACATATTTCATTTCGAGAAAACAAGATAGTGTGAATAATCAAATTCTTTAATCTATTTGTCCGAACCAAACATATAAATTATAATCTCATAAATCACTTACACATTTCTTCCATTTTCATTTTCACGTGTCAAACGTAGTCATGTAGACGATTGGTGAGGCAATGACAAGTGTAAATGATCCTCAATACCATGTTGTAGCCTTTTGAGATGAAAACTCTTTTTGTTAATAATATATAATTAATAAATATTCTATTGGCTAAAAATGATTCAGACAAAAAGTGGGCCATCCAAGCATATATTGTGGGAGGAAAGGTAGTAAAGGTTTACTTTTGATTTTTGAGGGATTTTAGGGTTAGGCTGTTCGTTCGTTGGTTGTGGTGAAATGACAAGAAAAGTCATGGGAGTTGGAGTTAATTACGAGAGTGGCATACAAGAGGATTGCCAAATTTGGATTGGCTAATGGGTGATCTCTATAATCTAATATAGAACTGTCAGAGAGAAGTATATTGTGTGATACGATGTACCGTATGTAATCAGGAAATCGTCCATCAGATGAGGGTTTTTGTGACACGTGGCGTCTTTTCTAGCACATTCATACAGCGTACATACGTTTGGTGCCGTTTGATCATTAAATTCTTATTGCGATCCTTTTTTTCTTTTTCTTTTTAATTAATTATTACGTAGTTTTACTTATTACATTGAATGCCAGGGAGTTTGGGAGGGAAATGTAGAAGTTGAAGCGCTTAACTGCAAGGTCCTGTCAGCCTGCGCGATAATATCGTAAGACTAGTAGATGTATGAATCAAACTCCTAACTTTTCGACTTTCAAATTGTCAGTTATGCGTCACAGCCGCTTTAACAACGTTCAATTGTGATTAGCTGGATCCAAAAAAATAAAAATTGATTAGTGGTGTTAGTCGTTTCTGTACTTTTCCGACTTTAGATGGGGTTCGTACAATCTCAATTATGTTGTCTTTTTCTTTTATTTTTTTTGGTCACAATATTATGGTATTATAATAATAATTGTTTATTTTTATACTCTTTATGACTTGTAGAAAGTGTTTTTTATATTAGTATTATAACTTCTATCCTTTAAGGACAAGACTTGTAAAATTTTTTTTTTCTTTTTTTATATTATAAACAACGTAACTCTTTTAATGAAATAATAAAAATACTACACAAGACTTCGCAATATAGATGTGCATTGTATAGAATCATATACTTCATACGTTTTAATAAAATAATTTTATTTAAAATTATACATAAACATTTATAAATAGTTGTACGACTAAATTATTACATCAAAACAAAGAAATACAATTTTATAGTTATAGTTAATATCCTCCCATAGTACTACTTTTCTATAGAAAAGCACTAGATGATCCTCTAATTCTATCCTTTTACATTCACACCCACCATAGGCAATAACACTTTTGTGCTGTAAAGGCTTTCATAGTTTTTACATTGTTTTTTTACTTTCACACGAAATTTATTTAAGATCGTTTATACTTCGTTACTTTCCTTTTACGAGAAAACGATGATATTTTTACTGTACCAAAATGTACTGGGATCGGAACATATGAGTCTACCTAATTAGTTAGCAATTGAAATTCAATGTTTCAAAAAATAATAACAATTGAAATTTCAACTAATGGTAAAAATTGATGTTCTTGGGATTCCCCTTTTTTGACTTCCTTTCCATTTTGGCTTTGAACTTTGAAGGATCCAAACCAAAACCAAAACTAGGCGTGCTCACTGGGAATTGTGCCAACTAGGTGTCCACTCCACTGCTATTTTCTTCAATTTTGGGGGGTCAATTGTAACAGCAACCTCCTTTATTGTTGATGTTACATGTTTTTTCCTTCCTTAAATTTCACCTTAAAAAAAGGAAGAAAGTACTTTTTTTTTATATATAAAGATAATACTTACTCCCGTCTCATATAAAGATATTGAAAAAGTCAAATTTTAAGTTATACGTTATCATTCAATTGTAATTATATTATTGAACTGTTTTAATGGTACAGAGAGGATATATCGCCTTTTACTTAATCGAGTCATTTAGTGTATTAACATCCTAAAAAAACGACAATAATTTTATTTTAAAAAGGATAATAAAAAATGTGTTTGTACAAGAAAATTGTAAAAATTTTAAATTTAGATAATTGGAATAAAATATGTCATACTTTTCTCATAAAGGGAGTTGCCCTCTTTGGTTTGGCCAATGATTTCATCACTCAATCAACCCAACAACCTTTGTCTCCCTCATTACATAATTACACGTATGTATAGGTATATATATACGTGAGAATATATACGTGTAGTGTACGTACTTTGTACAAATACAGATTTTAAGGACAGCACATCATTTTCTCCAAACAATTGGAATTTCTTTTATACCTAGAAAAACAAAGGAAAATATTTCCCATTGTATTACATAAATAAATAGAATAAATTAAGTTAATTACTAGGTGACAAGAGAAGATAAATCGTAGTAATTAATCATAAAAAAAATGTTGGATTCGAGGCTTTCCATTTGAAAAAAGAAAAAGAGTGGTCCAAGAAAGTGCAAACTAATAGAAATATTCCTTCACTCATTTTGTCACCATGCCCCCTTTGAAATTACGTTGATAATTCAGGTCATAAATGAGTTGACGGATCACTCTTAATAATGTATTGATCTATATCGTGTTTTGTATTGTGTAAAGAAAGTATAAACAAATGTCTCTTAAGGGCAACAATTCTGGGTCTATATGAATTGATGAATCACTTTAACGTGTCGTATTTTTTTGTCATGTCAGATATTTTAAAATGTACAACTTACCGTAACTTTTTTTTTCCCCTTAATTTTGTTCATTTTACAAATGTTACTTTTTCTTTATATATATTTTGATTTTATTAGTTTTCATTCACATTTAAATGTAAAATTTATTTCATTGGTTCTAAACTAAAGTATTTATATATTTTTTTGGGTGTAAAGTAACGACCATAATCATTAATTTTGGTGATATTTATGTAAAAAGCTTAGATAGCCTCCAATTTATTACACCATCCAACTAACGGTGAGAAAAGTCAGGACAACTGTAAGTAACGTCCTCGATTGAAAGTTGTCATTTCGGGGAATAAATAAATATCTATGCAATTAATAATTATTAATATTAGCTTCCCAAAATTAAAATTTTATTATTATTATTACGTAGTATTAAACCGGAAAATATAACGTCAGAGTAACTGCTGCTGTTTGCTTTAAAGTAATTGCAGTATTGCACCTCCCATATATGTGCACCAATAATTGCACCTTCTTTTTTTTTTTTTCTTTTAATATCCTCCGTTTCAAAATATTTGTTACTCGGCAAAGAAGATAATATTATTACATCGGTTCCAAAATAAATATCGTTTTAGTTATTTTGATACAAATTAAGAAAATTAATGGAATTACAACTATATAAGCTTGTGTTTGGTGTTGACTCAATAATAAGAATATAGAGTTATGAAATATCATAATTCCTAATAAGAGTATAGATGCTTTGGGAATATGAAAGGATTTTTAACATGGAAAAGAATAAATGTGGATAATTTTTTATGAGTGTGCACAAGTTGTTTGTAATGTAAAAAACGACACTTATTTTGAGATAAATAGAGTATTACTTTTAAATTTGTAAAAGAATAAGAGGCAAATTTGTCTCTGTGGAGTTTTGTTATTACTCTAACAATTACAAATATTCTATGTATTATATCGAATGAGTAGAAAGTTTACGAGAAGAAAGAAAGAAGTTGGGGTCGATAAAAAATCACACTTACAACCTCTTAAATGATCAATCTTATGATACAATTATTTAGACATTGACTCGTTACGTTGAAATTTTAAAATCTAATTAAAACTCTGTTCTTTTTGTGACTCAATTGGGGAATTATTATTTGTGGGACGTAATATTTTTTTGGAATAAAATTCTTTTGGAGATTTGGTAGGAAATATAAGAAAAGTGTATTGATTATATTATTTTTTGAATTTATATTAGTGAAAATTTAGAAAAAAATTTAAAATTTAAATTTTGTAAAAATGATATTGTTTCTTTATGGAAAAAAAAAAGTGATGACTTTTCGAAAATAGAATGAGAAAGAACAGAGCAAGCCTTGTAGTAATGGACCAGTCCAGTTGTTTTCCGTGAAAGTGACGTTGGGGGCACCAACACAGTACTAATAGTAGAATTAACCGCTGTAAACTGTAAAGGTTGGAAGTAAAAAGTTACCGCTTCCAAAATTTTGATTATGACACAAAAACTAAAATATTAACAATGCACCGACTCCATCACGTAAGGTGGTGCTATCAGATAAATTAAGAGTTCTATCTTTGAAGAAAAGTGATACACATGTAGGCGGTGCAAAAATTAGAATACTGATCCATAATTGGTTTACTGCCAAATTTTTATGAATACAACAAATGTAGCTAATAATTTTTCAATATTTGATTCTTCTAAAACAAGGATAATTTTGAAACGAAACATAGAAGACAGAGGTTGTAGGAAAAGGAAGAATAAAGTTGGAGAGTTTCTTAGACTACGTAAAAATCGAACTCTAATCTCTATATAGCCCTCTACGCATCAGTACCGTACTATTAGGGCACTAGCTCGTTCCTTTTTATTTATTGTCGTTGTTGTAAAGGAAACATGGGTTGTTGACAATTGACCAATCATGGTGGGGGAAAAAATGAATGAAAGGGAGACCTTTTAGTGGAAAATGTAAATGCAATGCAAATTGCTTTGTCTACAAGAAATTGAATGCAAATAAAGTATAATTTTACAAGTATTTCCTTCATTGACCCCAGCAGAAGCCTCTGGCTCTAACTTTGAAACTTGTCACAAACAAATATACGTACGGATTAGTAAATTTTTATTTACTCGATAGTAAAATGCGTCAACTTGACGCCCAATAATTGAAATGAGAATGTAATATTTCACATCCAAAAAAAGATGAATCTTTCAAGAAATAATTATTATATTATCTTTTAAATGATATAATAAATCAAATGACTGAATTTTTATACATATCAAATTTACAAATTTCAATCATAATAATTATTTATTTATTTCACATTCTCATTTCATGCGCTAACCTGTAACGAAACAAGTCAATGGTGGATAATAAATGCAATATTTGAGCATGGAAAATTGACTGACAAACAAACAAAACGACAAATTTTTTATGATTTGTTAATTGAAGTCTCATAATTGGATTATGTGTGCGTTTAATGTTGACATTTCTTTTATGCACTAATGTGGATCTGGACACATATTATTGGTTGAGGTGTCATTCCCACTCCCCCAACAAACAAAAAATTACACATCCGATATGTGAAATTACACTTGTATCCACGTTAGTGGTCCATTTATGTTTACGTGCCATTTTAAGATGCTCCCATCCCATCAATTTTTTAATTGTATTGAATGTGTCAAAACATGTGACGTGTCTTTCAGTCAACTTTTAAAAACTTTTGGACGTGTTATTTTTTAAAACAGTTTTTAAAACATGTTTACGAAAAATAATTTTATAATATAAAAAGTGTATTAAAAATATAAAAATACATAGCTAAATAATAAAAAGTTATATTAAAAATAATGAAAGTTGATTATAATATATTAAATTTACTGTTAAAAACTAAAACCAAAAAGCCAAGAACATGCCCATTGTATCCCCCAGCCCACCCCTCCTCTTGTAAACATTTTATCATAGAAATTGCATTTTGGTTCTTGGGGCATTTAGAGGGCGTTTAATTGGAGGGTTTGAAGGCGAAGGAATTAATTAAATGATAGAAAAAGTCGGTATTTGACTTTGAGTTTGAGAATAAAAATTTTGAAATTATGGATGGAACATTTTTGGAAAATGTGATGAGTTTCAATTTAATTGGTTAAGTAGTATTTAAAATTAAAAAAAAAACCAGTAATTTGGAAAGTTTATGAAGAACCCTTTATAGTTTAAAAAATTACGGACAATTCCTGACACCGTAGTTTAAAATTATACCGGAAACTCCTTTGTGTTTGAAAACTACAAAGAATCACCTGTGATGTTTAAAATGTTACACACAAACCCTTTTGTAGTTTTGAAAACATCAAAGAACATACAAAAAATGTTTTTTTTTTTTTCTCGAGGGATACTACAAAGCATATTTAGAACATCCTCCTACATTCAAATACGTGAGGAAGTTCTTGGTAATTTTTTAAAATCACAAGGGAGTGATTTGTAGGTTTTAAAACAAAATAGTTTATAGTATTATTTACGGGACAGTTGTCTGTAGCTTAAACCAAGCGACCCCTTAATTCAATTTCTTTTGAACTTGGGATCGATGAAATAATTATAAGAAATATATTTAAAAAAATTTACCTATGCCAACGTCGTTAAAGTTTTCTTTAATTTAAGAATTAATATTTCATTTCATCGTTTAACATCAACAATATATATATTTCAAAATTTTAGTTGGCGGTGGTAGCGATATGCCTAATTGCATGTGGTTATGGAAGTATGAGGAAGAGATATCTATTTCAGTATATTTTCATTTTATTTTCAAGACGTTAATTCTATCATAAATCATTTTTAAATATTTGATTGCTCGTATATATATATACCAACGTGTTTATTCTTTTCCAGAGTTGATGGCTAATGATATTTATAATACAAATTTAGAATCATTTTCTATATTAGTAATATATGTGACATTCATTTCCTTGCTTGATAATAGTAATAAAAAATATATATAGCTAATGAATGAACGTCACGCCATCAGATATATGAAAAGTGATCATGAGCGTCGTTAATCAATAAATATTATGCACATCTTTGACACCCGTTAAAATGTTCATAATCACAAAAAAAAAAAACCAAAAAAGAAAACTTGTCGAGAATCTTGTACTCAGTCAGTCGGTCCGTTTCATCAAAGATGTCTTTTTTTCTTTTGTTTTTCTGATAGAAGAGTATTGTTTTAATTTTATTTTTTGTATTTTTTTCTATTATTGCAAATATAATTATATGTTATCTACTATTAATTTATTTAAAAAGTAAGAACATCATTGAAATAAATAATGACTTTATTAATCGAACGTTGAAATTCATACAAAAAATTATATATTTTATCGAAGTGGAAATTTCCAATTGAACGAGTGGAGTATAAAATAATAAGTCCATGTAATTTTAAAAATTAAACTTCCATTAATAGTCACGTATGAGTGTTACCTAAAACAAACGAATCCATAACTTCTTAGGTACTCCATCCGTTTCATTAGAATTGTCCAGTTTGTTAAACTAAAACAGTATAACAAATATGACCTTTTAATAGAACAAAGAGAGGGAGTAACAAGTTGTTATAGTAATAATTTGAAGAGTGCATATTTGCTGAAAAAGGTTGGTGAGGTAACTTTAGATCTTGTGACCATTGACGTTAATCACCCCATTACCTATTATTTTTTTCTTTCTCTACCTTAATCTAACCGAAAGCAACATTACCCGAACCGAATACGTTAACAATATTAATAAACTAATAAAAGCGACATTTTCCAACCATCAAAGCAACTGATAATATTACATACTCTCTCTGCCCGATTAGAATAGTCGTGTTTCACTTCTTTTCCCCTTTCCTTTTAATTATATTTTACGCAAAACTTGTAACTGATGATATATGTATTAATTTATGCTCAAAAATATTGTGTATATATATACATAAAATACGTGTATTGAAAACAGTTCATGATGCATCATCGTGTATTGAATTCAATCCATAATATATCGAGTTTAACTGTTGGTATATTGTGATTATGAGTTTAGTTATTGAAATAACATGTTTCGAGTTAAGCCTTTTATTGTATCGTGCATTATTAAAATTCGCGTGTTTCGAATTTAACCGTTAGAATATCATCTACGACAGTTACATGGTCTGACATGAGACTTACTATATATTTTATACCATTACTAATTTATTATCTTACAGTAAAAAAAAATCGATCTACACTTAAAAAGTAAAAAAGAAGAAGTGATAAATTTTTTTATAAAAAAAGTTGCTTATCTACCTTGTAGAAGTATTTAAAATTGTTTATTACCGTAATGAAATAATAATAAGACGTGGATAACAATTTTGACTTAAACAAATGTCACATTACACACTCGATAATTATATTATGCATCACAATGTTACGATACATTTTTAAATACAAACTCTTTTAACGAGACCTCCCGAACTCCTATCAACCGAAATATGTAAAAATAAGTAGGATCCTCGTGGCCAGGAGGAGGTCCCATTTTGTGATTTTCATGAAATAATAAGAAAACAAATCCCGTTGTATTGATTGTACTAGTCAAAATGTAGCCGTAGGATTGATTTGGGTGACTATTGATATGATGGAGTGGAGAAGAGCACTTGTCATTTTCACCTCATTACTAATCTCTCCAAACCCAAATCTTCAACATTTCCACATTCCACACACACAAAGTGATGGGATGGTTGCGAGTCCCATTAAAAGAGTTCGATTTTAAAATTTTATAATTTATTATATTATTATATATGTAAACGTGTAAATAAATTTAAAGCGAACTATTTAATTTATAGATTTTTAATATAATTAAATGAATAATTTTATTTTTATTTTTAGGAATTAGGACATGAAATGTGGTCCCCCCACAACGATCCATGGTCGTTTTCATGGAAAATGTGTGAAACTTTCCAAGTAGTGGAAGAATTTAATTTAGTTTAATTTACTAAGTTGAATTTAAAGGGACCCCTCTATAAGCGTATGGTGAGCTAAGTCTTTCAATATTAATTGATTGTTTTGGACTCTTCCTTTCCTTTTCTTGTTTTTCATTTTGTGTTTTGCGTTTAACCCTTAATCTCTTTCTAAATCTCATTAATTAACCTCTCTTTGAATAGTAAACAAGATTTTGCCATTTAAATAAGACCAAAAGAATAAAAAGAAGGTATTGCTACGCCAGATAGATAGTAACTACTATATCAATCATTGCGTCATGATTATTAACCAGCCCATATTTAAGAGAATTTAACTAAAGAAACGAGTTTCCTTTCTTCATTTAGGGGAGATGATGGATTTTTTTTTTTTTTTTTTTTTTTTTTTTTTGAAGTTCCTTAATTGGGATTTTGGAGGAAAAGGGGAGGGAAAAAAAAGAATCTTTAAGATTACTTTTGCATGATTAGCATTGAGGTAAAGGTATAGGGGCCAAAGAAAAATAGCAAAATGGGGCAGTAGCATCTTTAAAAGTGTACAAAAAAAGGTTCTTGGTACCTTTGGCTATCAAAGAAAAAGGAAACAAAGAATATAAAAGTTTGAGCAAATCTTAAGTAAAGCAAGGAAGTCATTTGATTCTTTGACCATCTAATCAAAGATGGTAGCAATTTTGGCAAACTATCTCTCTCTATACATAGTAAAAGAAGAAGAGACATTTTTTGACAATTAATCAGTAGAATAAATGATGTGGCGTGAATAAAATGACACAGCTATTCATTAACTATAAAGCATTTTTTATGATGTGCAACGGGTCAAAGTATCAATCAATAATTCCATTGTTTTATCATCTCGTAATAAATACCCTATTTACGTATTTTTTTAGAAAATATTTTTTAAGATGGGACCGAAACATAGCCTCCAATAAACCAAAATCTGATTAAAGTATTGAAAATGGTGGTTGCGCTTGTTGAGAAATTTTTTGGAGTTATTGTAAGAGGGGAAAATGACAAGCTAGAAGACAATGCAGCTAGGATTTTGGAATTTCGAGATTCAGCCCAAAGCGGCCCAGAAAAAAATAGTCAACTTCAAAACAAGGCCCCGCAAAAGGTAAATATATTCAATTTAACCTCAAGATAGTTAAATATTATATATATTAAAAAATAAAGCAAGTTGTTTGGTTAAAATTTCAAACCGATGAAGATGAAGATAAACGGCCATATTCTCATTTTATTGGGAA
This sequence comes from Leptodermis oblonga, assembly GCA_016801395.1. Lineage (NCBI taxonomy): Eukaryota > Viridiplantae > Streptophyta > Magnoliopsida > Gentianales > Rubiaceae > Leptodermis > Leptodermis oblonga. Next base: position 3,339,041 of record CM028751.1, on the reverse strand, counting down.
AAGGGGGAAAATCGTGGTGTTCCGTCCATCCCAATGGAAGAATCGTATTTTTAAAAATATGTTTTGTTTAATTAGAGGGTCGTATTGTTATGTTTATATTCTTTGTATTCTTAACTAATGATTAACTAAGGTTTAAAAGGTAAAAATTAAACATCGTAACAGATTAATTATTTCATGTGTTGTACATTCAAATTCATTTCGTTTTGATATTTTGCATTGGATTTCATGTTTGCATTGAATGCCCATCAATAGTGATTTTGTCTACGTGTACTAAACCAACAATAGTTGTTAACTTTTTTTTCTTAGATGTAGAGAGTACTATTTTGTTTTGAAAATATAATTTCCTCTATAATACAATAAGTCATATTTTAATATTTATTTTTTGGATGGGAAGTGGTACAATTTAAATATTTAGTACTAATATTCTTATAATTGTTTAATCATAAAATGAAATTTTAAAAAAAGATTTAGATATATAATTAACATAGTTTTCCACGAGATGCTTACACATAAATAATACTACTATGTGGCCAAACCGTCCACTAGGGCATTTAATTGAAATTAGATGAGTATTCCAAAAATTTAAAATAAAAAAATACAAAAACTTTTCTCTCATGGGCAAACACTAAATATAATCTATACGATAACATGTAAGAGTCTTGTTTGATCTTGTATCATTAAAACCTCGAGAATATTTGTATATGTAGAAATTTCGAGTTATATCTTGCAATTCAAAAATGTTTGTATCACTAGTCTCGTTTAATGAGCCGTGTAGAGTACTTAAACACGCACATGTTTGGTTTGTAGATAAAAGATTGGTTTGCGTAAATGTGAGATCAAATTCAAAATTAGATATAGTATGTTTTCACATCTCAAGCTAAATTTACATTATATTTTAGAATAATTGTTTATGTATCGAATTTAAACATTAAAAATATCGTAAGGATACTATGAAAACACATGTATTAATTTTAAATTATGAAATATTACGTATTGAATTTAGTCTCTAACACGTTAAGTTTAGCTGCTGATGTATCACACGATAAATTTAGTCTATAATGTGTTTGCATTTAGTTAATCCTCGGTGTATGATATAATGAATTTGGGATCAAGTATGATGTATCGCATATTGAAAAATAACACGTATATCAAATTTGGCTTTCGAAGTATCTTAAATTCCGAGAGGAACCAGACTCTGTATTAATTAATTTGAATTGAAAGCAGTTGCATGTGAGTCCAAAGGAGTAGCCATCCAGAGGCATCTTCCTAATAAAGTGGAGCACAATTTACTTGTTTTTGATCTTTTCTGCGTCGCTAGGAAATAGCCTTCCTCTGTATCCTTTCCTAAACAACACAAACACCTTTTTATTATTATTATTATTATTATTTTCCCATTTTCTATTTATTTCTGCACAGATTCTCCCAAATATTAAATAGCCGGTAGTCCGGTTTGAAAAATATATAAATTATTGTAAATAAGTATAATAATTAAAATAAGTAATTTAACATTATATATTTTTTCGAAGTAAGGATGAATGGTATGCCACATATTATTATATTAGTAAGTGTATACTAAATAAACGAATTCAAATGGACTTTTTTAGCGGGATAATTTTATTTTTATTTTTTGAAATTTGACTCTTTATATGAGAAAATTATTAGATACAGATATAAAAATGTTGCAGCAAGCCAATGACGAATCGGTATTAACATTTATGGACCTCCTACATATACCGTACATTAGTTTTCTTCCATAATAGCACTTTACCCCTGAATGTATCTAAATGCGCTGAATAATTTCTCCTTTATATGGAACAAATGAAATAATTTTCAACAAATTATTTTCCCAATGGGAGGATCTACTTTCTATTTATTTACGCAATATACTTTTACTAGCTAATATAATAATGCGTGATCAATAATTAGTATTTACTTAAAAAATAAATTATGTATTTTTAAAGTAAATATTTTAATAGGATGGTGGGGAGTATAAAATAGGGGAGTGTGTGCCCAAAATTTCAAAACCCAATTTTTTTTTGATTTCAGCCTCTCCACAATCCATATTTTACTATCATTACTTCTTTATTTTTTTTAAAAAAAATCATCGCTATTACATTGAAAGCGTAGTGCAGGTGAGGGGAAGAAAAAAAGTAGATGGTGTTGGCACTTTAAATAAGTAGAAATTGACAAAAATACAAATTAAATCTTGAACTTTTAGATGATTCTCTATACGTTATAGCCGTTGGGTACTAACATCCAACTTCATACTCTAGTTTTTCCACTTTTCAAATGATGGAACAGAGGGAGTAATGGGTAACGGAGTAAAAATTATAAATATTTTTTAAAAAGAAAATAAGTAGAAAAGGGTATAAGCATAAATTTGAGTTCCGGGGAACCTGGTAAGATCCGTACATGGTTGTTTGGCAAATCCGATCTAACGCAAAAATTCTCATCAGCGCTTTGTGGCTTTCCCTTCTCAAATCCCGAGGTCGATTCCATCCGCGAATCTCTGGGCCCCGCACGGAATTCCATTTGCAGCTGAAAAAGAAGCCCCTCATTCGCCACGAATTAACAAAATGCCCTTGAATTACCCTCTGACCAAATTAACCCTATGCGGCATTGGTACATCCTTGATCCATGGGCCGGGCCGTCTACTGGGGGACCAACACATGATTCCATATACACCCTAATCTGTCTACTTGTTTGTCCCCCTCCACTTCAAGTTTCTTTTTTTATTTATTTTTTATTTTATACAAGTTTTTACTTTTTACTATACCTTTTCGAGTAAGTCCCTCTTTTAAAGCAATGTGTTCTTTAGGAAATTAAATTAGGAAAATAGGTGATATACCAACCATGTACTCTTAGGCTAGGATTTAGTATTGAGCTCAATTTAAGAGGCCATCGAGTTTCACGTCAGAGTCTTACTATAAATTTGACTTTTAAATTTATTTCTTGATACTTGTGCGTCTCAGATATAACTAATTACATATGTAACGAGAGTTATTATTTGCCTCCACCTTATCCTCATATAACTCCTCTCACATTTTACTCCCATTATGCTCTCATAACTCCATTCCCTCACTCTCACAACTTCCCCATAGCTTTTATGGTGTCATAACTCTAACACTCCACTTATTACTGTTGTGAGTGTTATCCCATTATAATCATAACGGCCATATCCCCTCACATTCGATTGTTTTTTTTTTTTTTATTATGACCCTTAATTATATATATAATTCATTAGCACTCATACACACATTTACTTTTAAGTAGTAGGGCATGCACTATTGAAATGATGCACAACATTTACTTATTAAAACACTCTCTATATTACTTTCACAATATATTGATTTGGGCGTCGAAATAGAATATAAGAGCAAGCCTGCCAGTCTAAATGTTTTATCATCACCAAGTGTGTCTCATCATAACGTGTATATATGTGCATCAAGGGGCAAAATTTGCAAGTTAGATAGTGATTAAGACAATACCTAGGTGAGCATGATTATTGATCACTCTATCACATTCAAGAATCAGGTATTTTTCTTGCATAATCCAAGGTAATTAATTGTTAATTAAGGTGCATTTATATAATTGGTAATTAGTGTGACATGGATGAGGATAGGTTATAATCTATTCCATTCACATGGATGTGAGATTTTTGTTGAGAGAATACGATTTTTAATACTAAATTTAGGTATTAGAAATGTTTGTTCAAAAAAGTAGTTGCTTAGTTTCCTTTAAAGGAAAAAATATTTGAGAGGAATGGGTTATGCAAAAAAAATGATTTCATAAGGTACAAATTTTGGTTGGTTGTATATTATGCTCCGTTCGTGACATTCAAATAGTCCACTTTATATCCATACATGTTTGAAATTGAACTTTTCTAATGAAATGAGTGAAGTATAATTTGTTGATAGCTATGAAGTACAACCGTGAAGTTACAAGATTACTAACTACCATTAAAATAGTCAAGTTTTAAAAAATTCTACTCTTCTTAATCTTACTAATATAAATATATATAGTTCACAAGTAATACACACTTAAAAAGAAAAAAAAGAAAAAAAAGAAGAAGACATGAATGAAATAAATAATGTCAAATTAACTGTTTTAAGTGTTATACCTTCACATCCATACAAAATTATATATTTGCCAAATTCGACTCTTATCATGGAACCGAGGGAGTATTAATTTGATAATTTACCTTTTTCATTTAATTTTTGAGGAAGATAATTTATTACTAGTACTAAATTACCAAATTAATGGGAATTAAAATCGACAATTTTTACCGTTTTAATTGGCAATAAATTAGTAATATAATTGTGATAATGTGCTTATGTGTTGTGTTGACCAACGACAGCGACATGAGTTTGGGATTATGGGTATTTGTGGGCCCAACTTGTGTTTTGATTGCCGCAATCAGATCTGTCCGATCTAGACGCTCTCTTCTGTGATCTGCGTTTTGTGATTGTGATGTAATCTCCATTGCGCCACATGTGATTTTTTCCACATCATTCATGGCTTTTTTATTTTATTTTATTTTAATCTTTTATTTATTTATTTATAATTATTTAATTTTGTAATTATCAATTTTTGACTCAGACAATGCAGGATAAGTCTCTCAACAGTATAACATGGCACTGATTTTGCACCTGAGAGGATAACCACCTGCCTGCCTGCTGATGCCGATTATACCATGCATTTTTGCTGTTTGTACCTGAAAATGTTATAGTTGCACTTGAGAGTTGTCAGAATTTGAGAAGTCACATCTCAGTGCCAATACCTTAAATGCCATAAAATGTATAATTTGGCGAAGCCCTTAGGTCTATTCATGGGTTTAGCTTCTTCTATTTTTCTCAATATGAAATAAATTCTCACGATATAGAAATATAAATGTCTAATCCAACAAAAGAAATAAGAGGTGTAATTGCGAGTATTACTCCCCCTAGATTTCAGTAAATAATCTTAATTTTAATATTATAAGTACCACTATTTTAGTGGGAAAAATAAGTAAATAGTACTCTCTGGTCCTATTAGAAGAGTCAATTTTGAGAAATATTTTTTGTTCCAATAGAAGAGTCTGCTTCTAATTATTTTTACTTCTTATATCCTTACTAATATAATTATGTGTGGTCTACAATTATCTCATACTTGGGCCTGTTCTTTTTGGTTGGGTTGAGTTTTGGTTTGGAAAAAATAATTTTATAATGTAAAAAATGTACTGAAAATGTAAAAATGTATAGCTGAATAGTAAAAAATTGTATTGAAAACTGATTTTAATATATTAAATTTACTGTTGAAACCAAAACTGAGACCAAAATCAAAACTTAAAGAAATATGCCCTCATAAGTAAGGATATAAATGGAATAAAGAGTGTCAAACTAGCTATTTTAGGTATTGTACCATAACATTCATAATAAGTTGTACATTGATCAAAATAGACCATTTTAATGGAACGGAGGGAGTATTGTTGTAGGGTTATAAGATGGATGCCCTTTTTTCCTCTTAACTTATAAGACAAGAATTTTGTTAATTTCTTGTAGCCTACTCTATATTGTTGGCCTCAACTCTTGACTTTTGAGCACCAATTTAAGTTGAGACTATTCAACATTTACCCTTTTGTGGAAAAGATTCTTTTGCTTTAAAAATTAAAGCTTCAACAATTTGTAAATGACTGATAGCTACTCATCACTACTAGCCACAAAATCTCTACAGCTGTGACAAATTTGGCTTACTTTCTTCTCCTTCTTCTTATTTTTTTTAATTTTTTTTTAATTTTTAATCAAATATATTATAGTTCATGGGAAATGGAGTGAAATTACAGTCCAATTAAAAGAACTATTTAGTCATTTGATTTCGCCTATGTGATTTCATTAGTAAAGCATTCAACGCAAAATTCGATAATTGAATGATTTCTAAACGGAATTGTGTTTGCCCCTCAATATATTCAGCACTTCAAACCCCTGTCAACCCCTCCCCAATATATATTGTTAAATAAAAAATAAAAAAAATAAAAGCTGATGAAATTGATGAGTGTAGAGTGGCAAAATCAAGATTGTGTGGCTAACAATTTCTCCATATAATGTTATCAGGTTACTGCAAAGCCCAAAAGAAAAAGGCTGTTGGGCTTTTCATTTGGGTAGCTGAGTTGAATAGACCCAAAGTGACAAGACTTTTTGGGCCCAGCCTATTCGTTTTGGTTTGTTCTTAAAAATTGTCTTTGAAAAATAATTTTTGTAATATAAAATAATTTATTGGATATTTGAAAAATAATTTTTTTTGTAATTGAATAATGAAAACAAATAAAGATGATAAGAAAAGTATTACAATATATTAAATTTACTATTAAAACGAAGAAAAAAAAAAAAAGCTAACGAGGCCTTGCTACATTTTTTTGTTGTCGTTGTTGAACTCGCAATCGTTTAATAGAGGACTACATAAGCAAAATTGACATAGATAAGAATCGAATCTCACACCCCACTAGATAACATCTATGGGCCACAATCGTTACAGTGGGCCAGAGTTTGTTTTCCCACTAAATTTAGAATTAAAATGTGCTTTAGAGAGTCGATCAAATCTCTTGATTATTGGGCAAAGTGAGCGCCCATTTCAACCTCAGCGGCTGCTTTTTGCTGCTGCACTGCACTGCACTGTCTCCTTTGGACCTTTTTTTCTCGGATGATTATTCCCAGGCAAAGTAATGGAGTAAAGTAGAGATTCTGCTCGGCTTTGCTATAAAACGCAAAACCCACATCATTTTTGAGTGAGTGAAGGAGGATCAGTGAGAGAAGAAGAAAGCGGGATGGAGAAAGCTCTGGTTTCAGTTGGGAGCATCAAAGCCAAAGCTGGAAGCTTTTGGCTTACAAAGAAAGCTAAGGAAGAATTTGTCAACATTTCTGAAGATTTCAGCGTAAGAAACAAAGACCCTTTGGATTTCTAATGCTTATACTTCTTGTATCTTCTGAGAAAATTGGGAATGGAGATTGTTTGCTTAGCTAGTTCTGCAAAATAAGGGTAAAGAATGATACTGTGTTTTTGATAAACAATATAAACTAGAAGTAGTTTCTTTCTTTACGATGTTGTTGTATTCTGTCTAATTTATGCCGTCTTTGACACTGATTTCTGGTCTAATAATGATATTGATTAGGCAAAGGTTGGTTCTTTTTTTGCAGACTTTCTCAAATACTGTTGAAGAGAAGGCAAAGTGGATTTTCAACAAGCTAAAAGGTAATCTTTCTGGTAAAATTGTTCAATTTTGGGTTGCTGCTATTTGTGGTTCTTACTGTTGGAACTGGAATCTACTCCATTTTCCCAAAATCTAAGAGCACACTTCCAACTCCTTAGAACCATAACACTAGGAATGAAAACATCATAGTTACTTCTGAAGTGTATATTATCCTAGCTGTTCTTGCATATAATATCCATTTAAATACAAGGGATACTAGGGCATTTTGATTAGGATTCATGTGGTCTGTGCATATAGAGTTGTCTTAATTGCTTCTGGTCGCGCCATTTTAAGACTCAACGCTGGTTCTTTTCCATGTTTTTCAATCATCCATCCTACATTGAATGTGCTACTTACGCTATCGATTACTAGATTTGTTAGATACAATTTTCACCTTTGTCAATGGATGATAGCCTCTGCCCTCCATTGATGTCATTCATCTCATCACATTGTACAATGTGGTGATATCACTTGAAATTGAAGAATAGTTTTGTTTGTATACCATTCATAAGCAATGTGTTTTTCCTGTCTTTCCTGTAGGGAAGCCTTTGAAAAGTTTACCGGTTCTCCTTCAAGAACACAACTTACCAGCTGGTCTCTTTCCCCTGAATATATCGGGCTATGAATTTGATGAGTCGAAGTCCAAGCTGACTGTTTACTTACCTTGTGCCTGTGAAGTAAGCTATAAGGACGACTCCATAATAAGGTATGCCCCCAGGGTTAAATGCACTCTGATGAGGGGTAAACTGGTGGGAATTGAAGGGATGAAGACAAAAGTCTTGGTCTGGGTTAAGGTGACCAATGTAGCTGTTGAGGGAAGCAAATCTGATAAAGTCTCATTCATGGCTGGTGTTAAAAAATCTAGGCCAAAGGATGCTTATGATGTTCCTCTTGTTGCTATTAGAATCAAAGAATTTTGACGTAGGCTTAAGATGCTTTGATGTAGCTCTTAAGGTTAGCTAACAAGGGTGAAATCTCGTCATTAAAGTTATTCCAAACATCGGATGTACTAGCGGGAGTAGGCAACCTTAATTATTTTATGAGTAAAATTGTAATTCACTTGTGAAAGTGTACCAAATAGAGGGTATTTTTTCTACTTTCTTCACTCTGATTGGATTGCTACGTTATAAAAGTGGATGCATATAGCGTACTGAATAATTAGTCGAAGTCTGGACACACAACTGTAAAATGCATTTCATTGATTCAAAGTGTATGCTTTTTCACATTATGGAGGCATCAAAAAAGCAAGATTTTGCAATCTACATCTGAACTCTACTTCGATTGCGCATTTCCGCAAATATCTATATTAGTCAGTAACCTTTGTCAAAAAAGAATGCATCGTATAAAAGGTAAAAAGGTTCAGAACATATTCTGTGCCCTGGGGAAATATTCCTGCTCCACTATACTAATCTGCAACCATCTCCTACGCTGCGAATTCCTGCGTCATTCTGATCACATTGCAGCAGCAGCGCCGGACTCACAAATTATCTCGTATATTGATAACACGTTCTCTATACTAAGTAAGATTATGATGACCCATTCCAGTAGATCAGACCTCCTGTTTTGGAGCACTTCTTGAAGAAAATGAATATTGTGCTGCAAAGAAAGTAAATCGATCAAAATTCTGTTCATGCTAAACCCCTTTAAAAAACTGGGTGAGTGTTATGTAATGATTCGTAAGCTACAGACATGCATTCAGTATCCCCTGCTAGCAAAACCTCTGTCAGCACCAGAAAGTACAAAAATTTGCCTAGAACACCAAAATGAAGGATCAAGTCTAATCCACTCAAGATGTTGATTCAGATCATAACTTTTGTTGCACATCACCAACTCTATAACAACATAATGGCGCAGATGGGAAACAGATTGAAGTACCATCACGGTTATCAGTAAACAAAACTAAATTAACCAAATCACAAGTGAGATTCACCTCAACAAATTTTAGCTTAAAATTGAGGTTTCCAAAACGTTGCGTGACTTCATATTCCTCCCGAAGGTATTCATGTATCTGAGCATATTTTGCATCCCTCCAAGCGATTTCTGATCTGAATGTGAAAGAACGCGGGAGAATGGCTCAATACCATGAAAAGGTGAAGAAAATTACAGTGACAAAGCTCTAAGCAGCAAAACTAGACCAAAAAAGTAATAGACTATACTATACATTTTGCAGCCCTGATTCACAGGGAAGAATATCATGTTGTAACTTCTAATTTTCTAAATACTAATGACTAGCACATGGAAATATAAGTAAAATTCGGCATGTCAAAGACAAAGTATCATCAGGATACCTGTCAAAGAGGCCAACTTTTAAAATCACATCTGCTAGATTTGAATTAGCCTTCCCAACGAGCTGAAATAGCTTCTTTCGATGAAGAGTAAAAGTCCCAGTTTTCTCCATTCCACGATTTATATCTGTAAATTCTTCAACCATACCATCCACCTAGAATAAGAGAGATTTTACTATGCAGATTTCAAACAGCTGCATTTTACCAAGACATGGCTCAAAAACCACTTTACTGTAGATAAATGTAGATAACATAACTACAACCACAACTTCTTTTCTTGCTAGCAGCCAGACAATCCTACAGTTAAATCTACTCAAATGCCTCAAGAAATCTACCTGAGAAACAAAATAGTCCAAAGCAATGCTTTGCCCAAGCACACTGCTAATTGTGCGGATGCTGTCTGTGTCCAGATTTTTTAGTACTATGCAATCCAAACCTCCCTCCATGTCCTTCTCCATCAGGGGCTTCTCTTTGACAGCATAATCTAATCCAGAAAAGAAAAGTGAAATAAAGAAGAATATTTTCACCCCAAGTTTTAACTGTAAAAAGAAAATCTGAAGATAATTGAGATTGCACGTTCTTTAGGGATACAGCAACAAGTGTATGCAGGTTGAAAATAGACATCATAATAAAGGCATCTTACCGTCTTTCCTCATTTCAGGAAGTAAACCAGAAGCATATCTTCTAGCAATTTGTAGGTACAGTTCAGCTTCATGATCCTCCACATTGAATAAAACAATTGAACCATAATGGAATACAATCATGTACTGTGAGTTATTTGCAATTTGTCTGACTTTCATGCCCTAAAGAAAGTTTCCAATAAAAATCAGAGCTAGTTTAATCAACGTTACATTAGGACACAAAACATAATCAGAGTAACAGTTCAAATGACATTCTATGTCATGTTGATAAGCAGGAAAGTCTGAACTGAATCACCGCCACTTGGAGGACAAGTTGTACTATAAAACCTAAATTGCCTACAAGTTACAAGTATTTTTTAATGGATCCATCCCCTGATTTGCATTATGCACAAAATTTGAGCTTGTCATTTCCAGAAATGCTCCTCTCAAAAGCTCAAAGTTCTTCAAGAGTATCTTAGATATATATATATATATATCAATGAGTATTCAAAATGAATCATGTCCATGCTGTAAATGAGGTGTAATCTGTACAGATACATATCAAGTTATAAAGAATTGCTCACCACGAAGGAACAACATCTAAAATAGCAAACTAGCCAAAAATGGGAACAAGTAAGGTTATGAAATGTTATTTATCAATCATCGATTCTCTTACAGTTGTGTTAGGTTGAAAATTGCAAAATCTGAGTGCAATGGAGTTTGTTGAACGAGATGTTGGAGGGACAAAATTTCTCAAATTCTCAGCTTGCATGCTCTTGAGATCAACACTGCCAAAAGGATGAATCTGAGAACCAAACCATAGATAAGAAAATACAAGGAATGCAAATGTCGAGGCTAAAGAAATCCCAGAAGCAAACATGCATGGTCATGCACAGTTTACAGATCCCATCATTATCATGACTAATGGAAATCGGATAAACAATATTAACATCAATTTTGGAATAAACGGCTCAAACTATAAACATGGTAGAGAAGTCCATTCCAACTTCTTGAATCCAATGCGTTTTGCATCATTAGTCTTAAAGAAAATATGCAGGCAAAAGAAGCTGTTTATGCATCAATAACTCATCAACAACCTAAGGTCATTGCAACGCAAATTCATCTCAACTTATGTACTAAGCAAAAGCAATAAACAGGCTGTATTGTAGCAAAAATGCAAAGTTACATTAGCTAAAACCCAGTCAAATTTTTTATTCTTACAGACAACCCAGAGAAGGAAAATTTACCATGTTCAATCAGTGCAAAGTTGAGTTTATTCAGTCAATTACATAAAAAAGAACAATTCAAAAGACCCTGCGATATCATCACGCAGCAACGCACTCACAAATCAAAGGCTTGAAATAGCTTATAACACAAAAACAATCAAACTTTATATACGCATGTGGAAATGAATAGACTTGAAGCTACACAATTCAAATTGCTTGAGATCGAAAACGACCCATAAGCATATATATACACACAAATAAAAAATTGAACCTTGTGCTAATAAAATACGCTTTGATTGGGATTTTCCCAATATTCTCATCCTCTTCCGGGAAGTACGAAACGAAGCCATCGTCGGAATCCTGATGGGTTCTGTCATCGAGGACGTCGGCATACTGGGCCGCCGCAGAAGGGGCGCCGGAAAATCGTCTAAAACTGAACAACCGTGGTCTGAAACTACAAGGTAATTCACGAGAAAGGGGGATAGCCGTAGCATGGAAGATTTTAGCTGTGGCGGCGATGCGTGAGAGATCAAGAACAGCTCTCCATCTTCCCATCTACTGATTCTGTACTCCTGGGTTGCTTGGGAATCATGCAGAGTGGAGAAGAATTAACGAACTTTGAAGGCCACTCGATTCACAATAAATGCTTATAAACCCTCTAAATTTTTGAAAGTGGAGAAATATCAACCAAACAAGAAATGGCAGAGGGACCCAATTGTTAAATTATGGATTTGTAGTGGATCACATTTTATTTTTGGTGTTTCTTGGGGTTAATTGCATTAAAATTGTGCTACGAGTCATTTATTTAATATTAAAAATATATATTTTACCCTACTTAATTATTTATGGGTCAATTTATTTCTTCTAAATTTTTTGACAATTACAAATAGTACAACAAACTGGACCCTTCTAATAGAACGGAGGGAGTACAAAAGATAATGTAGTTGTCAAAAACTCAAGAAGATATCTCCAAGTTCACTAAAGTTTAAGAAAGGTAAATTTAATTTGCCCAACAAACTAAGGGCAAAGTTATATTGTATGCCACTAAATTATTATTTGCGTACACGTTCACTATTTCACCATTACGTCTATAAGATATTTTGTTAAATCTTGATTCTCTCATTCGCAGGTTCTAGTTATATGATTATTCTTCTAATGGTAATGATTCAAATTTGTATCCAATAAACTTATTACAGACTCGTGATTTTGCTTTCTTTCTATGCTCCGAGGTTTTACTCCGTAGTTGCTTAATTTCTATGCAGATTTAGTTGGAAAATTGGGTACGAAAAAGGCAACAACAAACATATATTGGAGCAGACGTTTTTGTATCTTATAAACGACATGGAAAGGACTCATTTAATGGTTTTTATTAATGAAATGATAATTAATGGCTACTTTCATATGTTTAGTGATAAAAAGGACTCATTTAATGGTTTTTATTAGTGAAATGATAATTACTTATAAACAATAATGTAATGGCTCGGAAATTCGGAATATAATTTGCCCAAAAAATAATGGATTTTTTTGGTATGAAGAACAATAATAATATACGTTTAATTAAAAAAAAATTAATAACAATAATAACATACGTCCACCTAAAACGACGGCGTATAATGAACTTTACCACTCTAGTCTTCACTAGCTGCACTCACACACTCCGGCACGCGCAGTTTCCACATTTTGGTGTCAAAGCACCGGAAAATCAACCAACCCTGACCTCCGTGAACGCGAATTTCTTCCGAGGAAAATCAGAGATTCAGCGAGCAGAAGCTGAATCATAATGGCCATATCCGGAACCGCTGCTCTGGGCCCACATTCAATCAACCCTCTTCTTCGCTGCTCATTTCCACCTTTGAAGGTTTGTTTTCTTAGCTCCTCGCTTCAATTTTTGGCTTAGTAATGGGTTGGGATACTGTTAATTCCAGTGCTGCATCGTGTTGTGACTGTTCTATGTAGTTTTTCTTTCCGATTTCTAAATGAATGTTCTCTGTTAAATGTGAAAAGGGCTTCCTTGATTGTGTCAATTGGGAAGTGGGTTCTTGCTGTAAACTCAGTTTAGCTTCTCCGGAGCCATTAACACGGTGGAACTTGCTAGTATGCCCTTTCACTTTTATTGACTGGATTAAAGATTATTTTGGTAAATTTGGCAATTCAGCTCCATATTTGCGGTAAATTTTTGGTATTGTAGTTAGGCCTATAAAGAAGTTGTTGACAGGTTTTTTAGCTTCTTTGATGAATCTTAACTGTTTCTTTCTACACTCATTTCGAAATGCTAATTCCTTTTTTTTTGCAGAAGGGTCGAGCTCATAGCCTATTATGCTTCTTTAGTTGTCATCCGTGTTTGGTTTATGTTTCATTTCCTGGTTATAGTGTTGTTTTCCTTCATCGATTCGAGTAGCTAATAACTATGGGATTTGATCTGTTAAGTTTCTGAGGTAGATGATACACTTTTTGTTTGAACATTCCTGTTATGTGTTGTTGCCAATTACTATCAGTCTGGTATGACTTCGGAAAAAAAAAAAAGTACTCCCGATGTACATTATTACAAAGTGGACTCTTCTAATGGAACGTCGGGAGTATATAAATAAAACAACCAGCGATTGGTGATTCAGAGTTGTGATTGACAGACATACCAATGATATCTATTAAAGATGCCATGCATCTGAGTCCATCTTTTACCACAAAATTGTGTATTGAACATCGACTGATTCTGATAGAGTATGAACTTCTGATTCAATGTTTGTGCTTTCTGTTTGCTTTATGTTAATAGAAGCTTTTAGTGTTCTAACTGTGCTCTGTATACTGGTTAGGAATAAGATTCCTTCTGAAAGACATGAATGAGGTCTTTGGGGTTCTTTTTGAAAACACTGTATGTTGGTTTTTGTAGATGTTAACTGTTCAAACTTATTGTGGGCATTTCAGGTAGACTTTGTTTCCTTCCCTAATGTTGGATCCTCAGTCATTGAGGCAACGCCTAAATGGTCTCGTGCAGTAGATGGCCACAGTTTCCGTTGCCATGCCAAACGATCTCTTGGGATCTTTGGGGAAGATAACAAGTCTAAAAGCACCATGGGCCAGGAACTTGATTACTTTCTTCACAATGCCATAACTATGAGCTTTCTGGAGCGGTTGAATTTGGCTTGGAAGATATTGTTCCCTACTCCTTCTTCAAGAAGGAAATCCAATGCAAACATTGCCAAGCAACGCTTGAAGATGATCCTATTCTCTGATCGATGTGCCGTGAGTGATGAGGCAAAGCAGAAGATTGTGAGTAACGTCGTAAGCGCCTTATCTGACTTCGTGGAGATAGAATCACAGGACAAAGTTCAACTGAGTGTCTCCACAGACCCGGACCTAGGGACTATCTACTCGGTCACAGTGCCTGTTCGACGTGTGAGAGCAGAATATCAAGAGGAGGATCCAAGTGGGAAAATAATGAATGTGGATTTTAAAGACAACGGAGAAAGCTCGGGTTCCGTGGATGTCACGTTTGATTTCTACATCCCTGAAAAGTACAATGATTTTAGCGTGTGAATGAATGACAAGTTTCTACTAGGGAAGAAGGATGGACAGAAGTAGAAGAAATACCATTATCTTGTTGGCCTTTACAGTATCATTTTTAACTCCCTTGTGCTCATTTTTGGTTTCCCCATTCTATGGAATTCGAACAAGCTTGTAGTGTTCTTGTTGCTCTTGTATATATACGTATGATTTCCTTGCTAGGTGTTTCAGTTTCAGTGACTTCAGTAGCTGTGGAAATGTTGAATGTTTTTTTGTTTTTGCTATTTTTTCCTGGATGAATCAAACTGCTCTTTGAGTCTTTGTTTTCCATCATAAGCATATTGTGCTATCTAGAAATCGCACTTTTGGTCCATATTCTATACATTCGTTACATTTTTTGTTAATACCCTTCTTCTATACCTTGCTGCACTTGTGGTCCTTATTCTTTCATATGTTGGCACTTTTAGCCTCTATGATCGGCAATAGCCGATTTTGTATGTCATTTTGTGGGGTATTGTGTGAATTTTAAAATTGCATTTTGACCTAAAATGACCTACAAAATTAGCTACCGCCAATCGTATCGACTAAAAGTCCCCACACATGAAAGAATAGGGACCACAAGTGCAACGAGGTATAGAAGAGGGACTAAGAATGTATCGAGTATAGAAAAATGACCAAAAGTGTGATTTTACCTCCTAAATAAAGAAGATTGGGCCTTTGAAGCCCAATGAGCCACTCACAATTCCGCTGAGGGGCCAATAGTTTTGTTCATTTCCATGGGCAAATACTTTCGTCATCTCCACTGAATTTGAAAACAAATTCTTTTGAAACTTTGGAGCGGCAATGCAAACATCAGAGACGACGCCGTATCGCGGAAAGTGAAGCTCCTGCCCGCTCTTCTGTATCTCCTTCAACCTCTGGAAATCTGATTTAGAATTCCGGCATGAACGGGAAGAGCTTAAACCTCAGGGAAAACCCGGTTCGGGATGCGGTTTCCAGGATCCGATTCGCCCCGGAATCCAACAATCTCCTCGTTTCTTCTTGGGACTCTGTAAGCTTCACATTCAGAATTTCGCAGTATTTGTTAGTGTTAGTTTTTTTTTCAGCTGCAGAACATATATATGATGGTTTCCTCTTTTTATTTTGTGTGCAGAGTATTCGACTGTACGATGTTGATGAGGATAAGCTGAGGTTGGAATCTTCTTCCAACAAGGAAGCTGCAGCGCTTATCGATTGTTGTTTCCAGAGTGAATCTGTAGCTCTTTCGGCTGCTTCTGATGGTGCCATTCGCAGGTTCATTCTTGTCTTTTGTTAAAACTCAAGTCCTCTGTTATTATATAAGTTAGGAGTAATTCATGGATGCTTTCAAAGTTTGAAATTTCTATTTTATTTTGCCCCCTTCCGTGTTTACTGTTTTATTTTGATATTTGGTTTTGTCATGGTTTCAACCAGTTCTTGGCGTTTGTTGACTAATTGTTTAGCTTTTGACTGCTTGTGTGGAGAATGTAATAGGTATGATTTGGATTCTGAAGTTGATTGTCCAATTGGAAACCATGATGATTTAGCTACCTGTGTTGAATATTCTCATGAAACAAGTGAGTTCTTGTTTTCATTTCTGTGTATGGAGTTTTTCTTGTTCAGCTGCCAAAATAACATACTTTTCCATTAAAAGTTTTTTTTTTTTTTTTTTGTTGCAATTTATTGCTTTATGGTCTTGGAAGTTATACTTTTATTAGAAATAGGGAAGTTTGAAATAGAAAGAAATAATTGGAAAAACAAATTTGCTAATGCACGTTTACTCGGAGTTTTTCCTTCTTCTAGGGAGAAGGATTAGTGACCGCTTTGCTTTTTGTCACAGATCTTGTAATCAGTAGTGGTTGGGACAAAAACATAAGATTTTGGGACACTCGCTCATTTAAGTCTCTTGGATGCTTGAACAATCTAAGTCTGGAAGTGGAGTCCATGTCTCTCTGTGGATTTCATTTGATGGTTGCAGTTGGGTCATCCGTAAGCACACACGACCTGCGTAGCTTTAACAAATCAGTTCAGCCAAGAAAATCTTTTATGGACGTTCGAATAAAATGTGTTCGTTCAATTCTTGGTTATGAAGGTACTGTTACAAGTTTCTTTGTGATAGTCTGATTCATTTCTCATAAAATTAGCTTGCACCTTGTATTATTTTCTGATTGTGAGTGACACCTTTTTTGTTGTTTCTCATGACTGTTCTTGTTTGTGCTGGTTTAGTTACCTCTTCAAGCAAATCTGTTGTGAGGGCACCTTTATCTACACTGATTTTCTAATTTTCTTCAGATTACATGGTCAATGGCCTCTTAATGCAGGGTTTGCAGTTGGATCAATAGATGGGCGAGTTGCTTTGCAATATACCAGTGAAGCCAACTCTCACAGTAGAGGGTCAGTACAAATATCTGTTAGTTTAAAGCTTGAATAGTCCACTATATGACAAAAATTAAAGAAATGTCTTCTTTTACTTGGTGGTTGTTGCATTTCACTGTTATACTTGGAAATATATGAAATCAAGGAATTTTTTTTTATAGGCAGAACTAATCGATTTCCTCTACAAAAAGGCTAGATCTGGAACTTATCTTTCACTTCAGCCTAGCTCGTACTCATAAGATTGGGTCCTGAGAACTGCTACATAATTATCAGTTTAAGAATAGCATTGAGATTGATAGTGATTTGAAATTCCAATTAACTGAGATTTCAGAAGTTAGTCTCCAAAGTTAACAAGAGTTCTGTCTGACATTAAATTTCAGATATTTTTATTCAGAATTGAAATATCTAATGTTGAAAATGTGATACATTGGAAACTTACTATGTTAATTTTTGCAGGTATGCATTCCGATGCCATCCCAAGGAAAAGGTTGGAAAATATCATCTTGTCACAGTGAATGATATTGCCTTCAGTCCATCGTATGTGGTTCTTTTAAGAGAGATTTCTTGGAATGGTGATAGTTGTGTACTTTTTTTGGGTAACTATGATATTCATTTTATGTTATTCTTGTTTCAGCATGCCAACTATTTTTGCCACGGGTGATAACGAAGGTTATGCTTCACTATGGGATGCTCGGGGCAAGAAACGATTGTATGAGGTACAGTTCATCTTTTGGTTTCATGAGATTGTCTTTACTGCTATCAAGAACGGATGGTTCCTTTACAGAATCAAATACATTTGGAAATCAAGTGGAAGCAATTCCTGAACGTGAAGCTTTGTGTTTTCGACAATATATATATTTACTGGCTGGGTCATGGGAAAATCTTAAATCTCCTGGCTGTGCTAGTAGTAAAATGCTCATATGTGCATCTGCATTTCTTCATCTGAACCTCTCATGTCCTCCTTCACCCTGAATAAATCCGTCTTGTCTTTGTGTAAGTAATTCATAATTTACTTCATATTCGGTGAAAGGCTGACTCCTCTCTCTTCAGTTGCCGAGATTTCCCAATGCAGTTGCTTCAGTGTCATATAACCACAACGGACAACTATTGGCAGTTGCATCAAGTTATACATGTCAGGAAGCTAATGAAAGGTTAGGAAATATGCTTATTACATATGATGAGGGTATTCTGTTTACTACTAGTCATTCCTCTTCACAAAATGTTTGATGTTTGTGTAGATTTTTTTTTTTTTTTTTTTTTCTAAAAACACATTGATGAGATAATATAAACTTAATTAGATTGATTCCTGGATGTATTGCCCCTTGTAAACACGTCGTCTCTTCCTTTTGTCATGCTTTAAAGAATGGTCCCATAATAATTTGAATTTTAAAAAACTCCCCAACAACAACAACAACAAAAAAAAAAAAAAAAAAAAAAACGAAAAAATTATCTAGCACTGATTCTCTTCCCAATGTAGAACTTTCTAAGCCATAAAGAATCCTTTCCTTTTGACACATACTCCATATATGCTTCAGATAGAACACGTTGTTCCCATCCTCTTAAGTTGCACAGGCTTAAACCACTTTCTTCTTTTAGGTGCATATATCAGGCCACCCAATTTTTGCTAGATATTCCTTTTGACCAGTGGATAGGACGGCCTGGTTTGTAGAAACTCTCACGTATGCGGGGTTGATTTGGAGAAGGGTCGGGCCATTAAGGCCTAATGGGCAGCCTTATACTTGTATAAGATGATGTTTCTCAACCTGAACCCATGGCCTCGGCTCATGTGGCTATAGCTGTTGTCCCTTTTGATCAGTGCCTGAAACTTTTCACCCTCCCTTTTCCTATATGCTCAAAACTTGAATCTAAGTGTACAGAACAAACCGGTCGGTGTAGTTATAGTTTCTCTGGATGGAATGATCATGCATTGTCTTCTTCAAGTGAGTTATATCTGTGGGAAAAAAAAAAAATCCTTGGATTCTACTTAGAATGCAGTAACATTAGTCAGTTTCCTTCCTTAAATTCTACACTATTTACTATTTTTTTTTTTTTTTTCGCCTTTTTCGGCCGGTCAGAGAAGAAATGCCTCAGATATATGTTCATGAAATGAGCGAGCTGTACAAGGAGGGATCAGTTTCTGGTGGAAGGTCAAGGTAGAATGAGCATGTTACATGCCTTGAAATAGATAGAAATTTGGATTACATTTTCTTTTTTGAGGTAACATAGAGAGTGAGATATATATGGTGAAACGTGCATACCAGGAATTGTATCTGCTGATTATTGATTGATTGATTGATTCCCTCTTATCTCTCTAAATAGTACAAGTGTCAACAACAAAAAAAAATGATTCGTACATACTATTTAGGTAAACTTAAAGAAATCCCCAAAGAGTTCGAACTAATAGTTTAGCGGATAGTTCGCAGATGAAATATCCCGATCGGCGTAGCGAAATTCTGAAGTTGTAAGGGTCACAAGTCCATACTCGAAAAAAGAAAAGGAAGAAGGAAAAATTCCCAAGGATATCAACCACTTGTATTCGGGTCACAAATAGGTTGACGGATAATTGTTAATGTATCAAGTTCGTGTCGTATTAGAAATGATCCAATGCCGTCTCTATGGGGTTGCGATTGTGAGTTATATATATAGGGCTGACGAGTCACTTTAACGCGTCAAATCGATTATGAAGCACATGTAATTATATAAGTAGAGATATGAAAAGTTAAAAACAATGAATTATAAAAACAAAATTATTTTAACTGAACAAATTAAATTCATATTTTCATCCACAAAAAATCATGGAAAATGATGTTCAGAACATACTATTTTGAAAAACTATGGGGACCACTGTAATCATTATTATTGCCACTACTACCTCACCAAAAATAAAAATAAAAATAAAAATAAAAATAAATAAAATTAGTAAAATATTATATTAAAGATTTCAGCAAAGGTCTTCGCAGGCAGGCGGCGAAAATACAGCGTCGTTTTAACGCGAGCACAAAAAAAATCCAATCCACAGTTCAAGGGCTGAGATTAAATCCGGATCTCAAAAACCCTAAAATCTCCTTTTCACACACCTCCCTTATATATACCCCCCCTATAAATTCCTCTGCTTTGCGCTAATCATTTCTTCTTCTCTCTAGAGCTCTTCTGGAAAATTTTCCCCCAATTTCCCCCAATTTTTATTTTAGCTCTCTCACTCTTCGAAGCTTGGACGATGTCGGACGAGGAGCACCACTTCGAGTCTAAGGCCGACGCCGGAGCTTCGAAGACCTACCCTCAGCAGGCCGGTACCATCCGCAAGAACGGTTACATCGTCATCAAGAACAGGCCCTGCAAGGTTATTTGACTTTAGTGTATTTTATTTTATTACATTTTTATTTTTAGTGGAAGGTTTGATTCGTTCTTGGATTTATAATTTTGAAGTTTGTTTACTTCATCCGCAAGTGTGGGATTTGATTTGGAATAGGAATTAAATTGAGTAGTGAATAGTTGTGTTTGTGTAGACGAGAAAAAAGATAGTTATGGGTGTGAATCTGAGATCCGATTTTATCATGATTGCTCCTCTGGGTGGAGTATCTTGATTACGCTTTGTGTTATGACTGTGTTTAGTAATCGTTTGATTTAATGGTGAGCCTAAATTAAATATAATCTTGTTTTTGTCAATCGTTGATTTTGAATTTGTTTGTGTTGATAGTGTATTTGACTTCTTATTTAGTTTGATCTCACGTTTGAACTGAGCTTACTGTATTAAGCTTCCTCTATGCAGTATTAGCCTTCTAAGCTTAAACGATGATGTTATTTTACTTGTTTTTGCGTTGTTGGGAAGTGAATTTGTTGTTTATCTGTATCATTAATCTGCTTTTAGTACAATATATATATACCAAGAACTAGATTATTTTTGGATGAAAATTTGCCTCTGTAATTCAAAATGAGTTTTGTATTTCGGTTTAATTTGTTGATCGTTTCTTGCTTCTGTTGTGAGCACTGTGTAATTATCGGTGTGATTTTTTAAATTTGTTTTGTATATGTTCTGATAGGTTGTTGAAGTGTCAACTTCCAAGACTGGCAAGCACGGCCATGCCAAATGTCACTTTGTGGGCATTGATATCTTCAATGGGAAGAAGCTTGAGGATATTGTCCCATCATCCCATAACTGCGATGTATGCTGATCTTTTGTTTTACTTATCTAAAACTAATTTACCGATGCCCCTGGGCCTTAGTTTTTTTAATATGGCTTTTTGACTGTTGGTTGATATGCATTTGCAGGTGCCCCATGTCAACCGTGTTGATTACCAGCTCATTGATATTTCTGAGGATGGATTTGTATGTGCATAGATGCGTCCTTTTGTCATATTTTGTTCACTTACCTAATGGATATGGGCTAACATAATTCTGATACTGCAGGTGAGCCTGCTTACTGAGAGTGGTGACACCAAGGATGACTTGAGGCTTCCAACCGATGATTCTCTGCTTAAGCAGGTCAGTGGATTTGGTTAGGTGTTAATTTCTTTGTTCCCGTGTTGAACTTTTGTTGAGCATATGGTATTTGTGGAAAGTCTCTTATTTGTTGCTGATTCTTGTTGTTCCAATGAAGTGTTCCCCGGGTGAATAACATGGTGTTACAATTAGTGGGTAGTTATAATTTAGTATCAATTATAAAATATGCCTAATGTGGCTGTTCACGTAAAATTTTAATGACCAATTTTGTGATACTTTTGACTTGATTGAGGGTGGAACTACTTGGAAACCGTGGTGTTGGATATGGGTGTCATTTCTATGATTCAAATAGTTGAAAGATATTCGTGTTTCTTTTTGCTCTTGATTTCTTCTCTGGTTGACACTCTCCTATGAGCACACCAACAAGATAGTATTAGGCAATGTTGAACGGAACTTTTTCAGAAACTTTCAGTGTCTTGTTTGACCAAAATTTGCTGAATCTTACAGCTGAAGGAAGGATTCGAGAGTGGAAAGGACTTGGTCGTCTCAGTGATGTCTGCCATGGGAGAGGAGCAGATCTGCGCCCTCAAGGACATTGGCCCCAAGTAGTTGTTTCTACTGTCTCTAGAAAAATTGCTCGCAGCGGCTTGCTTCTATTTGACTTAGGACCGAGGAGGGAGGATGATGAACCACATTACTTTTTTGCTGTCTTTATATACTAGATTTAATGTCCACTAGCTTTATTTTGTCGTTTGATTACTACTGTCTGAACTTTGGTTATTTTGTGTGGGGCAAATGTATAAACTTATAGCACTTTCAACTTTGTGGAGCTGCAAATTAAGATGGGTTCTCCTCTATTCTCTATTGTTTAACTTTTCTGTAAGCTGTTTTTTGAGGCAATTGAGATGGCTTGGGTTAAAATGCTGGATATGTTTTTGACATTCTTTATGGCGTAGTTGGATTTTCTTCTTAAATGCACCTGAATCTGTTCTTCTATGTTTTAAAGATTGAAATACAGAGGATGAAGCTTTTTCAGCCAGAAAAGCTACAGTCAAAACATACTTCCGAGTCTTACTGAAAGAGTTGTACTTTAGAAGAAGTTATAATTCTTTACGGTTTTGAAGGTAAAATACTAAAATTATATTGTTTGTCATTATTTTTTACTATTTATGTTCTTAAAAGTAGCAGTTTGTCATTATTTTTTAATTATATTCTTTAGTTATGTCGTGAATTAATTATGAATTGCAGAGTAAGATATGAAAAGGAAAGGGGCATGATATTTGCAGTAACCGTTTCGATATTAGCAGTAATATTTTTTTGTAAAAAGTCTAAAATACCCCTAACACTTAAAAAAAAAAAACCCAAAATATCGCCGGCGACCGGTGATATTTCACCCCCCCTTCAGTTTGATATTTGCAGTAACCATCAGGCGGATCTTCGCCAATCCGGTAAAAAATTCACATTTTCGACAAAAATACTAACACATCCGGACATAATACAACTAAAATAATCAAACCAACTATCTAAAACAATACCGCAAAACATTTTAACTTTAGCCACTGACCTTTTTTCGATCCGAGTTGTCTCGATTTTTATCCGATTTTGTGATTCCACCCGGCTCTGTTTTGCAGGAATTATTAAACGGAACAGAGCCCGTGAGTTGCTTTTTCAATTGTTTTTTTTTTTTTGTTTTTTGGCAGCCATTGGTTTGTAATTTTTTTTTTTGCCCAGGGGTATTTTTGTCTTTTTACAGGGGAATGTTACTGCAAATATCGAAACGGTTACTGCGAATATCAATTCCGAAAGGAAAATAACTAAAAACAATAAAAGACAAACAATGCATAACAGTATTTTCATAATTTTTTTTTAATGGAACATAGTGAAATTATCGTAGCAATTACATGAAACAATGCACAAGCTCTTCCGTGGCTTCCCAAATAATGTTTCCTATAATCAATTTCTCCATAATAAGAATATCCCAAGAATTGGATGTCATACAAAGATGAACTCCCTGCAGCTTCTTGCATTACCATCTAAAGTAACAGACTTGGGATTTATCAACTTTCTTGTTAGTCCAGCAAAGCTTTGCTATTTCACCAGTCTTATGATTGTCCCCAGCCAGTCCTCAGGCACATTGTGTTTCAGGTTTCCGCTCAGGGCTACGAGGGAGTGTTCGGTTGCCGC
The DNA here is from genome assembly GCA_016801395.1 of Leptodermis oblonga. Taxonomy (NCBI): domain Eukaryota; kingdom Viridiplantae; phylum Streptophyta; class Magnoliopsida; order Gentianales; family Rubiaceae; genus Leptodermis; species Leptodermis oblonga. Next base: position 3,315,169 of record CM028751.1, on the reverse strand, counting down.
CTGCGCCATTTTGAAATCTTTGTAAGAACATAGTCTGCAAAAAGCCATGAAAACAGAAGTAAATGGTTTACCTTGACAATGTAGACATCAATTCCAAGTTTCGCAATCATGGCAGCTTCTGATATTTTAGTCACCATGCCTCCAGTCGTATCGTGTGCTGCTACAGTCATCACAACTGTTGATCACCGCGGAAAAACCTTATTAATTCTCTAAGTCAAACAAACGAGTCCAAAACTTTTCTTCAGCTGATAATTTTATAGGAAAGTTTCGGTAAGTAGAGCCAAGGATGAAATTGGAAGATATGCTACAAGTTCATGCCAGCGGTCAAACCGGTAGCTTTATATTATTAGAAGTGCTGGATAATGAGGAGTGGGCATAGCATTCAACCCTTCGGAATCATGATGACTAGTATAACTGATGCTGGGCAGAAAGAGATTCATCTTTCTATGGAAATAGACATGAAAATAACACACTATCTTAAACACCGACATGGTGTCTGTGATAGTATTAGCTTTTCACGCATCTAATGCAGAACATGAGCTAGTTTCTGATGCAGATTGCTGGGTTTTAAGATTTACACTTGATGATAAAGATAAACTAAACATACGCATGAATTGCAGGAAGAAAGCAGACACTATGGAACTGCCTAAAGTGGTCTCCCTTGTTATGAACAGGAACTCCAGTAGGAAATATGTGAACATTCATATGTCATGGTGAAACGGGGACAAAAGCCTTCAGACGACGTTAAAGAACAATGGAAAATATGTTTCTTGAGGAAACAAATCGATTCTCTGGCAGAAATACTTAATTAATCAGGTCAATATTCAGACAAACTTCTCTAACCTTCTTTCGATGCATCTTGTACAGCAGGTTTCTTGACAGACCAGCTCCCATCTTCACGTACAGCTGTTGTAGTTTATGTATCAGTCATCTCATATTGCATCAATATAATTTGAAAAACAAGTCAGTCAAAAAATATACCAATTTCCCTAAGTAGTACTGCACCAGGTTCTGTGGGAGGGCGGTCGTATACCCCTAAAACATCTGTCTACGTCAATCTTGTATAGGAGACATCATCAACGAGCATGCAACAAAAGATAAAAGACACGGTGTGCCGTGCACAGTACAAAAAGATGAAGACACTATCACCGAAATGGGATCACTTGGGAAAAGTTTGTGCAAATAAGCCACAAATGTAGGATACAAGAAAAACCACGAAATCAGGCTTCAGTTCTGCTGCCAAATAGCGTATGATCACATCTCCACTTAATATCGTGCAATCCTGAACCAGTAAAGGGGTCAAAAAGGATTGCAAACTTGCTAAATGACCTAGCAACTAATGAGAACAGATAGCAAACCCGTGACGTGTCCAGGACTGCATCTCCATGCAGAACCTGTAATCAACATAACATTATTCTCAACTTTCACGTTATAGAAACCATATCAGAGTACACACCACAACCTATGTTCACTAATGGATAATGCACTAAATACTATCTTTGGGAATGAAATATCATCTAAAATCACTTCAAATGTGAACCTGAAAAAAGTTGAACTTACAGGTATGAAGCCAGAATCAATAGCCTTGACAACCATAGAAATATCGGCAGCTTCCATCTGTAAAAAACAAGCGAAATTTAATGATCTGCAATTCCAGAGCTAGGAACTACTAAAAGAGGAAAATAAATTAAACTTGGAGTGTGAGAGTAACTAATTAATGATGAAGTTTAGCCTTCTAACATTTCTTTCACAAGTTGACCAACCACATGAAAATGGAGACATTCCCACAGAAGGAATACCCTCTGCAAACCAAAAAAACTAATGGTCAAAAGATCTGCACTTGCTGGAAGGAAGCATTCATACATGTTTAGCATCAAACAAAGGTATAACGGGATTTGGGAACAATAACTAATTGGTGTATTAGCCCCTTTATTCCCTTAGGTAACATATTGATTGGACTTTGAAGCTGAGTTGGTTAATGCAAAGTTGGCAGCAGCAAAAAGAATAAGAATTCAGTTCTAATTTAGTGGCCAATCTAGCACCCTTAACCAAGGGTTCATTCTTTGTCATCTCATTCAAGGGATCCAGCGATAGACGGGATTTGTTGGCAATTAACCAAACAAAAAGTACGATTTCATTTCAGGTTGTTAAAATGTCAGCATGTGATTTAACTTTTTAGCCGTGATTGCTCAACGTAAGCATGAAGAATACAACAGGATTGAAAGGTGATCACAGAATGTAACATGTGGTTTCACCTCTTGCTAGAACTCTGACAATTTCATGGTTGAGGGAAGTTACCTGAAGCAATGGAAATAACAGCAGAAAGATAGTAAATACAAATGGGAAAAGACCTATACAGCAATGCTAGAGAGGAGATAATAACATCAAATGAAGGCAATTAATTAAATGACAAGCTAGCTCATGCTAAAATTTCATTGTAATTGGCTAAAAAATACAAGCTGAAGTCAACTTAGTTGTCGAATACAATACATGTAGTAAAATGGATTTTAGTAGCACTGGAACAAATCCAGCTGAAATAGGAATAACAGCTTATTCATCAAGAAAATTTCACCAAGTTTCTGTAAGTTCAACATTAGTCACATAGTTTCAAATGCATAAACATTTCACATTCATCAGCTGTTGCATTCTGATGGGTCTCAACACATTTAGGGTAGAGAAAACCGTAAAACATGTCAAGAAGCTAACACGTTACAGTTGAGAAAGCAATTTTGCAAGGGAAAAAAAGAGAGGCAAAAACGACATAGGTATGAAACAAGATGAGATAAAATCAAAACTCAGAAAGATGGTAGTTCTCACTGAGATACGTGTCGCTACAAAACCAGCCTTCACAAGAGGTTGATGCAATCCTCCTTTATGAACCCCTGATTTACTAGCTTGAAAGTGCCCAAATGAGCCTGCAACATGTAGCTAGTTGTGAAGTGTTATTTTCAAAGGAATGTAAGTTAATCATGAATCATTTTAATAAAAGGAAACGAGGCATGAAAGTTTAGCCAAAAAAGTTTGTTTTCTTCTGCAGTTTACTTCCACAAGTTAAAAATCAATAGACTTCAACCAAAACCATACAAAATGGCAGTATATACAAAAACCACACATCAACCTGCCCCATGGACCACGACAAATTTCTCTGAGTTCTGGAAAAATTGATCACTACACTCATCATTAACACTTGGACCTTCCGACTCTCCTGGTCTCCTGCTCCAATCCATTCCAAGTACTTTTTCAGAAGCAGAACCTGGTAACACCACTTGCCGTAACTGTTTGGACACAATATTCAGATTCTCCTCATTCGTCGTCTCAAGATCATTCTTGCAAGTGATTGCTGAACCTCCTGCAAGATGAATTACAACAGTCACGAAGTATGAAATGTCAAGGAAAATGTCTGTTTCCCAACATATAAATGCAGTTGTATGTCAATCATTTACATTTCATTCCCACTTAATTAAGCCTATAATCCACCCCAAACAAAATCCATTGCGGAAATCACTTTCACACTTAATTAAGCCCTTGATTCATATAGTTCAGGGTTTAACTAATACTAACCAAATACTCATCACGAAATTAGCTTCTCAACTATTATTTCACAGGAACTGTCACCAAATTTGAAGTCCCATACAATACTATGAGTAATATTGAAAATCAAAAAATTGAAAGACAGAATCAGATTCTGGGATCACCCTCAATCCTTGCTAAAACATGACATATAAGAATAATTGCTGAAATAATTCTCACTCTATGCTTCTTCGAGCTAAACATTAGATAAACTAACAACGTGAGTAAACGGGGGAAACCAAAGAATGATGCAAATACAACAGTCTTGACACTGACTGAAGAACACACAAATGCTCAATCACTAACATCAAAGCTAGTGGTTTATGCAGAAGAATCAAGATTGCAAACCAAGTTTGACGATGCAGCGGATTCTTTGAGCTGGGTTGATGGTAGTGTTCTGCTGCTTCATGATGAACAATGGCCACTTACTTTCACTTGCTTTCTTTGAATGCTCTTCTCTTCTGAACCCAGATTCCAGAGCAAAAGAAATGAGGATTTTTTTTTTTTTCTTTTTTCCTCATTTTCTTTGTTTCTGATTTTTGTTGGGCTGGGCCTTCCTTTTTGGACTGAAATGCCTTAAATGGGCTTTCAGGTTTTTCATGAATTGGATTTGGGCTTTGTACTGTTTCAGAGTTAGTTCGGAAGGGCCTTTTTTTTAAAGAAAAAATCAGAATAATAGTCAACTCACCGGAGTCTTTAAGCATTAATTTTTTTTTTCTTTTCTCTAATTTAACAGCGTAGTAACGAGATATTGTCCCAACGATTGTGACGTATAGCGGACCACCTCGAGGTGGTGGTTGGTAGGTTCAATTCCTACTCTGACAGCTTTTTAAAGCTTTTCATAATAACACAATTATAATTTTTACTTTATGAAAGAAAAAGAACTTGACATTTCTGACTCGTTTTTTAAAAATATAGTGACATTTGTGAGTATAAAAAAACTTAATTGTCAAAACGAAAGTTTTTGAAAAGTAAAATGACATTTTGGACAGTTCCCTTTTTATAAATGGTTGCGCTGTTCTTTTCGTGACACACTTGGGAAATGTTTTGGTTTGGAAAAAAAAAAATTAGGTAGGAATTTTTTTAATGAGAAATTGTGTAAGAAAGAGGAAAAAAAAATGTAATGATTATGTTAGTTTTTGAAAAAATATGAGTAGAGATATAAAGAGAAATTCAAATTTTAAAATTTGAATTTTATTAAAAATTGAGTTATTTCTTTGTGTAAATTTTTTTAATTTTAAAAGTGATGATTTTCATTAATCATATGAAATATCAGCATCAGCGGCGCTGTAGAGAACACGTCATGGTTGCGCAGGCAGGGAAAGAAAGCAGCCCGTCTTGTAATAGATCCATTGCATTTGGCAATTGGCAATGCATGAAACATTACGCTACTTTGACTACTTCTTTCTGGCCTCTTCTTTATTATTTATTATTAATTTAATTTAATTTAATACTCCCTCGCCCCTCCACCACTCATCTAGTTGTTTTTTTTACTAAAAAAGTTATTAAAAAAAATACCTTTTAAATTTGATTTTAAATTTGTAAAAAATAAACTTAATTAAACGTGTACACCGATCTAAACAAGTACTAATACATACAGATCTAAATAGTACAGTGTACTAATAAATATTTATTGCACTAGACAAATTTTGTAGATTATCACTAATCTTTCCATGAAAACTTCGAGTATTAAAAGTAATAAAACATACATTTATTTATTCATGTATCAAAGAACTTTGTTGCTTCTTGATAAAGACAAAATATCCTACAATGACATAGGGGCATCAAAGATTTTGTACGTGCCTTGCTCCTCTTGAGTAATAGAGTTAGTTCAGTATTAGCTAATTTCATTTTGAGATTTGATGACAATGAAAAAATAATAATCTTATTTATTTGATTTTATGCTTTATAATCTTAACAAACTAAATTGCCCCCTAAAATCAGTGGCGGAGCCACCCTTTGGTTTGTTCTATCTCACTATTTTGAAAGTATTTTGATATTGTGTAAAAATTACAAAATAATTAACTTTTGCTTCAATCAAAACTTTTATTTAAAAAAAGTAGCGGGAGAAAATAAAGATTTAATATCTTACTCGACTAGACATTAGGGGCCTGGATTTGGCCCTGCCTAAGATATACACTTCAACCATTTAAATATAAAACCTGCTCCTTGTTCTCTTACACGACTAAACCAAAACTAATTATGAAATTCAAATAATTATAGTTTGCTGAAGCTGAAACAGCAAAATTAAAACGCAAAGAGTTAATGACACGTGGCACACTCTAAATGTATAGGCCAACGCCCCTAGAAACAAAAGCATAACTTATTTTAATTTTTTTCAATTATTTTAAATAGCTCATTTTACTGAAAAAAAACAAAAGCACGACTTACAATGTATTTGATTGTTCGCATCAACTTGTACACGACATGAAGTTCTAAAGGTCCTCCGACAATAACGATCGGGTCAAATTTCCCTATATTTTGAAAATAGGCTTATTAAATTAAACATAAGATGTATAGTGTATAATGTATTAATTGTGCGTTGTTGTTGATGCATCATTTATTTGAATTTAATTGTTAAAATATCATGTATCGAATTTAGATTTTGATGTATTGAGTATTAAATTGAACTTATGTTGTATCGAGGTTAATTATTGATGTATCATGGTTATACATTCAGTTGGTAAAATATCGCGTATCGAGTTTAACTTATGGTGTATCGCGCATTGAGTTTAACTCTTAGGTATTGTAATTATGTTAAAGCTTAAGTATCAATTATAAATAAGAAAGCACCCAAACCTTAAAAAATAATTAAACAACAACAAAATAACATTGCTATGTGATACATAACAAAGAAATATTATAGTCTTTTTATGAAATCATTAAATCAGTCAATAAATAATGACATATATGAATTACTAATACAATTACGTTACGCTATTCATAATTCATTATTCAATAATTAAATAATTATGTAGAAACTATAGTGGGACCTATAATATAAAATACAACAAAAAAAAGATGTTTAAGACATCGATACATCGTAATTGTATGTACCTAATAATTTAGAGCAATAACAACCCACTTTTTTATTGTTTTTTCCATCTTAGGCCAATTCATTATGGGGCTTCTAGATTCCCCTCCAAATGTCAACACCCCTCTCCCCCACGCTTTCCACCTCCTCCACGCCACTACCCCCTTCCAAACACAAAATTCAAGGGTCGCATGTTTGGTGCGCGAGAGTAGGAACGAGGCATCTCACATATGAAAATTAATAATTTTTTTATTAAATTAATCTTAAATGGTCTTTTAGAAGATTATTAAAGTTTTGAACATACCAAAAAAATAAAAATAAAAAATTATTTTAAGGATCAGATATCTATGCCTCATTTCTATTTCCATTTTCGCAAGCCGAGCGCAGCCGAAACAAAACACACCCCTCCCCCACCCATTACACAACCATTTTTAAAATTGATTCTCCAACTTCTGATTACCTCATCTTGATTATTCAACTCTCATTTTGTTATTTGTTTTGTTTTTGGATTACCTCATTTTGTTTTTGTTATTCTATTGTTAATTTGTTAAGAAATAATTCATTTTTACCCACTCACATATCAAATTTTATGTTCAAGAAATATCAATGTTGTACTTGTTTCTGTTGGAAATAATATCTGATAATGATCTTCCCAACCAAATAATATCTGTTCAAAATGTTTATACGTATTATTTACAACAATAATATCAAAAATAACTAAATGTATAGTTTAGTTGAGAAGATCTTAAGGAAAATGATTTTATTTTCACCGAGGTAAAACCTTGGAGTGGGCCGAAATAATAATGTCACTCGATCATTATCAAATTAACTGTAATTATTTTGTCCCGTGAAAATTCTTACATTATATTTGGTTATCGTGTTAATAATATATATAATTTAATTTTGTGCCATAATGATAGATTACGCGAGAGAGAAATAGAAAGGCAAATCCAAAGTTACATTTTTGTTTCGTTTTGCCCTTTTAAAAGGTGAAAAATAATATATATATATATATATATATATAGATAATAAATGTCATGTTCTATTGATTAAGAGAGATAATCGATGCAACTATAAATAATTTGATTTTTAAAGGTCCACTGGACGAATCTCATAGCAATTCGATCTTGGATATGAACTAATATCCTAATAAAGCCTCTAACACACTCAATTTTTCACTTGAAAATATAAACTACTCATCTATTTATATGAAGAACAAACGCTCGTTCAGAGAAATAAAATATTATATTACGAGAGAATAAATGACTCTCTTCAAATAATATCTTTTTTAAGTATTAAAAAATACGACTTTCTATTTAAAAATGAGAAAATATTTGAAAACCATCCTTTTACATTTCAACTAGATTTAAATGATGAATATAACTTTTTTTCCATTACAACTAAAATGATTTATTTCCCCCAATATTCATTTTGGGGGATATAAATACCAAAACAAAACCAAATTGAATTTTATTTCCCAAAATATAGAAAACGAATTCGGGAGATTCGTTTTCAGTTGAAAATGAATCTCCCGAATTCATTTTCTTCAAAAAAAAAAAATTTGTTGAAATTTTTTTTCCAGTAGGAAACGAATTAGAATTCGTTTCTAGTAGGGAATTATTATTATTATTATTATTTTTATTTTGAATTCGTTTTCGGTTATAAGTTTTTATGGTTTTTTAAATATAAATATTATTTAATGTTAAACGAATTATGGTGATTCGAAATTGACATCCGTAATTCGTTTTTCAATTTTAGGGGAACAAAGGCAAGAGCTAATTATATAACTGAAAATCTAATTTTATTAAGCTGAATTCGTTTCTTTCAAAAATATTTAACAAAAAAAAAACCAAAATAAAAGGTACTTAAAATATTTATTAAATTACAAATTAGATTTTCAGTTATATAATTACAAGAGTCTTTTTTTTCATAAAAACTGAAAATCGAATTACGGGAGTCCATTTCGAATGACCATAATTCGTTTTACATTAAATAATATTTATATTTCAAAATATATAAAAACTTAGAAATGATGTTAGTGAACTCGTTTTGAATTACAAAATAAAGAAGACAAAGATAATTGACCACTATTTCAAGAAATGCCGTAAATTACTTCCTCTGAAATTTTATTAAATTAAAATTAAAATTTCAGTTATATAATTATATTTTGCATTTTTTCATAACAACTCAAAAATGAATTACGGGAATTCTTTTGAATTAATGAAATTAATGAAAAAACAAAAAAGAAAACAATTAATTTCTCCAAGATTAATGAAATTAATAAAAAACAAAAAAGGAAGAAAATGAATTCGTTTCCTTAAAGAAGATTTTTTTTTAACTCTTGAAGAAAACGATGCAAATTCATTTTCTAAGAAAAAGAATTTGCCAAATTCGTTTTCTATAGAATGGGAATGAATTTTTTTTCGTATATTTTAGTAATTAGTTGCCCCAATAAAAATATTGGGGAAAAAAACCCCAACTAAAATATATCTCAAAAAGCATTTCAAAAGCCTTGGCCAGTTGCCTAAAATCAAGAACTGAACAACAATCAAGATTCTATCTTTTTGTTTCTTTCTTATTGTAGCTTTTGTGAGAAATGGATCCAAAGCAGTTCAGTCAAATATTTTACTACAAAATCCAAAAATCAAAACTTTTTTTTCCCTTCTCATAAGTAAATGTATTGAAATTCGTCCAGTTACGATGAACCGCATACAATGCGAGGTAAAATTCCCAAACAATATAATAATTAGGGTGTCACTCGAAAAGGGAAAGACTAAACTAGGGAAGATCGGCCTTCTGGTGCGGTCAGTTATACGTGTATGAAAATAGTGTCATTGCACTTGAGAGTTGTTAACATTATACATCCACTATACATCATTTATTAATAATACAATAAAACCATAGAAAAAGGCAAAAGAGAAAAAGTAACTTTTGTTGGATATGATGGGGTGGACTTTTTTAACTTTTTAGTTTTTTTACTAAAATATTTATACTACATACAACTAATTAGCATTTCCATTTTCTCTAAATAATGAATGCAACTAAAAACAGAAAGAGTGGAAAGGACGACGACGTCTCCTCATACTGAAATAGAAACTCAGCCCCCGGCGGCGACTTTCAGTTCAGAGAAAACCAAACCAAACCGAATCAATGGAGCAAAGCGAAGACTTCGCCGTTAAACTCAATTTCTGAAGTTTTTCTTTTTCTCTTTTTTGGTGGGGAAAAAAAAAGGGGGAAATTCAAAAAGTCAAAGTCGTCGCAACGGATGGCGGAGAACGACGGATCATCGTCGCGAGCTCCGGTGCGGCCCTCGATAACTTTACCGCAGAGGACGTCGGTTGAGAGTATGTTTACGGGCGGTGCGAGTCCCGGCCCGATGACTTTAGTTTCCAACTTTTTCAACGATCCGGACTCTGATTGCCGCTCCTTCTCACAGCTACTTGCTGGTGCCATGGCGTCTCCCGCGACGGTTCCTGCTGTGAGGCAGAGGTTTCAGCAGCCTGGGAATTCTACTTCTTCTGCGGGTAAAGAGGACGGAAACGGCGGCGGCGTGGATTTTAGGTTTCAGCAGAACCGGCCGACTGGTTTGACGGTTTCGCAGCCGGCGGTGTTTACTGTACCTCCGGGTTTGAGTCCGGCGTGCTTGCTTGATTCGCCGGGTTTTTTTTCTGCTGCTCAGGTAATTGAAGAAATGTTGAAGTTAAGAGATTAAGTGTTTGCTAATTCTTCTTATGCTCATCAAAATTGAGTTGAATTTGATAAAGAGTTGCTTGAGATCATTGAATTGCTTTAGTTGTTATGTTGACCGTTGTTTTGCCTATGATTGGCGTAGCTTTCATTTTTCTGGTAAACATTGCTGGGGAATAAAGTCAATTTTGGAGTATACATTAAATGTTGTTGGGAATTGGGATTAGAACTTTATATGCTTTTTAAGGCAAAGGTAGCAATTTTATTTTCATCAATCGACTTTTTTGGTGCGTTGCCTTTTTTTTCTACGCTTTTCTAACACCAATGGAGCTGAAGATCTGGACCGCCTGAATCTCCTTCAATTAATGGTTATCCCATTGTTTTTGGATCTGTGGAAGTTGTAGAAATAGATGCTTTCTTTTCTGGCGATGGTCAACACTGTTCAAATTGCCCTGGAATTACTGCAACATGATTGTTGGTATTTTTTTTGCCTTAATGAGGTTTCTCCAGGCACTGCCTATGCCTCTGCACCATTTGGGGTATTCCATTCATGCCATGATTTTTCCCCCTTTTTCTCAGTTTAAGCATTTTTCATGGCATTACCAGTGACATCGATCTTGGAAGCCGTCCTAACATTACATAAACCTGTTTCGTCCTGATGGACTACGTGGAATGCACAGCTTAATTTTACTAATTTTTTGGAGCTTAGCCTATGTTTTTTTCAATTGTCTGAACTATTATTAATCTGTAGTCTTTTGATCAAATAGGGCCCTTATGGACTGTCTCACCAACAAGCTCTTGCTCAGATCACTGCTCAAGCTAACCAAGCTCGACCCCAGCTGCAGATCGCAGCTGAGTATCGATCTCTGTCGGCTCCTGATCCATCTTCATCACAGATTCAATCACATACTTCCAGGCCATCTGCACATCAGCAGATGCCTCCACCCAGGGCAGATTTTAACATTGAGAAAGAATCATCTGATGGTTCCCAACCTGACCAGAGATCACAACCTTGTGTAACTGTTGATAAACCTGCTGATGACGGTTACAACTGGAGAAAATATGGGCAGAAGCAAGTGAAGGGCAGTGAATATCCTCGAAGTTATTACAAATGTACACATGCCAATTGTCCAGTTAAGAAAAAGGTGGAAAGGTCTCTTGAAGGCCAAGTGACTGAGATCATATATAAGGGTCAGCACAACCATCAGCCACCTCAACCCATAAGGAGAGGAAAAGACACTGAAAATGCAAATGAAACCTTGTATCTTCAGGGGAACTCTGAATCGGGACCAAAGGGTTTATCTTCTCATTTACCATCTACGAAAGATCAGGAATTTAGCCGAGCTACCCCGGAACAAACTTGTGGATCTAGTGGAAGCGAGGAAGTGGGTGATGCTGAGAACGGTGTAGAAGGAAGGGACGATGATGAACCAGAAGCAAAGAGAAGGTATCCTATACTTCTAAGATTGCCTGTTTATCACTGAATCGTACATGGTCTAATTTGTTTCCATGTATGTAATCAGTTTCTCTCCCTGTATTGTGCAGGAATATGGAAGTTAGGTCATCTGAGCTAGCTTCAAATCACAGAACAGTCACAGAACCTCGGATCATTGTTCAGACAACCAGTGAAGTTGATCTTTTAGACGATGGCTATAGGTGGCGGAAATATGGCCAGAAAGTTGTTAAAGGAAACCCTTACCCAAGGTTATTGCTTTATGCCTTATCCTTCCCAGATTTTGCATTTATTTCCATGCTGTATGCGTCTCTTCTCTAACCATATTATACTACTATGATTATTGAATGTATAAAGAAGCTATATGGTCCTCCACTCTTGTTCCATTGATGTCCAAAAATTTTCTGGGGCATCTGAACTATTGCGATTACCGTAAATTTGCATATACATTGAATATCGCCTCTCAACTGTCCTCCTGTTTGCAGGAGCTACTACAAATGCACGAGCCAAGGATGCAATGTCCGGAAACATGTTGAACGGGCTGCTAGTGATCCGAAAGCAGTCATAACAACGTATGAAGGTAAACATAATCACGATGTTCCAGCAGCGAAAAACAGCAGTCACACTACAGCCAACAACATGGTCTCACAGTTGAGACCACACAACAACGTTCCTGATAATCAGTCCACTGCTCCACGGCCGCAAGAATTCAGAAACAACGGGCGGCAAGGAATCGCAAGTTTAAGGTTCAAGGAAGAGCAAATGACGTAGATTTGATTGATGGAGAAAGAGACTGAGAAGCAGCAGCTTTGAGTGATTTCAGGTTGGTATAATTTATTTTCAAAACACAAAAGAAAGAACACAGGAGGGGAGATAGTTATAAAAGAATTTAGCATTGTAAATTACTGAATGCGTTAAGTGTTGTTAAGGTTATTGCTGTATGCATTCTTTTTGTAAATGCTTATGCGTTGGACGGAATGAAAGAATATGAGTAACATTATAGTAAGCATTTAGTATTTGCCTGAACTGAATGATCCCTCGAAAGGGCAAAGACGGCCTCCCACTTCGGGGAAGGAAAATTGGAGAAAATTTTGGAATATTGTTGTTTTGGCAAAATGACAGTTTTGATCTTTTGTATGTACTCGTTGCATTTTTTATCCTTTACGTTTCATTGATACAAAAATAGTCGACATGTTAGAGTCAGTTTTAAACACTTAAAGAGGAGGTAAATGGTTTTTGGGGTCTATTGAAATTTTTTTTAAAAAAACAATGTTAAAAGAGTTTTTTTCGGGATTTTTATATTTTTCAGTAACCCGTGTAATAATCTGTATCCATGCCAAGCTGCATTTAAGTTGGTCGCCACCGAAATCACGAGAATGCTTAATTTTTTTATATTTATTTCAAAGACACACAGAAATCGTTGACCTTTCATTTGATTATTTAAAATTACATAGACCAAAGCTACAATAATATGTGAACGTAACAGATTATTTTTGCAACAATGAAATGAAACATAAGGAATCAAAATTGCTACTTAAGTGAGATCTTGAAGTCGCTGCCGGCGGGAACTTCGTCACCACCGACCACCAGCTCGAGCGGCGTAAATTGCGCCAGCGCGGAATCTCCGCTAATCGTTCCCATTTTCCAATGTATTCACCTTTGGCGGATAATCAGTGCCTTCTCCAAAATCGAAGATATGATGCTTTCGATCCATTTGGCGACGCATCATCTTCACCGTCCCCGCATCGTACATGTTTTTGACCGTCTTTTGTTTCCGGGATCATCAATTCCGGTCGCCGCCCGCCGAATATTGATGTAATGTCAAATCCAAGTCTCTTTCATGTCACTAACACTACATGTGTATATGACGCGCGAGAATGAGAATGAAGCATCTCATATTTGGAATGAATAAATATTTTATTAAAAAAATCGTAGATCGCTTTTTAGATAATATAATTATTTGAATTATTAGATTTTCGTGCTTACTAAACATATAAATTTTAATACTTGGAATCATATGCTCATTTCCTTCCCATTCCCACGCGCTAAAAGCACCCTATATACTTTGGAAATTACTCCATCCTACTTTTGATGAAAAACAGAAAAGAAAAAGAAGACTATTACTAAGTCCTTTCCATTTCATTTGAAAAATATTTTTTATACATTAATTAAAGTGAACTTTTATAATGGAAGGATGAGAAAGTATGATTGATTGGTGTGAATTGTGATTCTTGATTTAATTAAATTTTAATAGTAAATTAAAATATTTTTACTTTTAATATTCCATCCATCCTAAATTTCCAACGAAAAAGTTCAATAATTTAGCCATTTGTGAATAACGAAGCACAACTCTAAGCAAGACTCAAATATTTTTTCAAATCAAAATGAACTTTCGCGGATATGCATTTTGGTACGGTTTAACATTGGCCAAAAGGAGTTTTTTGAAAACGTGTTCTAGAAAATAAATTTTTTAAACGTGAAAAATGTATTAAACATTTTGAACAGATGTAATTAAATAGTGATTGATAAAAAAAATTATTAAATGCAAAGTTTTCAAAAATACTTTTTTTTTAAAACAAAAACATGGTAACCAATGGGCCCAAGTCATTGGCGTCAAAAAGCCCAATTTAATTGGAGCCCAAAAGTAGTTTTTACTTTTGAGATATGGGTCAATAAAATTAAAACCCAGTATCGCAGAATTTACTTATCAGCGCCGGTACCAGCGGGAGACGGTGGACACCGAACAGGATCGGCGGTCTTTCGAGTAAGGAGAGGAGGAGGACGGAGGAGCTTTGATACTGAACACTGATCAAATCAAGGAAATGGCCCGTGCGTGGCGGTGGATTGTGACGCAGACCAGGGATTCCAAGCCCTTCTTCTTCGCTTTCGCAACAGTGTGCGGTGTGGTTCCCGGAGTTGTCGGCTACTGCGTCATGCAACTCACCAGCTCCCGTTCCCCTGAATTAGAAGCCAAGCTCCGTCAGAACGCCCGCCCTGAATCACTCGTAAGTACTTCTCACTCCTGCCGCCATTTGTAAGTTTAATTATTAGTTACTCTGCCATTTCTCCACAGCTGGGGTTTAAGGAGATCGATTGGAATTTTTTTTTTTTCCCCAATTGTTTCATTCCGCTAGCTACCTCTCACTATCGATCCTCTTGCTGTGTGATTTTTTGCTTGATATAACTGATGCTGTAGCATTATATACTCTTTATCTTCGTCGCTCGATCCCGGCCTAGTTTTACAAGTTATTTTGTGAATTGATTTCGCTGTTCTATGTTGTGGTAATTTTTATATTTTGCATTGAGGTGAGGATATAATACCTGTTTGTTGAGTTTTGGAGAATCTATAGTAGTCGTATCGATTGCACTAAGTTTTTCACTAATCCTTTTTGGCCACGGCACCTTGATTTTTTTGTTTTTCTTTCAGTTTTGTTAATACCATTGTATGAGTCCTACATTTCATCATAGGCCAACTATAAGGATCATAGTGGCATCCATAGTTTGCAAGATTGGGATACTAAGTGAGATCAATTTGGGAGTAGGAATCGAATCCTAACAAAGAATATGCATGTGTAAAACTAAAGTAAAATTATAAAAACTACTTTTATTTGAATCATTTTATTAAATTTGTGTAGAATTGGAGTTTATGATCAATTTGGTATTTTGGAATCGTAGAATGGATCGAGATTCTGCAAACTACAGTGTCATCAACAAGTTAGAATGACTCCAGACTTCAACACCATTCCATCTTGGATGAGATTATTCCCAAGTTCGGGTGTATTGTATTGTCTGGATTCGATTACATTCAGTTAGTATGAATTTAGTGTTTGTTTAAGGAACATTAAAGTTATTCAGAGCACATAATTATGAAAAGTTTGATGATCTCTCTCCTTCATTGCTTGATTCTGTGTGACATATTGCTAGCCTTAAGTTTCTGAATATCTTTGCTTGCTTGTACTGGTCTGGTCTCAATAGATGATGGGGAAAGTAAATAAAGAGAGACTGGGTGAGTTCCTCACGGAGCTGCAGAAGAAAGAGGACACAAATGACCGGTATGTCGCTGCTTTGAAAGGGGAGACATTGATCAGAAACCCTTATGCTAGAATTCAACCGGTACCAAAGCCGGCCGATGCAGAAGCGGGCAGTGCAAAGTAAGTTAACAAGGTTCACTAGCAATAGCAGGGGATTTTTGCATCCATGGTAGAAGAGAAGCACTTTATCTGCTAGTAGGTGACACTAGTAGGTGACAGTCGGTAAATATGTCACTGTTTTTGGAGTCAAAATAGTTTTACTTGTTTTTGGAGTCAAAATAGTTTTACTTGTTGCAGAAATTGAGTACATTTTAGCTCTTTTTGGCTTTAATTGAATGGTTGGTTCTTATTCAAATTCATAGCTCGCAAAATCTTGAGAAAAAAATTGTATCTTGAAACTATACTCCCCTCGATTCGATTCATTGAAAGAGTCTACTTTGGATTTACAGTTGTACCTTGTGATTTAAATAATTGTTCCGCCGGACTTTTCTAGTGAAATGGATGATGAGTAATACATAAGTTTCTCTGGATCTGGAATGTCAAATGTTGCAACAGACATAATGCTTCGTTTATTTCTTGATGCTTTGTTTATTTTTCAGGAAGTCAGTACGATGAATGGAATTACAATTTTCACGTATTGGGGGAAATGAATATTGTTATGTATACTAACAATTGCACTTAACCCGAGCTTTATTACAACTCAATCATGATCAAGAATTACAATTTCTGGGATTTGTCCATGATTTTCAAAATCAATTTTGTTCAGCGAACCCCACACAAGACTTTCTCCGGCAGCTCTTCTGGTTTTTGTGCCTGCATCAAATGAATCATATCTCGTTATCATGTACAGTCGGGAGACTTATGAATGCGTTTAATCTCGTAATGAAAATGCAAGAATGGAACCATACCTGAATTGTTAAGCCCAGATCAAGAACTCCATGTTTCAACCTTTCACGAAATGCCTCGAGTCCTTTCCTGGATATGTAGCTGAATCTATGCACATCCAGGTCAATCTCAAAATAGTTGGCTCCCTGTAGAGTAGGAAAACTTTAGCATGTCAGGGCCAAGCTAAAGGCAAATTAGTAACAGCCTGGATTTTCCATACCGCTACTCTGTACTGACACTGTACCACAACGTTGAGGCACGCGTGCTTTACTATTCAGAAGCGTGTGCCTTAACTTTATGGAACAGTTCACAAAGGAAAACGTATAATACTTACCTTGTAAAAAGCATGTTGAGGGCGCGAAAGCACGGGCTTTTCGTTGTAGGCATGAAGAAGCTTTCTTTCGGCAGAATTCAGCTTGAGGTCCTCAGGATTAACCACCCCAACTAAAATTTTCAGTCTTTCTCTGAAAGGAACCATTGAATCTTTTGCAAAACCTTTTACCGTTTCGATGTCATCCATGACTAATCTCTGCATTGGAATAAAACTGAAATCCAGTGAGATAAATCTCAGAAAGAGAGGAGCTCTAAAAGTCATCGATGATGATCTATTCAGCGAAAAAAAATTCTTGTTTCTACAACTGAAAACAGTATTAGAAACGGGACTCTTTTAGTGGGGCAGAGGGAGTAGATAATGGGAGATCTGGATGTTGTCCTTTCTTGTTCACTTATGTAACAATGCAGAAAGGTAATACATTGGTAAATTTCAAATTAGGTACCTTTATGGATTCCTGGAACTCTGAAGAAATTTCTTTGTCAAAATTTTCAGAAACTCTGAAATACAACACCAAGCTCATTCCAGCCCCATCACTCTCTCCAAGGAACATTGAGGCAGGATAAGTTGGCAGCTGAAACGACAACCCGAACAAAAGTTAATGAAGGACAAACAAATAACTTAAGCAACTAAAAACACGAGAAGAGGTACGGAGAAAAGCACCTGAATGTTAACAATCAGCAATGATGGCACTACATTATGTGCTTTCAGAAGGGGAAGTTCAAGGTACTGTGCAATATGATGTATCTTTCGAGGACAGGCGAATAAATCAGCACCAATGGGAACATAAGGGCTACAATCAGGAGCTGGGGACTTCTTTTTATCTCTGCACATAAATATCATGGAATCACTAAGAAATGAAAGCAGACAAGAACCAATGATCTAAGTTGAGCATTCCAAATTTCTTATGGCAGTTCAATTAGCACAACCATGTTTCTTGGACATGAGTAATGGAATCAAGTACTAGGTTCAAGAACACACCTGAAATAATTCTCTCCCCGAAGCTTAAAGACAGAAGGCAAAAGAGGAGACCAGCATCCTTGTACTGCTGCATTCTTATCCATCATGCGAGGTAGTGTAAGTCCTACTTTTCGATAGAACAAAAACCTCTTAGAAGGACCTGTCAGATGGTACTAAACAAATTTAGTGAAGAAAAAGCACAATGTAGAATCCGCCGTATATTTGACAGTTTTTTCAAACATGATCTAATCAACAGAAATTACTTACGAAATTCTGTTGTTTCATCTCCATCGTGGAGTGTGCTTTTATAAGTCACTTTTATAGCAGTTGATTTCCCTCTTGCTGATGTTGAGATTGAATTTAATGATCCATGGTTAACCAATTCAGGCAACAAAGACTTGAGATTGTTTTCCTCGGATTTTCCAAGATGCTGGAATGCATCTGCTTTCAGATCCTTGGAACTTCCATGAGGTTCATCCAGAATTTTTTTCTTCTCAGTAGGAACTCTATCGGCCTTCTTTGAGATTGGAATGTCGGTAGAGGGAGCACTCCCTTTTGAATTGAAGATACTCTCTTCCTCATTTTCAACTTTTGTCCTCTCAGTTTTGCAACCATCTAGATGCTGCAGAGTTCCACATAATCCTTCACTTTCATGCTTTCCAGTTGAAATTGCAACTACCTCTTCTGTAGTAAAAGGGAAAAAATCTAAAAAGACACAACACAAATGTGGGGTGAATCAGCTACAATCTAATTTGCATTAGTGAAAGAATTTCCATTTGGGATTATGAAATCACCTCCATGAACACTAACAAAATCTTCATCAGAATCTGACCCAAGGGCACTTGCAGAGTCAAACCATGCTTCCTCTTTGCATATTCCTTCTAATCAAAGAAGTAAAGAACTCAGACATCATTATGTAAATTTCAAAATAAAGTGAGCATTTTGCATAAACTTTCATCATCCTTCTTTTGAAAGCAGAAGCTAGGAAATTTTACCATTCACTGTGGCTGCAGGATCATGGTCCCATAGTGAATGGCTGCATTGTAATGTCAGGATAGGTAACTCGGGCTTGGTGCAGCCGGTTCTTGCTTGTGTTTCGCAGTTGGCAAAAGTGAATTCAGGCACAGAAGGATAATTTCCATTGTCTGCATTACTGAACTGTTCAATAGGTATAACTGCAACAGATGGGGTAATCTTCCTACGGGTCTTTCTTGTCTTGCGAAAGTATTTCGCTTTTGGTTTGAATTTTTTGTCAGAAACTGAAATGCATCCTCCCATGGTAAGTAATGTTTCAGCAAAAAGAGTGAGAAAATCTGCTGTTTCATAGCATATTCCAATTGCAAAAAGGGACTACAGCCACAAGCCTCATAGAATGTCCAAGATAGCAACAAAAAAGACAGACATTCCTGCATACAAGAACTGCATCAACTCAACCTAACCAGTAAATTTCCTTCCAACACTAATGATTAAGAACAATCTTCAAATTGGTTAAAATACTTATGAATCTCAACAAATTGCAAAAGGGTTAATCTGAAATGATAATTGAAGGCGAAATACAGTTTAAGAGTTCTAGATACAAAATTGAGTGCGTAGTATGTTAGTAATTACCTTGCCATCAGCATATCTCAGAAGTACTGAACAGAAGTGCCATCAACCTTTGACCTTGTAATTAGGATGTAGTTCTGTGAGATGGTTGGGATTAGACTCCACAGATTAGCTGAAACCTGCAGAACAAAGAAAAATCCTGCAGACATCAATAACCCCAACTGGAAAAAAAGACATCCTTTTTGGTTTCAAATCAAAGAACTAGTAGAAATTCAAAATACAGAGAGGCCAAAGCTTCAAGATCAGACAAAATACAACCACTCACCAAAATCAGACAAAATGAAAGGTACATTGATAATTTGAAAACAAGTCATTTCACTTTGTCATCAAAGACAGCATGCATCTATTGATCCATTGCACTAAACATAGAAAACCTAACCTAAAATGAAAATATCTGGGCAAAGGGTAGTCAAGAGCCCTCTGAGAGGGTACCTAGAAGTCAAGAAAAGGGCTACAAGTTGGCTTGTTAAGCAAGATTAATGGGTTTAGTACAAAATGACCAGTGATCAGTCTAAATCAAAGACTCCAAGATTGAACAAAAAAAAAGATGTATATAATTACTTCAATAGCAAACAAGGAGAAAGTCAACCTTTTGAATGATTCTACCTCAGCTGCACAGAACCAATATCAAAAGACTTAAAATTAGAGTAGACTAAAGAGTTTGTTTATGCATGTTACCCCTTTTACAAACCCCAAGGAAACAGGAAGCATCCTAGTTTTCTTCCCCCCTAATTACTCGGAAAGTTTGGAACCAAGAAATTGGATTAGGAAATCCCGAAAACACTCAGTTGCTAATGCAAGTGATTAATGCAAAAACAAAAGTTTTGATTTAAGAAATTGAATATGAAGAGAGCACAAGAATCTATACAAAAAAAACACTAGAAGCTCTGAAATGTAACATAAAGGGGTGCCATCCTGCAGTCTTCCAGTCATCAACAAGAGGACACCTACCCATAAACATGCCCTTCACTATTTAGCCATTTCCAATCTTCCACCATTGAAGAATATGCATGCAACCAAATATGATAACCCAAAAATAAACTCCCAAACAAGCATGCAAATCCCTTTTCACAAAAATCCAACATAAAAAGATGTGTTCTTTTAACAAATCAATAGTCTTCCATGTGATGTGTGGGGGGCACTATTTACCTAGATGCAAATAGAGTCCTCCTCTCCTGCCCTCTTCGTCCAGAATATGCCTTACCCTTTGGGTAATTGAAAATAAAATCTTGACATGCACTCTCTGCAGAAGCAATTTAAGCAATTTGTGCATTCGTGTGGCAGAGCAGTACTATAAACTATTTAGTGCCACTACTATTTAACTAGTATTAAGGCTGCAAAAGCTCTTGGCCCACATGGTGGAATTGAACTCCAATCATAGACTTCATTACTCAATGGAACTGGACTTTTATTGAATTGATGCTACTGTTATACAACAACCAAAACAACAACGACTTTATTCCTACCACTATTGCAAGTAATAATCACTGCTCTTTAGTATATTGGGTTATATGAATCGTATTTTGATATAGTAGCAAGCGAAATAACCATAAAAATTGCATCTTGGCAGAAGATTAAAGCTCTAAAAACACATGAAAAACAAACAGTTGGGCCAAATTTGTGGTTTTTTCTTCAGCTGGATCGATGAATGGTCTGCTTCCCACGTGTTGGATATTAAATGCAGGAGCAAATGGAAAGCGACCAACCCAACAAGATAGGCGGAAACCTAACAATAATGGCCCCCAAAGCAAACGCTCACGTCCAGCTAGCTTTCCTTCATCTTCATTATTGATTTTGACAAAACACCATTTTTAATAATAAAAAAGCAACAGTGAATTTGATGGATTTTTCTCTGTTTTTCTCTTTTGATGCTTTTTTTCCCCCCAACTTTTTGTAGCCACCATTAATGTTTCAGAAATGAAGATTGGAAGTGAACTGATTCATTAATCTTTCAGGGAGATAAAAAAACAGAAACATGTTTCCGGGATTTGTTGTAAATTTGTAAATACTAATGATTCTGCAAATTTGTTCAACAAAATTTTTAGCTAAAACATGGCATGAGGAATATAATTACACCTAAAATTCTCCATATAGTTGGTGGGATTGATGCAAAGTGTGCAACTTCAGTAGTTCTTAATATTAAGAAGCAAGAAATTGAAGATTTAATTATGTGGTGATTAGCAAGTTGTTGTTGGTGGTGTTAGTAAAGTTGAGGGGCAAGGAATGGAATAGGGGGACAGGAATAAAGGAATATTGTGGCTCAATAACCTACTTTTATTAATAGTTGATAAATGAAAGGTATTTTTGTGTTTTCATATAAACCATTTTTTAACAAATTTTTGGAGATTTTTCCAAGAAACATAAATCTAGAAAAGAAAAGGGAAGAAAATTCTTGGGCTAGTGAGATTTTTTTAATTCAATCGTGTTTCAATTTGGTTTATGTCCCATCTGTGTTGCTAACAATCATATCATACCATACTTGGCTGATTAGTATGCACTTTAAGATGACTCTTGTCTTTAAGTACTTAATTAAGCATAGTATGAATGCTAATTACTATTGACCTGATGGAAAGTTTTTTTAAACAAATGTATCGGAATTCGTCTAGTCACAATTAATATGTCTTACACAATGCGGACCGTAAAAGATTGATCTGAGAGAACCGCTTATCTGCTACTGTCATTTGTATATGCATGAAAATAGTGCTATGCACTTGGGGTTATCAGAAAAGTTTTTTTTTTTTTTTTTTAAGTTAAAAGTTTTGGACTATTCTTATTTAGAAAAAGAAAAAGAAAAGGTTTTTATTTCCATAATGGTTAATAAGCATATATATATTTCAAAAGCTATGCACTATTACTCCTTAAAATGATATAAAGTTACATTCATGACCCTACTTTTGTTAATGTTGTTACTTTGGGACATAATAATTTAGAAATACTGCTTTAGATAAAGAAGAAGAAAAAAAAGTATGGGTACGAATGATCCACACGATATGGAAATACCATACGAACTTAACACATATATAGATTATGGTTGAGTTTTCGTGAATTCACAAATTAAATAGGTCGACATAAATAATTAAATGTGCAAGGTTATTGGGTTAGGATTGGGATGTGGACACGATAAATCCGCTAACCCGAACACATATCAAACACGAAATCATAAGACATATTATGGTTAATTATCAATAGATTCATAAGACAAATCGCTTAATACGAATAATACAAATAATTGAATAAACTAACATTAAAGTCAAGAAATATTTACACTTGAACTCAAGCGCGACTCGAATTATCATACTATCGTACAGGATATGTTAAAAAAAATCTAAGTAACAACCTATAATGATTAGTACTAGCAGCATACAAGAAAAGAAATAAAATATCAAAGCTGTCAAGAGATGAACAAACCAGAACCAAATGCTATAGGTATAGTGTCCCTATCAAAGGGCAGAAAAGAGAAAGAAAAAAAAAAACAAAAACTTAAAAGCTTTTGCCTTTAAAAAAATAAGTGATTCATCTTTCATGGAACCATGGCCCTTGTCTCCCTATGCTCATCCCTTTCTCTTCAAAATCCCAAACATCATGATTCATAAGCCATGCCACAAGATAAAAAAAAGCAACCTAAAAATATTGCATCTCCAAAATTATGAATTAGTTCAATTAAATCATTACATTGTAACATGGGGGCCAAGCCAATCCAAAGATTTGACACCCTAGGCCTCAACTTTCAAAACCTAATTTTTGGCCCCAGTCGGAGACCCACGGAGGAAAGGAGAGCTTTGGAATTGATGCCGGAGATTCAGGCGGCTGTAGAGGTAGATTGAAGGGGGAGGATGACGACCTGGAAGAGGAGGAGCGAAGAGAAGAGAAAAATTGGGACAAAAACTTGTTTTCAAACATTGTTTTGAGTTTCACGTCTAAAACCTTAATATCAAACACGCCATAACTTGTCGTTCTCTTAATAAATAATCGTCGTTTTCATGTTGAACCCTCTTTTATAATGAACAAAACAAAAACTAAAAAAATAAATAAATATTGGGATTTGTTAAACTAGAAACAACATCAATCATCAACAGAGCAGCTGTCTACGTTAATCAACATCAGTTTAGTAAAATGAGAATACTTAATTAGTTTAGTTTCTTGAAGGATTAGAAAAGGTATAACGTACTAAAGCCATTCTTTCCTTATTAGCCCAATTGTCCATTTCTCAACAAAATGTTCATCCAAGTCAGCTTCCATCCACGTAAATCAACGTTGACTTTAAAGAAACAAGGGTAAATTACGAAATTACCCACAAGGTTTCGAAAATTGACCAAATGAACCTTCAAGCAAATTGAAACTGGCTCTGTTTACTTTGTGACCAAATTGAAAAAATTTTGTTTTAAAAGAATGAATATCTTTTGAGTGAATTTCTTTTGGGTATTTGTGTAAAAAATAAAAGAAAATGTGTAATTTTTTTTTGAGGCAAAAATAAAATATATAAATAAGGTTGTAAATCGTCTAACAATATTTGAGATACAAAATACGGGGAGCCCCAATGATACTCCATACTTGACCATGTGAATCTAAATTGGGCCAATAAATGTGCTCTAGCAATCTGCTAAGCTCAACCCAAAAAAATACCTTAGATCTCAATGCGACAATCGTTAGAGAGAATTTTTGTAAAATAGCATGAACGTACGATAACATCATAGTGAAATAATAGAATGTCAGAATTTAAACGACTAATTGGCCTGACTAAGGAAAAGAAAAAAAAAAAAGAAAAGTTGGAGTTGTTGCACAAAAGAAGTTTGGCATACATGATAATGATTAATCACTAATCTAAGATAGTCTATTAAGAGGAGAAAAACAAGGATTAATTAATTAATGGGATTGTTTTACTAACGAACTAGAATTCAAATTAAGATATTAGAGTGAGTGGGAAAAAAAAGTCCACTATGCAAATCAAGATAAATCATTAGCAAACGGTTTGGGTATTGTCATTTTCACATTCGACGGTTTTGGTTGGGATTAATTAATCATGTATTTATTTAAGCTACTCCCGGTGGTGCTGTGTTAATATTTAGCGTACGGTTTTCGGTGACATGGTCTCCAACGAGGTGTTTAAGTTATCTGTTTCTGACGAGGTGTATCGTGGTGTTCAAGTTGTCTGTCTCTGACGCGGTGTATTATTGTCAGTTACTCATCGCTGATGTGCGGTGGTGTATCGTGATATTCAATTTAATTAATCATGTATTTAAATTTAATTAATTAATTATAAGTGGTGGTGGAGTCCGTGTTATAGTGGTTGCGCCGTCGCCTCCAAGGCGGCCGGATTTTTGGGTCAATGTCAAATTATTATTATTATTATTTATTTTCTTTGTCTACCTACCAACTTGAGAAAATGTTTGATCGGTTCACCAGCACCATTTTGAAAAGTAATAATACATACTATTGATTCGTTTAAAAATAGTTATACTATCGAACTCTTTTAATAAAATAGACGAAACATATAAATACAAAATTATCTGCTGCTTTCATTTGCCAAACCATTTTCTAGAATTTGAAATTTGATGAGTATATATTTTTGGGATGAGTGGGAAACAAGCTAAATTAAATCATAATTACTTTTTTTTTTTTCCTTTGAAGTTTGGACTTTATTTAATTTTAGGGAGCAATGTCAATTTCAAGTTGGTAACATTACACTTTTTCTTGTTCTGTTGAAATACCATAGCAAGTGGTAGAGTTGGGTAAATATAAAACGTGTCTTTTCAGCTCAAATAGTTAAAAATACTGTAAGAAATTTAATAACGCCTATGGAGTTGCCGAAGTGGTGTGTATAATATCACAATTTTATTTCAAATTAAAGTTTATTTTGATTTTTAAAAATATTAAAATTTGCATTAGAAAATTTCTTTTAAAAATATTAATATAAAATAATAATGATAATTGTTAGATAAGTCTAAAATAAAATTTAAAACAAGTACAATACAAGTCCAAGAGGGATTTTTAGTTTTGTGAAAAAGACAAAAAAAAAAAAAAAAAATTAATGGGCCTTTGGGCCTATATCTTTCCGACGACACTTTTTTGTTGGCAAATGGGCTTTGGGGTAAATGTCTCACTATTTAAATTTTCTATACTCCGGTGAAACCAAAAAAAAAAAAATTTTAATAAAGAAGATCTAACCTTGAAGGCCCAATTATTCTCTATGAGGAAATGGGCCCATTAGACCAACAAATTTTGTTAGCACTTAGCACAATGAAGCTGTAAGTGGGATCGGAAAAGCCCAGGGCCCATAAAAAAAGCTATGAACTTTGCTCCTCTCATCGGTTTCAACTTTTAACAAAATGAAATGAAGGGGGTTCAATTGATCCGCCCATATCATTTATAACGCGTTATATGCCGTGTTAAATGTTCTAAAAAATATGTTTAATGTGATAATTCGAGTCGTATCAGCTTGTAACATTTTAAGTTCTTGACGCATTAGATATTCCGATCAAATTACCACACTAAAAAGGTTAATTAATTTTGATTTGATAATGAACCTTTTTATTATATTAGAATAATTGTTTGGAACAAAGATATTGTGAAACAAACAAAGAGATCTCACATGCTATAACTGTATAAGAACAAAGTGGATCACAAAAAAAGAAAGACTAACCACATTCGGTCACGGATTTGACTTACTAACCACATTCGGTCACGGGTTTCACTCACGTGGCCCTAGAAATTCCCATGCAAAAAAATAAAAATAAAAACACAAATATAAATAATTTTTTAAAATATAAAAGAGTGAGATTGAAGTAGTCAAACGAGCTAGTATCTCATCGGTTGTGACGTAAATATGATAGCTTAAAAGTTGAGAGTTTGATTTATATATACTTTTATCATGTCGAATATAGACTGACAGAACTCTGCAGGAAACCCTTCCAATTTCGTTATTTTCCCTCCAACAAACCCTGCTTCCTAATATATGTAATAGTATCGGTTTAAAAAAATATAAATAAAAATAAAAATAAAAATCATTAGTGTCGTGAAGTTGAAGGCATGCTCCTATCATGATGATAAGATAATACTACTAAACTCTGATGAGAGGGTGGTCTAATATATATATCATTGATTTCTTTCTCATTCAAGTTAAGTTATGGGATTTCATCATTATATTTGTTGCCGATGATTTTCCTATTTTTCCTTTTTCTTTTCCCCCTTTATTGCAATATGTTAAAACTTATTTTATAGAAAAATATTACAAATTCCGTTATAATAATATATGGGTTCGGATCAGAGTCCCGTAACTCCCGTTAAATGAATCATTCAGTGATTGATTTTGGCATATGCAATTGTATTAGTAATGCATTCAATGCCAAATCCAATGACTGAGAATGATTCCCTAATGAGACGATAATTTTTCCCTGACTTATGATACATTACTAACATTATTGCAAAGGTCATTGTATATTTCATTCTCCAGTAAATAAATGGTTTCGTAGATTTTACAAAAAAATAAAAATTGGAAGCCAACAAGAAATGCTGCGGGAATTAATTAATAATAGTGGAGATGGTTCGGGTACCACAAATGGGGGCATGGACCATGTAGTACAGAGACCAGTCGAAGGACCTGGGCTGCAAATATTTCGAAATTTGGTAAAATGCCAAATAAATATAATTAATGTGACACTGACCCAACTATTTTGAAAAATTAAAAATAAATCCAATATAAAACAGAAAGGGACTGTCACCGTCTATCGTTCCTGTTGGCACTATTTGTCTCCGTGGTTGATGCTAACACTTCTCCTAAACAATAGTTTTTTTTTTTTTTTGAAAATATGTTTCAAACAAAATATATTATTGAAGTAGTAAAAAGTTTTGATGAAAAAAGTACTATAATATATTAAACTAAAAATAAATTCAAAAGACAAATAAAAAAACGATGAAAGCAAACCAAGCCTATAGTGTATTTTTTCATAATGTTGGTAGTCTGGTATATAATATATAATGTTCGAATCGAAGCTAGTTTTCTTCAAAAAAAATTAAAAGGAAATACTAGTTCAAATGACTACAGATATTATAATTAACTTTACATAACTAGATAAATGCCGAATTATTATTATTATTTTTTTCTTTCTAAAAGCATTAGAATTTTCTCAACTAAATACATATATTTTAAAATCAGTTTTAACGATGCAATAACAAAATACGATCGATCGATGAATGGTTGTTGTTATCAATCAATCGCTCTTCAAATAGTTTCAGCGGGCTAGCTTCTAATTCTATGTCTAAGAAAGACAATTATTCCACGTAGATTTTCCACAATCATTGATTTATTTATTTTTTAATTGCTTATATATAAATAAAAAATATTATGAAGGTGTTTATTTTGTATGGATTTGTGGAGTATATATAAATATAAATATAAATATACGTGCATGAACATGCAAATGCTGCAACGAAGAAGACGGGACAGTGGGGAGTGGGGATTCCCTAAAAAGGACTTGTTCTTTTTACTTTTTTTAAAACTTTTTTTTAATTTTAACTTTCCATGAAACTATCATAATATAATATATTCTAGTATTAAACTATTTGAACCTTAGGTTGACTTTTTCAATGTTTGTTTTTTTACACTATACATGTTTATTCTCTCATACTAAATAGTAAAATTACATTTTTATTCTTATTGAATGTTGAATGATACATCTATATTATGATACGAGTGATATATATGTACTGAAACTCTCTAATACTCGAAGAATGATTGGTGGGTGTGTGTATGAACAAGTATTTAATTTCCTTAATCAGTTCCAATGGTTTAGGTGAAACATTTTACCAACTTCATCCTTGACTTTATGTTTAGTAATCAAACGAAAAAACATTCTAAAAAAAGTACAATCAATTGTAATACAAGTATTAAAATAGGTACATATCTTAAGGTTTTTTTTTTTTTTTTTTCTCCTTAATGTGCCAAAATACTAAAGTACATAAAACGTTGGGAGGAGTTGGGAAAAGTAAATAAAAACAAATTATCCCTTCTCTTTTCTCTCAATGTTGGGTCGCTCTCCGTGTTTGTATTAACCATAATGGGGTCTTTTCAATTATTTACCCTACCATATCGAAAATTACTGCATTCTTAAAAATAATGTAGTAAGTCGATCATAAATCTAACAATTCGGTTCTATATTGATTCACGGGACCCCTATATATACATCACTTTCTCCACAAACACAACATCATATCATCTAAAAACGTATTTGATTATATAATCTTACATGGTATAACAAATGCATGCACCGAATAACCGCTCCATACTAACCAAATTTAACATTCACAATGCACAGGACATGGATTTGCATATTTGTAGCTTTCCATTATTTTTAATTACTCAATCTGTTTCATTAAAAAAGTTTACTTTGTGATAATATTTTTAATAATACAAAGTGAATTGTTCTAATGAAACGGAAAGATTATATTTTATTCCCTAAGTAGTCTCAAATATGAGGTCTATTAGTAATATTTTCAAACATTGGGGAGTTAGATGTAATTTTCCCTAATATTTAGTCACAAGAAACCTCTACTTTACTTGAAAAGTACATTAATCCTGAAAATTTTTAAAAATTGAAAATAAAAATAGTAAAGACTAAGGACTATAATTTCTAAAGGCACACATGCTTTTGGCAACTAGGTCCTAAGTCCAAAAACCTCAACCCCCTACTCTAGGTATCAAACTTATTGTCACTCCCTTAATTTTCACCATGCCTCAAATCACATTTGTATTTTCGTCTCATATAAAAAATTTATTTTAAAAAATAAAAAATTATCTTATTAAAAAATTTAATTTATATTTATTTACCTTATATACTTGTACACAATTAACTTTTATTTTTAAAAATAAAATAAAAATAATTATATTAAATTATTATTTTAAGTGTTATATCTCGCAATCTTATATATATATATATATTAAAGTAACTCTTTCAAAGAAGAGGAATGCTTTTTTATTTTTTTAAAAGAAAAATTATTTTTAATAACCCTTTTTAGTATTAGTTAGTTGCAGCTTATGAGTAGACTTGGGACCTCATGTCTCCACTCTCCAAGAATGTTATGCATCCTCATTTGGACAAGAATCATGTTTTTTAAGAATAAAGAACTAGACAAAATACACCATAGAATAGAAATGAAGCCCAAGAAAAATAAATTGAATGTGACATTCTCTGAGTGTAAAAGAGGCCAGAAAAGAATCCGAGGCATTCATTCATGCAACAATCTCCAAGTTACTGCAGCAAATGAGCAAATTTTCCCTCATTTGCTAAGATCTACTGCAAATCTAATTGGCTCTCAGTGAGTCGGTGAAGAAGGGATTTAAGAAGAAGTACTATGAATAGCTTTAAATGTGGTTGTTAGGGATTTCTGGTTCGTATTAGTAAACCCTGAACTGAACCTGTGAAAATTTGATTTCATTTGCCCCTCTGGAAAAAAAAAAAAAAAAAAGAAAAGAAAAGAAAAAGTTAAACGCTAGAAACAAGGAAAAAGTAAAAGGTTAGGTTGGTTGCTAGTGTGATTATAGCCTTGGAAAGTAAATGCCAGTCCAAGAACAACAATATCACTCCAGAAGTACCCATCATCTTCATCTCTCTTCTCAGTCTCTCTCCTGATCTGTGAAATCTTTTTCCTTCCATGGTTGAAGATTTTTCAAGCTACTGATAATGAACAAAAAGGGAAGGAGTTAAAGGGGTTTTGTTTTGCTTTTTGTTTTTGGTTTTAATTTAAGTGTTTTTTATGGCAAAGGTTTTGGCTTTTCTTTGTCTCTACAACTTCAGAGATGACAATGTGGTGGTGTGGTGTGGTGTGGTGGGGGGTGTTATGATTGAGTGAACCAGACAAAGCTTCCTTACTGTTAGCATTATCCATCATCATCACTCTATAGTTATTATTTCCCCACAACCCACTATCGCCTGTGTGTTGTCTGCCCTTTTGAGCTCTTTTTTCGCTCCCTTTTCTTGATTGTTTTGCAGCCCTCTCATGAAAAATCTGCCTGCAAGATTTGTACTTTATTATTTTGGGGGTAGTGCTTGTGCAGTGAACTCGCTGATCTCAATCTTCCCCTGAAAATGTGGGTGACTGAAAGAAAAGAAAATCGGAGGAGAAGTGAAAAAAGTTAAATCTTTTTTCTGCCCCCCTTCCTAGCTGTATACATTTTCTTCAAGCCTTTTTCTTGGTTGTAACAGTAAATCTTCAAAATGAGGAAGCATGGATGGCAACTTCCTTACCATCCCCTACAGGTATCCCTCTCATACAGTGCTTGCTCTGAGCTCACTCTTTATGTTTGGTTAATTTTGGAAGTTTATTTCATTGTTTTTCTCATATAATACAGGTTGTAGCTGTTGCTGTGTTCTTGGCATTGGGTTTTGCTTTCTACGTGTTCTTTGCACCTTTTGTGGGGAGGAAGCAAGTTCAGTATGTAGTTATGGGGCTTTACACCCCTCTTGTGAGTGCCTTCCTATTTGTAAATCTTGAAGTTTTCTTTTTTACTTTTCCCTTCTTAAAGATGGTTGGTATAACTGAGATCTGTCATTTCAGTGTTTATAGTGGTTTCAGATTGTGCTTCTGTCTAGTTCTTGATATCCCCTTTACTTTCAGTTTGTCTTCATTTTCTTGTCTCTTTTCCTTCTTTCTTTTCTAGTCAATTTTTAGTTGGGGTTGTTGATTTAATGGTGTAGAAGGTAGTGAAACAACTGCCCAGTGGCTTTTTTGTTGAAATTTCTTCTGGAACCATGAATTTTGCGTAACAGTGTAGTCACAAAGTTACTTACTAGTCGAGAGTGGATTACTCTTTGATGATGACATTTTAACTGGAACTCTATACTGTTCTATTGTTATTAAAGATTTATGGAGTGGGAAAATTTATGCATGTGTGTTAAACTAGATTGAATTAAGCATTTCATGGATTAGCAATGTGTATGTGTTAATTGGCTAGACTCTTTCTTTACTGCAGTTGCCAGCTTTTATGAATTGGCGATCACTTTTGTTTTCCAGAATAGAAAAGCAAATTCATTCAAAAAAATGATGGTTTTTGATCAAAGTAGGTTTAATTGCTATGAAAAATATGAAATCTTGGATATTTTGCAGTTTTTCAGATTGTAGGTTAGCGGGATTTTGATTTCATTTGTCTATTGTGACTTGTCTTGACCACAAAATGTTTGTCAAATTTGCCTGCAAATGCTCGAGCGTTCATTTCACTCTGTAACTCTGTTCCTATTTTCAAAGTTAAACCTGACAGGCCTTTTCTTTTTCCACAGATTATATCTGCCTTCAGCCTGTATATTTGGTGTGCGGCTATTGATCCTGCAGATCCAGGTGTCTTCAAGTCCAAAAAGTATCTTAAAGTTCAAGATAAACAAAAGGCTCTCCAGCATAAGCAATCTAAGCTCGGTGGAGAGTCAACTTCTTCAGTCCAAGATGCAAAGGCTGCAACAACTGGAAAGTTAAGTCACGATGGAAGTAATAAAGATGTTGATGCTAAACCTGATCACACTGCTGGGATGGAGCCAAAGAATGCATCACCTCAGCAAAAACGGAATTTCATGGCTCTGTTGTTACCTTGTGCTGTTTTGCGCACCTGTACATGTTCGCATGAAGAATCTTCTGAACAACAACTAAGTGAAGATGGCATGTTCTACTGTAGTTTGTGTGATGTAGAGGTGATCCCTTTTTTCATTCTTATTAATTGTTTCTATGTCAACCACAGTCATGTATGTACCACATATAGTTTCCTCTTTCTTTGGTGTAAACAATCATTGCTGCTGTTCTTACAACAATTAAATTATTCTCATGCAATTATCATCTTGCAGGTTTTCAAGTACAGCAAGCACTGTAGAGTCTGTGACAAATGCGTCGATCGTTTTGATCACCATTGCAGGGTAATTTATGGTGCAGAATGTGAGTCTTACCATTTTGGCTAGATAAGCTTCTGATGCATTTTTTCTTGCTGGTTTTGTAGTGGCTGAACAATTGTATAGGCAAAAGGAACTATCGGAAGTTCTTTACCTTAATGGTTTCTGCTCTTCTCATGGTATGCACAACTTCATTTTTTGTACTCTGACCAGAGATTAAACTTGTACAGGGCCAATATGTATTCCGTGTCCTTTGCCTTTTAAGAGTTCTATCATGATTCATGGTTCTTGATTATTTAGATAAATTCCATTTCCTCGAACTCTTCAATCTATGAAAATATGGTTGTGTTTTGAGGATAATGTATCTTTTTGAAACTTCTCATGCCATCATCTGCTCCACTACATTGTTATAAGGACTTGCTAAAGAAGTCTGTAGCATTTATTCTTTCCCTTCTTTGCTGAAATGAATTCAAACGACAAACGATCGACCAGGAGCATCATGCAAAATAATCTAAACATCAGGACAGAAGATCAAGCATTCTATTTTCCAGTTATTTTTCCTTTTATCAACTATTGACAGGTCTGTACAATGTTTGTGGACCTTTGGAATTGAGATTGCAGCTTATACTTCAATGGTCAACTGGAATCCTTGTACTCATTTGCTGCTTTCTTGAGCGGAAGAGATTCAGTGTGGACGTCGCAGCCAAGTTAGGAAGCAGCTTCACTTTAGTTCCTTTTCTTATTGTTGTGGTGAGTAATTTATGATCCCCCTCTTCCTTATGGCTTCATTTTTACTGATTGAAAGACCTTCAAGGAAGCTAAGTTACCATTTACTTTCTAATTTAAACTTACCTGCAGGCTGTATGCACAATACTGGCAATGATTGCAACCTTGCCGCTTGCGCAACTTTTCTTCTTTCACATTCTTCTTATAAAGAAGGCAAGCCTACTACTTTCTGATGCTCATTTATACTTTCAAAGTATCCAACTTTTTCAGGTTTCCCAGAGATTCAATGTCCTTGACTGATGTTCATTGCTTGGTCTCAGGGTATTAGTACCTATGATTACATTATAGCTTTGAGGGAGCAAGAGCAACAAGGAAATGGGACTCAGCAAAGCCCCCAAATGTCACCTGTTAGTTCCATCACTGGATTAAGTAGCGCAAGCTCCTTCAGTAATTTCCATCGTGCTGCATGGTGCACTCCGCCACGCCTTTTTGTTGAAGATCAGGTATGATTGATCAGTACATTATTCAGTTCTCAATTGAAAGCTTCTAGTATTTTGATGTTTTAATGTACTGCCCTTCTATCCTCTAGTGATCCATGATGAGTTCATCAGTTTTCCATTATAGCTGAACATAAATGTTACCTGTTTCTCTGCTTTACTCCATCCTCGTAGCTCAGTTTGGTTCATTTTCGCCACTGATTCTGCTCCAACTTCTGGTTTCTTGCAGTTTGATGTGGTTAATCCCGAGACTGGATCTGTAAGTTCATTTGGCAAAAAGATGACGATGGAGGAGCCAGTAAAAAAGAAAAACCCCGTGCCTGTGAAGATCAGTCCTTGGACATTAGCTCGCCTAAATGCAGAGGAGGTGTCAAAGGCTGCTGCAGAGGCTAGAAAGAAGTCAAAGATTCTGCAGCCAGTGGTGAGGCAGGAAATGCAGGATACTTTTGGAGGAGACAGTAGCTTTGGAAGTAGCGGGCGCCGAATGGTTCCTAGGCTGGACAGCAGCAGGAAGCGGCCTAGCAAGCGAGGTCGCCTGCCTGCTGACTTGCCCCTTGAAACTCTGACAAGAGGTTCTGGTGAAGCAACAATGGTAACGAATATGAGGCACATGATGCCTGATACCTCAACCAGTTTAGCTCCTCTTCACCTTGAAGCACCGAGTTCTTTCAGAATGAACCGCGCTATCTCCACATCAGCTGGAATCGTTGCTTCCTCCCCCGAGAGTAGTTTAGACTCCCCCGACATCCATCCCTTCGGGGCATCCTTGGGACCGGATGAGGCGAGGCGCCTAGTCGGTCTATCTGCTACCAACATGAACATGAACGCCCAGAAGGATATTCCTTTTTCGCGGTCTACTAGCGATGGATATGATGCATCTGGTGGCGAAGATAGTGACAGAGTCCCTCATAGAATTATGCAAAGGTCATCCAACTGGAGTAGCCTTCTATTCGGGTCTGAGGCCGACGACCGGGTCGCCAGATTGAAGTTCTCATCTTCATCTAGGTCTGACGTAAGAAAATAGAAGCGAGAGAAGTACATTACAGCCTCGGCATTCTTTCATTTGTTAACCAAGCTTCCTCACTGGCTTTTATGGATGGATGGAAGTGTTTTTGGAAACATTGACGTG
Organism: Leptodermis oblonga; assembly: GCA_016801395.1. Lineage (NCBI taxonomy): Eukaryota > Viridiplantae > Streptophyta > Magnoliopsida > Gentianales > Rubiaceae > Leptodermis > Leptodermis oblonga. Next base: position 3,280,398 of record CM028751.1, on the reverse strand, counting down.
GTATTTGAAGGTTGTCACCATTGCTGGTCGTCCATAACTGAAGAGAATATTTTGTGAGGCCATTCGTTCTATTTTGTACTTCCCAGTTTGTGGTAGTCAATTTGTATAGAATGAAGCTTAAAGATGCTATCGGAGTAAATTTTCTTATCTCATTGCAAGTCTCTTCCTTTTGAGCATTATTAGTACATCCAATTTATGATTTCTTCACTATTTTACCTAAATATTGAAGTGAGAAAATTAATGACAACAGGACTAGTGTCACACCCTTGTTTGGCCTTTGGAGTTGAGTTGCGCAAGCTCAACCAGCCCATCAACGTGCAATTCTAGCATGTCGACGTTGGGTTGAGCTCTTCTAATGGAATGAAGGAGTAGAACTTTGATGTTGTGGAACGACGGGAGTAGAACTTCATGGGCAATTCTAGCACACGAGCAATGATACAACAAAAAGCTTTTCTTTCAATAAAAGACTTTCACATCAAATGTACGTTCATAACTCAAAATCAACCCATGTCCTCAATAAACTTCAAGCTCATTAACATTTTACTTCTATCAAATGCAACTCCACATAAAAACCAATGAGTAGAACAGAGAATATTGGAAATTTCAGTCATACTAAATCACTATCCAAGATAAAGATTCATGTCTAACCAAATATAAAAACCAAAAAGGGCTTTTTTAAACAAACAAACAAACAAACTTCATAATCATCATCATCATATTTACAGGTGTTTCCAATTTATCCTTCTCAGAAATTTTTACACAGATCAGAAACCTTAAACATGAACAATAGAAACAACTTGGGGAACCTTTTCAGAATCAAAAGGCAAGCTGAAATACTCGCAAGCAAACTCCTCGGCAATCTCAAATGCCAATTCGCCATGCAGTGCCTTGCAATACATATACAACACTACATTTGAAGCCACATTGTGAAGCATTAGCGTTGTGATAAAGCCCGAGCTAACAACAGTCTGCAACACATATGCCCAACTCAACCACCCGCTAGCCTGACCAGCATAAGCCACAGAAGTAGCGCACCCCCACGCCAAGAACCCAATCGCAAGTCCGTAAAAGAGTAGCATTGACAGCGCCACCCATTTCATTCCCCTCAGCAAATAAGCACTCCTTCGCAAGGGCTCGTATCCCCACTTTGACTCCGCAACCACGATCACAAACCCTAATGCCCAATTCAACTGAAGGCAAATCAAAATCAACCCCACGATTATTCCTACCGAAACGGAAAATCCCAGAAAAAGATTCGACTCAGAACTAATCTCAAAACCCAAAAGTTGCAAACCCTTATAAATTAAAGCCGCCAAAGCGGCTAACAACATAGCAACGAAAGCCAAAATGATTTGGGAAACAACTAAAGTAGAGAGCAGTGGCAGAAATGAGTAAAGGGTCGACTTAAAAGATGAAACAAGCTTGACGGGTCTCCCATAAAATCCGTGGAAAGTGCTGTAGGTGATTGTCGCAACCGCGAAAATCGCTAGGAGGAGGACAAAGACGGTGTAAAACAGGGGAAGAAGAAACTCAATCTTGGTGGGGTCCGGGATGTAATCCGGCAAGGCGATGAAAAGGTACTGCTCGGCGTTGATTGAATTGGATTTAGAGAAGGTATTTTCAAGGGTCGGGTAAATCATCAGAGAGAAAGAAAGGGGAATAAGGAAGACGACTGAAAGAGCCAAAAAATGGCGTGAGTGAGCACTGATGATGCGCTTTGATTCCGAGAGAACTCCCCATAGATTGAGGGACTGTGAAATATTAGCAGACATGAGGGAGGCGGAGCTAGTGAATTCGACGATCGGCGGGAGATCTGATCGGAGGAAATTCCTACGGAGAAAATGGGATGATCAGACGCTGGAAAGTTCTCGAAGCGGTGAAGGTCGGGAAGACTTGTGGGGGAGTTTCGTATGTAGCTCTCGGTTATCACAAATCGAAACACCGCGTAGACCGTACACCCAGATTGGCTTTACCGGGTCGTGAAAGTCCGGGTTCCCGCTAGAAAACGGTTCGCATTTTTTTTTTTTTTTTTTGTGAACCGGGTGAATAACTACATTTACTTTCCCCGAGTTTTGAGAAAACTACAATTAGTCCTCACAGTTATTAAAAATTACATCTAACCTCCCTTATTGACTCATGGCCAAGTCACCTAACTACAAAAGTGAAAAGACGTAATACCCAACACATTAATGGACGATAGAGACTAAAATATTATTAAGAAGTTATTGTGAATCTAAAACATATTAATTTTAGGTCAATGAGGTGGTGGCTCCGGCACTGGCACTGTCAACTCCACAACCACCCTTTTTCTTTTTAATTATTTGTTAGATTGAGATAAGAGTATGCCATTCGAAATATAATTTTTATAACATCAGTATGTTATGTCAACTTTTAGATCTAATAGGCTCATTGACTAAAAATTCAGGTGGGTCAATGAAGAGTTAGCTACAGTTTTCAATAACTGAGGAGAATATTTGTAATTTTTCCAAAATTCGGGAGGTAAACGTAGTTCACCCTAAAATGTTTTGTTTTACTGGTTGATAAATTACCCTACATTTATCAAAATTACAAATTTTGAAAAACTGTTTTCAAAATTATGTTTGGCAAAGAAAATTTTAAAACTCATCCCCTACCCCCTCTTCCATTACTGTCATCACGCACCACCGCTACGCAGCACTACCCCCCCGCCTCAGTCCACCACTGCCGGCAGCGGCGGCCAGAGGTGATTGCCGGCGATGGTGGTTGGCGGTGCGGGCAGTGGTGGCGGCGGCGGCGGTCGTAAGTTTTGGAGAAGAGACGGATTTCATGTTTTTCAAAAGTTATTTTCAAAAACAATATTTGAATTTCTTTTTACAAAATAAGGTTTTGAAGCCAAATCTATTTCTGAAACGTGCAAAGAAACATGCACAATACGATTGGTAATTTTTGAACCCTTAAAATTTGTTAGGTAATTTCAACAAGTATTTTGTAATTTACCATTTTCATTTGAAATCAAGAACCCTAGTTAAAGAGGTCAAATGGATCTCATTGATACAAATCAAGGGTTTGTTTGGGGCATTCACACACTAATTCAACTGCATAAATGAGGATTAAGTATCGTTTTGTCCTCAAATTTTGACTCTGTGCTTCATATTCGATGTTGATCTTTTATTTCAAATTATTTTATATATATATATATATTTTTGAGCTACGTGAAATTTGAAAGGTTAAATTAAGCCACAAATCAAATTTAAGGACACATAATCCATACTAACCAGAGACGGACATGGTCAAAGTGTCAAACTCAAGCCACAAGAATAGATCAAGAGAAATATCATGATGTCATGAGGCAATAATGCAAAAGTTGCAAACTTTACACACACTAGAAAGCCCACCGGCACGTTACCTGGGCGGTCAATCTAGTACATCTCAACAACGTAAAAACACGAACCCCGCGTCCATGGCGCTTTGCTCATTTTCTCTTCCCAATTGACCTCGTTATTTCTATTCCATTCACGTTTTCCACTGCCGAATATCTGCGGAGTCTCCGGTCTCCATCGAACATTTTGCAGAAAGAAAGAACTCTTTCTGTCACGTGATCTTCCTTTCTTTAATAACATACCCAGCGTTTACCATTCATCTTCAACGTCACTGCTCCACTTTGTATATAGTATTTAACTGTAGCAGCATTCCTTTACTCACTCCCAAGTTTCGTCAGATCCGCTTTTCTCATTGGGTGTAAGATGCAGTCTTTTTCTTTTCATTCGCCGAACCACGGTGAATGCAGATCTGTGTGGGATTTTGTTTGTTGTTAATCTGTTTCTTCAGTGTTGATTAGAGGCGTAATTAAACCGTATTGGGGTTACGTTTTTGGGGGATTTTGATACGAAAGATGGAAACTTCAACTGGGCCGAGTCCCAGATTCAGTCAAATGGCGATAAAAGAAGGAAAAGCCGAGGACCCGGATGTTCAGAGTTTCGAATTGGAGCCTGCCGGAGAGCATCTTTCCGGGTCGGATCACCAGTTCCGGTCAACGAACGCGTTGGAGATTTTGAGGCAAACAGTAAGAATTCTCCGGTATAATTCGGCTGGATTTATGGCGATTTTAGCGTTTCTAATATGCCCTGTATCAGCTGTTAGTTTGTCAAATGTACTGGTTGATCAATCCATTGTGAAAACGCTGTCTATTAGGTTAATGCTGGTTGCTAAAGCGAGTGGCCTTCCTTTGCAGCCATTTGTTAAACAGTCTTGTCAAAAGTTTTCGGAAATGACAGTTTCAGCTATAGTGTGCTTCCCCTTATATGTTACATTGCATTTGTCGTCTAAAGCTGCTGTTGTGTACTCAGTGGACTGTACTTATTCGAGGAAGAGGTTTGATTCGTCTAAGTTTTATTTGATGCTGAGAAAGATATGGAGGCGTGTTGTGATCACATATATGTGGACTTGTGCATTGGTTGTTGGTTGTCTCACATTGTTTTTTGTACTCCTGATTGCTGTGAGCAGCACTTTTTTTGCCATCGGGTTTCCTCCTGACCTGATCTTGTATCCTGCCATGGTAGTGGGGATGATTTTCTCCATCATTTTGGCGAATTCGATCATTGTGTGCAACATTGCTATCATGATCTCTGTCTTGGAGGATGTTTCAGGACCGCAGGCGCTGCTCAGGTCGAGTTCACTAGTTAAGGGGCAGACTCAGGTTGGCCTTTTGATATTTCTTTTATCAACTATTGGGATGGCAATGGTGGAAGGTTTGTTCGAACATCGGGTGAAGACAATCAGTTATGGGGATGGATCTTCAAGGGTTTGGGAAGGACCCCTTTTGGTAATAATGTATTCATTTATGGTGCTTATAGATTCTATGATGAGTGCAGTTTTCTACTTCAGCTGTAAATCATTTAGTGCAGAAGCAAGTCAACAAGTTTTAGAAGACTCAACTATAGCAGGTCAACAAGTTTTTGAAGCATTGGCAATTTCTTTGGAATCAACTGGCCATCAATAAATCTCTTTGTAAATCTCTTTGTTTCTATTCTTGAGACTTGTCCCCGATCAGGACAAAAAGCAACCATCCTTCTTGAAGATCAACTTTTCCGGGAAGGATCATAAGTTTATCTAGCTCTGCATTCATTAAATTATACCATAAAGTCCTTGTTTTTGTTACAGTTACAATCAAAGGAAAGATAGGTTACGAGAATTTCTTACTAGAAGCTTTAGTTGTATCTTCACGAGGAAAGTTTTATAGATTTTAGTTGACCTAATGTTATTCTTTTGAAATGATATCAGATCAAATTGTCTTATTCTTTTTTGTTCACTCCTGCTTTGTGTCAATCGTGTCTTTTGTTATGCAATGAGGCTATTAAGGGACTAGTAAGTAGATGATTTATACGAGTAAATGTCTAGTAAATAAGGAAAACAGCTGTTTATTGTTATGAGAATGGCTTATGTCACTTAATGCTAAATTCAAAGTTTTAAATTAAGATTTTTGGTAGTGCTTTGATTTGGATATGATCTATGTAGCTCTATGTATGGAATTCTGGCCACTATGCATCTGACTAATACCTATTTAGTAACATCAGTTTTTGTAGTAATTTGTCTTCAGTTTATCATACTTTCCCCTCTGATTTATTAGCTACTAAACTCTTCGATTTCTGTTGAATGTACATTGTTAACAACTCAGCGCCTCACATTGCCTTCTTTTGCCAGATTTGATTTCATTCAAGCATCAATCCTTGGCATAACATATTCCTTGTTCATTTTGCTAGTTGAATTTGGTAAAAGTTAACATTAACAGAGGTTGATTTAGAATCTTTGAAATGTGACTTCTCTTGGCAGCTAGTACATTGACTAGGCTAGACATATCCGGTAAAATGGTCATTCAAAATCTGTAAAATATTTCATAGCCGCAAAATGTGAGGGATGAATGAATATTATTAGTTAAGTTCCCAGATTTTGAGCTGATACAAGGCCAAGGTTGAATGATAAGCTGGCAGCATCCCGGTCATTGGATAACAATGAAGTTCTGCACATGCTGGGATGATGGAATTCGGAGACCATTCTTTCTTGCTACATGAGGTCGAGCCGGTGTAAATGTTCTGGTACGTGTGAAATAAGTAAGGCTATCATTTATGTTTGTATCAATAACTGCCATCTTCAAGATCGATCTTTGAATTGTTTTTCTGCTGTCTTAGTTACTATAAAGCTCAGCCCCTCAGTTGCAGCCATTCAAATTCGGACAGTTTTCCATTTTGGCTTAAAATGTTATAAACATGATGGTAGTAGTGAATTGTTTCCTGAAATCGTTTAATGCGGTACGATGAATGCGACGATAGCTGTAATTGCTTAATGAAATATTGCAGGATTTGTGTAAAGAGGGAGGCAAGCTGTTCTTCATGTTGTACAGTATTCATGGTGGATTTGTTGAAGAATCCAGAGCTAAGATTGTGCAACTATTATATGATGATTTGCTTAGTCCTAGATGTTCAGGCATAGTTTGGTTGCTGCAGAACTTTTGTACATCAGGAATGCTTTTGGGGTATAAACCATGTCTCGACTGAATATGATAGCGAAATATGATTCTTATGACTTATTCCATATAACGTTTTAAAAGTACTCCTTCCGTCCCACTCAAAGAGTTCAATTTCAAAATTTTTTTGTCCCATTTAAAGAGTTCATTTTGAATTTATTTACCTTACGTACCCTTACTAATATAAGATGTGTGGTTCATAGTTAACCCTTACTTCTAAAGTAAGGATATAATTGGAAAATATGGTGATAAATTACTTATTTTAGGTATTGTACTTCACAATCCATAATAAGTTGTACACATTTCAAAATGAGCTCTTTGAGTGGGACAGAGGGAGTAAAATTTAGTTGTTGTTGTTGTATGAGACGTAAGAAACTTGACCACAAGTACCACGATAATTCAGAACGGAGGGTTCTCCTTGTATCATATTTTGTTCCTTTCTTAGGGCCTGTTCTTTTTGAACGTTTTGAAAACAAGTTTTGAAAAATAGTTTTATAATGTAAAAAGTGTATTGAAAATGTAAAAAGTAGATGCTGAATAGTAAAAAGTTGTATTGGAAATGATGGAATATGATTAAAATATATTAAATTTACTGTTAAAACTAAAACCGTTTTCAAAACGAAACAAAAAGAACATGCCCTTATTTAATGCTTTTATGAATTCAAAATATCTAAAATATTAAATTGCTCCTACATTTTTCCTTGGGCCGGGCCTAACCCACATCAATCATGGACTGGACTGCTGCATATGTCGGTTTGAGGCCTTTATTCTGTTTGTATCAACTGAATTTTAAGATATTAAAAGCGGTAATTTTATTAATTAAATAGCTTAATATTGTATTTAGTTTTTTTCAATTTACTTTAGTGTAAAATTTTTTTCAATATATTCTCCACTAGTTATTGACTTACTAGTAAGTTACTACAGTAACATTGAAAAATAGCCGTGGGTCGCCCTTCACCGAATCGGTGGGTTTCAATTCAACCCGACAGACTCGTTAGCCATTAGAGTGAAGAAAACGTTCGGAGCTGCGGCCGCCGATTGCTTCACCTTCCCGGCTCTCCTTGCCATCGCAGCACTGCTTTAGCTACGACCGGTTCCTTTCTCAGGTCAGCTCCACCACTTCAAAATTTCCAAGATAAATATCCCTGAGAACTTGAATTCTTTTTGGTATTTCATTGTGATCGCTTCCCCTTTTCTGTGTTTCAAATTGAATTTATTTTCATGTTTAAGTTTTGATTTCTTTTGCTATGGAATGTGAAATTATGGCGGGAAATGGGATTTTTCAAAGCTGAGACAAAATTAAGCAGGTGGTTTATGTAAACTGAGCCATTGTGTACATTGTGATTGAAATTAAGATAAACGATGAAAAGGGGTACTTCTTCTCTGCATTTGTTTAGGTAACTCTCTGATTCCTTTCTGAGTATGTTCTTCATTTGAAAACTCTGCTGGATAAGGCCTCAATGTGGATTTTAATGATCCGAGTTCGTTCTATTCTCAAAGTTTTACTTTGAGGATCTCCAATCTGCACACTATCATCTCTTGTACTCAAGATAGCAACAAAGAAGTGGTCTTTGACAAGAACTGTACTTTTCCTTTCAGTGATTGTTCATTTGGGTCAAAATCTTGGCTGACATATCATGAAATTTGGCTCATTTGTAGGAAAACAATGTCTGAACCTGTTCTCTTTCATTTTCACTTTTCTTTTATTATGTGCAATTGCTTAGTCATAATGCAGAGCTAAGGGGGGAAATTTGAAACTTTACAGGATAATTGATCCATATAAGTGCTTGGGCTTGGTGGTTTTTGTGTCTGTGTGTGTGTGTGGCATTTTTACGTTTGGGAAAGGTATCCTGATGTGCTGCAAGAGCTGCTTTACTCATTAATGGAAGTTGTGTTGAGAATGAATTGATTTGTTCTCTGATGACACCTGTTATAGATCTAAAATGGATCGAAATCGGCAAGAAAAGATACAAAAATTTGAGGAGTTTATTGATCGCCGCTTGAAGCCTGATCTTGTTCATGCTATAGCTGAAAGGTATTTGTACCTTCCAATTTGATTGCCCTGGATTTTCTACTTCTGCTCATGCTGAGACATCAATATGAGTTCAATAGAAGCAAGTATATCAAAATTGCTGTTCAAGAAGGGTTTATAGTCTCAAGTTTGAGGTTGACAGTTTTAACAGCTCGAAAAGGACCAACCGTTTCTTGTTTAAATTTGTTGGCTGTCCTTGGCAATATTTCATTTAAAGGATAAGAAATGAGAGGAGATGTTTGTTAGTAAAAATGAGTCCTTCAAGCCTGGTCTGGCAGTCATACTAGTATAGTAGCTGCCATCATGCCTGGCCTCATCAATCTCCCCACCTCTATTTTAAATGAAGCACATTACCAGTCTAGTCAGCCATAATTATTCAACAGTGGGATACATTCGTTGAAGTTTTCTCCTTTCTGGGTTTAGTTTACTTCAAAGTAACTTGAGAAATAGTATAGAATGCTCCTTTCTTGTCAATAATGTTCTAGTGTACTTGTGTTTATGTTTGCAGGGACAAGATTTTTGAGCGACAGAAGATTTTGTATCCTTTTGCCTCGTCATCCATCTATATTTGCCTTTTAATCGCTTTTGAACCTAGAATGACACTTTATGTTGTTTCCTTTTCTTTAACTTCACCAAATGTAGCTCCGATCTGAAAAAGAATATAGAGAATATGGAGAAATATAATGTTACCAGCCTCAGGACAATGGTCAATCTTGGTTCTGAAGTTTACACGCAAGCAGATGTGTATGTCTCTTCACACTTTACAAATGATTTGGTACTTGAACTTTGCTGTGGAAATCATACATCCAATGATCCAAAGTACTTTGAAGTGGTTCTGTAAGAAGATTTACATTTCTTTGCCTTTTCTCAAATGGAATGTCTACTATTGCATTCATGCACTATGCAGGCCAGACACAAGGCGTATATTCGTAGATGTCGGACTGGGATTTCATGTTGAATTTACCTGGTCTGAAGCTTTAGCTTATATTTCGGCAAGGGATGAAATGTTAGAGCGGTAATGCCCACCTTGCACTCAGAAGTAGTTATACAGTATTTCAATCTAAGACACTTTCTTCTGCATTTTACATTGTTATACCTTTCTTGTACAGGCAAATAGCAGATCATACTCGTGTAATCGCGTCAATTAAAGCCCAGATCAAAATGGTATATGTTCTTTCTTACCCCCATCTGGAAACTTAATCTGCTGCTTAAATTTCCTGAAGCCTGCCCTTAATGTAATCGGTCGAATCTGATCATTTTCTTGGGGACACTACTGCATCTGTTGTTGATGTGGATTGGCTGCATGCAGGTATGTGGAGGGATTCGAGAGTTGCTTGATCTTCAAATGGAGGATTCTAAATGAAGTTAGTTAGTGTAGGTGCTTGTCTTCAAAAGGAAGAAGAACGCATCAAGTCTTGCAGTCAAAATCTTGGTCCAAAAATCTGTTTCATAGGCATTCTGAGACTGCCTGAGATTGAACTGATCCAAGTCTTCTTTGTTCTTCTTTTGGTTTGCTACTGTATTTCAGCAGCATTTGGAATATGTACCTCAAAATTGTGACTCATTCTAATCCAATTTTTGTTCTTCATTGTCATTTCCATGGAAGCTCCATCAGAGCTTAGTTGCCTTCCTGCCAAATGCAGGAGTAGGTTTTGATCTGGAAGTTGAAAATGTTGGCAAAAACCCAAGAGATAAACAAATTTGAAGAACTAAAATTCAGCTCTTACTAGGGTGTCAATTCGTAGCGTATTCGGGTTACCTGGTTCAAGTTGACGGGTTTTTGTGTCGACTCTCATCAACTCTAACTTTATTTATTTAATTATTCATATTAACCTATTTAACTCGCGAATACTTTGGGTTCGTGTCATGTTTTCGTTTAAATTACCTATGCATGTTCGGGTTTAGAGTTTACGTGCCAATATTTTCAATCATAATCTTACTAGTTTTATCATTCGTGTGGACTCATTTATCTTGTGAATCTACTAAGATTCAATTCTAACACGTTTATATGACTCGTGTCGGGTCAAAAATTTGCTACGCTTGCTATTACAGTAATAATTTATTTACTTTTTCATAAATCATGAAACGCAATTTCTACCTCCAATATTGTGAAAATTATTTATACTCCTACATTTTCTGTTAAAATTTTTTGGTACTAAACAGTATTTACTTTCCCGGTTCTCGCTTCTCACTTTCACTGTTTCACACACTGTAGAAGTAGGTTTTCGACAGTTTCGTCCCACACTGGAAACATAGCTGCAAGAGGCAAGCTTTATAAGCTCGCAGTTCAGCGTTGAAGTTCACGACCTTACTTGAACAGGATCTGTTCTATAGGCTCGTACCTCTGTATCCTTGAGTTCTAAGGAGACAAGAAACCAAGTCTGGTGGATGAAATTGTGACCGCTTGACTAGAGCGTGATTAACAGCCCTGCCGGTCCGGTTGGACCCTTCGGGCGGTAGAGGATCGTTCTCAGCCACGCTTCAGCGGCGGCTGGGGTGGTCTTGCGGTTGTCTGACAGACCATTATCTTTTTGCCCTCTCTTTTTCTTTTTGTTACTAAAGAGGAATAATAGGTTTCTTATTCCCGCCAAAAACCAATCGACCTTTGTGGGAAAGCTCTCCGTCGTTGTAGACCTCACCGGAGCCGCGCGAACCGTTAGGGTTCAACGATTAGGATTATACAATTACAAAAGGTTTGCCTCCGTTATTTTCTTTCAATCAAAAGATAGCAGCTTTATGCATTTATAAAAGTTTTTAGACTATTATTCTCCATTATCATACTACACATCTTCTATGACATTTTTTTCATTTTCTGTTTCTTTCTCTATATGGAAAATAAAGGGTCCATGGCTTTGTCGGGAGATGGTGATGAAATTCGTCTTCTCGTTGCACCGGGTAATGAATTTTTTCTGTTCTTGTTCTTCAACGACACATTATTGTGTTGTTTTGATTAAAGACAGAAAAAAAGTTAGTTATTTAAGAGTCCTGCAATTGGGTGATTTTCATTGCTGTGCCACCTACTATTGCAGAGTTTGTCTTTTTGCAAAACACATTCACCCGATTGGCGTATTTACAATGCATCTATAGTCAATTCATAACATTAGCTCCCACTTTGACATTGTTTTTCCTCATGAGATTTGCCTGCTTTCTAAAATTTTGTGAATTTTTACAAATGCAGACACTGTTACAAACAGGAATGGACCGGGCACCTTCTTGTCACTTCGGCATCCGAAATCTGGTAATCTTGCTAACTCTTGATTTTTTCCTTTTGTGTTCCATCTTTGTTTTTGGTTGCCATTCTAATTTTTTGAATAGTAAGTTTGCTCTTTCAAAAAGCAATGGGATTTGTTCTTTGGTTTTTTTTGTTTGGTTAAATTCCTGGTTAACATAAGTTCGGTGATGTTTGATTTTTGAGGTGAAGTGAAACAGTTTATTGTATTATCCAAATAGTTGGAATGCACTTTGCACTGATTGTAATGTGCCTTTTAATTTGGTGGCTTTTCAGATGTTGAAATTCTCATTTTAGTTTCCATTCCTTCCCAAATGGATCGAGATCGTATGTTGTTGGGATTTATGTTATGTTGCTTGTGTAACAGGAAATAAAGCATGTTACCTCTATGTTGATGGAGAACTTCGGGAACTTCACTGGTTAAAGCAATCTTATGGGTCTTGGTTCATGGGAGATTATGTTTGTGAAGGTAATCAAGAATTTTGAAAGGATTTTTGAAGAACATGTTAAGTGGTTTGTGTCAAGTTTTTGTGGAAGTTCTTCTGATAAAATAATGCAATTATTAATTGTGAGTGTTATTTATGACTCGGTAATTTGTATTACTACACGAACCAAGTTAATTTTCTCTCTATGCAAGTCCTTAGAACTGTGACTGCTTCACCTCTTAGTGGTAGATAATGAGGAACCACGATAGTGTTCTTTCTGATGACATATCTTTCTCTGCTAACAGATGGACGCTTATATACAGCCACTCCAGTAGATCCTATTTTCATTCTGCTGCCCATTTTTGAGGAAGCGCGAATGAAGGTCTGATAACTTTAAGGGGGTTTGCCTTTATGAATTAGGAGCTCTGTTCTCTCATTTGTGACTCTTTTGGTGTAAGATGCTAACAATTTCACTTGTTATGGATATGAGAAGCGTACATGATTTCTCTTTCCATAAGTGGGAAGGACTGATGTCATATTTGGAATATTTGACATGCTTGTTTTGGTTGTTTGTTAGTTTATGGTATCTTTTACCGAGTTTCTGTGATCCATCTTGGAACACTGTCAGATGTGGCTTTTGCTGGTCCTTGTCTTAGCTTCTTGGCATGTAAGTCATTTTTGTGTTCATGATGCATGTAGAGAGAGGGCGATGCAGGGAAGTTCAGGCAGTTGGATGAGATCATTTATGTTTCAGGATATCCTGGATATCAACAATTATCTTCCATCGCGGAGAAATCAATGCAAATTGTCTGTGATTTTAAAGGTAATTTATGTCTCCTTGCATGAAGCTGTGTGGTGTACTCAGAGTAGCACATTACTAAACATTGATTTGAGCTGAGAAATTCGAACTCTTCATTTGGGACTTGCTAAAGAGGGAACTGCATTTCCCTAGTTGGACAAACAATTACCCAGTAGAAACTGCGCTCACTGTGAAGGCATTTAAGTCATATATTATAAGATGCATTACATCATTTGATTAAACTTAATAAAGGTCTAATTTTCAGTTTTCTCCCCTATGAATCTAAATATTTCTTGCTGACAGAAATTGGAGAGACAAAGTTTTTTAGGCTTAATGACTCAAAGGTGTTGAGTTGGTTATTGTACAAGGTTAGTTTGGTCTGCTTAGACATTTGACTATTATTTTGTGAAACTACTGAGAAATTCCCTTGTAAAAGTTTGAACTTTCTGGAAAACACATATCATTCATAATTATTCTATGCAATTTGTAGGTGCACCAGTTGAGGCAAGTTCTCCCAACATTGGATAAGAACTATGCTGCTCAAAGCGACAATGCAACATGTATGTTTCCCATTTGTGTTATCTTATTGTCTATAACTTATTAGGAAACTTTTCTCTTTAATGAAAGATGTGGGTTTGTAGATTCAAATGTAATATTAGGCTAGCTAAGAATAGTACTATGCATTAAATATACTATGCTCTGCAAATACAAAGAATCTTGTTATTTCGTTTTACAGTTTCATGTCTCAGATGTCGTAGTAGAATATCTGGTTTGTCAAAGCTACAGAACTAACAAGCTTGTTTGGTACAGCAACTGATGCAGTCTCAATTGTGGGTGAATATCTGAAGGACGAGCCATGGTTGAAGCTTCTGTGTGGCAGATTAAAGTAATACCTTCAACCCTTTCACTGTGAATAACCTTTTTGTTGTGAATCATAAATACCATAGTATTCGAGGATATTTGCATTTCTTATCCCATCCAGTTCCAGATTTTGCTCTCGGCAAAGATATACACTTTCACGTTACAAATAATTATTTTTACAATAGTTGCAACCAAAGCAGTGTTCTTGCTGGCTCACATTTTGTCTGGATACGATAGTAAATGTCTGTCACCCGACTAATAAAATGGGCTCAAATGATTTTCTTTAGCTTTGCTATTAGCAATTTCACTAATGTATTAGTGCTGTAGTAGTTCGTTGCTGGTGCCTTTTCTGGATGTAATATGTTTCAGGTCATCTCTGCATGAAAATGTAAACGACAATCTTTGCAAGAATTCTCGACTTCTGCTTTAGAAAACACTTTTCTTTCCCAAAGAAATCCCCTGTATTGTTCTGTTGAGGTTATCCTCCCTTGTTTTTAAAGAATCATAGGCTTTCATTTTCCTCAGGTTGAGCCTAGAAGATGAAGCTCAGGCACGAGTTAACGACATTCTTCCATCAACTGAAAGTGGTCTTTCATCATTTGACATTACTCAGGTAGTAGTAAAAACCAAGTTCATTGTTTTTAAACTTGTTGTTTCATTCACCTAGAGATGCCTGTGTTTGATAAAAGAGGATGTTTGTTTCCTAAGATGATGCTGGATCAATGTCTTTTGCAACTTGTTGTAAGTATGAATTATGAATGACAAGTAGAATAATTCTTCAGGAAAAGAATGGCAGTGAGAATAAAACTAGTAAGGGGGCTGGAAGAGGAAAGCCAACAAAAAAGGCGAAAGTGGAGAATGACAGCCAAAATATCAGAGACATGTTCACCAGGGCTTCAAGGAGGAGAGGCTGAAAAACCTTTTTACACTGAGCAGGCATTACCAATGCCAGTAATGATGTCGTTTTGAGAGTGACGTACTAATACTAACGTGAAACATGAAATTACTTTCTTTTTTTTTTTTTTTTTTTTCTTTGTGATGAGTGACTTCTAAAAGATCCTTGAAAGTCTTGTAGGTAAACAAATTAGAATTATTATTAGTATTATTTTATCTTATCTCGTTTTCAAGTTACTATCATGTACGGCAGAATTTGCAAGCTTCACAAGCGCCGCCCCTTAACCCTAACAACCTAGGTTTCACTCGGGGGGGGGGGGGGGGGGGGGGGGGGTGGGAGGGGGACAACCCATTTTGCTGGTGATAATGTAATATAACTCGGCAGATTTTTTCCCATCAGAAGCATAGAAAAGGGGCTGTTGATGCTCACTTGATTCGAAACAAACGAGCAGGGGTTTTCGAAAAAGAGTATAAATCGAGAATTCAATAATACATTCAAGGGCAGAGGGATTATCAAAACTTCGGAATTCTTTTTGTAAATTGGAAATAATTTTTTTTGACAACCTCGAATTAAGAATATACTGTCTCTCAGCTTTGGCACAGAGATGGTCGAAAAGTGGTTACCCCAATTGCACGTCAATTCAAGATTTGAACTCGATACCTCCAAGTGAAGGACACAGACACGTCAAAATATATTTCACTCGAGGTAAAACGAACTGTCAATAGCCACAGTATTATTTTGTTACAAGTCCAATACATAAAATTTGCAAAGGTCAGGGGAGACATAGGCTGTTTCTCTGTAGAAAAAAACAAAAAACACTACAAATCAATCAATCAATGATTGATTTTGATTCAGGTCCGTCAGAGGAAAACCTGACCTGGCAAAACCAATAAGCAAGTGACGAACGAATGAGAGAGCGACACGTACACAAGTCCCTGCTTGTCCACGAAACCTACCGTGTCCAATACACCATCTAATCAAACTCAGTTTTTGGACTGTGGCTTTTGGGTGGGGTGGTGGGCCTGGTGGATTTTGGACCGTTAATTTATGAGACAAAATTCTGCGGAGGGCTCAGATTTTGGCCCACAAATGACTACGAAAAACAAAAGAAAACCGGACTGACAAAAATGAGTTGGACCGGACTAGACAACCCATTTTGACTGCTGTGACAGCAAATACAACAAAAAGAACATCCCGTTTATTGGGCCGTTTCTGGTCCGATTGTGACTAAACGGCCCGTACGAGATTCTTTTTCATTTAAATAATTCTTTTTAAAGTTTGTCTAAATTTGAAAAATGACGGAGCAAAACTTGATAGGAAAATAATTAGGAGAGTGCAAAAAACTAAGTGAATGATGTCATTTGATTGGAGCACTTGGCAGTTACAGTTTAAGAATCTATTAATATTCTTTTATGTGGTTGTCACGTCAATCACTATAAAAGTTCACCATGAATTTTCACCGTGTGTATCACAAATATTTTCCGAATTCAAGATCTATTCGATAATATGGACAAATCTCAAGTGATGTTTTGGTAATTTACCTATGAGCAATTATGGTCATAATGTCAAGTTTTGTGAAAGTGAAGCAAAAAATGCCAAAATGGGCGCAAAATTATCAAATTTTGTGAAATATTAACAATCTAATTGACAAAAGATGTATTTTTTAATCATAAAAGTCAAAGTCAAAGTCAAAGTCAAACAACTATATAAACATGATGAGAATATAGTCTCGTTAAAAGAATCATTCAGTCATTGAACTTAGGCTTATTAATCCACTCGATATTAATCCATTCAATTTTATGAAAATCATCACTTTTTTCTCAAAAATTTTACACAAAGAAACAACATTTTTTTACTAAATTCACATTTCAAATTTTAATATTTCCTTTAAATTTTCACTCACATAAATTAAAAAAATAACATAATCATTACACTTTTTCTTCTCTTTCTTACACAAATTCTCAAAAAAATATCCTCTAAAATAAAATTTTTCCCTAAACAAAAAATTTTCCATTCTAGGTCACTAAAAGATCGGTGCCTAAGGAGCAAAAGTTAATTAAGGCTAATAATATACTATGCCCTAACTACGAGCCTGTTCTTTTTGTTCTGTTTTGAAAACGGTTTTGGTTTCAACAGTAAATTTAATATATTTTAATCATATTTCATCATTTTCAATACAAGTTTTTACTATTCAACATCTACTTTTTACATTTTTAATACACTTTTTACATTATAAAACTATTTTACAAAACTTGTTTTCAAAATCGTTTTCAAAACGATAAAAAAGAACATGCCTTACATATGCTTATGCTTGGGGGTTAGTTGTAAATAGTAAATACAAGTTCGGTGGAGCCGAGTAGCAGAAGGCTATTCCACATTGCCGTGCAGAAGTTACTCAAAAATGGTCAGCTTTTGGGGCAGAGAACGCAACAAAGATGAACAGTCTTTACTCTTTTCTTCCTTCCACAAAACCCATTTCAAATTGGGGGGCGAAAGGGACTGTGTGAGTTTGTGTTGCAGAACGTAGAATGTAGAGAAGAAAAAAGAGTCATATTTGTAGAGAAAGACAAAATGGGAAGTCGATTCCAAAGTCAGAAGCTCAGTTCAACTTTACTTTCAGTCCCATCTTTTCTTGGCTTTTATATTTGTATGATTCCATGTTCTCTTTCCCCCCTTTTCCCAACTCCCATTTTTATGTAATTTCATTTCTTTCTTCAGTACTGCTTAATTTCTTGTTTTGCAGCTTCATTTCCCATGTATGTCTGCCTATAACAATGTAAATGGGGGGTTTGTTATTGTAAATGATGGGGGATCATCAACCTCAACCATGCATATTGTTGTTGAATTAGTACTACTTTTTTCAATTAGTAGGTGGGATTTATTTGACAACCCTAAACGAGTCACTTAGGGCCTGTTCTTTTTGTTTCGTTTTGAAAACGGTTTTAGTTTCAACAGTAAATTTAATATATTTTAATCATATTCCATCATTTTCAATATAACTTTTTATTATTCAGCAGCTACTTTTTACATTTTTAATACACTTTTTACATTATAAAATTAATTTTCAAAACTTGTTTTCAAACTTAGTTTGAAACCAAAGATAGAGAACAGACCCTTAGTATTCATATCTCGCCACCCTAGAAGAAATGTGAGATTTGGATTATGTATATTAACAAGTCACTTTAAACTTATCGGTATCAAAATGCAATCTTCTCTATGGAAAGTGCTTCTTGTTAGTTTATGGTTTGGTTGGTGGTATATTAGTGTTATTACTGTATGTTACTGATTTTCAGTATAGTTCAATGCACTAATTCCTAATCAGTAAGCAATGTGATTCGCAGTACAGTTTGTTATCATGCATGCAGTAAAAACAATAGTGACTATATTCATTCTTTCTGACCAGTGCACTGCAACCATATATACACCACAAACACACACACACACTAAGCTACTGTACATTAATGCACTACTGAGCTAAGTGCTTCTTTTCTCAACTTTCTGATCAGTGATCAATGTGACCATTCATGGCTTCTCTGAGCTGCACATTAGAACAATGTGTATTGTATTGCAGCACTGATGCAGAAAACCCTTTTTACTATATATATACATATATAGCTGTCCTTTCCCTTAATTGATTGACTGTTCCAAACTATTAATGCATGCATGAGGATGAGAAGAAAAGAGTATTTCCTGCTGCCTACTTTTGTTTTCTAGCCATTTCCCCTCTTGGCCTGTTTTTGCCATTGGGAGAAGATAAAAATGGGGTTTTCAGATCATGCAGTACCCAAGATTATTACTTTTGGGTTAAATTAAAGGTAATGTAGATTATACTTATTGAATATGATGAGACATTGCTGTTTAATATCGTGGGCCTGAATTTAGATCATCTGTGTCGCTAACTATGTAACAACGCTTTTGCTATTAGCCTTTGCCCCAATACCATTTGAATGAGTTGGTTAGCGTGATTCATGAATGCATATAGAAACAGAATATACACAACTCGAGGAATAATGGTATATGGCATGAGCATTAATAGCAATAGGTTTCTTTACACCCTGGATTTCCAATCTTGGTAGCAAAAGCTCTTTCCAAAATTAGGTTGATGTAATAGTGGTCCTACCAAATCTGTAGTCAATAATATACAATTATATATCTACAGAAAAAATTTGTTTGATTTGAAATGAAGATTGAATAGAGTAAGAGAGAACTTAGGACATATATAGAGACAATTAATGCAACAAAAACTCTTGAAATTGGCCATGGATTCATTCATCTGCTAGTGCTTTCTCTCTAGAAACAATGTGAAATTTTGGGTCTACATCTAATCTGCTTCCTGCATTTCTAAGCAGGATTATATTGCTATGTCAAAGTTTCTTCCTTTTTCTTGTTTGAAAATAAGCATTAGATGTTCTTAGATATGTTAACCTATAATATACAATAATAGCAGATGAAATGTTGCAGAAGCCAATGAATGATCCACTAAATAATAAGTGACCACTGAAATGAAAAACATGAGCTAAACAGAATTTACAAGACAGATAAGTCAGGTACTATTTTAGTATTTTAAGCTTAGCAGTAAAACATGCTGTTCTTGATGTTCTCAGTAAGTCTGGGAAGAGGAGTAGCCGCTGGCGGGGCGGCCCGGGAAATGGTAGAAGCTCCCCGGCCAAATGTGGTTGAATCTGAGCGCTCAAGGTAGAGTCTGCCTCTGTATGCAGCAAGATGAGCATAATAAGCTGGAGGTACCATGGATATAGGTTTGGTGCACCTCACAAATGTGTAGCAAAGATTGTAAACCAGCTTCTGCAATTCATCAGAAGTGAATTGGTTATCATCCCACAAAACATGATAGTGAATCGGCCGGCTTGTTCCCTTTACTCCCCAATGGCTGCAGAGATAGAAATCGAATTCCCGGGGATGAGTGATCACAGTGTCCACAACTGTTCCTGGAGGTATATTAGCATCATTGAAGATGCTCTGAGAAGAGGGATCATTTCCATCAGGAAACAACCTTGTGTGGTGCCTCTTTTGAACCACTGCAAAAGTTATAGGAGGTTTATAGCCTGGAAATCTTGAACAGGCGGCACGAATCGCTTTCAGCTCTTCCTCAAGTACTTTGTAGAACTGTGTTTCACTCACGCCATCTCTGAAAAATATTATTCTTTCAGGGAGTTTGGATAGTTCCTCAAAGAAATCATTCAATATCTCACCCACCATTGCACTAAGCTCTTGTATGATTTCTTCCCTGTGTTTTTGAGATCTCATTCGGGATACATATTTGTTTGCAGCAGGCCAGTTTATGCTACCAACAACAGCAGCAACAGAGGGACTGTAATCATCGAGCGGATGAGGATGAGTAACATCCGCTCCCATAAAGATCACTGGCTCCTCAGATTTCAGAATCCTTGGAATCTGAGAAGGCAAAGAGTTGTACAATGCAACAGTGCATCCACCAACTTTTGCGTTGATCTTTAGAGCCAAATTTGCCAAAAATTGTGAGTTCAATTTGCCTAAGTTTGTGTACAAACAGCACTGGCTTACAACTCCAATGCTCGTCTCAGCAATTCTCTTCAAGTCTGCATATCCTTTGTGCTTTCTCTCCATTATGCATATCAGTAGCTGGAGATTGTTGAATGCAGCTCTGTGAATCTTGTTGAGTTTGGACTCCAGGAGCTTCACATTGCTGAGCAGATGCATTGATTCAAACTGGGGACCAGCAACTGCGTTTCTGTTGAAAAAAATACCCAACTGTCCACACCTTTGAGAGAGCTGGTTGATGAATTTAGGAATGTGGGATTTTTGTTCAGGGGTACCACCAAAACACACAAGTGCCCACCTATCGATCCGAGTACCTTCCAAGACATGGCTGTCCAACAGATTCCATTGTCGATCATGTCTAGAAGGGATGAGAT
This sequence comes from Leptodermis oblonga, assembly GCA_016801395.1. Lineage (NCBI taxonomy): Eukaryota > Viridiplantae > Streptophyta > Magnoliopsida > Gentianales > Rubiaceae > Leptodermis > Leptodermis oblonga. The sequence goes on along the minus strand of CM028751.1, from coordinate 3,259,746 downwards.
TCCTCACAAATCCCCCTTCCCCAAGTTTAAGCTTGGGAGGCTGAAGTATTCTCCCATTCATTCTAGTCATTTCCCTCGAGATTTCGAGTTTGAACTCTTTTTCATGATTGCCACTGAAAAATAGATCAGTTCTTATAGTTTAAATCATCAGAGATAAACAATTGCCAACATAATGCATGTATTTGAATTACCTTGTTGGCCCAACTGGTCCTGCCATGACTTCATCAATGGCTGCTCTTCTTTCTCTAGGCCTTTGACAGCCAATCTTAAGAATCTTTGCAGTCTGTTCATCTGAGAGCTTCCCAAGAAACTTCTGTCCTTCACAAATCACACAAAGTTCCATAGGAAGATAACATGGTTTGCTCCGACTGACCTGTAAACATGGGAAGTTCCTAAACTGAATGTCATAGTTATAGTGATCCTTGAAATAATTCACCACTTTTAGACTCTTCCCATCTCTATCAGGAAAGCAGAGATTTTCCGCAACTTCATCTGTCAAGCTGAAAACTTTATACCTCTGAACAGTTTCTCTATGGCAAACAAACACCCTGAGGTTTTGAAGGGCTTTTTCCACATCTTTCCTTTCTTCAACAGTCAAACCTCTAGTTTTCTTCTGAGAAAGATCATGCAGAAAATGAAGGCGCTTTTGCAAATAAGGGATCACCCCAATGTTCTCATGGAAAGCTGTGACAGAAAAATCCACATTTAGGGACAGCCCTTGTTGAGTTGGCCTAAGACTTTGAAAAAAGCCCTTCAATGCAACAGCCCCTCCTCCTATTTCCTTCGATCCTCCCATGGAACTGGAGTAAAAAGACCTTCCCACATTCACACATTTCTCTGTGGGGCCCTCCCTGAGAACCACATCCAAAGCATGAAGGTATTCCTGAGGAAGGGGACTCCAATCATCATCCCTTTCTTTGCCATCAAATTTGGACACAAGTTTGATGTTCACTTTGAAAAGCTTAAGATGATGCTGCATCTTGCCACTGGGAAGTGGGAGATTAATGTAGATTTCAAGCCTGTCACTTTGGAATTCAACAGGGCTATATATGTTCCTTCTGCCATCATAAACTGGAAGGGAATCTGAGAGTGCAACAGAGTTTTCTTCAACAAGTTTTTGCTTAATCATTCTTGCAACTTCTTTGGATGGGTTTGGAGAGATCTCAACGTCGTAGTGGAAGATTCTCTGTGAAGGGTCAAATTGGACATGGAAGTGGTTAGCAAGGAGAGGTATAACAGTCCCTTCCACACCACCGGAGTCAGGTCTTCTTGCCACCATTCTTGATTGTTGCGTTGCAGCTGTAACTGTAACCCTCCTTTCTTCTCTCTTTCCAAAGGACTGTCCATTTTGCCTCTGGACCACTTTAGCTGCTTCATTAACGTTAGTAAAACACAACAAAGTAAGCTTCTTAACAATTTTCAGAACTAAAACTTCTGCAAAAAAATTTGTTTCTTCATATGGAATGAGCATACACCAACATTTCAATACTTGGGTTTCTCATGAACAGACTCAAACATGGTTAAAAATTCAATCTTTGAAACATTCAATAAAGGGTTGGTGCAAAAAATCAATAAAGTCAAAAGGGACATGCAAATCCAATACCAGTGGGATCAAAGAATATAATACCAAAAACAAAGAGGAAAAAAGCAAACTTGAATGAAAAAACAGAAAGAAAGAAAAAAGGGGTTGGTGCTTTCTGTCCAATACTACCTGATGCAACAGAGACATCTTGGCACTGAGAGTTAGAGGAGGCAGCAAGAGGAGGATTTCTCTGCTTACTAGAAGGCTTCTGCAGGTGGGATTTTGCTATGAAGTTCTGGTTTTGAGGGAAAGGATGAGAAATGGCTAGCTGCAGAGGTATGGTGGGAGGCAAAGGAAGAAGAGCAGGGTAAGCGTGATACTGATTCTGGTTATAGTAACCATAGCCATAGCCAAAGCCAAAGCCATTCCTGTTTGATTGATTCAAATTCAACAACTGGTTATTATGATAGTAGTGATGATGATGAAGATGATGCTGATGATTGTTGTTGTTATGAGGATTAGTCCTTCTTCCCCTTAAACTGGTAGTTTTGTTGGAAATGCATTTTCTTGTTGGATTATTGGACTCTTCTGCTGTTTCTTCCATGACTTGGGAGTTGGAGAGAAGGAAAAAGAGAGAGACAAAGAAAAAGAAAAGAGTAGGAGGCAAAGAGGATATCCTTGTTGCATGAGAAAGACAAAAAGAGATATGGCTCCTCTCCTCCTCTTTTCTGTTTTTCTCTGATATATGAATGAATAAGTTGCTGTAGCAGCAGAACAGAAACTTGTAGTTATTGCAGAGAGAGAGAGAGAGAGAGGGAGAAGAGAAAGGAAAGGAGAAAGGGTTCTTTCTAGCTTAGGTCGTGTGGATTTTCTGAGTCCAGTCTCAAAGGAGGGGCTTTGTTGCAGGCGAATATTTCAAAAGCACAAAAGAGAAACCAACCTGCCCTAACCCCTTGTATTATATGTAATCTCAACAGTGTGGTTTACTTACTACAAAGGTTGAGTTTTTGAAGGAATAACTTTTGGGTCCGTTTTGCACACGAGAATGAATGATAGTCGGATTAGGGTTGTCCTCTAGCATTTGAGAATGGATGAATTTTTTACCTTTCGAAAGATATAAATAGTTTAAATTATCAGATTTATCCATGATATGGCATGTGGGGTTCTTTTCTCAATTCTAAAATGATGGACCGTGAAAAAATGAGTATAGTAGACAAAAGATTATGATGTGATATGTGAGTTCTTACTCTCTCTATTATGAAAAAATGGACAAAAAAGACATGAGTGCAATAAATCAAAATTTTAATCTTTGTACCAAATACAATATGTATTTTTGGAACTACTTAACTATTCACCTCATTCTCGTTCTCGTTCTCATTCTCACACGATAAACTTACCTTTTGACTCTCTCTTCTTGTTCTTGATAGATTAGCCTTTTAGTTTTGACTTCTTGGTCAAATGAGGGAGGAAGGAAAGGAAAATCAAAAGAAAAGGGCCAAAAGACTCCATTTTCTTTGAGAAAATCAAGGCAGAAAGAGAATTGATTAAAAACCCGCAAATTATGTTGATATTGATTGAACTTTATCTTTCCCTTTTTTGCAGCCAAAAAAACTTTAGACACAATCTATTTTCCTAATCAGCATTAATTGAATGCTTAGATTAGATTAGATTAGCATCGTTATAATCGTCGTCATGATGGAAATGCAGGCCTGGAAATGATGCTCTTTTGAAGATGCGCACAAGTATGTGTTAACGTAATGTTGTGATACAGAGTAAGTAATACAGTGTTGTATCATAACGAATTAAGTTAGTTGAAAGCGACGACAAGTAACGTAGATTTGACTTGTTTCACATTAGGTGAATTAAGAATCTTCCACATAGATTAGATAGATCTATCTGTCTCCTAGCCAGGGATAATGACATGTTGGAAGTAGGAGTGTTAAGATAATCCCATTCAATGTTTTCCAAGTGATTAAACTATTGAAAAACAAACTCACTTCTCAAGGATAAGGTTTCTGTTTTTTGTTTTAACTTTAATACCATCCCTATTACCAATATATATATATATATATATATATGTGTGTGTGTGTGTGTTGTGTTTTGATTAGTTTAAAGATATGAATGATTCACTAATGCTCAAACTCATCACATTCAAAAAGGCCCCTCCAAAAGTGTAATACCACACAAAAACAAACCACCCCCACCACACACACACACACTTTTGGCTCTGTTCTTTTAGTTGTGAAATTTTTTGTTTGGGGAAGGAATAATTTTTGGACCAAATTTCTTTTGGAGATTTGTACAGGAAAGAAAAGAAAAAGTATAATGATTATGTTATTTTTTGAATTGATGTGAGTGAAGAATTAAAGGGAATTTTAAATTTTTAATTTAGTAAAAAATAATATTGTTTCTTTATGTAAAATTTTGAAAAAAAAGTGATAATTTTCTTGAAATGGAATGGAAAAGAACAAAAGGTTACGTTATCATGTTTTAAAAACATGTTTTTAGGGAAAAAAAATTTAATAGAAAAATATGTAGTTAAATAGTAAAAAAAAAATGTATGAGATATAATAAAATATTAATATAAAATACAAATTTTCAAAAACATACTTTTGAAAACATGATAACATATATGCCCTACTAACCTAAAGTACCCTAAAACTTGACCAAGTTATTCAATAGACTATAAAATTTATTGCTTGTCTACACTTTAAATAAGCAGAATTGACAAATATAAAAGTTAAACCTTCAACCTCTAAGTAACTCTTTATGCGTCACAACAATTGAGACACTGACTCGTTATCGTGAAAGATAGGCATGACACACCAGAAATTTGTAGCCTCACCTGTGCCTCAGCTTTCCTGAACATGTTTGATGGTGGTGGAGAGGAGGGGGGGGGGGGGGGGGGGGGAGTGCATGCACTTAGAGGGGGAAAATGTAATAATTTCTTCAAGGGAAAAACATGGTTGGACATTGATGATGGGACAATATGATTAGTAGCATTAAGTCCTTTTTATTCCTTATTGCCTGCCATTTTCAAAGGCTAATATCACCATTGGTCCATTGGATTGGACCCACATCAATATCATGTCATGATATCCAAAATCCTAAGTTTAGTTTGGCAAAAAGACAAATTAAAACATTAATTAATCTTAATTTAGTCAAACTATAAATAAATCCAACTTTACTTTTTTTTTTTTTTTTTTTTGGGTTGAAGTTGGACTAGATTAAGTTTACCTGCCTTGATAACTGAAAAAGTTACCTGAAGAATTGGAAAACTTACTACTATATAAATTAGCTTTCTTTTCTTTCTCATGCCTAATGGGAAAAAGAAAGAAAAAAGGAAATAAAGAATCCCCCATTTCAAAGAAAATTTTGTGAATAATTTTGGGTTCTTCCCCCCTTGACTTCTAAAGTTAAAATTCTCATCCTAGCTTAGTAGAAATAAATTATGCATTTGAAGTTTTGTTTGGGGAGAGGAAGAAAAATTCAAGTATATTTGTTTTTTTAAGTCAAAAACTACGTTATTTTATTTGTTTATAAGATAAAAAGTTGTGATACAAAGAATGAAACAGTGTTATATTGAGTGTAGCCAATCTAAGTATACTACTACTAAATTCTTAATCTAACTAAAATATTTAGTACCACTAAGTAATATTTAATGTCCTTCAAAAAGATGTACTAATATTTAATGGACTTGGACCATCTTCCTCGTGGGAATCACTCTGCCCCATGTCTTTGTGCCCACCAAATACAAAACCTGCCATTAACATGCCAATGATACACTCTTAAACAATTTTAGAAAGTTCCCATTAATGCACATTTGATTTATAGTCAAAATTAGAACGTGTCAGAATAGTTAAAACAACGCTCATCTCGAATTTGGATTTCGCTTTCAACACTTTTTTTTTTTTTTTTTCACGTCATCTACAGTTAAAATTGATCACCACGTTTGAGACTTATGTATTTATATTTTGGGAAAATTACATTCAAATTCCTATAATTTGTTTGAAAGTAATGTTTTGGTCCCTCTACATCGACTAATATGTAATTGTTGAAACGTTAGAGGTCGGTATATAATGTAATAAAAGGTTAGGAATAGAAACTTAATTGTCCCTCTCAGTGTTTAACAAACTGGGTCGGACCGGCCGGTTCGATCGGGTTCACCGGGAACCAGTCCAATGTCCGGTCCGATTTGACCTAAATTATGGTAAATGGAAAAAATCGGGTTTTTTGGTCAAACCTGAGAATAAACCGGGAACCGGGTTAGCCGGCACCAACCTGGTTTTTCCCTTTTTGCTTTTCCTTGGTCCCTCTGGCTTTATCAATAATTCAGTTTTTGTTTGCTTATTAAAAAACAAAAACAAAAACAAAATCCACCTGGATGATTATGATTGGTTTGTCTGTATAAATGTGTGATGAAAACAAGTGGAAGCTTGAAAACTATATCTAGGAACAAGATTGTCTTATGAAAGATAAATAGAAAATGGCCAATTGGCAGATGTGCCATGAACAATTTTGTCTTCTTTCCTCAGGTTCTTGATCAAAGAACAGCTTCAAGATAGCCTAACACGTTAAAATTGACCCGTCAACATGTATACAATCAGAACTTTGACATCCCTGTCTTTCGTGTTTTCCTTAGGTTGATGATGACAAAGAAGAAGAAGAAGAAGAAAGAAATAGCATGATACAAGGGTTTACTATAAAAGAATGTTTCATCTGTACAACAGAGCCAAGTCTGTTCAAATGTTTAACAAACAGCTGCAGAACTATTTGAAACTCATTCTGCAACATCACAAGCCTCAATCTTCAATCAAAACTGTATAAAAGAGGAGTGTTTTCATTATCACGACCCGAAGAATATCGCAATGGTAACATCGATGGATCTTGGTACGCAGTAGTTAATCCATCGAAAAATTCAGCAGTTGCAGCATTACTGTGATCATCTCTGTCCTTTTCTATCAATGTCTGAAGAAAAGAGAAAATTTTTTTTTTTTTTTTTTAAACAAAGTTAGCTCACATTCATTGATGGAAACAGTTTGAGAGTGTTGAGTTGAATCCACATACCTCGACCGAATACGCCTTGAAGATTGGTAGAAAACGCTTCCGGCAATACGCATTGAAGATCAGTGTTAGAATTGGAAGAGGGAATAGTGCGGTTGAAGCTACAGGAAGCTTTTTCAGTGTGAAGATTCCCACTGCAATTGCATGCATCACTAAGAGGGAGAAAATCATGGCATTGTGGACAATAGGCCAAAACCTTCCAGCAGTGTCATATTTTGGTGAATACACATTGATAAACTGCATTTGCAGCCCAAAAATCACAAGTAAATTCAGAAGTTCATGCATCCATTTTATCACAAAGTTCAATCAATGAACTGAAAGGAAGCTAATAATGCATTAAAATTAGAGTACAGAGAAAAATAACAAACCTGATTCGTATATACCGTGTATCCTAGACAGAAGTAAACCAAGAGAAATGGCAGAATCAGAGGGGCTAGGAAGAAGTATGTTATTCCAAGTAGTGTGAAAAAGAGAACCCTCGGAATGGCTGCATGGTAACGAAATGGTGGAAGTTTAACTACATTATTAGTACTTTTACAAGGTTTTTGTATTATGCTGCAAAATAGAGGTAACAACTGGAAGAGCTCTATCGAAGTACTTGTCCATCCCGATGTGACAACATAAGCAATGAAGAATGATGCCTAACAAATCAACAACACAAAATGTTAGGTTGGAAAAACTGAAACTCAGATTTAACTTCAAAAAATAATTATAATGCATCTTCCACCATTATATAGGTTGTAAAAACAGAAGATTCACTCAAGGAAAGTATGCTTTCTCATGTGTGTAGTCACAGGTGGAATACAACAATAAGTATGGTTTTAAATACCCATCTGTCAATTCTTTAAAAACTACTAGTGTAGTAATGCATATTTACCTGAGCAGGAACTGCAACAGCAAGTCGGGAAGGAAGATTTGTCGGATCCAGGACGGTGAATATATGATTGATAACTGATCCCGATAGAACATTACCAAAAAAGACGTTCCAAATGATAAACCAAAGAAATTTGTTGCAGGCACTTCTTAGTATCTCACTTTTTGACATATGCCCTTGTGTAGACGATAAGAACTTCATGATATTGGGGATCAACAACAGAAACATCGCGAGAATAAGGTTGGGAAGGTATCCTGTAATCACTTGACTCACATATTTTCTGAAAAAACCAGTTAAAACATTTACAAATAAGAACATGAAAGAATACAGTTTTAAAAATCAGAAATAGTGAGTTTATTGACTAAGGGTTACTTACTATATTGGTTAGTTTCCTTAAAACCAACGACAAAACTTGCAATTATGTTTCATTAAAATCTACATGATTGATGTAATCTGACGAGAAGTAATGACAGTAACAACTTACATTTGAAGGATATTCTTGATGGATGGGAACAAAGATTCGAGCTCAGTCAAATTAGTGAGACCTTGTACTATCACAACAGGAATAAGGAACAAAAGAGTGAAAATAGCATATGCAATGAGCACAACAAGTTGAGAAATCCATCGGCGAATGAACGATTCAGAGAACAATGGCCAGTACACATCATGTGGCTCAGGAGCTTCCTCTGTTACCCATTGGGTAGGATCATCTGATTGTTGCATACGAATAGCCTGTGCTGCTCCATACCGAGATCTGAAAGACACAAAGGCTGCTCGAACTTCCTTTGACATGCCAGAGTTATGAGGGAGGAGAAAGAATAAATCTCATCAACTAGAATACCAACAGGAAAATCAATCTTTCCAGAAAATTAAGTACAAAATCAGGAGACAAAACAAGCTTCACATTAAAGCCCAGAAGCTATCCTAAGGCTGAGAATTTAGCCATTAGAGCATTGGACAGTTATATTCAGCAAGAGAAGTTCAAGTATAAAGTCAAAAAGACATCAGATCAGCTCAACAAAATGGGAAAACTATCTTATTCACTGGAATTGTACAGACAAAGTGAGAAGGATAAGAATGCGGAGTTCATAGAAAAGAAAAATGTATGGAAACTGAAACAATTGACCAAAAGAAATCAGAACAAGAACGGATATTTAACAAAGAAGCTCTGATCAATTTACTTAGAAGAGGAAATTTACAAGATGGACACTTATTCAATAGAATTCACATAAATATGCAGTCAAGTGATAATCAATAAAAAATGTAAAAGGTGGAGAACATACTTCTCCAGCTAGCGAAACTTCTGCTTGCTCCAACCTTACATTCTCCTCCAAATCTCCTAGCCTTTCATAATCATCCACCGTATCACCTCTACGCCTAAACAAGCCACAACAACCACCACGCCGGAGCTTCGCTGTAGTTTGTTCTTCGTGTCGATCGGTGATCCTTTCATACAGTTTTTTGGACTCTTTCTAGGACATTAAATAGAGAGCATTTTAGTATTTTCTTGTCTCTTGATAATCAAAGTTAAGCATTACAAAAAGTGAAGGTGCTAGTATTATTTATAGGGAGAAATGGAGAATATCAGTAACTTGATAAGTAGAGATCATTTTAGTCTCTTTTAAAAAGTGAAGGTGGTAGTATTACTTATAGGGAAAATATCAGTAACTTGATAAGTAAGTTATTGCCTTCTACTAAAAAGGAAAACCAAGAACTACTATTTTCCCTGGAACACTAGGTAAAAGGAATCTTAGGATAGATCTGGAAATTTGTCACTCTATGAACAACCACATTGAATAACTGCTTCACTTATGGAAAAGAACAAGTAGAGGTAACCCTTACGATGAGATATCGAACTTTGCTTGTTCTGCGAACCACCACATGAGATAGATATGTAGACGGATGGTAATGCCTGAAAAATCTCTCAACATTATCGCTGACACTACCACGAGGAGACAGAGGCACGCTGCGAACCAAAATGGTGAATTGACTTGGCTGAGGTTCTGATGAGAGAAAGTATGAAATTCTCTGGGAAGAAATATATTTGTACTCCTGCCACAAATCAATGCAGAATAAATTAAAAACTTCTTTTAACCAACTGTCATAGACAATACATCCACTAAATACATCAGTATATTATGCACAGAAATTAGGCCTTACAGAGTTCTTACAGAAAATGAAGGAATTTCATAAATTAGCTCTAGTGGACACCAACCAATTTGCCAATATCTTTACACTAACTTTGCATAAGTGATGTGTGTTTTATGATCTCGAGTTTCACAGAAGTTCGCCAGGGGATAGGAGTTAATGAAAGGACCATAGAGAAGTAGAGATAGTTCAATCATGGTTTACATAAGCAAGGATATTATGAACATTATATGATTGATAAACAAATGACTTACATAATGAAGAAGGAAACAAATAAAGATGGTCATGAAATACACAGCACCAAAGTGTGCCCATAGCCTGCAACAGAAGCACTCTAGAGTTAAAATCCTTTTCTTACTTCTCTCCAATCAACATAACAGTTGAAATTAAAGCAAGCTATGCACATTTCAGTCACCTCTGTGAGCCGTTCTTGACATTGGAAATAGTAAAGATATCCAAAGAAATACTTATTAAGTTAACAAAATCTACATCCTCAACTTGATCCCCTGAAAAGTTCACCGGAAGGAGTACGAAGAGCCCAATAACTCCAGCAAGAGTTGTCACTCTCAAGCTGCATAAATCAGAGACCAAAATTACATAAATTCATTAAGGACCATCCAATTCCACATAGAGAAAACAACATTTACACCCTTTCTCATCTTTAGGTCTTAAAGAAACCAAAAATTTCACCTGAAGTTGATAAGGCGGCGAAAAACAACAGCATCCAACCCTGAAGAAGAGAGTAGTTCCTCTTCAGAAGACTGCCAAGCATGTATCACCCATCTAGGAATAGGAAGTAGCCTTTTCAAGCGGGAAGTATCTCTTCTTCTAGAGATCCCCTCAGCAAGCAATCGAGGAGCATAAACACTGTAATTGGCAGGGTTTTTCCTCAAACGAGAATACAGACTCCAAAACAGGATACAAAGCCCCAAGTTTATAACCACAGACGTTAAAAGGGCTGAAATTAACATTTCCACATTATAAATATAACAGGGAAGTTCTTCAAAATTTATCTAATCTGCACCAACAAAGGAAAAAAACCAATTAATACCCATCAAAAAACAGGAAAAAACCCAAAACGAAAAAGTTTAACTTGCTACAAATAAATTACAATTCAACATATTTTCATCTTATGATCAAATGCAAAGTATTTTTGTGCTTGAAACATTATGATCATGAACTGGTTGAGCTGAAAAGAACGAGAAGGGAAAAAAAACCCAAATACATGAAAATTCATTCCAGCGAAAAATTATCGAAACCCAAAAGAGAAGAATAAAAAATTTTCCCGGGTTAGAGATCAAAGTTCAAACCTTTCACTTAGACATGCCAACTGAACTTCTGAAAGGAGAAAGATGAATGATGACTTCACTGATTACACAGTACAACGATCGATTAATAGTATCATTCGTGGCAAAGTTTGAAGTGGGTTGTGTGTTGATTAAGGTAATTGCCGGGGAATCCAAGGGCCGGTAATGGTGGAGGAAGGTCTTTGCCTTGTTTTGGCGCTTCAAAAACGACCTGGTCGTTACGTTGGTAGTTGCCCACGTTTCCTTCCTAAGTCATGTTTATACTTATAGTACTTTTTTATTTCTACGAAATGAGTTTTTTTTTTTTTTTTCCTTAATTGTCTTAAGTATTAATATGAAGAATAGAAAAATATTAACTAATATTAAAAGAGAAAATTAAATTTTCTTTAAAATGGAAATTAATAATAAAAAATGATTAAAAACAAACAAATAATTTTTTATTGGAACCAAAGAAGTATATATATATATATATATATATAATATATAGTTGATGAGTAGGGGTGTCAAATGAGCAAGCTTAGACGGGTACTAAATATTAGACAAAAAATAAGAGAGGATGAGAATATCCCATATATCAAGTAGAATACATATGATAAAATTAGACCAAAAAATAGGGAAAATTACGAGAATCTAAACAAACTAGCCATCGTACTTCAAAAGTAAAGAGGTATGAACAAACAAGTTGAATTTTTAAAAAAAAGTAGTTGGCCAGACACGCTAAAGAATCTACAACAATATTAGCTTCGCGATAGATATGCCCGAAAGAGATTTGGTGGAAAATTTGTCGCAAAGGAGAAATTTTCTTCGTAACCGTGAATGTCATTGACAACCATACACCCATTAAAAAACATGCCAACATAACCTATGAGTCATTCTCCCCATGAAAACATTGTGTCTTTATCATAATTGTATACGATACAACCGACAAATGTTTAGTTATTGTAATTGTCAACATTGTGTCTTAATCATTATCGTAAAACATGCCAACATAACCTGGGAGTCATTCCCCACCTGAAAACATTGCGTCCAAATCATAATTAGATACAATATCATCGATATATATTTAGCTATTTTAATTGTCAACATTGTATCGCCTTGCAATCATAACAGTATGAAAAACGCTTAGTTATTGGAATTCTCCAATGGCTTTTTTTTTCCTTTTTCCTTAAAGAAAAAAATAATTTTCTTTTTGAACAAGTATGATTAGAAAATGTTAAGCAAAAAAAGACAAAAAGTATTACTCATAACTGCACAACAAATTATTGCTGGAAACAATTGTTCTCACTGAAGGAGATTATTTTATAGTAACACGCCTTTCACGGAGATATTATTTTAAACCATCACGGTTTCTCAGAAGTTTAAGACCAGAATTATTATTCTGTGCTCTTCCACGCATTAACTATTGAGACCTTCCGATTAGGACAGGGGCATCCAACGTAATTTAATAAATACCAATGGGCTTTAAATTTGGGCTTGGGCCGTTTCTTACATAACAAAAAATCTTTTGGGCTTTCGATTTGGATAGCAGCCGCGCAGACGCAGCCCCCACTCACACAAATTACGACGTTGGATCTCCCGAATTGGGAGACCATAGAAAGGCACCCCGCCGAAGTGCAATGGAGGTCGCCCACGTAGGCCATGGGCCTTCTTGATCGCCCATAGACCCCGTCCAGGTAAGTATGTAATCGATTGCTAATGGTCTTGGTTTTATAGTGTTCTTATGAGTCGACATTCTTTTCTGACATCGATGTGGGATAGTGATGCCTTCAATTCTAGGCTTTCTGTTATCACTTTCTTTTCTTTTTTGGCTTCTTTTTCTTAATTGTCAACATCAAGTTATTTTCATTTATTTATTTAGGGAGAGGAAATGTTTGTTTATGGTCTAGAGTATAATAAAGGCCAATGATTTAATCAATCAAGCTAGTTTGAGCTCTCTCTATATACTTTTTTCTTTTTTAAAAAAAGACATTATTATCTATCGGATAAGAGTCAGGGAATATGAGAAAAGGGAAAAACGAAATTTGGGAGTATCCTGTAGAGTCGTGTTAGTTCGCACTGTATAGAAGAATAACTGACAGAGGTATAAACTGAATACCTCTCGTCATAGTCGCTGAAACATTAGCTTGTTCCTAACCTCCTATACTTGCACCATAATTGTTAAAGTTTGTATTTTTTTTTTTTCTTTTGTGTTAAAATTCCATCGAATTTTGTATCGTAATAATCTCATGTGAGCTTCAATAATGGTTAATATTATTATCAGATACAAAATTTGTTAAATAACTTCTTATTAACGAAGCAAATTTACATAATTTTGCTTGTAAATTTATTTTAATCCGTGAATTATTACAGTGATAATAGCGTCGGGAATTCAAGGCTAGCCGCCAAAACAGATCCTTACGAAAGAGCCCTGAAGATATTTGTGAGCAGAAATATCTGCAGCAGGACTGAATTTATACGATGATTTTTTCATAACAAGATTTATAGGAAAACCCAAATTCCAGCAAGATTCTTCCTCTTGTAATCCTTGGACAAAATATCAATAAGGATAATGTGGAGGAGGACTGAAGAAGACGAGCTGTGAAGAATCTGCAAATCTCCCAAGCTATGGAAAATGAAGATTCAACGGAATTGATTCAAAGTGATTGGGTGGAAATTCAATCTGCACCGCCGTCCTCCTCCACCAACGAAGCTCGATGGTTTCAGAATCAAGATTCAGCCGTCATCATCAAAGAAGGTTTCTTCAGTACTGATTCTGCTGTGTTTCCCCCAGATAATCACGAGGATTTGCCGATTGATTCTTCAAATCAAAAGGGACCGGTTGCAGAAAACCCCCAAATGCCTCTCTCGCCGCCGTCCGATGATGAAAATGGAAGACGGAATGGTCTTGCCGGAGTCTTGAGCGCTGCCGTTGGTAAAATTGCTTTCTGGATGACATGGACACGGGGTTATGTGTTGAGAGCGAGCGTATGGCGGTTTGCTTCGGCGGCGACCGGAGTCGGTGCTCTGGCGTTGGCGGTGGTGCTGTACCGGAGAGCAAAGCGGTTGCGCCGGAGGAAAGTGCAGCGGCAGAGCAATCATCAGCTCATGCTTCTCATCAAATCAAAAGACCAGGTCCTTTTCATCTTTAATCGACCCTTTTAATTTTTCTTCTTCCGATTAACTGTTATTCAAGAATCAAGATCATAATGGGCATGCAAATTTTGAAGTACTTAGAGTTTTGATTTTGAAGTTGCAGAAAATCAACGAGCTGTTGCTGCAAGTATCACAGCTTAATGATATGTTATTGGCACGAAGGAGAGTTCCGGTTCTTCAAGCTGGTTGATTTTCCAACAGATATTGAATCCGCCATTAATATATATTCATATATCTCTGTTGCTCTGCTACGGTTGAATTGAATATCCAGAAATGATGATCTTAGATCCATAAGAAATGTCCTAGTAAATTTGTTCTTGTGATTTCTGAATGAAGCTGATGATGAAGTTCAGCTATATATTATATAGGACTTGGATTTCCTGTGTTGAAACGGAAATTATGAAACTTGAATTTTGTTTGAGTTTATAAGCAATTAGATCGCAACTCGTGTTATTTTCGTGTATGAAGAGCTATCAATTATACTAGGAGGGATTGCCACGGCGCTAACGCGCCGTGGATGCGGTTAATTTTTTTTTTATTAGTTTGAAAATTTTGTGATTAAAATTTTTTACAAATTGAAGCGGTAATTGTAGATTTTTTTCTTCTAGGATGTTCTGGAATTGTTATGTATAAAATTTATTTGCTAAGAAGGGCAATGGAAATGAAATGGAATGAGTTTGATACCTGAATAAATTGATATTGTAATTAAAAATAATGTGTAATTGTATGAAATTTTAAATCACATGATAGAAAGTTATGTGAATTAAATATAATCGTTGCAAATGAGTGCAAAGGTCTGTTAAGTTTTTTGATAAAAATCAGTAGAATGGATTTGTTTTTAAAAATTAATGACTCTATCGATTTAATTGCATAACCCACGTTCTGCAAATAAAAAGTGGGGTTATGCTATGAAATTGTAGAACCCAATTCCCTTCTTTTTTTCTTTTTTTCTTTTTGGTTCTGCAATTTTCTGTTTCCAGAACCCAATTCCCTTCTTTTTTTTTCTTTTCTTTTTTTTTTTTTTGTTGTCTTTGTCTTCTCCCCAATTGTTTCCATTAGCTTGAAGTTGGATATATGATTCTGAAAGGAAGGGAGCTTTAAGAAGAGTTTGACCTTCCAAAGAGGTAACAACGCCCAATTTCAGAACAATCGAGGACAGAGTATCAACTCTTTTGAAGCTTTTCCAAATTATTTTGACAATAAAATAGCAATTCCTAGCACAACACATACGAAATCATATTTCCAGCACCTCAAAACACATTGACGATTCCAGTTTTCCATTTCTTAACATATTTTAAGAACCAAAGCTCAGTCTCTATCATTTAGCATGTTAATTTCCATATTCCATACGCATGCCATTGTTTTATCAAGTTTCTAACATCACATAAGAGTTTCATTTAATTAGCTCATCACCCAGTTCACAGTTTTGTTTTTCTGAAAACATCAGCTTTATTATCCACACCAAACCATCCAACATCAATATAATAACTACATGCATCATCAAACACTAACATTTCATCAATTCATCATCATCATAAAAGCCATTCTGCAGAATCATTCTGCACAATTCCCTTAAAAAATTTATAAAAAAAAAAAAAACAACCCCACTACAGCAGTAGCCTAATTTTGGACCTATGTTCCAAATCAACAGAAACCTCTCTATTCTAAATCAGCATAAGGCATCTTTCTTCCAAATCATTAAAACGCGCATTTCTATTCCAAATCAGCAGAAAGCCTCTCTTTTCCATATTAGAAGGCCCCTCTCTATTCAAAATCAACATAAGGCTCTCTCTTCTAAATGAGTAGAGGAACCTTAGACACCTGTATAGTTTATTATCTTTGATAGAAACATTTTTATAGATAAAAATAGTTAAAAATTTGTTTAAATGATTATTGTGGAAATCGGTGTAAACGTGTAGCACACTGAAAATGCTATTATGTCACACCAATTGTCCGAGCATGGTTACTGCAAGGAAAGAATACAAAACCACAATCACTACATGAAATCAGGAAGATAGTAATGCAGTTCGCAAAACCAAAATATAGAATACAACAATGCATGGAATTCTTGTATGGTTCAATAAAATTTGAAGGTAACTTTCAGATGAAGTACGCAGAAAAATTGAATCAATTAACAGAACAAAACTTAGTGGCAATTAAGGAAGAAAAGCCATGTTTAGAATAATAGCCCCTACTGCTGAGAAAGTGCCTGGAAAACCAAGATGAAAAGATAAATAGAACATTGTCAATCTAATTTGAAAAAGAAGGAGGTTCACCTCAGTCTTTTAAAGCTACAGTACGTACACTTGGAATGAAATCTCAAAAGGGAATTTTAAGAACAAAAGGAAAGAAAAAATGTTACTTCTTGGGTGAGGAAACTTCTACAACAGCTTCAATATCTTCCTTCACTCCTTCAAGCACATTTGGTCCCTTGACTTCATCAATTGGGGTGTTGTGATCAATGTCATCACTTTTTTCGCATGTTTCCTTGTAATGCAGAGGTGATTTCCCTCCATGATGAAAGAGTGCCTCAATTTCTTCCTTAGCTCGTGCAATCAAATTCAGTGATTTCACATCTTTTTCTTCAGCATTTAGAGAAAACGCAAAGGTAGTGAAATTCCTTTCCAAATGCATACTGCAAACGCTGAAAACAGCGAAAAGTAGGCTAAACCTTATTACACTACCATTTTAGAGCTTTTATACACACACAGGCACCTTGATTACACTACCATTTGTAGAGCTTTTATACACAACACTCATATATCTATATATATTCAGCGGCGAAGCCACGTTGATGGAACTGCCCCTCCTCAAATTATCAAAAACCCACTTAATATGGTATAAAATGTGTGAAATTTAGGGCAATTTGAGTAATTGGCCCACCAAAAATTATAGTAATTAAGGGCAACATTGAAATTAAAAAAATAAAATACAATACTGTATAATTTGTATGCCTAAATTTCATAATTATTCTTAATATCATTGAAAAGTGGTACTTATTTTAGGGGGAAAAAAAGAAGAAAAGTTAGATAGCGGTAACTATTTTAAGGAGAAAAAAGAACAAAACAAATATTGCGTATAAAATTTGTGCTTGTATATGACAAAAATGGAAGTTGTTAAAAAAAAAAAAAAAATTTATCTTAAATATTTTGCCCCTCCTGACTTTGGGGGCCTGGCTTCGCCACTGTATATATTGAAATCAAATATTACTTGTACCATATCTCAAAATATATTATTCTGCTGAGACAGTTCAGCAAAAGAAACAACTTGAAACATCTAAAGGAAGCTAATTACCTAATAAGAGTGACATATCCAAATTATCACAGCAAAAATCCTAAAAGAAAGCAAAAATTTACAGAATCACAAGGTCATGCGTAATTCAAATTTCTTAATTAGAAACTCATCAAGTCAAGCATATGAAAGAGTATGATTCAACTGAAATGAACCTGTCCTGCATACCTTTTGAAGAGATTGTTGGGGTACCACCAGTAACCTTGGCAACGCATAGGAAGGCGATCTCGGCCTTCAGATTTTTCAATTGAGCAGACAACTCAATCTTCGACATGTTACAAAGCTCATGTACCTTGATCCGCCGGTGCAACATTTTTATCAATATATCAAATCAACTTTCATCAAGAAAAATCCCAAATTTGAAGTGCAAAAGTCCATGATTATCAATGCCAACTAAAACTTATGTATAGACAGTATAGAAATGAAATAGATTGAAGAATAAAACAAAGCAATGAACTCATCAACACGCAGCATAAAAAATACCCATCAACATGCATCCAAACACTAAGCTGAGAGACCCAAGTTTTCAAATTTTCACAAACACGAAGTAATAAAAGTCAATGGAGTCTATCAAGATCAAGGCCTCAGCAACCCTATGGGACTTACACTTTGGGGCTAGAATACAATGCTCTTTGGCAGAAGAAGAGGAATTCTTCTTCTCCTCAATAGGCTTTGTCATTTGGTCATTGTCATTTAGTAGACAGGATTAATTTCGACTCTGAAAATAAAACTACGAAAGAACCTTTTTGATTTGTAAGATCAAATATCGATAAGCATGAATATAATCATGTGACAACTGGGAATTAAAGTAATAAAAGGTAGGGAGTGCATAACTAATTGTTCAAACACAACTTACTGATGAAATTATGAAAAGACATGAGGATTGCATGTGGACATGAAACAGAATGAAACTCTAGAGGTATTCCAGCCAGCTCAGCCTCATTGAAAGTGCGGATATATTGCAAACTTAGTTCATCTATTTGAGGAATCTGAAGATCATGCAAGAAGGGATATAGCTTCCAACCATTGTTGTAGTCGGTGATCAGTCCAGTGTCCTGGAATCTCTTGCTAGCACAGGTCCTTCCCAGAGGTCAAGGTATCTGCACCAAGGTTCCCTTTACTATGAGGCTGTAAACATTCATATCAGCATTTCAAATTCACAGAACCATTCCTATCAGCAATTCAAATTCACAGAACCAGCACCAATATTTTGAGTTTCATAGCAAAACAACAACCACAGTCCCTATTAACCTACTTGTTATTCAAACAAGCTAAATTCTTGCAAGGAAGGTGGTCCAATAAAATATGCAGCTAGAATATACAGACAGAATCACCTAAACAACTTGTGTATAAATATGGGAAGAACTTAATAGCATCATCATTCAATTCAACTCATCTAAACTAAGAAGTAAATTGTAGTTTCCAGCCGGTCTTACAGTTAAACTAAATAAGCTCACACTGATTCATGGATCACCACCTTCCTTGCCCAACACAGTTGTCTCCTGGAAATGAATGGAAAAACCTAACAATTAAAAACAAACGGTGATTCTGTAAGTCAGGTGAAAATTAAAGAGAAATGTATCGATCGACTCCACTTTTCCTTTGCCATTTTTTTTTTGTTAAATAATCAGGTTGTGAAAACCTGGAAAATAGAACAAAACAATCAAAGAGATGTTTTGTTTATCCAATTAGGAGGTTCAGCTGGTAATATATGACTCCATTAACATGACAATGAAAAATAAAATAAAAATAAACTGATGAACTGGGCCAAGCCTATCGCTGTTGCCTTCCTTTTATTTTCCTCCACAACATCAGGTTTAGAAGCTGGTGCAAACCTTGCTAGCCTAGCCTTCTTTTTTGCATCCTCATCTGAAGGAGCAGTAGACTAAGCAATCCCAAACCTGAGATGCAATTACAAAGACCATTTCACTCATTCAGTCAAAGTGCAACTATTTTTTTCCACATCCAGTAGGTAGTTATACATATCAAAGATATAACTTCAACTTCTCTGCTCTGGCCTTCCTTTTCAGCTCCTTTGATTTCTTCACGCTTCAGAGCCATGCAAACCAGTCCCTGTGCCAAACCTGCGACAAGGTGTATATAGAATAATACGTTCAAAGTAAATTATCTTTCAATGTTGGTCATAAGATTACCTAAAGTGATTAACAGATAAACCACTCAATTTGAAAATGGAGCAAGGGATCAAAAAAACGAGTTGTCTTGGCTCTAAACGTTACACTTCGTGTTTAATTTACTGCACTTATAATCACAAGATTCACAACCACCCCCACCCCCCAAAAACAAAACAAAAAAGCAAAACAAAAGGAAATCTCTGTATAAAAAATAGCTTTCAAGTTGTTTATCCCAGCAACAATTATATCTGCAGAAATCCAAGAAAGCCCCCAAGTATACCTCTATATATGGGTTTTAAAATGCTTGGTGACTAAAACGGAGTAGCAGTGTTTCAAATTTCAATAAAATTTGACAAACTA
Organism: Leptodermis oblonga; assembly: GCA_016801395.1. Classification (NCBI taxonomy): domain Eukaryota; kingdom Viridiplantae; phylum Streptophyta; class Magnoliopsida; order Gentianales; family Rubiaceae; genus Leptodermis; species Leptodermis oblonga. The sequence continues at coordinate 3,239,916 of CM028751.1, read as the reverse complement.
ACTAATTTTTCCCACATGCACTTCTTTCTTACAACTGGTGGACAACTGAGGCAAAATGATAAATCAAGGGACCAAGCCACAAAATTTTATAAAAGAAATATTGAAAATGCTGCTCAATTAGCTAAACCAGACATTTCTATATCCATGCTAAAATAAAACTAATCTACGGCATTCCATGAGGGCTAAAATGTGATCAATGAGCCATTGTTACACCACTGTCATTGCACCAAAACAATTAAATGTCAACTAATAACACGGAACTTCATAACTATTATAATTTACTAATTGGCTGAGATTTAAATACTTGCACGTGAGATATCATAGATTACAAGGATAAAATTTGAACAAATTAGAATGGAGAAAATCACCTAGTTGGTCCCCAAAACTTCTATCCAAAAAAACGCAGTAGGTTAGAAAAAAGGAATTGCCAACTCACTTCATATACATATGATCTCAGTCTTTGTTTGACCGTCCATTGTCAGGAGCATCAGCTTCTTTTTTCACAACATCAAACCTATACTCAAACTTCTGCAACTTTCAAAGACGCAATGATGACCGACACAACTCAAATGTTGTCTAACCTTCTCTTTGTTGATGCAGTAATTGTCTGCACCAGATTTTAAAACCAGACATTCCTCAACGAGTTAGTCCATGATTTCTACTTTTATCAAAACAGGATGAATAATGAAAACTTAACATTTATATTACTTCTGTCATTAGATTCAGAAGGAAAAAGGTTTGAAAGCTACCTTCAATCAAGACCTGCAATTGAGAATTCTCAGTAAGCCAGTAAACCATTAAGATAAAGGTTATAAAATAAATATTTGCAGCGGACAAAACTGAATTTAAGACAATTTTATGGAACAACACTTACCTCTGATATTGCAGGGAATTGTGAGAGAATGTCAGTGAGATCAATCGTTTGAAGCTGGTAAGATCTGATCCAGTCCTTCAATCGAGTTAATTGTTGTTTGTCCTCTCCAGGGTCCTCAGTATCGTCCTGTCACGATAACCAGAAGCAGCACACACAGTTTCACACCAGAAGCAAGCCTCTATGCCCCAAGTGTCAGTTTGATCAACTCAGCTTTACAGATAGTTGTCTCCCAACACGGATCCAGTAGAGTTTCTGTTCCATATTCAGTAAATGCATAAGAGAAACAAAACAGAATCAGAAGAGCCTTACAATACCCTTACAAATATAGTTTCTCCAACTAAATCACAAATGGGCTTGCAGATGCCTAGGGAACTGCTTTAAAACAGAAAGCCACTAATTTAGACAACTATGAGAAGCCAATGTAACTATCTTTGCAAAATAGAACTAAGATAGCGAAACAAAACAACTACCATGCACATCATTCAGGGCTGTATAGACCAACATAGAAAGATGATAGCAAAGAATTATTGGCAGGAGGCAAATTTTTGTGCACATCCTCAGCTGCATAATCTACGCATGGTAGGAGACAACTTGATTGTTGCTTCTCCTAATTGGCTAGCTCTGGATTACCCAGAGCAAACAGCCAAAATAATCATAAAATCAAACTTGAATGAGACTATCACATCTTTGTACAAGAGGGTAGATAAGTCTGAGGAGAGATTAGCCCATCATAAACAAAATCCACTTGAATCCAGAAAGTTAGTCTTACAAAGGCTTGAAAAGTGGAAAATGAGCCGTTAAAACTGATTACTTTCAAGGATGGTGGAACTGATGACTCAAGCATAGAAGTTAGTGATATGACCATTGATTCCTTTTGAATGAATCACTAAAGGCAACAAGCATATCCCCTCTCAACTTCTGAAGGAATGTTGCTGCACCTTTAAGAAGTGCAGAAAAACAACACTAATAATCAATTCAAAAGAATATAAAATTAGTTCATTTGGAGCTAGTATTGTTTCGCTTAGATGAGATTTCTTGCTGATGGGCAGAAACATGCTTCCACTGTAGCACACCTAAGAAATGAGAATTCAAATAAAAAAGAGAGGGACATATATTTCTGAGAATTGAGAATCCCACTTTTGTTTTATCAGGAATTACCTTTCTTGTGCGTTGCAGCAAATCACCAACGCAGGGAATCTCTGTTGTTTGACACTGATCACAAGTCATGAATCCAACTCACAAGTCATCCCTCCTACTCATCTAATGGTTTAATACTAATCTGAGAAAATTTCATAAAAGGAAGCACTCCTTTTTTCCAAATAAATCCAGAAAGGTGGTAAAAGTACAACGTCACCGGAGAGTTTAGCTAATCTTTTCACAAACTTCTCCTTATCAAGCCAATTGTATCCCCCACCTAATTTTTTCTTCTTTTTTTTTTTCGTTTTAGAGAACAACAGGTGCCACAACATACAAATTTATACCTAAAATAGAAGCACAACAAGCACACGAGCAGAAGAAAAATAACCCACAAGAAAAGGCATAAACAAGAAATTGAAGGAAACCCACAGAGAACTTACGTGTTTCGATTCTGAACTCGTCTCCTCTCTAGGTTCCGAAACCTACGCCATAATTTATATCTCTTCTCCGCTTCCTCGTCCTTCAAAAATCAACAGCACAAACCAGTAACCACAAAAACAATATACGCCAAGAAAAAAGACAAGCATAAATTAAAGGATGAAAATATTACCAGATCCACCGAGAGAGAAAAAAAAAGGTAAATCAGAGAAGATGAGAATGAGAAAGGAAGAGCAGAAGAGGAGAAGAAGCCCAAAAATGAAGAAAGAGAAATTTCTTCGGTCAAGGGGACCAATCACCCAGAAGAGCAGGAGGGGTTTGCAGAAGAGCGGGGGGGGGGGGGGGGGGGGGTTCCAAATGCAAAACGACGTCGTTTTGCCTCTGCATAGAGAGTGAAGACTCTGTTTTGCGTTTTTGTTTTTTTAACTGCTACACGCTATCTCTCTCTCTCCAATTCTGAAGCCCACGTGAGATCCATTTTCTCCCCCAATTTTCGGCCAATCCCTTCCAAATCAGCAGAACCCATTTTCCTTTCCAAAATTACCCCTTCCCACCCATTCTTATCACAAAAATACCCGCTAGATACCCAAAAAAAATGATGAACAAAAGGGCAAAATTGGAATCCCTCTCTTAAAAAAATAGCAGGAAATCATTTCTTCCCAGATTTACCCCTTTCCCCCATTCTTATAACAAAAAAACCAGGTAAATGCCAAAAAAAACAGACGAACAAAAGGGTAGAGGAGGACATTTAGGCTCCTTTATAGTCTTATTCTTGATAAAGTATGGAATTGTTATTTGCAGGAATCAAATTACTATTCACAGGAATATTTTCGTGTGAAAAGTCTATAATGCTCTTAATTATAAATATTATAAATAAAAAAAAATCAAATTCAAGCAATAAAAATTCCGCCCAGAATGGGCAGGATTTTGATTCCTGGGGTGGGATTTTGAAGAAGAAAAATCACGCCCACAGGGAGCGTGATTTTCTTCCAAAATCCCGCTCCCTGTGGTGGGTGGGATTTTCATAGCGGGCGGGATTTTGGAATATTTTTTTGGCCAGAAATCTCGCCTATTTGGGGATTTTTTTGACAAAATCTCGGGCCAAACAGTTTTTTTTTTAACAAACAAACTTTACGTGAAAAAATGTATAGATTGTTTACTTACCATGTAATATGGATCGTCCTGGTGACTACCGACCATATTTAGATACACGTGTGAGTGAAAAATGAATAAGCGTAAATGAGTTTTTTTTTTTTTTTTTAAATCTAAATGGAAAAATAGACTATTCAAAGGAAAATATTCCTGTGAATAGTAAATTTGTTCCTGCAAATAGTATGCTCGTGAATGAAATGATTAAGGTTGGCAATTCATGGTTGAACCTGACAGTAAATACAATATTATATGAATGTATTATAGTTGAATCTTGACAAGTTTGTAAATTAATCGAGTCGATACGAATAATACGGATAATTAAACAGGTAAAGTCAAAGTTGAGAATGTCGATGCGTGAGCCCACTAACCATAACCCTTAATGATGTAACGCAAAATGTTCGTCTAGGGATGCTTCTTGCGGCCCAAGGAAATCTTTTGAGCAGCACGGCCCCAAACTGATGAAAACTTCACTGCAAAGGTTGATAGCCGATCTAGGAACCGAGCTGGGTAGCTCGGATCAGCAAGAATGGTGGAGAAAATCGTGATTGAAGACTGTTCCGGCAACAACTGCGAATGACCAAGAGAAGAGCGGGGTTTTCCCCCCTGTATAAGCTCCGACGGTCAAGTTAGAGAGGTGGAAGAAGATGAATAGTATTGACAAAGTGCTCAAATGGTAAAATGTTGCGTACCTCACTAAGTCTTCAGACTTAGTATATATACCTCCAGACTGAGATATGTCCGTTGAACCTTCATGATTGACATGTTCACCTGCTCCCCTCTGTTTGGCGTGGCGTGTACGCTTTGTGTTATCATGACCGGATTTCATGGGTTTCTTCCTCTTTGAAGATCTGGGAAATCTCTGCATATATTTCAAAATATATACCTAATTCTATGATGATCTTTACCTACTGTGTCAGTGAAATAGCTTAATCCGACCTAACCATCTTAGCTCGGTTAGGCCGATTATCATGATATAGATGTGAGGGAAACTAACAAGGCATATCGAAGTCATTGTCCGACCTAAACCTTTGACCGACATACTACTTGGCTCGGTTTTAATGATCTATCCGACCTAAGCAGGGTTCTGGACTCCTTATGCATCTTTTTATCTTTACTGTTTATCTTCGCTTTAGTCCATTGCGCCAGGCCAAATGGAAGTTCAATTTTATGCACACCACTTAAATATAGACACGAGTAATTTATTATTGACATGAAAATATTACACAAACTTGGCATGATATAAACGAGTTAAAATTGAGCTTTAGCAAATTACAAGTAAAATTAGAGTCAGAAATGTTGAGGTGAATAGTTAAATGTGTACAGTATATTGAGAAGTGTCGACACGAGAATTCATCAACTCAAATACAACACAAATTGCAATCCCTAACTATTTCTCACCTCACTTTACCCCTCAGCAGGGTCACCCTATTGGGTATATAACATGTACTTCCTCTTACCCATTAAAAAAATGTGTAATTTAAAAAATATAGAATTTATTATAGGTTCTAAAGTACAATTAATTTGTAATTATATTTTTTACTTATATCATTATTTTTGAAGTAAAAGTTAATTGTAAATCGCATTCTATTATAAATCTCCATTATTAAACAAAAACTAACAAATTTTTTAAAATTTTTTTTGTTGAGATCCAAAATCTAAGATGTAGTGAATGATAGATCCTTAATGAATCATGGAGTTATTTTATGGGATTATGAGTATAGACTTTGGAGGTTAGGTGTTAAGGAGCTCTCTCTTCAGAACGAGTTTGAAACCCCATGAGAGAATTTGCAAAGTCGCCCGGGACAATACGAGCTGAGTAGTTTATCTAGGGTGAATGTCTCCTAAAAAGTAACCGAGTGTGCAAAGGTAGGCTTAAGCTAATATTATGCTCGTGAGCGTAATGGTAAGCCTGTGTGACTGTGAGACCGATTGGTCGAACAAAGATGAAAGTCGGCCATATTGATATGGAAGTCCTGTGCGAAAAGGGCTCTCGCTCAACGGGGGCAATGTAATTTTCTAAAATCGCATGGGACCTTTAATAATTTTGTGAAACCTTGAGGAGTAAATGTAATTTACCCAACTTTAAAATTAATTCGATTTATATAAAAAGAAAATGAAAAGCGTAAATATATTTTTTAATAAAAAAAGAAAGAAAAGCAGGAGGCCAAACCGGGTGGATATTAAGATACCTTGGGAAGTTGGTTTTCTGCACATATAGAAACTTTCGGCACAAATCAAACCTAAAAACCCAACTCGTTCGAAGCTCTCAAATCTCCAGGCAAATCCCCGATGGGCAAATTCAACTTCTCCGATCTGTTAATTCCAAGGTGCGTTTTTAGTTCCAACTCTCTAACTATGTTCTTTGGCACTCTTGGCGCCGCCCCTTCAAATTTCGTTCTTAGGGATTTATGTTTTGATGCCTGCTTCTTGATCTGAGTATCAGTACCGGTTATTTATCATTTTGGCTGCTAAAATTGTGAGAATGGAATCAAATTTATTGTGATTGGTGATTTCTTTGAGGTTTATTGGAGCTGAAGTTTGTAGGGAATTTATTTTAATTTTTCAATTTGGGTTCGTTGTACGTTAGCTCTCAAGTTTGCTTTTATGAATTGTGCATTGCAGTAAAAGGGGGAAGAATGATGAAGAAAATAAATGAAATTTGGTTAGTTTAATTTTCTGGAAGGAGTTTTCTTGTCATAGTATAAGAACCCACCTGCATCATGGTTAGGTTTTGTTTATTTTTGATTGGAAATTCGTATAGATTTAAAGCTGCAGTTCTGGGAACAGGGAGGGAAGCTAGATAATTGTTATCTGAGATGTCTTAGGGTTTTATGAATTAAGCATGTTTCCATTTTGTTTTAGCAAAATGGCTTTCTTATGCTGTCTCTCAATCTTCCTTTAGTTATAGATTCGGAGTGTTCTGGGTTTAACTTTCTTCGGTTCGGTGATTCATTCTCTAGATGATAAATTCTGCTATTCATTTTCTTTCAGCTTATGTTGTTATCAATTTGAATGCAGGATTTGAGTATTCTGAGCCATTGCCATGGCTACATCTTATCTACCGGCGAATACTGATTCCCTTGCACAGGCTTCTGAAGCCAAAACCCCTTCTGAGGCAATTGCTATCCTGTATCGGGTACTTTCCGATCCAGCCTCTTCGTCAGAGGCCATAAGAATGAAAGAGCAGGCCATTGCAAATCTCTCTGATCTTCTTAGACAGGAAAACAGGGCAGAGGATCTTAACAACCTCTTGACCCAACTGCGGCCCTTCTTTTCATTGATCCCCAAGGCAAAAACAGCAAAAATTGTTCGTGGGATTGTTGACTCGTTGGCCAAAATACCTGGTACATCTGATCTTCAGATTGTCCTTTGCAGAGAAATTGTACAATGGACGCGTGCTGAGAAGCGAACTTTCCTTCGCCAGCGAATTGAGGCAAAGCTTGCAGCCCTTTTGTTGGAGAATAAGGAGTACACAGAAGCTTTGGCCCTTCTTTCCGAACTAATCAAAGAGGTGAGAAGACTAGATGACAAGCTGCTTCTTGTTGAGATTGACCTGCTGGAAAGCAAGCTCCATTTTTCTTTGAGAAACCTTCCTAAAGCCAAAGCAGCACTTACAGCTGCAAGAACGGCTGCAAATGCTATTTATGTTCCTCCAGCACAGCAGGGCACAATAGATTTGCAGAGTGGGATTCTCCATGCTGAGGAGAAGGACTATAAGACAGCTTACAGCTATTTCTACGAGGCATTTGAAGCTTTTAATGCACTTGAAGATCCTCAAGCCATATTCAGCCTCAAATACATGTTGCTGTGCAAAATCATGGTTAGCCAGGCTGATGATGTGGCCGGAATAATATCATCACCTAAGGTGGGCTTGCAATATCAGGGTCCAGAACTCGATGCAATGAAAGCAGTTGCTGATGCTCATTCCAAACGCTCCCTCAAGCTATTCGAGACTGCTATTCGGAATTACAAGGAACAGTTGGAAGGAGATCCCATAGTCCACAGACACCTCTCATCGCTCTACGACACTTTGTTGGAGCAGAATCTTTGCAGGTTGATCGAACCATTCTCAAGGGTCGAAATAGCTCATATTGCTGAACTAATCGAGTTGCCATCTGACCACGTTGAGAAGAAACTATCTCAGATGATTTTGGACAAGAAGTTTGCGGGAACTCTGGACCAAGGAGCCGGCTGCCTTGTAATCTTCGACGACCCCAAAACAGACGCCATTTACCAAGCCACATTGGAAACCATTGAGAACATGGGCAAGGTTGTGGAAAGTTTGTTTACGAGATCTGCCAAGATAGTGGCTTGAGATTCTCCTCTCCTGTGCTGTTTCTTTTCCATTTTCTCTTGGTGCATGCTGAATGAACATTGTCTAATGTTGTTTTGAGACTATGATGCATCTGGAAGAGCTTATTATGTAGCTTCATTCTAGTATGGAACGGGCACATTTTTTCTTCATCATCTCATGTTATGCACTTTAAATCATCATCTTGAATCCTGTAATTTGAGTTACATTCATCTGTTGAAATGCTTATGCCCAAGTTAGACTTTTTATTCTATGTTAGTTTTGTTTTTGTTTTTTACCGCATATTTTATATTTTATAATAATTTCTAGTATAGTTCTTTCTTCCTCGGTTTTATATAAAGAGTCTTGTCACTAATAGTTGTTTCACTAAACTCTTGTAATTTGTCGGATGGATTACTATTTAACTAAATATTTTTACTTTTTCAATAAAATTTCCCATTAATTTTTTTCTTCAAAAACATCCTTTAAGAAAAGGTTAAATTTTCATGCTACAACTAGGGATGGCCACGGTTCTGGAATTGCCGGTTACGGTTCATAAATCAGTGGAACCGGAACCTTAGGGGGACGGTTCCGTGCCGGTTCTAGAATCTCCGGTTCCAGTTCTAATTCCGGTTTTGTCACGGTTCCAATTCTAATCTGTCATGGTTCCAGTTCTGTTAAGGTTCCCGTTCCGATTCCAATCTCTTCCGTTTATTTAACAATTTTTTCCGTTTATTTAAAAATTTTAACTTATAAATGTTATTTTATTTTGAGTAAATTAATAACTCAATTATTTATAAATAATTAAAATTACACAAATAAAATAAAATCTGTAGTGACGGTACATTACATACATTTAAACAATTAAATGATTTATATAATAAAAGGTACAAAAATAAATTGTGAAAATATATATGGCCCTGTTTGGTATCATGATTTGGATCAAATTTAGTGGGGGCCCAGCAAAACCTTTGTTTGGCAAGTAGATTTGCTCAAATTCTAACATAAATCAGAATCCAAATCATTACTCAAGCAAACCCCATTTCTCAACCTATTTTCCCAATCTAAGAATTCTAATTTGCACTGTAGATAAACAAAAAAAGTTAGAGAGATAAAAAAAATTTGGAGAGAGAAAGTAATAAAGTTAGAGAGAGAAAAATATTTAGAGAGAGAAATTGAAGTAATAAAGTTAGAGAGAGAAAAAATTATAAAGAGAGAAATTGAAGTAATAAAGTTAGAGAGAGAAAAAATTCTAGAGAGAGAAAGTAATAAAGTTAGAATGATAAAAAATTTAGAAAGAGAAAGTGAAGTAATAGTTAGAGAGAAAAAAATTTGGAGAGAGAAAGTAATAAATTAGAGAGAGAAAAATATTTAGAGAGAAATTGAAGTAATAAAGTTAGAGAGAGAAAAAATTCTAGAGAGAGAAAGTAATAAAGTTAGAGTGATAAAAAATTTAGAGAGAGAAAGTAATAAAGTTAGAGAGAGAAAGTGAAGTAATAAATTTAGAGAGAGAAAAATATTTAAAGAGAGAAAGTGAAGTAATAAAATTAGAGCGAGGAAAAAATTTAGAGAGAGAAATTGAAGTAATAAAGTTAGAGAGAGAAAAAATTATAGAGAGAGAAAGTAATACAGTTAGAGTGATAAAAAATTTAGAGAGAGAAAGTGAAGTAATAAATTTAGAGAGAGAAAGTGAAGTAATAAAATTAGAGTGAGAAAAAAAAATTGGAGAGAGAAAGTAATAAAGTTAGAGAGATAAATTGAAGTAATAAAGTTAGAGAGATAAAAAAAATCTAGAGAGAGAAAGTAATAAAGTTAGAGAGATAAAAAAATTTAGAGATAGAGTGAAGTAATAAATTTAGAGAGAGAAAGTGAAGTAAAAAAGTTAGAGAGATAAAAAAATCTAGAGAGAGAAAGTGAAGTAATAAAGTTAGAGAGATAAAAAAAATTTAGAGAGAGACAGTGAAGTAATAAATTTAGAGAGAGAAAGTGAAGTAGAAAAGTTAGAGAGATAAAAAAATCTAGAGAGAGAAAGTAAAGTAATAAAGTTAGAGAGATAAAAAATCTAGAGAGAGAAAGTAAAGTAATAAAGTTAGAGAGAGAAAGTGAAGTAATAAATTTAGAGAGAGAAAGTGAAGTAATAAAATTAGAGCGAGAAAAAAATTTAGAGAGAGAAATCAAAATAATAAAGTTAGAGAGAGAAAGTAATAAACTTAGAGAGATAAAAAAATTTAGAGAGAGAAAATGAAGTAATAAATTTAGAGAGAAAAACATTTAGAGAGAGAAAGTGAAGTAATAAAGTTAGAGAGATAAAAAAATTTAGAGAGAGAAAGTAATAAAGTTAGAGAGAGACAAATTGAAGTACTAAATTTAGAGAGAAATTGAAATAATAAAGTTAGAGAGAGAAAAATATTTAGAGAGAGAAATTAAAGTAATAAAGTTAGAGAGAGAAAAACTTATACCAAACAGAAGCTGAAATCTTAGTTTCTGGACTTTGTTTGGTATCATGATCCAAACAGAAGCTGAAACCTTGGTTTAAACTTTGTTTTGAAATCCTGATACAAATCATGATCCCATATATATACAGATGAATAATACCTTAATATATTATTTAAAAAAATCAAGAGAGTGATGCCTTGTTATAAATCATGAGAAATCAGAATTTGAACTTTGAAGCATTGAAAAGTTTACAAAATAAATACATCTTGAATATTTAATATAATTCATCTTCATCATTTGCGGAAGTTGCGATTGGATCTAATTTAATTTAATAATTAATTAATTTTAATTTAATTTAATGCTTATTTATATTAAATTAATAATATATATATAAAGAATACTATTAGTTTATATATTATTATAATATATATTTAAATATAGTTTTTATATATTATATGTTAAACATATAATATAATTATAATTATAAGTTAAACATATAATATAATTATAATTATAAGAAAGAAGTTCAAAAAAAGCAAATAGTTGAAGTGGCTAATCAACTTTGCTCAAAGACTTTCAATTTTAACAAAGGGTTGTGTGTTCAAATCTGTGTAAGATGAATATAAAAATTATTATTTTTATGGTTCTCACATTAGAACCGGAGGGTTGGACTCTTTGGAACTGGAGGGTTAGAACCGGTGGTTCCGACCTGACGGTTCTCTGGCGGTTAAGATTCCGGTTCCAAAACCGACTGTTCATACAAATTAATTAATTTGTATGAATACAAAATTTACCTGAAAAGTCATATGTAATTTTTTTCTTACTCCTGGTAACTTAGGTGAATGATATTAGTTATTCTATTTTAAAGGGTATGTTATTCGCATTAACTATTTCGATATTTGTAGTAATATTTTCTTGTGAAAAGTCTAAAATATCCCTGACACTAAAAAAAAAAAAAAAACAAAAAGTCACATGCATCACAGTGCAGACCATTTGCCAGGAAAGAAACCCATTTTGGGGGGATTTTTTTCCCAGATCTGCGATTATCCGGCAATTTTTTGCCGTATCTGTCACATTTCGGCCGTGGAAGTGTCTCCCCAGCCGGAATTTTCCAGAAATACCGCGATGTAAAATGGCGGTATTTCCCATAGGAATACCGCCGGTCGCCAGCGGTATTTACCCCGGAAATACCGCCGGAATACGGCGATATTTTTTGGGAAAATATCGCCAGTCACCGGCGGTATTTTTGCCGAAAAATACTGCCGGCAGTAATTTCCTAAAATTCTCTCCATGGCCGTATTTTTTGGAAAATAGCTCCGGTCTACGGCGGTATTTTTTCCAAAATTACCGCCGGAGACCTTTTCCTCCAAAATAGCGCCCGATTCCGGCGCTATTTTTCCGTCAAAACACCGCCAATCGCCCGCGGTATTATGGAGTGAAATACTGCCGGCGACTGGCAGTATTTCACCACCCCACCCCCCCCCCCCCCTCTCCCCAAATTTGTTATTTGCAGTAACTACCTGAACAATACCGAAAAAATATTAACTTTAGCCACTCACCTTTTTCCGATCCGATTCGTCTCGATTTTTATCCGATTTTGTGAATCCACACGGCTCTGCTTTGCAGGATTTAATTTTTTGCAGTGCAGAATGAAATGGTCTGCATTGCAAAAAACTTACGCTCTGCTTCATAGACAAATGCCTGCCACTTTTTTTTTTGCTTTTTTCTTTTTTTTTTCTTTTTCCTGTACTGTATGTGACTTTTTTTTTTATTGTCAGAGGTATTTTAGACTTTTCACAGAAAAATGTTACTGCAAATATCGAAACGGTTACTACGAATAACAATTCTAATTTTAAATTCTGATTTATTAAGTTATCAACTGTTCATAAAAAGATAAGATAAGATATGAACCGTTGTATTTCAATTTTAATTTTTAAACGACTTTTTTAAAATTTTTGAGACGGAAATAAGTGCATTGTATTAATGACGCTGAAAATCGTAAAGCAACGATTCGAGGATTTTTAAACGAATTAAAATTTTTTTTAATTGAAAATTAAATTTACAGCTACTGTGATTGACCCTAAAATTTAAAAATTGTTGCGTTAGTAAGGGAAACCTTTTAGTACAACAAACGTGGCTGGGAAAGCACGCTTTATTAACAAAAAGAAGGTGGTGGTGGTGGAACCTTAAACGCGGCCTCTCTCACTCCCTCCGACTCAAAACTCCCTCGGCAGTCGGCCCCACACCACAATCTATGGCCTCTTCGTCGTAGTCTGCTCCGCCATTGACCACCGTTGTCGTCTTTCACTGTCGCCGGAAGTCTCCCAACTCAAATCGGAGTAGCAAAAGTTTGAAGCACATTTCTACTCTGCACCCACCAGTAAGTAAAATTCTCTATTATTTCCCGATATTATTTTCTCAAAGGTTGAGTGATGCCAATAGTTCTCTTCGCCGGTAGTGATTTTTAAGTTCAGATATACAGTTAAGCGGCAACTAGATGTGATTGTAGTTCATGCTTTAGGGCTTAATATCTGGAATTGTGATATGCTGTAAAAGAAGTTCAAAATTTTGTAGAATTGTGATCGAATTAGATCTGAGATTCGCTTGTTGCACCAATGTGGACACTGGGGATACAGCAACGGCACCCTATCTTTTCTGCCTTGTAGCTCTGTGCAGTAGCTTATTTTTGAGCTCATCTGTCCTTCTCGCACTTTCATGATCTTGGATTTTTTATTTTATTTACTTTACTGAATTTCATTTGGTTGCGTAATATATTGTATCTTGTTCGTGCACTATGTGGAACGGCTAAAGTTTTTAATTGATAGAAATTTATACTAACGTTGCAAGGTTTATGGTTTGTCCAGGTTTCTCAATAGATATATATTTGAGAGATTCTGGTGGAAACAAACTAAGAATGGGGAGATTAAGGCTACAATCTAGTATCAAGGCAATTGAGGAGGAACCGGAGGACGGCGAGACTACCTCGTCCAGTAAAGCTGAGTTAGCAAGTATGGTTAATTCAGAAGTAGGAGCTGTACTGGCAGTTATGAGGAGGAATGTGAGGTGGGGAGGTCGATATGCTTCGGGAGATGACCAGCTTGAGCACTCCCTCATCCAGTCTCTCAAGACGCTAAGAAAGCAAATTTTTTCTTGGCAGCATCAGTGGCATACAATCAATCCTGTTTTATATCTCCAGCCTTTCCTGGATGTGATTCGATCTGATGAAACGGGTGCACCAATCACTAGTGTTGCATTGTCATCTGTTTATAAGATTTTGACTTTGGATGTGCTTGATCTGAGTACTGCCAACATTGAGGATGCCATGCATTTGGTAGTTGATGCTGTGACTAGCTGTAGATTTGAAATAACCGATCCTGCATCAGAAGAAGTTGTATTGATGAAGATACTTCAGGTTCTCTTGGCATGTATGAAAGGCAAAACATCCGTGGTTTTAAGTAATCAGCATGTCTGCACGATTGTAAACACTTGCTTTCGGGTTGTTCATCAAGCAGGCACAAAGGGTGAGCTATTACAGCGGGTAGCTCGACACACGATGCATGAACTTGTCAGATGTATCTTTTCGCACCTTCCAGATGTTGACAACACTGAACGTTCATTGGTTAAAGGTGGCAATTCTACCAAGCATGAGGTGCGCTCTTTGATCTCCTTTAAGTTTATGAATCCCTATTTTCTGAATCCATATGATACTTATTAAGTTCTAAATAAAGGAAATCTGAACCAGACTAGAAAAATAAAATAGAAAGAGACAAGGTATGAGGAAGGGTAATCATTATTATCCTGGCTAGTTTAGAAACCTTTACCTTCAGTTTGGGGTTTATACATATTTACTATTGGGTTCAAGGTGCTCAGACACCGTGAGTTCCATTACTTCAGAAGAAGAAGTTTTCCTCATAAGAGAAGTATTGAAACACTTATACTTATTAGTAACAACCCTGTCAGAATTGCAATCCCTGCACCATACCCTTTAATTGCTTCCTTCTATTTGAGATTCATTTTCTCTGATTTCGGTGAGTTTAGCATGATCTATTTGCTTAGGATTATTATATAGTTTTTGGATATTGGAAATTTGTTTTCATTCGGTTACTCCCTCCATTAAAAAAAGAAAACAGAATTCTGTTTTGAAAGAGTACAACTTATTACAAGTTTTAAGGTGCAACACATAAATTATTACCATTTTTTTTTCACTTGTACCCTTAGTTTTTGATTATGGACTTCACATAATCATATTAGTACAGTACTCTGTTTTGGGATGCAGGAAATATTTTCTTTTAAAAATTACGTTTGTATGGGTCTGTTGTGTGTTTGAATTGGACTTATTACTCCGAGTATGTCGATTATGGCCTCCTTTGGTGTAAGGACACTGGGTGCATGCTTCATGCTTGCGTTGAAAAAAAGTGCTGTAGAGACTGGTTGTTTTCATGGCTGTAATTTACTTTCCTGCTTACCTATTGTTTGATTTGAATGATGGGGAAATGTTATGAATAATTTGTTGTGCAGGTTGGTGGGGTGGATACAGACTACAGCTTCAGTAGTAAATCAGAGAATGGAAATGAGTATGATAACCAACAGTCTTCTGGAGTGTTTGCTTCTGCTGCTTCTGTTGCTTTGTTTAGTGGTGTGAGTGGTGATAATTTAGGCAAGAATGATAATGGGAAGGATGCTGTTCCTTATGATTTGCATCTGATGACTGAACCTTATGGTGTTCCCTGCATGGTTGAGATATTTCACTTCTTGTGTTCGTTGCTGAATGTTGTTGAACATGTGGGAATGGGCCCCAGAGCAAATTCTATAGCATTTGATGAAGACGTACCCCTTTTTGCTTTATGTTTGATAAATTCAGCCATTGAACTGGGTGGCCCTGCCATTCGGCATCACCCACGATTGTTGAGTTTGGTGCAGGATGAACTATTTCGTAATCTAATGCAATTTGGTCTCTCAATGAGTCCACTGATTCTTTCAATGGTCTGCAGTATTGTTCTTAATCTTTATTTGCACTTGCGTATGGAACTCAAGTTACAGCTTGAGGCTTTCTTTTCCTGTGTGATATTAAGGCTATCTCAAAGCCGTTATGGGGCTTCATATCAGCAACAGGAGGTTGTTATGGAGGCTCTTGTTGATTTTTGTCGGCAAAAAGCTTTTATGGTGGAGATGTATGCAAATTTAGATTGTGATATAACTTGCAGTAATGTATTTGAAGAACTTGCCAATCTACTGTCCAAGAGTGCATTTCCAGTGAACAGCCCGTTATCCGCAATGCACATTCTTGCCTTGGATGGTCTGATTGCTGTAATTCAGGGTATGGCTGAGAGGGTAGGAAATGGATTATTTAACTCAGAATCTGGTCGAGTAAATCTTGAGGAGTATGCTCCATTTTGGATGCTCAAGTGTGATAACTTTAACAATCCTGAGAGTTGGGTTCCCTTTGTCCGCAGGAGGAAATACATCAAGAGACGTTTGATGATTGGAGCTGATCATTTCAACAGGGACCCAAAGAAAGGGCTAGAATTTCTCCAGGGAACGCATCTTTTACCTGAAAAGCTTGATCCCCAAAGCGTGGCTTGTTTTTTCAGGTATACTGCTGGCTTGGATAAAAACCTTGTTGGGGATTTTCTTGGGAATCATGATGAGTTTTGCGTTCAAGTTCTCCACGAGTTCGCTAGAACATTTGATTTCCAAGATATGAATCTGGATACTGCATTGAGGCTATTCTTGGAAACTTTTCGGCTGCCTGGAGAATCTCAAAAGATCCAAAGAGTGCTTGAGGCATTCTCAGAAAGATACTATGAGCAATCACCACAGATTCTAGCTAATAAAGATGCTGCTCTGTTGCTCTCCTACTCATTGATAATGCTCAACACGGACCAGCATAATGTTCAGGTGAAGAAAAAGATGACTGAAGAGGATTTTATTCGAAATAATCGGCACATAAATGGAGGTAATGACCTCCCACGTGAATTCCTGTCAGAGCTTTATTATGCTATATGCAAGAATGAAATCCGAACTACTCCAGAACAAGGAGCTGGATTTTCTGAAATGAACCCTAGTAGATGGATTGATTTGATGCACAAGTCCAAGAAAACTGCTCAATACATTGTTTCAGATTCCAGAGCTTACCTTGATCATGACATGTTTGCTATAATGTCTGGTCCAACAATAGCTGCCATTTCTGTTGTCTTTGACCATGCAGAACATGAAGAAGTTTACCAGACATGTATAGATGGGTTCTTAGCTGTCGCAAAAATTTCAGCATGTCATCATCTTGAAGATGTCTTGGATGATCTTGTTGTGTCTCTCTGTAAGTTTACAACATTGTTAAATCCCTCATCTGTTGAGGAACCAGTTCTGGCCTTTGGTGATGATGCCAAGGCCAGAATGGCCACTGTCACAGTTTTCACTATAGCTAACAGGTATGGTGATTTCATTCGTACTGGATGGAGAAACATTCTGGATTGCATCTTAAGGTTGCATAAGCTTGGTCTTCTTCCTGCTCGTGTTGCCAGTGATGCAGCGGATGACTCTGACATGTCTCCTGAACCTGGACAGGGAAAGCCTCTCACTAATTCATTGTCTTCTGTTCAAGTGCAAGCCATAGGTACTCCTAGAAGATCTTCTGGATTGATGGGCCGATTCAGTCAGCTGCTATCACTGGATACAGAGGAACCAAGGTCTCAACCTACTGAACAACAACTTGCTGCTCACCAACGCACACTGCAGACAATTCAGAAATGCCATATTGACAGCATATTCACTGAAAGTAAATTTCTTCTGGCCGAGTCTTTGTTACAGCTTGCACGTGCACTTATATGGGCGGCAGGGAGACCTCAGAAGGGTAGTAGTTCTCCTGAAGATGAGGATACTGCTGTTTTTTGTTTGGAGTTGCTTATTGCAATTACACTGAATAATCGGGACCGGATTGGACTTCTCTGGCAAGGTGTGTATGAGCACATAGCCGGCATTGTTCAGTCAACTGTATTGCCTTGTGCCCTGGTTGAGAAGGCTGTTTTTGGGCTCCTTCGTATTTGTCAGAGGCTCCTTCCATACAAAGAGAACTTGGCTGATGAACTCTTGAGATCACTACAATTGGTTCTCAAACTTGACGCGAGGGTTGCAGATGCATACTGTGAGCAAATAACTCAGGAAGTAAATCGTCTGGTCAAAGCAAATGCATCTCACATCAGATCACAATTGGGATGGCGAACTATTGCATCTTTACTTTCTATTACAGCTAGACACCCAGAAGCTTCTGAGCCAGGATTTGATGCTCTACTCTTTGTCATGTCTGATGGAGCTCACTTGTCACCGGCTAATTACTTTCCTTGCATAGATTCTGCGAGGCAGTTTGCAGAGTCTCGAGTTGGACAGGTTGAAAGATCTGTTCGTGCAGTGGACCTTATGGCTGGTTCTGTTGCCTGTTTAACACGGTGGGATGAAGATGGAAAGGGTTCTGCGTCAGAGGTTGATGCAACGAGAGTTTCCCAGGAGATAGGAGAGATGTGGCTGAGGCTAATCCAGGCATTAAGGAAAGTTTGTTTGGACCAGCGAGAGGAAGTCCGAAACCATGCGCTTTTATCACTGCAAATGTGCTTGACGGGGATAGAGGGAATTAACATCCCACATGGTTTGTGGTTGCAGTGCTTTGACATGGTCATATTCACCGTGCTTGATGACTTGATCGAAATAGCGCAGGGAAATTCCCAGAAGGACTACAGAAACATGGAAGGAACACTTTCCCATGCTCTGAAACTCCTGGCTAAGGTGTTCTTGCGACTAGTCCTCGATCTATCCCAGTTGACGACCTTCTGCAAACTATGGCTGGGTGTACTTAGTCGGATGGGAAAGTATATGACGGTGAAAGTGAGAGGTAAAAAGAGTGAGAAGCTACAGGAACTAGTGCCAGAACTGCTGAAGAACATTTTTCTCGTGATGAAGACAAAGGGGGTTCTTGTTCAGAGGAGTGCTCTTGGAGGTGATAGTTTGTGGGAGCTGACAAGGTTGCATGTGCATAACAATCTCCCTTCTCTTGAGTCTGAACTGTTCCCCGACAATGATTCAGAGCCCGCCAACCACGATCAAGCTCCGACGGGTGAAAATACTTTGTCGAATGAAACTGGCTCCGCCTTGGATTAGCATCCTGCTTTCTTTCGGAGTGTGTGCATCCTTCTCTCTTGTGATTAAGCTTGCAAGAAGGTACGTAGGTTTTTGTTTCTGGTTCATGAGTTTCACCAAAGACGGTTTACCTTCACAGATTGACGATATTCTATAGTTAGAATAGGAATATTAATGTTATCTTTAATGTTTTGGTTGTTGGCTGCGGAATGGAGTAGGAACTTGTCAGACATAGTATTCAAAAATGCTCATATATTGTACAGAGATTTAGAAGTTGGTAAAGTATGTAATGTAACCCCAGTGTGCTGTTGTATTTTCCATCGGATTTTGGAGTTCTGGTTTGCCCCTCGGACTCCTGAGAGTGCATCACATGAAAGTTGAGTTCTGACTAGTTTGCTTTGCTAAGTATGTGTTTGAATCACAAGGTACAACTGTTTACGAGCGATACAAAGCTTGATAATTGAAATTGCTTCTTGCTTGGAGGACTAGGAAGGCCTCGGATGGCTGTTTGAATAGTCTATTTCGTTTTTAATTTCATAAATACGTTATTTTAAATTTCTAGTACAATATTGATGTTTCTAAAATAAAAACTAAAAATTACACTTCTAAAATAATAATAGTAGTATTAAAACTGATGAACCACGGTTTGTTGGAGATGATTTTTGGGTCGGACTTACTATGATTCATCATCTCCGATTCTTGTACAATTGAGTTTGCCCCTCCCCCTGGTTTCATTCCGACATCAAAATCAGTCTAAGCTCCTCATTTATAGGGATCGGAGGTGACAGGTGGTCTTTTCATGTTATCCTATCTGAATATGTGTACTATGGAATTGTTGATTGGTTTTTCGCATTAGTTTCAACATTTTGTTTGGGGGTAAAAGTGATCTACTTTTTGTTTGTGTAGAAGTGATCCTACGACAGTGGGCTAACCTGGGTTGGATCGTAAATCTAGTTATTGGGTCTCGGGTTGGACCGAAGGATAACCGAATACTCCAAAAATCTAAAATTGACTACTGAAATGATAGCGCGAATCCGCCCTAACTCAATTTGTAAACCACTTGATGCACAACCCGTGAGACCAAGAGCTCGAATTGTACATTTGGAAAGATTTGTAAATTTTAAGCAAATTCTTGTTAGAATTTTATGGGCTATTCTCTGGTAGTGGGGTGTTAATGTATGATATGCAAGTTTTTCGGTGAATTATCAAAAAAAAAAAAAACCGAATGAAATTATGAAATGGTTGCCATACAAATACAACTATAAAAAAAGACTAAGAAAAAAAAAACGAACTAGAAAGTCCTATTTATTCTCTTCCATGTTTTTCCAGGACGACGCCGTTTACAAGTTGTCAGTTGACCAGGTTCACCTCTTTCTCCTTGGTTCTAATTTTAACCTTCACGCAGTAAGGTCAAAGGCGGTAAACAAATCAGTCTTCCTTCCAGAGCGCCCTCAAGTTCAACGACAAATTCCTGGGCATGTCTTTATGCAATCATTACTGAGTTCTAAATTTGAATAATTGATCGAGCTAGAACCCTACCTGACTTCTCTCAACTCAATCATCTCCGATCGGGTACCTAATTTTTGTTTTTGTTTTTTGTTTTTTTTTTCCATATGAATTGTGCTTTTAACTGCTAGGGTTTTCCATAATCTGTTATGTTTTGGAGATTAAGTTGTCGATTTTGTTGTTCATCATGATTCATGAATGAATTTTATGAACTTGATCTAATTTATTTGGTTGCTCGCTCTAGGATTGAGCTGCGGGGAGCAAGATGAGCGAAGTATTCGAGCGATATGAGAGGCAGTACTGCGATCTCTCTGCCAATTTATCTAGAAAATGCAACTCCGCTGCTGTTCTTCCCGTTGGAGGTAAGAAAAAAGCAATCGTACTATGTATCAACTGCATCTGGCAGCTGTTCATTTGTTGAATTAGAAATATTTGGGTGAATTGCAAGGATGGGCTAGTATCTCAAGCTTAAATTTCTGTTCTTTACTGTAGTTTTCGACTTTGAGCTTTTTGCTTGTACATGATGAAGAAGAAGAATGACAGATAACTGATAGGAGGATCTTTTCCATAGGTGTAATGAATGTTCTGGATGATGTTTTGATTTGAAGGAAATCTGTTCACTTGTTCTTATCCCCTATACAACTCATTATCTCTCAAATGAAATGAAAAAATTGATTATGTTCTGCCAAGTATTATGGGATATTTCATAGAAATCTGATTTTATCTGCATATCAAGTTAATCATGGATTTCAAGTGAATCAATTAGACATTTCTGTGCCTGCTTAAATTAATTCTATTAAATGCTACTCATTTGACTTGGTTGCGATTCTTTTATTTGCAGAGCAAAAGAACCAGCATATTATTGAAATTAAAGCTGGATTAGATGATGCTGATGTTCTGGTATTAAGACATTTTTGGCATATTTATTTATCAGTTTTTCTTCTCTGGACTAAATAATAGCCTAAGTTTTGATTTACCAGATACGAAAAATGGATCTTGAAGCAAGAAGTTTGCAGCCAAGTTTGAAGGCTATGCTGCTTGCTAAGTTAAGAGAATACAAATCTGATCTGAATATGTTGAAAAAGGAAGTCAAGAAACTGACAACCCCAAATTCTAATCAAGCTCATGAGGAGCTATTAGAGGCTGGATTGGCCGATGCGCATTCGGTATGTTGTAATCTTGAAATGGCTAATTTTTAATTGCCCCACCCTAGGATAACTATTGAATGATTTGATTTGATGGTAGCAATATATGTGATTTAGTCATAATATCTATTTAGTCATAGATTGGTTTCCTCATCTCCTATTTACAGTTAGATTGCTTCTAGTTCACGAACTAGGTATCTGTTAATTTCATTTCTGTTCACCATCCTCCGAGTGTATCCATTTCTCTGCATTCTGATTCTTGATTAGTAGAGTCTGTTTTTCTGACAACAGACATTTGCAGGTTTCTGCTAACCAAAGAGATAGGTTAATGATGTCCACAGAGAGGCTGAATCAGTCAAGTGATAGGGTCAAAGAGAGCCGAAGAATTGCTCTCGAGACAGAAGACCTTGGCGTTTCAATCCTCGAGGATTTGAATAACCAACGCGAAACTTTACTACACGCTCATACCAAGGTACGCACATTCACCTCCAGAACAATGTTACACTAGCACTTTTTGGACATATCATGAACTAGTATGCTTTAGATGGCTACTGCAGAGATCATCATGCCTATTGAAATGGATATCCCTTTCCTTTTTGTAGCTTCATGGAGTAGATGATGCCATTGACAAGAGTAAGAAACTCTTAACTGCCATGTCGCGAAGGATCACTCGGAATAAGTGGATTGTTGGCTCCATCATTGGATTCTTGGTGCTGGCGATTATCGTTACCCTGTATTTCAAGTTGTTTCATTAAAATGTGTATTTCAAGTCTTGAAACTCTTTTGATTCTTTTCTCATATGTATATACCATCAAGTGTGTCATTTGGCATGTAATTACACTTGTTGGGATTTCTTTCCGTTTTCTGTACCTCTCTGGTCAGCATTCAGACATAAGATTTGTGTATAATAAGACGATAGATTCTGGCAAGAGTTATCGTCTAATTTTCGGCCACCATTGAAGAACAATTCCACTCAAAATTTTCCTGCAATTATATTGAAAATTCAAGAACATTTATTTTATTTTATTTTCTTTTTTTGAGGCTGCCAAGCTGCCAAGCTGCCAAACTGACTCGTGTGACTCGTCCACTTCTGCACCTCCACAGGTCCCACAATGGAAACTCCCGTGGGCAAAAATATCTCCCTTCGATTCTTCAAACGGTTCTTCTTCTTCTTCACGCAGACGCAGAGAATTCTCCGCTTCTGAATCAAACGCGTACAAAGACGTTGAAGCAAGAAAAAAAGAAGGAAGGAAGGAAGGATCATCATCGTAACTTCATCGTATATTTGCTTTGATACGATGGATTCAATATCATCAGTGTCACCATCTATAGTTCTCCCACCGAAAAACAGCAACCCTCTTCAGAATCACCGGCGGCGAATCATTTTATCGTCGCAATTTCTCAAGCCCAGCTCTCAATTTCGTCTTTCGTGTTATTCTCAAGAATCCGGCAGGGAGAGGAGGCGATGCCATCATTACAGGCAACAAGTAGGGTACGGGCGGAGGATTCGAATGGATGGGGCTGGCGGCGGCGGAGGAATGGAAGAGGAAGAGAATAAGAAGAGGGATGAAGAGGTTGAGAGGGCGCTTCACTTGGACGGTACGATTCCCGGGAGTTCTAACGAGTTCGTTAAGCAAGTTTCCTCGCGCGCTTATGGCATGCGTAGACATCTCCAACAAACTTTTGACAGCAGCAGCTATGATGGTAAAATCTCTTTCCTTGAATTCTTGATTCCAGCTCTAAAATTAATGAAGAATTTTCCTTGAATTTACTTGAATTTTCATGTTTTGTTGTTGTTGTAAGGGAATGAAAATTTTGATCAAAATGTCTAAGGAAGACTTTGAAAGAGAGTTGTCTTTTGGTTGAGTGATCAGAAAAAAATGGACTTGATCATAGATTGAGTCAGATTTTCCCTGCAACCTTCGGCTCTGATCAGTTGCCTGTGGAAAGAAGAGAGTTCATCTTCGTTTTAATTATTCTTGAAGGTTTCCTTTGTTTTTGACGTCTCTCTTTGCTTTCCAGTGTTGGAGGCCAATCCCTGGAGAGAATCCTCAAAACCTGTATATGTGCTAACCCACACTGAAAACCAGTTGTGTACAATGAAAACCCGCAGAAACCGAAGGTGAATTTCATCTTCATTTGCTAATCTTTGCGAGAAAATTTCTTCTTGCACTACGGCTGATATTCTGTTTCCCGCGCAGCGAAGTTGAAAGAGAGCTTGATCTGTTGTTCTCTAAAGGGAAGAAATGGAGAAATCAGACCAAGCATTCTGGAAATGACTCCAAATTCCAAATGCTTGTTGAGGATATCAGAGAGGGTGTGCTTGTAAGTTCTTATCCCAGCATTTCTTTGTTAGTCTGCAACTTCTTGTTCAACTTAGCCATAAGATACAATGGTTTTTGTTAAAGGTATTTGAAGATCAAAAAGAAGCCGCAAAATATTGCGACTTGCTTCAAGGCGGTGGCCAAGATTGCGAGGGGGTTGCCGAGATTGATGCATCATCAGTAAGAAAAGAAGCAAAAACTTGAGTTGGATTTTAGTTACCTCCCCTTTCACTTCATACTTAACATGATTTTCTTTTAATCTGTAGGTATTTGATCTCTGCCAGAAGATGAGAGCCCTTGCAGTTTTGTTTCGGCGCGGTAGGACTCCACCGCTACCCGAAAGCTTAAAACTCAACTTGAGGGCACGCAAGCGCTCCCTTGAAGATCAAGAGGACACATGAGATGAGATGAGATGAGACAACTCCTCTCCTGGAAAACTGTAACATAATTTCTCCTTTAGCTATAGAAATTAGATTCACAAGATATACCATTTACACCGTATATAGCATTTCCAGAAAATCCAATGTCTCCATGCATAGTTACAGACATATTAATCATTCTTGTTCTTACTTTCTTAATTGAAAAAGGAACATGAGAGATGGCAGTGCCTTGATGATTGATTATATCCCTGTTTTGATATTTTGTTCCCATTTTTGCTTGTGTCTGGGGAAAACAAGTGGACTTTCCTGCTTTTCATTGAAATCTTGACAGCAGGCCCGGGAACAGCACATGTTCTGCAGTTGACTTACTATCGGTATCGTATCGTGAAATTTAACAATGTTTTATGCTTGCTGTCAATCTAACACAGCATCCCTTTTCTTTGTTTCGGTGTTAAGGCCGAAAACTCGCCCACGGGACCTTGTGTCTGCCCTACAAATGTCTTTCTTGTCTATTTTTTTTACAATAGGAAAGTGAGACCTATTATGTGACGTGAGAATGCCATCATCCATTGTGAGAAGGTAGACAGAGAAGACGTGTGTATAATAGACGGAAGATCTGATAACTTAGAACAGACTAATTATGGGTAGCATATTCCATAGTTGACCATTGAGGGCATAATCCTTAGAATATGTGAACATTTCCATTTGCTAAACACCGCAAGAAAGCTGTATTTTGTATCGTGTGAATTGTAATTTCATAGGTACTTTGAATCGAGCAAAAGGGGCAAATGTCAACGATCCAACAATATAAGTAGGGGCGTGTTATTTACAGGCCACTTTTTACTATTCGTAGGCCACTTTTTAAAATTTTTATATGCGAATTTACATTTTTGCCCTTCATAATTTCTAACTTTATAAAAAAATTACTCAACTTTTTTAACTCCAGGAAAATCGCCTCGCCGGGGCGATTTTCTCTGGAAAAATCGCCACAGGCCACCAATTGTCTCTGGAAAATCACCCTCCCAGGCGCTTTTCCTGGAGAAGATCGCCTCTTCTGGGTGATTTTCCCAGAGACAATTGGTGGCCTGTGGCGATTTTTCCAGAGAAAAACGCCAAAGGACAGCGTTTTTTTCAGGTTTTCCCGATCAGGAGTCGGAAAATAATTTTTCCGGCGAACGACCACTAAATTTTGGAAAAAACATTTTTTTAAGGAAAATCGCCTATATCCGGGAAACTCGCCACAGGCCACCAATTTTATCTGGGAAAATCACCCAGAAGAGGCGATTTTCTCCAGGAAAAGCGCCTGGGAGGGGCGCTTTTCTCTGAGAAAAGCGCCCCTCCCAGGCGCTTTTCCTGGAGAAAATCGCCTCTTCTGGGTGATTTTCCCAGATAAAATCGCCTGGACTGGGCGATTTTCACGGAGATGGCCGAGGCGATTTTCCTGGAGTTAAAAAAATTGAGTAATTTTTTTATAAAGTTAGAAATTATGAAGGGCAAAAATGTAAATTCGCGTATAAAAATTTTAAAAAGTGGCCTACGAATAGTAAAAAGTGGCCTGTAAATAACATTTCCGTATAAGTAAAGGCAAGTAAAATAACAAAAATAAAACTAAATATCACATGGCCTTTAAGGCTTTGGTTGTGGGAGATACAAGCGGCAGATATAAGTAAGCGGTCCTCCCTAATTCAGTCTTTTCCCTCTCTAGTGGCGCTTCCATCACACCCAATTGTTGTTATTTTGTCGGAGTCTCATCCCGCTTTGTAAAACCATAATTTAAAACATGATAGGACAAAATCAGTTAAGTTGCCTTGTGGGAAGATTGGATTCCAAAAGTGGCAAAAAAATCTCCTTTTCCAGGCTAAAAGGGGAAAAAAGTCGGTTAAAGCTAGTATCTAGTTCCAAAGAACCGTCACTAGGCCGTGTTTGCCTGGCTATATTCTCACCACCAAAAAAAAAAAAAAGAGAGGAAAATCACCATCGCGTTCACACTTCACTGCAGTAATATTTAAAGAAGCAATCGTTTTCTCGTTAAATAAAAAGAAAGGCAACTTCCCAATTTAATTTTCAGAAGAAAAAAAAATCGAAAAGTTAAAAAGCAGTTAATAGACATCCAAACACGCGCTTACTATCATTCTACTCAATCACTGAAAACATTTGAGATTTCGTTCACAGAAGGAGCGACTTCTAATCCACGATCCTTTCAGCTTCGATCCGAAATGAGCGGGAGCGAGGGCGGCTCCGACCATTCAGGCACTTCCGGGGAAGCTCCGGCGGGCATGGTAGGCGGGGCGGGTGAGAAGAAGAAGGGGAAGGCCAGAGTAAGTCGAACCTCGATGATTCTCTGGCACGCCCACCAAAACGATGCTACAGCTGTTCGGAAGCTTTTAGAGGAAGATCGGGCTTTGGTGCACGCTAAGGATTACGATAACCGGACTCCACTCCACGTCGCAGCTCTCCACGGCTGGATCGACGTTGGTAAGACTCTGATTGAGTTTGGTGCTGATGTCAACGCCCAAGATCGTTGGAAAAACACGGTATGGTTTCAAGAACTGTTCGTACTTGATTTTTCTGCTTATTTTTGTATGAATGTTTTTAAAGAATGTCTCTTTGGTGGCCTGGTTCTGTATGTTTTCAAGAAATTGGTAGGATTTAGTGATCATTTTCCATGGATAATCACTAAGAAATCTTTGCATTTCCTTTTCAATTGCATATGAATGTCGATATGTGTGTGTGTACGCGCGCATGTGGCTATTATTCTAAGTATGTAAGGTAAATTGTGTGCGGAGAGTCAATTTCGGCTTGGTAAGTTCTTGTTCTTTTTGTCTGAGGGCAAGAGAGATAGGAGGGCTTTAATGGTAGTTATACTGACTAGGTGTTGAAATATAATAGAAGCAACTTTTAAGCCTCTTCAGTGGGTGAGATTTGAGGGAGGGAGAAAGGGGTCTTTGACTATGATAGCTGAGAGAGGCCACGATTACAATGGTAGAGGAAAAGGGGCGTTAGTTGCCCATAACAAAATTGGAGGGGAATGCTATTTAGGTGTTGGATGGCTCTAAGATGAAAGCTCTCGCATGGTTGATTTCTCCTCATGAATGTTGGGATAGCATTCAGTTGGATTGTTGAATGTCCTTGGAAGTAGACTGCTAACTGGTACGGTAATGTTTGAAATCATATTGGGTATTCGGGGACACTCACACAGTTGGTTGGTTAGTCCACCTTAAAGGACCTACAACTTTTGGAGAAGAATGGTTTTGTTGCTTGTATTGTTGTTATGCATTCATCTTGTTTAAATTATAGTCAAATAATGCTTACTTTTAATTTTCTTATACTCTTTGTTCAAGCACTCGTGTGGCTTTGCTTTTGAGATATCTCTTCAGCTTCTTTGTCTTTTGAATTCCATTTTAATGATGGCAGCCACTAGCTGATGCAGAAGGAGCTAGAAAGCACAACATGATCGAATTGTTGAAATCATATGGTGGTTTATCTTATGTAAGTTTTGAGTTAGTCCATGCTTCTCCTGCCCATTTCATCATCATCTTCTGCTGTTTTTATTTATTAATTACGATACCTTTCATTTTTGTCACAATTATGCAGTCTCTTCTTCCTGTAGTATTGAGATCATTCTGTATGATTTAGCTTTTTGCACCTGGGGAGCATTTATCCACCATTTGCGTCGACATAAATGCCTTTATTCTGCATTGAATTGTTATGGAATGCCTCCAAATTAATACTTAATTGAAGCATCTTTGTCATGAATAATTCTTTCCATCGCCTGGTTAACATTTATGAGTATGATGTTATTAATTTGTAATTCTAGTTCTGTGCTTTGTTCTAATGGCTTTGACGGATCTATCAGAACATATAAATGTTGTCTCATGACTATACGCTCTACTTAAATGGTTCCTTCATGTTGGTATTTTCATTTCTTGTTAATCCGTGACTCAGGGGTTGGTTGGTGTGTATAAAAGGTAATTGTATAGAACTCCCCCAATTATATGTTGAAATAGGCAATGGTGATTATATAATGCACAAGTCAATTGGCCTATTCTGTGAGTTTTTAACATAATAAATCTTGATTTTCAGAAGCTGCTCTTTATTATTCTAATTAGTGTAGTGACAGTTCGTGTATAATACTATATGAGGATTGAAATTCTTAGTTTTCCTTTCACCTCTTATATTTTGTACAAATTTTGCAGGGTCAGAATGGAAGCCACTTTGAGCCAAGACCTGTTCCTCCCCCTCAACCCAATAAGTGTGACTGGGAAATTGAGCCTTCTGAACTTGATTTTTCAAATTCAGCTGTTATAGGGAAGGTCTGAATTTATTTTCAGCATTTTACCTCCTTTCAGTTTTTGTAGAATATTGCTCACATGTGTTTGTACAGCTGTTTGATGTGTGTCTTGGATGCTTCTTTTTATTTAGATCTTAATGATGAATGGGTTATTTTGGTAGAAAAGTTAAATTAGTAATCAATATTACTTGAGGATATGCAGTTTAAATTGATCCTATGCCTTGGGCACGAAAGAATTATGTCAAATCTGTTCAAATTCCATAAATTAAAAAAGGACTCGAGATTTAGTGTAGATTTACCAAATTATACTAACAGATGTTTTTGTCATGATTCAAGTTGCATGGTCTGCTAAAACTCAATGACTGTTACTTTCAGTTCTTTGATATGATCCAGACCCCCTTTTGTGTGTGTTGTTGCTGTGTGTGGGGGTGGGCGCCCTTTTACCTTTTAATTTCACGTGGCTGATGCTTTATTGTAGATACTATATTGCATGTATTGTCTACGATGATTTAGTTCTGCTTATGGTTAAACTTTTGCAGATATGTTTCCTTTTTCATATTTTTCTTTCTGTCAATTGCAAAGTGAGTTGCTGATTAATGGTTAAATTGTTAGGGGTCTTTTGGTGAGATACTGAAAGCTTACTGGCGTGGAACACCTGTAGCTGTCAAAAGGATTCTTCCAAACCTCTCAGATGATAGACTGGTGATGTAAGTTTATTTTGACAGTAGCAGTGACCATACAAATTCACCTTTTATATGTTGGTGCAACCTAGACTAACATGTTCTTCTCTTGATACAGTCAGGACTTCAGACATGAGGTCAATTTGCTCGTAAAACTTCGGCATCCAAATATAGTTCAGTTTCTTGGAGCTGTTACTGAAAGGAAGCCTTTGATGCTAATCACTGAGTATTTGAGGGGGGTGAGTAAATTCAGAGTAGCATAATGTACTTTGAGTAAGCATTGAACATTTTCACATAATGAGGCTAAATATCCAGTGTGACAATTTCCTCTAGGGTGATCTACACCAACATCTCAAGGAAAAAGGTGCACTTCACCCATCAACAGCAATCAATTTCGCGCTGGATATTGCTAGGTATTGAATTTACATCAATTTCGCACTAAATATTGCCGGCTGTGTATCATAAGAAAGCTGGTCTAGTTATTTGGAGGTTAATCTAGTAAAGTGTCGTAATTTCCTGTAGTTATCATTTCGAAAATTTTGATACTGTAATTAGATTGATGACAATCTAAAAAGATAATTTATGTAATCCAGATTGAATAGTAATTGGAGAACATTGTATTTCTATGTTTTGTCACCTTAAATGGACAGTTGTATTTATATGATTTCTGCATAATGTTTATCTTTCTTATAATTATGTGTGCAGAGGGATGGCTTATCTTCACAATGAACCAAATGTGGTGATTCACAGAGATCTAAAGCCAAGGCAAGTATCTCTTTTGGTGTATTGGGTAGTTTGAGGGGACTAGCTGTTCTTTGTTGTTGTTAGGATAACAGAAAGCTGCCCGCTGAATGTGATTTATTTATATATAATTATTTTCAGGAATGTTCTCCTTGTCAATACCAATGCTGACCATTTAAAAGTGGGAGACTTTGGCCTAAGCAAGCTCATCAGGGTTCAACATGCTCATGATGTGTACAAACTGACTGGAGAGACAGGAAGCTGTGAGTGATTATTTGTTAGTTTGGCATTGAGTGAGAACACAAGTCCTTGTAGTTTACATTTGATTGATCTCTATCTCTCTTTTCTTTTTGTGTTTGTGTTTTTTTGGGTGTCGGTTGCATATCAAAAGACCGGTACATGGCTCCTGAAGTATTCAAGCACAGAAAGTATGATAAAAAAGTTGATGTGTTCTCTTTTGCTATGATATTATATGAGGTAATTGTACTTTATCATCTCTCTACATAGACGAAATTCGTTATGGGAAGGATTGTATCATTTACATCATTAAATTCTGCAGATGCTGGAGGGTGACCCTCCACTTTCACACTATGAACCATATGAGGCAGCTAAATTTGTTGCAGAAGGACACAGGCCTATGTTTAGAGCTAAGGGCTCCACACCAGAGATAAGAGAGTAAGTGATTCATGACAATCTTATATTGTTATTGTTGTTTCATTTTCTACTGCCAGTAATCAAGTAGGCGGCTAGGCATCGGAACCATGGCCAAGAAAGTTCAATACACTATTTTATGATACCATTCAAAGTAACCAGAGACTTGAGTATTGCTTGCGGATTGATCTTATAGTTGCATAGCTTATTGATGGTCCTGCATTCGCATAGATTGGACTTTTTCATGGTTCTTAACGCCTTTTCTGTTATGCTCTTTAGATTGATCGAGCGTTGCTGGGCAGCTGACATGAATAAGAGGCCTTCATTCTTGGAGATTCTGAAGAAACTAGAAAAGCTAAAGGAAACGGTGCCCACAGATCATCACTGGCACCTCTTTACTTGAGGACTTCCATGCGCGAACGGATATTACATATCGAATTCCACAAATTTTGTCAGCAACTCCCCTCTTTGCCCCTCCAAAACGTAAAAGATGCCGAAGGGTTGTGAATATAGTTAATGAGGTTACCGGAGTTTTGCTGATATGAATTCCTTGCCTGCCAGACAGCCTATTTGGATTTGAAGATTGTAGTTGTAGATAGGTAAAGTTCCCCAGATTTCTTAATTAGCCTGATGATATCAACATTTAACACTCCTTTTGCTCCTCGGCCTGGCATTTAAAGCTTCTTCCAATTTGCTACTTGATCTTGTTGCTGTTCTTAGATCATGAAATATGTTTATAAGCATCATTCTGTTGTTTATTCCATTATCCATAGCATCTTTTGTAAACTTTTGCAAGTTTGTAGAACAAAATTGACTTACTTCCAATGAAATTGTGATGGATTCTTTCCCCTTGATCTTCTTTCTATAATCTGTTAAGGCTGAAAATATTTAGCTCTCTGAAGTACAGATGTATCGTATACTGAGTTTAACTTACTAAAGTAGCGGTGTATCGCATAGTGAGTTTAACTTACTAAAGTAGCGGGGCCAAAAAGCCGTGTTACAAAAATCCTCATCATTGTTGTTAAAGGGGTCCCCCTAAAAGTCGTATTTTAACATCATCATCTCATAACAAATGGAAGTAATCCACTTTTAACTTATGTTCAAAATCGTAAGCAAACAGTTAGAAACACTTCTACAGGGTACAGACGGTCCTCAACATCACTAAATAAGCTTCTTCTTCTCGAAGAAGCTCTTCAGATGCCATAGCTGCAATCCTGACACGGACAAGGCAATAACGAGCGAGAGTACACTCAACCAACCCATCCTAGAATTGGTCGATCTGTTGAGGGCTTGCATTTCTTCCTCCCTGTAACAGGAATAAACTACGAGTCAGAAAATCACTCGCGACCGAAGAGAGGATTGAACATCAACGGTGTTCCCATACCTTTCTCGAAGATAGAACATCTCATCATGAATGGACTGAACAGTGTCAAACATTTTCTTCAGCTCTAGTTCCATTATCTGGCATGTCAAGACAGAATATAATCACAAACCATCCTTTGAAGCATGAATTGTAAGCAGATGCAACCAGGGAGAAGTTATAAATGTTCACGCCATAGAAGAAATGTGATTGTTTCATCAAAAACTAAATTTTTTTACATAATACATACTACTCAAAACACCCTTAAATCAACCACAGGTAAGAGAAGATAGTGCGAACACGATCACCTCAACACTTACACTAGAACAGACTTGGTTGAGTTGTATACCCCTATATATACCTCCATTTATGAATACTCTAATATATGCCAAACCTCAAATATAGGTTTCAAAAGCATGCAACTTTTGAGGTAAATAGACTGAGAGAACGTGAATGAATCAGGAAGGAACCGAAAATGAAAAATTCAAGTGGGTAGTATATAGAGGTTTGCTACAAATTTGAAACAACTCATTGCAGCTAGCGCCCTACTTAGAACGTCAGTATACAATTCCAATATTGGACAACACGAATCCAGGGGGGGCAAGGTGAAATTCACTTGACTGGGACAGGTACTGAAGTCCTAGTCTTTAAAGAGGCCCTAATTGTTCCATACATCACTTTCAACAATAAAGAGAATCTAAAGAAAAAGAAGAGGAACACAACATCTTTTTGTTGCACAATGCACATCCCTTTGGGTAAAATGCCTTGTAACTGCTAAATGTCTGTACAAAAACCCTACATTAGAGTGAAAGGTACTAATTCTATATTTATGCATTTTCTTTTTCTTAACATTGGCCCATAACCTGTTTCGGCCAATGATACCGAGATACTACACAAGCAGGGAATTCAAGATTCTGCAGGAAGTCCATTTTTGAAGGAATGAAACTTCTGATAGGATACCATACAGAACTATCCAATTGTTGACCTCTAACTAGTCTAACTTTGAAAAGGGAGTATTCCATCCTAGTGTTCAATTCACTACAGCAGGTAAAAGCATATTCTTTCACTGCATTTTTGCACCATTGATGCAAGTAAGGACAAACAATCTGACACCGAAGTACATAAAGTTTCTATCAAAATGCATGATCAAAGTAAACATGGTCATTAAAACAGGATTGCTGCTAAAACCCCTACCCTCACCCAACAAACTTGCAACTTAACTGTACGAAAAATAAAAGATCCATAGCTATCACAACCAGCATTATTCACCTTATAGCATGATCATAGTTCACTACTTAATTATCCATGTACTGCGCATTAAAATATAATCCAAAAGTCATTCAATCAACTTCCGAGTCATCTTATTCAGGAAAGAATACACATGAGGATGTGTGTAAATATGCAAGAATACATGCATGATGTGTTCAGAGTATGTTGACACATGTCTTAGTCTTACTTCAACAGAGCCTTTCTTGGCAACACTGGACCAGTCCTTAGCTGCAACCCCAGACTTCCAATCAAAATCAACAGTGATGGTAACAACGGGGCTGTGATCAGCCGCAAAAAAGCAGGCCATGTAATCTCCAGCTTCCGCAGTCTGAAATGCAAACTGTCCCGACTGTACATGGTCGGAATAATGATAGTTATTCCCATAAGCCGATGTGACCTGCGGCAAACAACCCAGATGAACCCTCAGTTAGAAAACCTAAAATTCATGATCTTTTCCCCTAACCTACATAAAGAACAAAACTTCCAATCCGAAACAGTGACAATCTCTGTTGAATACCCCATAACTGCAACGAATGAAATCAAGAACCCTAAACCCAGAATTAAAAAACAAATTAAATCAGCAACAGACACGGGAAATTGTGCAAATGCATCAAAACATGAAGATTAATATGAGCATATACCCTGACAGTGACTTTATGAGTATCGGGTAAAGGGTATCCTTCACTAGGATTAACGATATGATATTTGCCGACGGTCATGGAGTTTGACTTAATATCTTCAGATATGCATTTAGTATGACCCGATTGAAGATCGAACTGGATCGCATAAACCCGGGTCGATAAAAGTCCGGAAACTAATACTACAATCGTAACGAAACAGAAGGAAATTCGATCCATATCTTTATTCAATCCCCAAAAAAGAAAAGGTTTTTTAGGGGGCAAAAATTCCGAAATCGGATCGGACAGGGAGCTAGATATATGCAGGATTAGCGGGATGCGAGAAAAAGGGAGGGAATTTCTCGGAATTTGATGGCGGCCCGGATGAAGGTTGACGATGATGGCTGATATATAAAGAGAAATGGATTTGATTTCTGTTGGAATCGAGGAAGACGAACAACGGAGGGACGCGAGGAGAGAAGGGGGAATGGCTTTGGGGAGAAAGACAGGGAAAGTATCTAAACTGTCCAAACACGAGTTCATCTAGAAGCGCTGAAGTGGAGAAGTGAAAGCGTTACTTGCCAAATTTGGGAGGCCTCATTCTATTCCCATACAATACAAATTTTTTTTTTTTATAATATTTTTTCCCCTTTAGAAAATGTATACAAGAACTTTTGATTGAATTTACTACTAATGAATATAATGATCTTTAATTGATAAATGTAGTTTTTTTTTACAGTTATTTTGATAAAGTGCAACTTTGCATTTACATGATAAGGAAAAAAAAAAAAAAAAAAAATCTATGAATGGCATTTTTGTACCATCAATTTTGCAGTCGCATCTTAAGCATAACTAAACTTTTTTTCGCGGAACTGCCCCTAAACCTTTTGATTTTAGATTAGTCAACTCTATTTTTCGATGTGGGCATAGCTCTAGAATAATGTATGTACTATATATATTTACTCCCTCCATTTCATTAAGAGTCTAATTTATAATAAAAAAAAATATTATAAAATAGAATTTTCTAATTAAACATATGTATTTACTACCATGCGATATCACCGTAAATACCATCACTGAAGTCAAATATTGTCACTTCAAATTGGGGATTAATTAAGACTTTTTGGGGGCAAACCTACAAGTTGGGTGGGCCAAAATAACTAGATCATCATTATTATGGAATATGGATTAAAGATTGAATTATTATAATACAAGTTTCATGTGGTGTATACATATATATGTGTTGGGGTTCACAATCTCGTTAACCTAACTTTTTTGGGTGTGTTTTGAAGCGCAGGAATGAGAATAGAGATTGTGCGAGTGATTTCCATAAATGTTTGGTTCATATATGAATATGATCATCTAATTTATTATATCATTTAAAAGGTAATTTAAAATTTCTTTTATGAAAATATTCATTAACTCCCAAACATGAAATACCCCATTATGATTCCATTTTTTTCGTGTCAAATTATGCTCAAGCTGCCCCGGAACAACTTTGACGCCTAAAGTTCGACGGATAAATTGTGTTTCATCAACACCCTTTGAGTAAGAGTTAGCCTCTAAAATTTTAGCGGGCTATACTCCTCTCCACACAATGACTGGAATGTTATCTACTCCCTCCGTTTCACTCAGAGAGTCCACTTTAAGAAAATAAAAAATTTTGTCACATTTAAAATAATCCACTTTGAATTTATTTACATTACATATCCTTACTAATATTACAATGTGTGATTCACAATTAACCCTTACTTTAGAAGTAAGGGTATAAGTGAAAAACATGGTGGTAAATTACTTATTTTAGGTATTGTACCTCACAACCCATAATAAGTTGTACACATTTTAAACTGGACTCTTTAAGTGGGACGAAATGAGTATAATTTTCATCTCGGTCTCTATAAGTCAATTTTCAAAGTAATGCATAGCTCTTTATAATTTACCTACAAGTTATTTCCCCGTAAGGATTGAGATATAGTTTGATGCCATCATATAAATTGACCAAATGCTAGAGACTATACTTCATCAGTCTCCTTTAAAGAGTTCACTTTGTGAGATACAACATTTAAAATAAGTCATTCAACACTATATTTTTGGGCATGTTCTCTATCTTTGGTTTCAAACTAAGTTTGAAAACAAGTTTTGAAAAATAGTTTTATAATGTAAAAAGTGTATTGAAAATGTAAAAAGTATATACTGAATAGTAAAAAGTTGTATTGGCAATGATGGAATATGATTAAAATATATTAAATTTACTGTTGAAACAAAAATCGTTTTCAAAACGAAACAAAAAAAAACAGGGGGTTAATAGTTTACCGTTAGAGAAAATGTTGCTTTATCGCTCCTCCGGACTGGAATAAGCCATGCATACCATCATGTTCTGCAAAACATTATTTTGTTGGTGTGGGAAAAATGAGAAAGATTATGGGCATGTTCTTTTTCATCGTTTTGAAAATGATTTTAAAATTAAGTTTTGGAAAATAGTTTTATAATGTAAAAAGTGTATTGAAAATGTAAAAAGTAAATGTTAGTAAAAAGTTGTATTGGAAATGATGAAATATGATTAAAATATATTAAATTTACTGTTAAAACTAAAAACGTTTTCAAAACAGAACAAAAAGAACATGTCTATGAATATTTTAATGTCCTTTTTGAAAAAAGAATAAAGCAAACTTTTCGTTGAAGGAAAGTTATTTATTTTCACTTTACAACCATTTATCAATGAATGTAGTAGGCATTTGAGTAAGTAAAGCACTGCAATTTCCAGATTTGGCAATTATAGTTAACTTATTTCTACGATATGTTACTTCTTCTGTTATAATAGAAAATTTCATTTTTATACATTTATAACTTTTTCTGGATGTCGATGTATAACAGTTAAACTAGCTAATTTGACATCGTTTATTCCATTTATATCTTTACTTCTAAGTATGGGCTAGTAAGAGTAGGAAGACTACAAAATTTAAAAGTAAAATTTTCTTATGGAACAAAAAGTATGTTTGAAAGTAAACTCTTCTAATTCTATTGGAACAGAGGGAATAGTAATTTAAATGTATCATTGACCAAGGGCGAAAGTCCTTCCATTCATTTTCAATAATTGGTGATAAATGCAAGTTACTTAGGGCATGTTCGTTTCCATGGTTTAAAAGATAGTTTTGAAAACATTTTTTTTTTTTAAATATAATTTTTTAATATAAAAAATGTATTGAAACTATTAAGATGTGTCGTTAAATAATAATAAAGATGTATTGAGAATGATGAGATATTAATATAAAATATAAAATTTCAAAAACATGTTAACGAACATGCCCTAGAAATGACTCTAATTGTGTTAGATTAAGGGAGAAGTTGTCAACTCGGTACAAGTAGTGCATTTTTCATCGCTTTCTGCTCAAACTTAGGATATACTAATTCTTTACACCAAGTGAAGTTCAAGTTTCACAGCTGTTGAAACTTGAACCCTAAAACACTTGGCTTTTGTCTCGATCAATTCGTTGTCGTGTCTGAGTTTTACAACGTTGAAAAAGTGTTTAAAGAATACGAAAAACTTGAAATGATAAGCGCATGTTTGATAACACAATCTAAATATTTAAATAAAATTGTACATTTTTAATATCACACCATCCAGATGATCATAGTTATCAAATAACAATAATGATTAAGTAGCATTAAACAATCATATTTTATTGAGGTCTGAATCATATCAACTTTAGTATCAAAATGTAGTGGCTAAATAGTACTATTATAGGATTCATAATGATTTTGTTTATTGATAAAATAAAAATTAAGAAAAAAAAAAACTGATTTTAAAAAGAGAAGGAAATGAATGTCTACATTTGGCAACGTTAATAAGAAATTTGAACCACTTAGAATAATAATAGCCTAAAAGTCCAGGTTGATGACCTAAGAAGGATCGGTGGAGAGCGTGACAATGATGTAATGCACTCACATTCAACTTCCCTCACATAATATTAAAAATATATTTTAAACTAAATTAAATAACGTTTTAAAATTTTCCATATTTTAAAGAATTTACTGCTACTATGAGTTTATAATCCAACTAATACTTCTCATTTGTTATTGTTTTTGAGATCAATAATAACTCTTAAATAGTTAGTTGAATACTTTCTCGTTTCATTAAAAGAGTGCACTTTATAAAATATATATTTTATTTTAATAGATTAATGCACTTTCGGAACGTCACTTATTTTGCAAATAGTTATTTCATCTAAAACGAACTTGATAACTGATAAGAACCAAGCAATTCAAATGATCACAGCAATTATCAGCATGCCTGATTATTCATTTTTCTTGTTGATGTTTGAAACACAATGGTCACCCAAGATTCAAGAATATCAGACTGCAGATGTACATTAATCCGATTCCAGAGTTGCACTTCTGTTCAAATTCATAATTCCAAATCTGATCTGAAATCATATAATATTAATCCTTAATTCCCACAAAACAAATCCTTAAATCACCGAAATTAACTCCCTTTTCACGTGTCATTCCAAGAACAAAACTTGTTTTATACTTCTTCTGGTGAGAAGAAGAAGAAGAAGAAGAAGAATACTAGTACAATACAAGTTTAATTAAGGTTAAGCAGATCTAACTCCACCGTACTTCAATTTTGTATATAATATACTTATAATTAATGCGATTGCTTATGCCAACCAAAAAAGATTAAATATTTTTTGGGCAGACGAACGCAATAATTAGATTCCATAAAAAAAAGCTTTCTTTTTTCCTCAGGAAATGGGGGGATGAATATTATATAATCAGGATGGCACGTTTTTCAATTTTCACTGCCCATTTTTGGTTTTTTCACACTTCTTCTCACTACAAAATTTCATGAATCATCTGATTAGGATATACAGGAAAAAGGAAATCCGACATAGAATACCCAAAAAAGGGTTCTTTTTTAATTTCTCCACATCTTCTCCCGTGATTCCACCGCTTTTTTCTCCTGTTCCTCGTCGGATTCATTTTAGCAGTTGTTTTCTAGTAGGTCTGTGAATTTCTTAATCTGGGTTTGCCTCGAATTTTTCTTTTTGTGATTTGGGTGAGTTCGGAACCTCTGTAAATACAGATCAATTTTGTCGGTCATCATCATCGCCAACTGTACAGGAACGCTGAAAGTTTTTGATTTTTGAATTCCATAGGTTTTCGTTTTTGGATATTTTCTTCTTTCTTACTGGGAGCAGCACACCAATTCCACCACATTTTAGGAATTTTTTTTAATTGGGGGGAATCGATTTTGGGCTTTTTTCAGGTGGGCATGCATCAATTTGGGTGAAGAGGGGTGCAGCTTTAATTTAATTTAATTAAATTTTTTTTTTTTGGTGGTGATTTTGGGATGAAGAACCGGAGGCAATGAGGAATAAGGAAGAACAAAATGGAGGTGAGATCAGAGATTTTTGGGCAAGCTAGGTTTGACAAAGATAAGGTAGCATTACAAGGTGGGCAAGTGATTCAGAGAACTAGGTTACAGGTCTGGTTTATAAGGGTCTGCTCCAGCATTTTGATATGGACCTGTTTGGTTCAGCTGGTGGCCGTCGGCGAGCTTTGGCACCCTCGTCTGCTCACCGGATTATCCAGCCGGTTCAACGGAATGTCCACATTATCTGCTCGTGTTGAGGATGCTGTGCCATCTCCTCTCCTTCTTCCGCCTGCCAGTGAGTTTTTCTTGAAAGCTTCACTTTAGTTTTCTATAATGAATTTTTAGTATCTGAGAATTAGGTGACTTTGTTTTCTTTTTTTTTTTTTCTTTTTTTTTTGTGGAAGATCAGAGTGAAAGATTTAAGAAGGGTGTCTTTGTATGTTAGATTTGTTTCAAGATAGGTCTAAAGTGTTCTTGGCTACTTAGGTTTCAGCCAAAGGTGGTAGTTTTAATGGTTGATCCGTCAAATTTGTTCAGTCTTGAAATGGTTTAGAACTGGTTGATTGCTTAGCTCACTTAAAACATTGAAAAAAAAAATGGCTGCTTGGAATTGCTTGCATGCATAATTGGTGTGTTTTTATGTGTTTTTGTGTGGTTCTTGTTACCGGTAAGTTGGTTTCTTAGTAGTTATTGCGTCTCTCAAATGTAAGTATCACCTATTAAGTGCTTAAAGATGTTTGAGTTCTTCCCATATGGCTACACATTCAGCTATCACACTCTTCATTTGATGCTAATGTGATAGCTCATACTAAAAGCACCTAATGCAGTTTTTTTACTTATAAGCTTCTTTGTTTGTGATGAGAAATCATTTTTTTTATCGTGCAGGAAATTATACAAGTAATGGTTTTTTAAAGGTGTCCTGCAATGGAGGATTGAATCAAATGCGTGCTGCGGTATTTTTGTCTTCTAATTTTTTCTTTCTTCATCTTAGTCCTTGTACTATCAAATTGATTAATCTAGCCAATTTGGAAGTAGATATGCGACATGGTGACTGTTGCTCGGCTTTTAAATCTCACTTTGATCATTCCGGAACTTGATAAGAAATCATTCTGGGCTGATCCTAGGTACTTCCTTTCTTGTTTGAATAGTTAATTTCCTACACCTAGTTTCTGTTTTCTGACCTTTTGAGGTACTTGACTTGCAGCGATTTTGAGGACATTTTCAATGTGAGACACTTTGTTGATTCATTACGAGATGAAGTTAGGATTATTAGGAGGTTGCCAAGGAGGTTTGGAAGAAAATCAATATACCAAATTCTAGAAATGCCTCCTGTTAGTTGGTCGAATGAAAAATACTACTTGGAACAGGTTTGTTTTTCTTTTAAAATGTTTCGAGAAATATGTTGCATGAAAATATTTATGATGCCATTTATTATGTAAGCTATACGCAAGAAAAGCTGCAAAATTTTGTTGTCAATTTGTCATATCTATTGGCTGTTAGTGAGATTTTGATTTCTGGTCTTCTTTAGAGCACCTAATGTGTCCCCATCTGTCTTAGTTTTGTAGCTGTCTCATCATGGAGTTGACTTCATTTTCCTTTAGTAACAGGCTAAAGTAAATGCTTTCAATTAACATACAGATCCTGCCCCTATATGCCAAGTACAAAGTGATACACTTTAATAAAACAGATACACGACTCGCAAACAATGGGATTCCTCTTGAGCTTCAGAGACTGAGGTGTCGTGTAAATTTCCAAGCACTTAGGTTCACACCGGCAATTGAGGCCTTGGGACAGAAGTTGGTCCGCATTCTTCAACAAAATGGCACGTTTATGGCATTGCATTTAAGATATGAGATGGACATGTTGGCTTTTTCTGGTTGTACCCATGGATGCACCGAGGAGGAAGCAGAGGAGATTAAACGACTAAGGTAATTGTTTGTCAAAGTTGAGGCATTATTCCAATGCTTACCTCACTTATTTCTCAGATTGAATCTAATTGGTTGTACACTTGTTTGTTTTTGACTTGAATTGTTTTCGTTTATCCCCCTTGAAGTGTTGTTTCTTTTCTATTATTGACCGACATGTGATACATTTATTATGTGAGGTGAAATGCATGACTAATGAGTCTCCTTTTCCTTCCTCTCTCTTTCTTGGCTTTTCATCCATTATCAATTCAATTTTTATCAGCATTATTATTTTTATTATTATTGTTTTTTAAGTTGATGAAAATGGTAGTTGAGATTCTGGACTCACCGTGCTTTCAGATATGCATTCCCTTGGTGGAAAGAGAAAGAGATAGTATCTGAAGTAAAGAGAGCTGAGGGCTTATGTCCCCTTACCCCAGAGGAGATGGCTTTAATATTGAAAGCATTGGGTTTTGATAGAGACACACAGATATATATTGCATCTGGTGAAATATATGGCAGTGAAAGGAGGCTTGCTGCATTAAGAACCGCCTTCCCTCGGATTGTAAGTGATTATGGCCATATTTTCCTTCCTTTTTTTTTTTTTTTGTGGGAATTTTATGAGGCCCAGTGACTTTTATCCTTTCCTGAATGCATATTATGTACTCAAATGCTTTTCAGAAAAGTTAAATTAATAATCTTGGAAGGTGGGGGTAGGCATACTATGTTATACAAGTTTCTTGTACTTGATATTGGGGCCTTGTAGCTTAAAGGCCATGGGTACATTCTAATCAATGAGATTGTACACTTGACCTGGCCATTTATTTTTCATCGTGAAAAAGGAATTGATACGGGATTCCCCATTTGCTAATTTCAGGTGAAAAAGGAAATGCTGCTGGATGCTGAAGATCTGCGGCAGTTTCAGAACCATTCGTCCCAGATGGCTGCCCTTGATTTTATTGTTTCAGTTGCCAGTAATATATTTGTTCCCACTTATGATGGGAATATGGCAAGAGTTGTAGAAGGCCATCGAAGGTATATCCATCGAAGGCCTTTCTGTGTATCAAGCGCCGAGCCACATTTTCATAATAGTCCTAATTAAGTTTCTTGCAGGTATCTTGGTTTCCAGAAAACAATCCAGCTTGACCGGAAAAGGCTGGTGGGACTGTTGGATTTGCATCAGAATGGAACTCTCTCATGGGATGAGTTCTCTTTTCATGTCCACTTGGCACACGAACGAAGAATGGGACAGCCAGCACGAAGAAGAGCGCTCCATGACAAGCCCAAAGAAGAAGATTATTTCTATGCAAATCCTCAAGAGTGCCTTTGTGAGGGGACAAGTTGTGAAGATTTGCTGGGACCTGGTACTAATTCAACTATCACAGGGTGAAATGTGCCATCGATAGCCAACCTCAGTTTGTCGACATGTTTGCTGGACGCCGTGGTGAAGAAACCATGATGTTTTAAAGCACTCGCTCACCGGGGATTCTTTTAGAAATCAAGAAAAACTGCCCAAGTAAGTTGTTAGGGGCATTGGAGGTGGCTTGTTCATGCACAAATAGCTTTAGAAGA
This sequence comes from Leptodermis oblonga, assembly GCA_016801395.1. Classification (NCBI taxonomy): domain Eukaryota; kingdom Viridiplantae; phylum Streptophyta; class Magnoliopsida; order Gentianales; family Rubiaceae; genus Leptodermis; species Leptodermis oblonga. Next base: position 3,197,644 of record CM028751.1, on the reverse strand, counting down.
AACAGCAGAAAACACAGGGGGAGAAGGGAACGAAGAGTTAAAAGGTTCCACTTGGATATAAAGTGTATTCTTTCAGTGTTCATATGTAATTGGTTTTGCCCTAATAATTTACAAGATGTTAATTTTTTTTAGTATTTGAGAATCTGTTCATGGCGAAAGCTAATTCTTTTCTGCAAACTGATTAAGATGGCACAAGTGAGGAAGCGAGTGCCTCTTAACCCTATCCGTCTCACTAAAAGATCATCGAGTATTAAAAACCGAGTCTTGTTTTTAATACTGTTTTCTGTTGCGGTCGAAACCCGGTAAAACTAGCCTCACAGAAGGTGAGTTTTTCTACTTGAATCAAGTTTAAAAGGCTCATTCTTCCCTAACATGTTTACATTCTCTGACTTCTAACGTGACTCCCAGAAGATGATTTCACCTTGCTCCCCAACTAGACCAAGATCCTTGAGCCTCCTGTCCTGATAATATTCCAAGGCAGGCAACTCTTCTTCTCGCTCGCGGAAGATTCTATCGATGTATCGCAGAACCTTCTTCTCTCCAGATCTTATTCTAACAGCCATCATATGCCTTGAACTAAGATTTCCTTCTTGTATTAGTTTCTCATCCTGCAGTGCAAAGAATGAAGCAATAAACAACAAATCTGGTTCAAATTTCACAAAACTAAGGACTACAAAGGGCTTATGTACCAACCTCCTCAACCGTGGTGGGATAGCCAGAAAGTGCAGATTTGCAAGCTTTTTGAACCACTTGACAAATAAGCTCCTCATTGGCGCGGCTAACAGGCAATTCGAGGTGTCCCCAAACAGCATTTCTAAAGATGGATTCAAGAAGAAAAGCATCCGTTCCTCCAAGTGCAACCAGCCGGAGATATGGAAGCATTGCTGGTGGAAGAGGGCAATCTGCTTTAATATCGAAATATGCAGTTTCACCTAAACCATTACTCTCAGCAATGTCCAGTTTGTCGTCGAAAAATTCATCTGACTCTGAGATTTGCAGTGTCAATGTAAATGCATCGCGATTAGACCCCGATTCGACAAATCCATAGTCCAAAGCCATATCAGCATTACTTTTATTTAAATCATATTGGATCCGGACCTGCATTCACAGTTCACTGATCTAACTGGTCACAAATCCACAGCTCTATGCAAAAGAGAAAAATCTAGCTTGTCTACAGAGAAGGAAATGAATGCTTTCTACAGTTCTGACAAATCTGACCTGCTCACCAGCCTTTAAATCTAAGGGGCTCCTCAAAGAGAATAGGTAATCCCAGGAGAATAGACCAGCTGGTCCTCTAACCTCATGAGCATGATCTTCTGTTGTTACAACGTCACTGTGGTTAATCTGCAACAAAAAAAAGTTATTTTTACAGAAATTGACCAAGTAAGACATGAAGAAAGGCTCAGAAATCAATCATATGATGAGACAGTAACATACAAAATCAGTGAGAAATAATCACAGCATTTGGGATTCTCGCTAGATATTCAGGACCTACCAAGTCAGCAAGAGGGACAACAACCAGATTCTGATTTCGAAGCCGGGAAAAAGCTCTTGATCTGAGCATCCCAAATGCCCAGAAGAAGTCGTCCAATGTTATTGGAGAAGGGAAAAGCCGCTTGTTTGGAAGAATTACTTCTTCTTCCACTTTCAGGAATTCAGTTTGTACATAATCCTTCACACTCAGAGTAGTGTTTAGCAGTTGGGTACCTAAAATCAAATTTCAATGCACAGAAATATCTCCCAAATCAACATAAATCCACAAGAAGATTATCTTTTTAAATCCACAAGAAGATAGACTACCTTGAAGCTCAGCAAGCTCCTCTTCTGACCTGCACTGGAAAAATATTTCAAAAACTAGTTATCAAGCCATCTGAATTTTGGAATTCAATTCAACATGCTCTGACGCTTTAAAGAACACATTTTTGAAAAAAAAAAAAAAAAAAAACCCACCAAAAAATTGTTGAATCAGTGTACTCTGGAAGAACTCCGAAGTAATTTTTCCACTTAGAATCGGCCCTAGACTTTTCTCTAAGCAAAAGAAGAGCAACAGAGATCCAAGGCTTCAAACCAGAGCAAACATTTCCTATCTCTGAAGAAGCAACAGCATCAGGGTTGATCCACAACCTCCTTGGAACCTCCAAAACCACCTCATTTTTAGCAATATTTCTTGTGGCGACCAGTCCTAGGCCTTCCGGGACGACGCCGGGCTTCACCGGAGTCTTTTTCGAAACCACACCCTCATCGCAAAGCCACTGCCAGAATGTCTGAACTGAATGGGGAATTTGTGGGTCAGTTTCAGTGGAGAGAACTGAGGCAAAAAACACAGGCTTTTTGATCCGGTAAGTGGTATTGGTTGTTAATAAAGAAAGCTGCTTTGGGGTTTTGAGCGGAAAGAGGAAACCATAGGAGAATGAAGGGTTGAGAGAGAAAAGATTAGACATCTTTTAGTGTCTTTGTAGCTTCGTTCAGTTTGCAGAGGTTCTTGGAGCTGACAGGAGAGCCAAAAGATGAGGTTTTTAGAACTAGTGGCATTTATATATAGCTTCTGTTTGTGGATAATCAAAAATTTTTTCTTTTTGTTTATTCTTTATCCTTCCTAAAAAGACCAAAAAAGGGAAGAAAAAAAAAGCTCTTTCAAGACCTATTATTTCCAGGATTTTTTTTCTCCAATTATCATTTGCAACAGAACTTTTTATTGTATTCCTGTGAAACAGGACTAACAGTAAGCAACAATTGTTTTTCCGTAAGTAACGATGAATTAGTTGAAATAAATATCATTACTCTTCTGGCATTTAATGGAATGGCGAAATTGGAATGGAGGGAGAACAGAAAGTAGAAACAACAACACTTTGAGATTGCCACAATGCACTCTGACTACATTCTGGTGTTGGCGTTCTGAATTAAGACCGATGAAACATTCGAGACAACTAGGACAGAAACATATGTTATATGTACATTCTACGTTTACTGCTCCTCAGAAGTATGCACTCTTGTGCTTACAAATATGCAAATCTCAGCAAGCTATATTTACATAGAAAAAATTCAAGATGATGAAAGTTCAAAAAGCTATGAATACAGAGGAAAACTTTATGCAGGAAAACACAGTAACAGAACTCCAGACGCAGCACTAACTCCAGGCATCCTACCCCCGCCCCCACCGGATCAGTTATAGATATTCACATTTTCTATGTAATGAAGCTGACAAGTAGTAGAACATGATTCAAATCCACCAAGGCGCAGCAGATAAGTCAAGAGCACAACAGACTCACTAGAAACTGATGATTACATGCCTCCCTAAACTGAATGCAAGAGTGTTTTGATGCCTTTTCGGAGTTAAAAAGCTGAATGCATTAGGAAAGACTACAGAAAAGTTGTTAAATTTGCAAATCCAAATGAGTAAAGGAGGGAGTTGAATGAATAAATCCCAAACAAAGTCTCTCTTACTTCTCAAACTAAAGCATATAACCTTCCAGTTCTAATTTTCAGTGAAGCAAAGACATCCACTAGAATCGAAAACCGAAAGTGTTTACATCCAACTTCCTCCCAAATTCAGTGCTAATTTGTAGGCTCTCATAAACACAGATGATGATCAAACAGAAATTAGTAAGTCACATATCTCCAACCATCATTACTGCTAAGCAAAACAAAAGTGCAAACTACCTTAAGAATATAGGTAACACTTGAATAAACTGAAACACAATAATCATAATCAGTAGAGATACGGAATCACTTACAAGCAATAACTCACATACTAATACATTAGAATTCAAGTATTTCTCAAATTTAAATCTACTACCAATCAAGACTCAATTGGATTGTGAAAGATTGTCACCCTTTGGCAGAGTATTCAGAGTTGGACACAAAAAAAAAAAAAAAAAAAAACCAAATCAGAACCAAATTCTAATTCATTAAGCGAATTTGATCCAGCTTCATGTTAAAAACAAATCATACCAGAACTTCTTATACAACTAAGACAACTGTAAAATCTAAATCCAAGAACATTCTAACAAAAATTGCGAATGAAGTGCTAAACTATTAATAAAAAATTATTTCACTGTTGTCTAAAATGAGTTTCCAGTAAATATATCTCGGAAGAATCTTATACAATTCAACTGCTATCAGTTCCTAAAGTCATCATACCAATTGAGATGAGCTCAAAAAATACTCAACAATGGAAAATTAAGATCCCTCCTCCTGACTTCTCGATTGTTCAGAGGGGCTCAAAACTGAATCTTTGGCCTCAATCTTTTGCTCAGAGGCCTTCAAGACTTCACCTTTCTCAGAACCCTCCGCCGCCGCCGGTGCAGATTCCTCTACTCCTCTCATAGCCTCTTTCTCTTCCTCAAATTCCTTCCTGGCTTGCTCATGGGCAGCCTTCTCCGCCTCCAAAAGTGGACCATAATGATCAGGATGAGCCTCCATACACTTCTTCAAAGTAGAAGTAAGTTCGAAACACTTCTCCGCGATATCCTCATTATTTCGATCCCCTTCCTCCACACACTTCTCCCACGCAATAAACTCCTCCTTACAACCGCCGGCTTTCATAAATAAGCAAAACCCGCATTCGGCCTCCTCATCTTCTTCTCCTTCCCCTCCCTCTTCAGCCGCCCCTTCCGGAACATCACTGGATTCTTTGGGTGCTGAATTTTCCAAGGGCTGCGGCGGCGGATCTGATGATCCTTGAACTCCGGCTTCCGACGGCGGGGGTGTTGAATCATGGGTCGGCTCCGATTGGGGCTTAGAATCGTGGGTTGCGGGTGTATCTGAAGATGACATGGTGACGGTGATGGTGGCGGAGGTGGGATTAGGGTTTGGTGATGAAGGCGTGGACTGGTTGCCTCCCATGGCTATTGTTGTTAAACCTCTCTTCTTAAACCCTCTCTTGCTCTCTCCCTCGGGGAATTTTTAATTATTAATTAACTAATTAAAAACAATTTTCTTTTTCTTTTTCACAAAGCAAATATTCATAGGGACTTACATAACTTGACCAGAAAGCCATTACCTTTTTCCTTTTTACTACTGTATTATATATTTTTTGGGGGGAAAACTGCAAAAGTGGTCCACAATCTTTACCCCTGTTTCAAATGTAGTCCACAATCTTTAGTAAGTAGCAAATGTAGTCCACAATGTATCCATTTTGTTGCAATTTTAGTCCAAAAACGGAAAATTGACCTTGACTAACGGTCAACGGGTTTGACCCTCCTAAAACCACCCCACCCCTTCCTTCCAAAACCATTTCTCCACATCACTTCTTCCTCCACGTCAGCACCACTCTCGTCGCCACGTGACCGCCTAGGCGCCACCTCACCTTCTGCTGTCCGTCCTGGAAAATGAAAGGGTAGGCCTCAAAAAACTTCAAAATTTGCTCCGTTGGGGTTTCGAACCTGTGACCTTCCGTCTGCGCGCGCGAGAGACAACCACTAAGCTGCAGTCGTTTGTTTGTCTTTGGATGCTGTTCCATTCAGTCATATAGAATCAAACTTTTCTTTCATACTTTATACACAAGGCCGTATTAAGACTTTCAAATTCATTTCCATGCCGTCAAATTAATTAACTTATTTAATTAAAATTACTATTCTAACCTTATTAAATAATGTCAAACATATAATTACCTCTAATATATATTTTTAACTCTTTAAAAATCTCATACGAATTGATGTGGAAGAGTTAAAAATATATTATAGTTAAAAATCTCATATAAATGGAAGGGGAAGAGTTAAAAATATATTATAGTTGATATTGATGTGGAAGAGTTAAAAAATATTATAGTTAAAAATCTCATATAAATGGAAGGGGAAGAAGTTAAAAATATATATTATAGTTGATGTTGAATTAATGTGGAAGAGGTTAAAAATATATTATAGTTAAAAATCTCATATAAATGGAAGGGGAAGAGTTAAAAATATATTATAGTTGATATTGATGTGGAAGAGTTAAAAATATATTATAGTTAAAAATCTCATATAAATGGAAGGGGAAGAGTTAAAAATATATTATAGTTGATGTTGAATTAATTCGTATGAGATTTTTGAAAGAGTTAAAAATATATATTATAGGTAATTATATGTTTGACATTATTTAATAAGGTTAGACTATTAATTTTAATTAAATAAGTTAATTAATTTGACGGCATGGAAGGAATTTGAAAGTCTTAATACGGCCTTGTGTATAAGTATGAAAGAAAAGTTTGATTCTATATGACTGAATGGAACAGCAACCAAAGACATACAAACGACTGCAGCTTAGTGGTTGTTTCGCACGCGCGCAGACGGAAGGTCTCACAGGTTCGAAACCCCAACGGAGCAAATTTTGAAGTTTTTTGAGGTCTACGGCCACCCATTTTCTTCTGACGGACAGCAGAAGGTGACGGTGGCGCCTAGGCGGTGACATGGCGACGAGAGTGGTGCTGACGTGGAGGAAGAAGTGATGTGGAGAAATGGTTTTGGAAGGAAGGGGTGGGGGGGGTGGTTTTAGGAGGGTCAAAACCGGGTTTGACCGTCAGTCAAACCCGTTGACCGTTAGTCAAGGTCAATTTTCCGTTTTTGGACTAAATTGCAACAAAATGGATACATTGTGGACTACATTTGCTACTTACTAAAGATTGTGGACTACATTTAAAATAGGGGGAAAGATTGTGGACCACTTTTGCAGTTTTCCCATTTTTTGGGCGGACAACTTAACCGAATTCGAGTAGGAATAGCTAATGACATAGTTTGAAATATCGGGATGTCACGATGAGATTATTCTGAATGTAAGATTAGAATGAATAGAGGGTTTGTTATTTTCGTTTTGATTTCAAAAGTAATATATTACGATAGATTTTCATAATTTTCAATACAACTTTTTACTATTTATTTATATATTTTTATTTTCAATATACTTTTTATATTATAAAATTAAAAACATGTTTTCAAAATCATAAAAAAGACCAAACCCAGAATCGGGTAAGATGTTGATGTGTAAAATTATACATAAATGATAAAAATTAATTTTATTTGAACCATTTTAATAAAAAGTTTAAGATCGAATAGAATAAAAAATAGGATCGAGATTTTGTAAACTTCCAAAATTTATTAGACACTCCAAAACATTGTTAATAACAATTACTATTAGATATGTATGAAATTCTCATGACTTAAAATTCAATTTTCTTTTCATTTAGTAGCTATGGAGGTGATTCGGCCTTCTCTCAACACTATTTTGCATTGGAATCGGTCATCGTTCTTGTGCCAAATCGCATAATATTAGACATTTGTCACCACGAGATATATAAAAATAGTGTCGAATCTACAACAATGCCCAAAATAAGGATTTGTGTGCAAAGTGTGAGATATTATATATACGCAATAATTACGAATTTACGAGGACTCACTAAAGCCCCAATTCCAAAAAAAAAAAGGAAAAATAAATTATCAAAAAAATGCCAAAAGAACTCCTTAAATGGGCACGATATGCCTCTACCTTCTTCATCAGCCACATGAATGAATGATAAATTGTAATGCATAGATCTTCCGTCTGCTTCTGTTTCGTCTTCTTTGTCTGCTTTCTAACGATGAAAGAGTAAGTCTCATGATGTGATATGTGAATCCCATCTTCCATTGTAAAAGGGTAAATAGAGATGGATCTCTCAGTTTGGATATGTGGCCCTGTTTGGCAAGTTTCTCAAAATCATGTTTTGAGAAAAGTTTGAATTTTATAATAATTTTTCATCATTTTCAATATACCTTTTTACATTTTTCAATATACCTTTTTACATTTCCAATACAATTTTAATATTATAAAATCAAAATAAATCTCAAAACCATGTTTTGAAAATCATACCACACATTTCTCAATCATCCTTTTCATCATTCTCATCATCGTAACTGAAAGGGAGTGGGACTGACTTGAACGCTCTGTACTTTCCCACGTTGTTCAAGTGTTCATTTTCCAACCTGACAACAAACAAACACATCATTCTCTCATTCATCTTAATTTTCCCATTTTCTTGGTTGAAGCCAAGCACCTCAACAACCCCATCAGAATAAGATGAGAAAAATTAGACAGAGACGATCTGAACTGCATATAAAGTTCGACAATTATGAATTAATTACCTGAAGAAGTTCCACATCCCCCGGCGGAGAATTTCTAAGCAAGCGAACACGGTCGAAATGGCAGTTCCACGCAGGGAATGCAAATTCATCGGAAACACCAGCTGCAGCCAAGCAAACCTTAGAAGAACATCAAAGACCTGGAAGAGATCGAAAATTCAAACTTAATTTAAAGGTAAGAAGAAATCCAATAACTTTGTCAGCAGATGATTCTCATTTTTACCATAGCTGTGAAGTAAACACTCTTGTAAGTAATCACAAGCTTATCTCTCAAAAACAAGTTTTTCGACTTGCGTTGAAGAAGCCCCCAGTCCACCACAATGTCCCAGTATGTATTCCCCATGGTCACTATCCCCGAGCTCACTAAGGCCAGTATTTTCCAGCTTAATTTCTTTCTCAGTTCAAAAGCTGTTCTAATGACAACTGCAATAATTGTTGAGAAATATCTCAAACCGTTAAGTCCTTGTCTCATGTCTTTCTCTCCACAAAGTCGACGAACACACTGCAGAGAATTACATGAACATGCTTATGAAAGATAGAAAAGTATTGCGAGTCACACCGACAAGTTAGGGTTAAACCTGAAGGAACCGAAGCCAATATGGTACAACTGCAACAATGAAATAGAAAATGGTGTAGGCATCGCGAGTGTAACACTTCTTTCGTCTCTGCAAGTTTCCGTATGTATAGTAACAAATGTAGTACTCAAAGCTCCTTAAGGCCTGTATCTGCATATGGATTATTATAAGCAAAAGATAACAACAACATAGGAAAAGAAACGTGCAAATCAAAAGATTAAAGACACCGCCCAAAAATATCAGTAACATCTGGACCTGACTGGTGAGTTGGTCTGCAACAAAAAAATCTGGGAGCGTTACCTGCAGAGATGTTACTTCATAAGCAAATCCAGTTTTATCAACAGAAAGCTATGTCAAGATGGAGACTTTCCCGTCTAATACCTCATACAGAGGAGCACAAATGCAGTGGAATACACTTTTGATTAGGAATAACCTACTGGAACGATAGATGATTTTGAAGGGACAGAACATAATAGCGAGCACAACCTACATAACAAACGAACAAACGAACAAAAGAAAGAAAAAAAAAAAAAAAAAATCATCCAGAAATGGAGCTAATATAGCAGAAATTGATTCCAAAAAGTAAGAAATTTGAATCTCACAGTGATCAGGCCTAAAGGGATGTATTCAACATATTTCCTCTGATCATGAGCTCCTGAATTCAGCTTTAAGTCCAAATGAACCAGAAAAGTAGCAAGAGAAAGCATTGACAATCCACTTCCGAGGAGAAATACTTCCCGGTAACCTAACTCGGTTCCTTGTTTGAAACCAAATATAAAAGGGTAGTTGATCCTATAGCTCTTCCAGAAATATATGTTTGCAGAATACAGGAACATATGCAGGATAATATAGACGTAAAAACTGCAAAAAAAGAGAAATAAAGTATTGAGCTTTATCTTCAGTGTCAGCAAAGAGAACTTGTCAGAAATGACAACTTGAGGTGGAGTTCCCCATTACCTGTAAAGTGGAAAAATACTGGTTATATAGACGTTCCCTTCCTGTTTATCAATTAACTTCTTAACTTCTATTAGAAGTATAATAGCAATTAGCAGGGCAATTGCGAAACCAGAAAAGAAGCCTGAAAATGTCAGGATGAATTATAAGCTCAACGAAACCAATACTCATTTTCTAATCCAAACGGCAGTATGCAACAATTTCTTTTGAAATTTGACAAAACTTGTTGTATCTATACTTATTTTACCTGAAAAGAAAGTTATACTGTGCTTCTCTGTCTTGTGCTTTGGCCTCAGGACTTTCATGCCCTCTCTGCGATTAGAACTTGCAAAGTGCTTGATAAACGCTGCCTCCACCCTGTCCAAGAGACCATTCACCTAAGACATCATAGAGTCAGAAGCATATGAAACAGTAGTATCATACTTACCGGTGAATGCAACACAAAACCAACATAAGAACAACCATCATTGAACATGGAGCACGAAGTTTAGTTATGCCAATTAACCACATAGGTCTTCACATTACATTTTTCTTTAGTATATAGCTGAAAATTAGAAGCAATGAAAGAAAACAGATTGCAAAGGATATTCATTCCAATACCATAAGATATGAATTCCTAGTAAGAATACTAAAGTAGGAAAAAAAAATGGAGAGCATTCCAATACCATAAGAACATATATGGTAAACATCTATAGTTCAAAACGCGACATAAAGATGTAATACTATTATGAATGGACACTAAGATACAAAACGAACCTCATCACAGCTCCCAAGGTATGAATTATCCACCATTTTCATATATGACCTTGCTGCAGCCCTTGACGTGATCTGCATTTGTTAAGAGGTTGGAAAAATCGCAGCCTTTTCATTGATTGAAGAAATTTCGAACATTAGATTTTAGAATCCAGAGAAGCAAGGGAGACAAAACTATCATACCTTCTCATACTTCTTTAGTATCTTGGAAAATGCTGAGAGATTCATGAAACTGTTTATTCACTCACGAGATGTTCAGCAAATAATAGTTAGTGAAAGAATACATTTTGATTGTAAAATTTACATTAAGGAGCATAATCTAGAAAGCTTTCAGTTGCTCACCTGTAGTTTTTGAGAAGTTGAAGCTTCCGATAAAATTCAGAAAATACAATTTTCAGCCTTTCCTCAACTTCCTTTAGCTCTTCCTTATTAAAACTCAATTCCTTCTCTTTCTCATCCAGTAACACACCTTTAATGGTTGAAATTGGAGTTTCAAATGTATTAGTAATTTTCACTTTGTCAAGGATTTCTAGAGAAGGAAGTTGATGTTCACTGGCATTTTCCCTCCCCGAACTCCCTGCCACTTCAGCATGATTCAGCCGCTGTAGTTCCATTTCAGATGCTAAATCTTTTCTCTCTGCCTCTGAAAATTGGCATGTTGACATCAGTTATTAGGAAAATGAAACTAAATTCCAATATATTACTTTTATCACTTTACCTGCAGTCCCAGCTTGGCCTTGAGAGCTAATATTAGAACCAGCAGAACCATTGGTATGTACAGACAGATGTCTAGGAGGGAATGATACACGTTGATACGCGCTCCTCACTTTAACACGCAAAGCAATCAAAGCATCCATCTGTTTGTTAAGGGAAGCAGCTTCTTTTGTGACTTCTTCCACCTTGTCCTTGTAGAAGGCATTCACCTTGTTGAGCTCATCGTCAAGTTTCCTGAAGAAACTAATCTCATTCTCTCCACCTTCTCCCGGGGAGAGGAGGAACTCCGTATTGTACAACTTCCTGGAATTCTGCTGCTGCACTGCATTTACAGTTATCACTTGGTTCTCCACGTCCCCCGTGCCCCTAGTATAACTTGCCGGCCGATTCAGACCACTGAAGGTTCTCTCATGAGCAGCTTTGGAAGGAGTTCCAGGCTGCTTCAGACGACGAATCTCCTGCAGTATATGTTTAAGTCCATTGTAGTCAACATAGGCTTCAGTCCATTCAGGCACCTTGTGTTTCTTAAAAGCCTTTCCAAACTTCATTTCAGCCCTAGTTTCTTACTGCCTCTTCTTCCTCTCTGTTTATATAGAAAGCAAATAATGCATTATACACTACAATTACAGGTTTAGTTTCCTTTCCCCAAATCTCCCCCCAATTCCAACTCCAAAATTGAACAAAATAAACGTTAATCAACCTGATTTCTTGCCATATTAGCATTGAATTACATACCATATTACGTGGAATTAGAAAATTGTGAGAACTGAAAATCATTAAATACCGCATTATCTGAGTTAAAAAAGGAATAAACAACAGAACCACAGCAAAAATCATTTTGATGATAGCGAAACACATACACCAACGAGCATATCAAGCGAAATTAACTACAAAAAAAATTGTTTCGGTCAAAGAAAAGAGATAGTGGAATCATGCACAGGGCGGTCAGGTCGGTGTAAACTCCGCGACATTAATGCAATTCAGTAACAATGAATATCTGGTCCTTTCGTAGCATTTAACAAGAATATCCGCTAGAATGATCAGGAAACACGCCGCCACCACCGCCGCAATAAACTATCCCGGAAAATGCATATCGTTCGTTCACAGTGTGAATGTGTGAGCAATTAAGAGAGTCGTACCTTGCGAGTTGAGTGAGTGGCTTTTTGATTCGAAGCGAAGCCGGAGAGAATACGACGGAAGAATGCATGAGAACTGTGATGTTTCCTCCTTTTTTATATTGCAAGCGCAGTAAAAATTCCTACAAAAAAAAAAAAAGAAAAACAAAAACCAAAACCCAGCTGTTGTCCCTTTCATGTCTGCGGTTTTAGTTATTACTTACAGCGGCAGAAATTGCTGCTTCGGTTCTTGAATGAGTATAGCTATAAATGAGTTCCCATATCGCGGGTCCGACCATGCCGCGCGTATCGAGTTTAGTTATTAATGAAAATTTAACTATCGAATTTAACATATGATATTGCGTATTGAGTTCAACATACTTATCTGACATATTGCACATCAAATTTATTTAATAATTGAATTGGACCTCAGTTAATGTAAAATGTATCAAGTTTAGACACACGCACGTGTATCCTATAACGTATCAAATTTAGATAAACTCGTATAGCCTATAATCTGTCGGCCGGGCATCAAAACAACTTCGTTATCAAAGTTAGTAGTAAATGTTAGAGAAAGAATAGAAGTCCCAAATCCCAAAAGTAACAGAATCCAGAAACGTTTGGTTGATGCGACTTGTTGACTTGATTGGTTGATGAAAAGGCTTAGCTTGACAGTACAAGCAGCCACTACTTGACACGTGGCTCTTCCGCGGCAGTTTGGTTGCGAATTTTCCTCCCGATGACGATACGAGCTAAATAGTCTTAATATGCAGCCACCATTAAACACGTGTCCTCCCCCCTCTTTTCCCCAAATAGCACAACCACCCTATTGACTATTGAAACACTTATTACTATCACCGTCAACTGGTACAAATCCAGATCAACGAGAACCTCAACCCGTGCTGTATAAGACACGATACATGTACAATATGAATCAATAATTGATTCGAAAACAAAAATAATAAGAATATGCATAGATATAGAAAATTTGATCTCGCTAAACATTAGTTATAACTTGAATGATTGATTTAAGAGGAGCACAAAGGGTAAAATAAAAGCAAGCATGAGGTACTATTATAAAGAGTTGTAAGAGTGTAATAAACAAAAAGCATATTGCAGCTACAGAAAGATATGATCTAACTGGGCATCCCACTTCAGGATTTTGAACCAATCTGTTCTACCATATGAAGAAGATTAGGGGGGACTCGTGGATCTTGATCATCATGCTTCAGAATTCCATTCCATTCCATGTGATGTACTACTGATACATTGTCCGAGTCAATTTTCTTCGCCGGGGCTTTGTCTAATGCCACTGCAACAAAAGAAATGTGGCAGCTTCACTCGACCGCATACCCTGTGGATGTGGCAGTGGTAAAACAAGATTTCAGATTCAAATGTCCAAATTCAAGATTTCCTCACACAATTGAAGGGGTAGTTTTTCATTCATTGGCAAACAGCAAACCAAACTGATATTCATTCATGACTAAGTAGGATTACTTGAAGTTGACAAATGCACAGCTCACACAAAATACAACCCAATGTTTTGCAGTATAAAATTGGGAACTAGGCAACCTTGCCCATAGGTATTCTTCTCACAGTTCTACATCTTAAAACAAAATAGAAGGCACGTAAAGCGATGAATCCATTGCATCAAGCATAAAAACCCAATCTTGTACAGACTGGAGTAGTAAAGAAACAATTCAGATTCCATCATCAACAAGCTCAATCCAAAGATTAATCTTTTTCTTCTTCTCTTATCTGAAAAATACTACCCTGACAGAATCACACCCAAAAAACTCCACTATCTTTTATAGTACTTGTTAAAGATGCAACATTCATCACCTAAAAATTCATACAAAGATACAATAACAAAACTCTAATCTTGGAACTCTACATAGGCACAATGCATACAGTTCTGCTCAACGCAGGAACCAGAAACTTGAAATGAGATATCATAAAGTTACTCTGAGAATTACTGATAAGATCCAGACACGAAAACTCCTCATTCTACCTCTAAAAGGGAACAATAATGCAAGAAGTATGGAAATGAACAGATAATTCTGGTGAAGAAAGCTCTTACGTGCAGCGCATAATTACTGGCACAGGTTTCAGAGCCTTAGGTCCATTTCTTATTCCTCTCTTGTGACGAGAAACCTGTATCATGAAACAGATGACATTCATTCTACAATTCAATCCGACCATTGCGGATCATAACAACAAATTCCTGCAACTAAACCATCCTCTACCCAGAACAAAGTCACAAATTTATTGCATTAGTGATTTAATCCAAGATTGAAGTATGAAATTCCTTCTCAGAAATGGATTATTTCCACATAAATCTTGACCATTTACAAATAAAAATCTATTCTTGAAGATGTAATTAACCACAAAAAATGAATTCCTAACAACTTTTATACCAAATTAAACTATTCACAAAACCCTTCAACCTCCTTAAACCCTACGATGCACTTATATATTACAGGGTACAAAAATACACCATCCAAATAACGAAATTCAACAACCATTGATGTAAACACGCTTGATTTACCTTCTTTTTTGGAACAGCCATGAGCTCCATCGACCCTTCTATCAAAGAGAAGCTCGGTAAATGAAACCCGATATTACTGTCATACGTGGTCTCGGATTCCGGCAGCACCAACGGCGGTGCTGTAGAGGTAAAGCTATCCATGGAAGTATGCATTGGCGATGGCTGGGCCACCATGTGGGCCCACCTCCGTAGACCTAAACTGCCGTTCGCCGCCACATTCCTAACCATCGCCGCCCTTGAAGCCATGTTGCGCTCGTCTCCGTATCCTTCGTGTTCCACTACCGGCCGGTTCCCACTTAATCATATATGGGTTCATTTGGATGGATACGGCCCATTTATTCTTTTTTCAGAAAAGGCCCATTTCCATCAAGGCCCAACCCAACTAATAAAACTCTAAATCCTGAACTTTAGTGCTAGTTCTAACGAGAAGAGTTCCTTCGTCTCCTCTTCGTCTCTTCATAAGCTTTAAATCGCAGCTGATTTGCCCAAAATTTGGTACCCTTTTCCTTTTTATCTGTGCATTTTATTACATTCATTTCTGTTCTGATTAAATTACTGGGTTTTGTTGTATCTGGAATAATGAAGATTTGTGTAGCAAAAAGAAGGAAAAATTTTATCTTTCTGTGTGCGAACTATGAGTTTCTGGCAATATGGCCGTCATATGATAGTTGGGTTTTGATGTTTGTTTAACAATTTGTATTATTTGGGGTGGAGTTGTAGGGATTGAATTATTGGGATAGGGAGCTGGTTCTACAAGGCTGAAGGGATGTCGTTCACGAAAGGGGATTTGCTTGCCAAAACAAGGAAGTTAGTCAAGGGCTTAGCCAAACCTGAACCACTCTGGCTTAAAGCTATGGAACAGTGAGAAAATTGATAGCTTTTAGTTTCTTTTGTATTGCTTCTTTATGTTTATTGAGTTTTTCGCTTTCATTTTTGAAGAATAATGTGCTATTAATTTATGTAGCTGTTAGTATATAGACTTCATGCCTGAACTGTTTGCTAGTGATGTATTTGAGTGATTCATGTATTTTTACGATGTAATTCAGAAACACACGTGGATACTTGTGTAAAGTTTGTGTCTTTTTGAGTATATAACTTTGGCAGTGTCTTCTATAAGTGATATGAGATTATATGGTAGAGTACAGAATATTTTCAGTATAGTTTGTAACTGTGTTGATTCAATGCAGGGCACCTCCGGCGATGTTTCCTCGTGCTGAGGGAAAGATTAAGCCAATGAGTCTACCTGAGGATCCTTATATAAAGAAGTTCTTTAAGAAGCATCCAGATTCGAAATATCATGATGCCATCAAGTAAAGTTTTCTTCTCTTGTCTTGCATTTTCCTTACAGGTATCTATTAATCTTTTTGTGTGTGCGTGTGTGTATATGAGATGTAGATTGGGCATTGTGAGTGTTTGGGATTAGGCTGTTGAAAGGGGAGGATGGGGACAAGCTTTTTATTTTTCTGGATGTTGTTGTGGCTGCGTAGGTCAAGATAACCTTTGTTCAGTGATATGAGGGGAGGGACAGATGCATAATGGGGCATATTGGTTCTTTCTTCTTCGTATTGTGAGTTTAGCTGTATCGTGCCATGATATGCCATGATAATATGTATGTTGTGCATCATATTGCTTGTTCCTGTGTAATGAAGTGATTATATTTAATGATTCAGATGGTTATTCATAATCTCTGATATTAGCTTATCCACATATCATTTTAGAAAACATATTGTGAAATTTTACATAGAAGAGATTTTAACAACTTTCTCTTGAAATGGAAGGCACTCTAAAATGTACATTGTACTAGTAAAGGTGGATGCTGAAAAATTCCAACACAATCTGAAGGATGATTGTTAGATGCTTTCTTTTGTGTTTGATTTTTCTCCCATACATTTCATTTGTTGTGGTTGTAGTTTCATTCTGAACCTGCCAAATGGAAATTGATTCTTGCTTATTAACCCCACAGAATTTCTGGCTTTGATCCGCCTCCTGCCCGTGTATTTGGCTGGAGAGTACTTGAGCTGAAGGAACAGGGTGTCGGTGAAGAACAAGCAATAACCGTGGCTGATGTATGATCCCCTATTATACTTCTAAATTTTCTTTCGAATGGATTGTTTACAACCCGTTTCACATTTCCTTTGATGCTTCATTCCTATGAATTATTTGTGCTACAGATGGAATATAGGGCGGACAAAAAGGCCAAAAAGAAGGCTTACCGCCGACTGAAGGAAATTGCAAAGCTTCAAGGAAAGAAACCACCTCCAAATCCATATCCAAGTCCGGTCAAGGAAATTCAAGCTGAAGAAAGGAAGTATGTGCGTGAACGTTTCAATTGTCCCGAGATACTCAAAATTGTGGAGAAAATGAAGCAAGAAAGGGCTGCAGAAATGCAGGAGCGCTCACAACCAGGAGGTGGTTGGTGAAGAGTTTAACTTGGGCTTCAAAATGGTTTCTCCTGGTTTTTTATTTTATGTCTTCTTTTTCAATCTGGCCTAGGGAGTTCCATTTCTTTAGTTTGATCTTAGAGATCCAATAATTAAAATTATTGATTCAGCCTTTCCTTACGATGATGTTCAATTCCTTCCTATTACAGTTATACATCTTAGTTATGATGATGAAGATACTTTATATAGATGAGCCTGTTCTGGATCCTGTGCTTACTCCTAACTATGCTTTTGGAAATGGAACCAACCCTTTCTTTTGCCGAGTTCTATGATATGCATATGCCTAGGCAACCACTTTTTATTCAAATGGTCAATGCTAATTGCTACCTTTCTTTCTGAAGAAGCAAGAACAAAATCCCTACTCTTTTTTCACTTTGTTTACCTGATTTAAAGTTTAAACTCGTATCAAGATTCTTTTCAATTCATAAACCTGAAATCTCTAGCTTTTATTTATTTCTTTAACTAAACAAATTTTCCAGCTTTCATTCTCTTTCTTCTCGTCTTCTGTTCTCTCTTCAATAAAAAACACACTAGCCTACAAGAGATGCGTTATTGCCTATGTGTCCACTGTTCATTGGCTATTGAACTTTCCAAGTGATATTTCATTTGAGTCTATGCCTCTTTGCACCTCCGCCGTCCCAACAATGGACTCCGCCGCCGCAACAGCAATAGCCCCGACTTGGTCACGGATTAAGCCGGAAATACTTTACCTTTGCCCTTCGTACAGCTTTCCTAAGCTTCCTAAGATCAGAAATGGTCGACTTAATAGCAAAAGTACTAATCTTTTTCTTCTTCATTGCTCCACGAAGCCGGACACTAATAGGGCAGAAAACGTGACGGATGAGAACCCATCTGCCGAGCCCAGTTCAAATTCAAGGGTTGAAGAGCAAGATCTATCGGGTACAAGAAAAGGGGTCCCTTCAAGTTCATCATTTTCAAGGGGTTTGGTTTTTGGTTTGGGATTGCAGGATTCTTGGGACAGCGGTGAAATTGGGTCTCCTGTGGTGAAAAGGTATCTCAGCGATGAAGAAGAGAGGTGGTATATGTGGTACCATGGAAGAAGAAGGTCTGAAGGGGAAAAACCCCCTTCAATGGATTCAATTGGATTAGCTGTTTCCAGCAATGGAGTTCATTGGGAAAGAGGTGAAGGAGGAGTTAAATCAAGTACCGATGTGGGATTGGCGATGAATTGCAGCAGTGATTGGTGGGCTTTTGATACACAAGGCGTCAGGCCTTGTGAGGTGGTGATTATGTCCAGCAGTAAAGTCAGGGTGAATAATTCCCTGTATTGGCTCTACTACACTGGATTTAATGCTGAAAAGATTGAATCCTTGGATAATTCTTTGCAGTTCAAGTTGAACAATCCAGAAAGTTTGAATTTTGATGGTGTTAGCAGGATTTACAAGTCATTGCCAGGTTTAGCAATGAGTCAAGATGGGAGGCATTGGGCAAGAATTGAAGGAGAGCATCACAGTGGAGCCCTTTTTGATGTGGGATCAGAAGGGGAATGGGATTCTCTGTTCATTGCCTCCCCACAAGTTGTTTATCATGGGGCTGGTGATGTGAGGATGTATTACCATTCATTCGACGCCGAAAAAGGACAGTTTGGAGTTGGAATTGCAAGGTCCAGAGATGGGATCAAGTGGCTGAAGCTGGGGAAGATCATGGGAGGAGGATCACATTCACAGGGCATGTTTGATGAACTCGGGGCGATGAACGCTTGTGTTGTGAAGAACAGAAAAGATGGGAAATATGTGATGGCTTATGAAGGTGTGGATGCTAATGGCAGAAGAAGTATTGGGGTGGCTATTTCTTCGGATGGATTGAAGCAGTGGAGGAGAGTTCAGGATGATCCTGTGGTGAAGCAATCTGAGGAAGATGGTTGGGACTGTGGAGGTGTAGGATCACCTTGTTTGGTTCAAATGGATGAGGATGAAAATGAATGGAGACTGTATTATAGAGGATTTGACAGAGAGGGAAAGACTGGAATTGGATTAGCAGTGTCTCAAGGAAGTGAACTTGCTAGCTTTCAAAGATGGACAGGGTTCCACTTGTGAGGAGGAGGAGTCTTCTCTCTTGTTTTTCCTCTCCAACTTTTGGAATGGAATTAGGAAAAGAGAGGGCGGGAGAAGGTGTTGAACCGAGGCAAGCAGATCACCGGTATCAGCTACTCTGTAAACTTTGTCGTCGTAGTACAAGGTTGGAACATCCGAACATAGGATTTGACTTGGAGAAGGTCATTTTTTGGTTTTTCAACTATTCCTCTTACCATATTTGTTGTCAGAATTGAGAGGGAAAGACAGGGATTTTTTTTTTTTTTTTGGAATTGTTATTTGTAGGAACCAAATTACTATTTACAAGAATATTTTCCTGTGAATAATCTATAATTTTCCTAAGTTAAAATATAAAAAAATACATTCAAGAGATAAAGTTTGGCATGATTTTCCGGATCGATTTGTTTGGTTGAGGTTTTGTTGAATTTGTATGTAATTTGGCAGGAATTGTTATGGGTTTACTGTGGGTGTGTGTGAATTGGGGCAATTGTTTGTGAAATTGGCCGAATTTGCCATTTCGGGTTTGAAATTGGCTCAGTGCGTTTTGGTTATTCTGAAATCCCGCCTCCTTGATGTGAGATTTTCTAGAAATCTCGCATCAGGGAGGTGGGATTTTCTAAGGCAAGAGCAGGATGTTCCTGCCTCCCTGAGGCGAGAGTTCTGGAAAGTCCCGCCTCGCTCAGAAAATCCCACCAAGCTCAGGCGAGGTTTCCACTCAATTCCGAGAGGGAGAGGAAGAAAGCAACACTAAGGAATTTTTTTTTTATTTTAATAACTAAGGGCATTATAATAAATTCAGAAAAAATATTTCTGTCAATTGTAATTTGGTTCGTGTAAATAGTATGCCTTTTTTTTTTAAATTTATTTTATCAATGTTTTTACACATGTGGGCTTTGTGAGGCACCTTTTTAGTCCTATTCTTCACCAACTGTAGGGGTAAGCCCATACCTTAGGCCTTTCTCAGGCCCAAATATCCAGTCCGTTTAATGGCCTTTCAATTGTCATCTTTTGGACTCGGATGCCTTTTATTTTATTTTTTCTGTTTTTTTAAATCATCAACTATTACATTATCTTGTAGTAGATATGCCCGCTTGCAAGGTGGAGGCAACCTACCCAAGATAGTAGAAACTGACAGAATTGATAATCGAATTCCGATCTCGGAATGTACGTCACGCTGGCTCGTTCATGGATGCCGAACTTTGAAACAACGTTCACCCTCAACTCAACTTTCTAGCTTTCGTTTACTTTTATTTTAATTATTTTTTAATTGTATTTGTTTTTTGTTTTCTCATGCAACACCACATTTCTTTTTTGAAAAAGCATACAACGCCACATGAAAATCAAAGGGTTTGCCTGGCTCACAAGGATTGAAATTGTGTGAACGGTTAAATGATTTCAGCTAACAAAATTCTTACGCTCGGATAATGAAATATGAAAAACAAAATTTGATTATTGACATAACCGAATCACATTAGAGGAAAAGAAACATGATATTCTATAAAACAAAATATGTGAATAGAAAACTAATGGGAGAAGATTGGGATGGTGGTTAGTAGAAGAGACTTATAACTCAAACAATTCGAAAAATTCGATATTTGCTCGATTCTCTTTAACGCATTTCTTCTTTCCTTTCAAAATACGATTTCGTACCAAATAAATGTTGTAAAGAAGACAGCCATCATATCATGACTGAGGTTCTGAGAATGTCTTAAAAAGAAATGGCAGCTATGGTGAATGACACTGTTAAGTAGACCTGTAGATGAACAGATTATTGGTAAAAATAAACAGAAGTTTAAATGCTGTGAATTGAAGGAGACAAGTTTAAGGGCATTATTCCCATACCTAGAACCTGCCACCTTCTTATCCCTCAAATGGCCCCTCTTTTTTAAGAGATCAAGCCAAACATTTCTGGGCATGTTCTTTTTGTTTCGTTTTGAAAACGGTTTTGGTTTTAACAGTAAATTTAATATATTTTAATCATATTTCATCATTTTCAATACAACTTTTTACTATTCAGCATCTACTTTTTACGTTTTCAATACACTTTTTATATTATAAAACTATTTTCCAAAACTTATTTCCAAAATTGTTTTCAAAACGCTCAAAAAGAACAGGCCCTAACTTCCATTTTGGCAATCTGTGAGTTACAATTCCCTTTTTTTTTTTACCACAGTAAATGTCAGATTGAATACTACAAGTCAAAACTCATATTGCCTAATTGCCACTAAGATAGTTGTACCAAATTACGATGAAAAAGAACGAATAAATGTTTCAGAGGTTGTGACGCATAGTGAGCTATCTAGAGATTTGTAGTTCAATTTTTATCTTTGTAAGTTCTGCCTATTTAGAGTACAGTCTGATAGGACTCTGCACACGGCTTCCTAACTTCGCTTCAATGTAATATGATAGGACTACGAAATAGTGGGAAAAAAAACAAAATAATGATCAAATGAAATACACCATTGACTTCATTAGAAAAGTACTATTTCTAATATTAATACATTAAAAACATATTAATATTAGATTATCAATGCAATCCTAACATAAAGGTCATGCTTTAGATGTGCAATCAAATTATGTTACACGTACTAATAGAATGTGTTTTTACTCTGATTTATTATACTAATTCGATGATGTTATTGTCAGTGTAATAATTCTGTTCCATTTTGAAAAATTATAGCATTTGACTCTTTCCATAAATAGTGAATCTTGGAGTACATGAATAGGATATGGATGTTATTGTCACGTTGTACACAACAGTTTGGGTACAAATTAATTAAATGCAATCAAACCTACCAAATGTCCTATACATTGGAGACACGACACTAGTAAATCTTTTGTCAGCCAAACCAAATTCAACTGTTTGTCATCATTACTCTACAAATATAGCCATACAACAATATATATTCACTGTATATATATATATATATATTTTCAGTACTCCATGTACAATTTTCTTGCATTTGTTCATGAATTAAGGTTTAATTACTCTTTAACTCGTGTATTTTTAAAGTTGTGTAACTTTTGCCCTCTCTATGTTTTCTAAATACATGTTTTATCTTATATTGTACCGTTTGGTCACAATTTCTCAAAAAGTAATATCATATATTGTACCTACTTTCACAAAGATTGATATTATATTGCCATAGTTACCGTTATAATGTACTGCTGATAGCTTGACATTGGTAAAAATGGGGGTAAAAAATGTATTTTAAAAATATAAGGGACAAATGTCAAATAACTTTATAAATATAAGGGAGTAAGAAGTAATTGAGCCATTACTTAATTAATTAGTAGGATTTGTTGCTTACTGAATGTTATTCCCTTTGTTCCATTAGAAATGCCTAATTTTAAAATAATTTTGCGTTTCATTAATAGAAGAGTCAAGTTTTGATTTTTTAAACTTCCCGTACCATAACTAATATAATTATGTGCAATTCAAAATTAATGTACATTTAAAAAGTAAGAACATTAGTGTGAAAAATAATAATAAATTACTAATTTTATATGTTGTACCTTACTAATTTCAGTCAAAAGTGGTTTATTTTTTAAATTGAACTATTCTAAATTCTAATGAAACAACAAAAGTACTATTCAAAAGATCAATATTATAGATAAGTTCTTGAGTTATTCATTTATGGATTCTGAAAGGCATGGAAGTGCACAATATTCAGAAACTGAGAGTATTCAAATGGTTTCTGTTATGGCATATATAAAATCATAATCATTGCTAGCTAGTTTGTTAACAAAAAACAAAAAAAACATTCCTTTTTTGGTAGCTAAAAATCATGAGTTCATTTGAATTTGAACTAAATGGGGGAAGATATTAATTCCAAGTACTCAATAGTGCTTCATTTAGGCAAGCACTAAATTTAATTTCTGTCTTCTCTATTTAGTTTATGTGCCTATATATATATATATATACATTTTCTGTTGGCACTTGAGAAACTTGATGAATTTGTCATATTGGAAGACATTAAGAAAGTTTAAATTATGGTCGGTCATTTCTGACAATATACGAAAATCCAACACGAAACCGACAGGATATATCAAAGAGTTAGAGTTGAGTTCTGACGGATTCACGAGTTATATAAAACATCTCTTATTTTCAAAGTAAAAAGAACCTTCGAACCGACACTTAATATGACACGGAGAGGATACTTAATTAGTTGTAGAGGTGATTTTATGGGATTAAAGAGTTCTATGGTTAAGTCTTTTTGTTTTTTTTTTTTTTTTTTTGAATCATAAAAAGGTTGGTTGAAGTGATTATTAATTAATATTGAAAGCTTCGGGATTTTCACTCATAATGAATTAATGCTACCTTTCTTCACCAACTGTAAAAGGCCCAACAAAATAATTAAGAGTTAAATGTTACTGAGTGTTTAGGTATTGCTTGCCGCGCTATTTTCATTTCAATAATAATAATAATAATATTGAACAATTACAACGTTAATGTGGTGTATGGTGATGTACAAGTGCAACTCTCCAACAGAAAAAGTATATAGTGCCTCGTATAAGTTATATATAGTTGTCTCAAAATGTTTGAAATGTTACGAAACAAAGACACAAATGTCAATTGTGATTGAACGAATTTCAACCCCTTCTAAAAAATAATAATAATTAAAAACAGATGCGGTAAAATGTCGATTTTTTTTTTTTCTTCTTCTTTCAAGTGAAAAATTAAAAGAATCATTGAGTCCGTTGTGCATGGATGGATAAATAAAATGGATGAAAAATCTCATCATCGCAAACTATATATAGAAAACTTCATCAGAATATTCGTTTGCGTACTGCATCTTTCCAAAATCAGCCACATGTCTCACATGGAGGCATTGGCTTCCCTTTAATACTTCACATATTTAGGGGTTCTTCGTTTTCATCGTTTTTTTAATTTATTTTTTATTTTTTTATGTATACAATAAATTTAATATATTTATAATATATTTTTTTTAGCATTTTCAATACTAATTTTTACTATTTAATTACATATTTTACAATGAATTTTTTTCTTCTCAAAACATGTTTTCAAAAACGAATAGGGTTTTCCTCCTTCCCTTTCTTTTGGAAGGAAAAAGTGCTACAAAATTTGATTAGTTATTGTTGTGGTTAAATTTGGGTTGAATCATGTCTTTTTATTTAGAATGTTGTCATTTAAAAAAAAATTGATAGACAAAAATAAAATTCTTTCAAATCATTTGGAAAGTAAGAAGCCCCTTTAACGTTTCTTCATCTGCAAATAATTCTCGACATGAAAACACACAAAGCCAAAAAACTAATCTTTGAATAGGAAAAAGAGTAAATCTCATGGTCCCAAATAAACTGACTTATTCGAAAAAGACCTAGTTCTTTAGAAGATCTATCGACCTCAAAAGACCAAAGTGATCTAACAGTACAACATAAGTTAAATGCCCAATGAAGCAATTTAACCATAAATTTAAGACCAAACCTTACCTTCCTAGAAAGCTACTCAAATTAATTAAGGTAAACATGATTAATCGACCGTAGGATTCTCCTCATTGAGGATACTATTCCAATATTTCTTGTTGTCTTCAAGATCACCAGTACCATCAAGATCGCCATGAAATGATCCGAACCCTTCCATGAAACTTGGCGGCGGCGGCCTTAACGACTCGTCATCATAGTTTAAGTAAGCAGCAGCATGATCAATAGGGTAATCACCAAGTACATCGACATGATGATCCTCATCATCTTTGGCCAATGCCGGCGGCGCCGCATTTGGAACGGCCGAAAACGGCAGCAAATTCGATGCGGCAGCGCCGGAGCCGAAAACGTTGTCGGAGAAATGTAAGGTGGAGGTCGGAGATTCAAGGGTTCCGGCAGGGCTATTAAAAAACCCATTATTATTAATGTTACAAAACTGCCAGGCTTTGAGCACATCAAGACATGGTAGTACTGTCATCGGAACCGGAACAGGAACAGAAACTGGAACCTTTTTGTTCAAGAGTTTGGATTCGCGGACGAGTCTGGATTCGGCTTCGAGACGGGCGCTTTCCCACTGCGCCATGTGGCTGAGGTTGGCGGTGTCTTTGTGGGCTGAGGAGACAAGAGGGTTGATTTTTGGCTTATGAGTTGAAGGATCAATCCCCATTTTTGTTAGTCTCTTCTTCAAATGAGTGTTCCAGTAATTCTTTATTTCATTGTCTGTCCTCTTTGGCAGATGTGTTGCTATGGCTGACCATCTGCGTCCACAAAAATATCAAAAATCATTTTTCTCCAAAGGAAAAAAAAGCATTAAAAGTAGGATTTCTGAGTATTCTGCTTCATCGTCTCATATGAAAAATCACGTTTTAAATTCTATAAATTTTAATTTTTAAAAAAGCTATACAATGAGACTCCTTCTATGAGGAAAGATGAGATATTAGGGTTTTTTTTTTTTTATACTTAAAGTCGTGTTATAAGTTATAACTGAAAGAGACATAATTTTAATGCTATATATTACAGCAAAAAGTAACGTTTATGATACCGTTATATAAAACTACGCATGTATGTACCTGTTGCCAAGAAGTGCGTGGAGTTGAATAATGGTTTGCTCTTCTTCCAAAGTGAATTTGCCTCTCTTAATATCAGGCCTAAGATAATTCGTCCACCTCAGTCTACAACTCTTGCCACATCTTTCCAGCCCTTCAAAAAAATTCATTGTAATTAAAATCACAAATTAAGAGATAAAAAAACAAAAGGATATATATATATATACATAATCGACTTTACTCGTTCCGTTTCACTAAAAGATTCATGCACATATTACAATATTGTTTATGAGTTACAAAATAAAACACCGATCGAAGCGAGCTATTGTAACAAACGAAACGGAAAGAGTACGTAAATTTAAATGATAGATTACCAGCTTTGGCGGGGAGGGCACGCCAGCTGCCATGGCCATGTTGTTCAATGAAGGACAAGAGCTTTTGGTCTTCTTCAGGAGTCCAAGTCCCTTTCCTCAATCCCACTTTGTCGCAGCATACTGACCTTCTTCCCATATTCATATAAATTAATTCTTCCTCAAGTATAATGTGCACAAAAATTAATTTAATAAATGGTATCACTATATAAGAAAAAGATCGAAATAGTGATGAAATAGGAGAAACGAAGGATCGATGAGGTTTATTGCATGGAGAGGCAAGTGACAAATGTGAAAGTGTATATATAGATAGATTTATTAATTAAATTCTTTGACAGCACTACTTCGTATCGTACGTCGTACCAACATGTATAACTGTGGGCGGTCGGGGTGGGGGAGGGATGGGATCCCACCTTAACTGATTCACAGAGGCGAAAATCTTAAGAAACTCTCAAATTTATCTCTCGATTAATGCATTATCCTCGTGGTAGCAACACATGCATAATAGGCATGGGGGTCCCATGGTGTATTATCGATCTTTTCTCTGGACAGTTGCGAAATCAAAATAAAATATTTGAGGGATCGAACATATGAATGATAATTTTTTAAATTGTTAAAAATACATATTATTAATAAGGTTGGAGGGGTTTGGGGAACCCTCCAACCCTCATATCCGCCATATCAAGACTCCCGTGTGATAAAAATAATTGAATTGATTCAAAAATTAATAACAATTAATACAAAATACGTAAGTTTTGTTAATTAGAAAAGGAAATTCTAGAAAATATGTAACAAAAGTAAGCAAACGAGTAGATGAGAAAAAAATTGTGTTAAAAAACTATATATGTTTAATAAAACAATTTTAAGAAATAGATTTTTCAAAATCTTGTTTGATAAGAGAGTTCGCAGCAAATAAGATTTCTCCTATGTACAATATTAATTAGAAACATGTAAATTGCAAAGAAAATTAATTTTACACTGTAGTAGAAAGGAAATCCTCACTGTTCAAGCTTTTATCATTTTAACCACCACATTAAATAAAATTTTCTTAGTTATTACCCGCCAGCTAACAACTTCACCACATGTACAATATTATTAATTCCCTGTCCCCATTTAATTAATAATTTAAACAGTAATATAAAACTCAAAAGGCCGACAACAAAATAAATTACTGTAGTTAATGTTGTATTTTGTTAAATTTGAGGGGGGGCAATTGTGATATGTAAAATTAATTAATTTCAAAAAATAGGCAGCATTTATTGGGAAGTAATGAAATATTAACATCAAGTCTGAGTGAAGAAGAAGAAGGGCACGTTGGTGTTGTTATCAATATTTCTCAAAGGTCACTGTTAACATTAAATTTACAAAACATTTTTACTGCGAGAGTCTTCAATATTTTTAGTACAAATTGTTCAGAAGTGAGTCCCCGTCTTTATAGTTTTTAGTAGAAGTAGAGGGTAAATTCAAAGCTGCATTAATTTTCTTTTCAAAAAATAGGGAAAAGGAATATATATATATATATATATATATATTAATTTGAATCCTAACAAGATCCAAAGAGAAAAAAAAAAAAAAAGAGGGAGTAAACATATTTCATTTGATATGGTATTATCATTTAGCGATTTTAATTTTAAGTATTTGAATATTTTTGCCATGTAGATCGATGTGTTACACTAATTACTAGGAAAATGAGCTATCAATTTTTACGTTGTACGTATCATCAATGTGTCACTCCAGAAAAGGGAAAAAAAAAAATACTAAAATGGTAACATGGACCACAAATTTTTTCTATCTTTGGGGAGGCATTCGATAAAATTGGAAAGATCCAAAGATATTACTCCCTTTGTTGGAAAGAGTTTTGTTTCGAAAATAATTTTTGTCTCAATCAAAAGTCTGTGTTTTGATTATTTATTTTTATAGGTTAAATTAATCCGTTGATCCATTAACTTGAGATGTTATTTTCACTTGGTTTGGTAACTTTTAATTTATTTTATTTTGATCCCTAAAATTTCAAATTTTGTTTTAAAATACTCCCTCTGTCCCATTTCAAAGAATTCTGTTTGTAATACTGAAAACAGTATTATAAACAGGACTCTTTGAATAGGATGGAGGGAGTAATTCATTAACTTGGGATTTTGTTTTCATTTGGTCCAATAACTTTAAAAATTTGTTTTATTTTGATCCCTAAATTTCAAATTTTGTTCTAAAATAATTCCGACCCCAACTCTTATATATATATATATATATAAGCTCATGGAAAAGGAATAATCAAATATTAATATTCCATCTTCTCTATTAAAAAAGTTTGCTTTAAAAAATGTACTCCCTCCGTTTCATGTGTTGCAAAGTATAGCACCGAAAATATGTAATTTGCCACTATCTTTTTCACTAATAATTTTACTTTCTAAATGTCAGTTAACTATAAACTACACATAATTATATGAGTATGAGTATAAGAAGTAAAGAAATGTAAATTTGACTCTTCTAATAAAATAAATTTTTTTTTAAACTTAAATATTCTAATAAAAAGGGTAAAAAAAATATATATATATAAATTATAAATCTTATATTGAAACAAAAATAAAATTTAAAAATAAACCCTTATTATGAAATCGATGCAGTAATTTTTCCTGCTAGTAATTATAGCAATCGATGGTCTTTGAGCAGTAAATTGCATGAAAGTGAGGGATGAAGTCAAGTCAGATATGAGATCAGTATAGGAGCTACTGGGCACAGAAATAATAAAGAGAGGAAACCAATTAGAGTGAAGGTTTAAGGGATACAAAAGTTTCTATTATTCATTCCCTCCCCTTATTAGAAATGAAAAGGAAAAGGTGTTTACCTTTTATACTTTTAACGATGTAAGTATGTGTAGTTCAAAAATAATTGATTACTGATACACAATTTAATTAATTTTTTTAATTTTTTCATAGCAAGTGAAGTGTCATGCATTCATTGGTCAATAATGTAGTATTAATAATTATTTTATAAAAGTGTTGTCAATGAATGCATGACGATCACTTGCTATGAGAAAGTTGGGGAGATTAGTTGAGTTACATATCAATACTCCCCTTCGTCCATTTAAAAGAATACGTTTTAAAAAATGTACAAATTATTATGGGTAAGAATGTACAATGTTTAAAATAAGACACCGGACCTGTTCTTTTTGTTCTGTTTTGAAAACGGTTTTGGTTTCAACGGTAAATTTAATATATTTTAATCATATTTCATTACATTTTCAATACACTTTTTACATTATAAAACAATTTTTCAAAATTTGTTTTCAAAATCGTTTTCAAAACGATGAAAAAGAACAGGCCCACCATATATTTTTACTTTCTAAATAAGGATTAATTATAAATTATTCATTGTTATATTAGTGAGTGCGTGAGATGTAAACAAATTCAAATTGAATTTTTGGTGGACGACTTTTTAAAAAACTCAATCGACACTTTATATGTGACGGGGATAGTATTTTATTGGAGTATTTTATTGATATAAATATTTTTAATGCATATTTTTTTTTGTATTCTCAAATTGTAATGCAAAATTTCAAGTTTTTGAAAAGAAAACAGATAATTTATCTTTATGCATACACTAACGGTAAAAACCCTCGTTTTAACTGTTTCCGGTTCAGTAAATTCCTCCCCTTAATCCCTCGGCTGCCTAGTCCTACCTGGACCATAGGATCAAGACACAGCTGCATAAAAAAGTGAGCGAGCCCAATGAGAATGAAAGAAAGGAAGAGTGGAAGCCCAATCAAAAACAAAATAACTTTGAAAACAATTTTTTTAATTTTATTTTTCTTGTCAATTTTCCATTTTGAGGAAAAAAGAGTAGAATATTAGAGTATGTATTTTTTTGAAATTATGGGCCCGAGTGAATCCCACTCCTAAATTCGTCCTTTGTCCTGAATAGATTTGAGCTATCGCATCCTCTGCAATGGAATGAGTTCATTGGCGACTAACCACTTTTCAATTCCTATTCAAATGTGTATTAAAATGTAGAAAATTGTACATGAGTTTTGAGAGAAAGTTATAAGCGATTATTTTAAATTGTAAAATATATTGTGAAAGTATGTTTGATGACTAAAGAGTCTACAAGACATTAGTTGTTTTATCTATCAGTGTCCTAAATACATTGAAAATTTTATGCCAAATTACATTTGTCTCTTGATATTTGGGTATAATCACGAAATCATTCGTATTGTTTCATAAACTAATAAAATACTCCCTTTAAAATTATAAAATTATACTATAGAACCTGAAATATCTTGTGATTATATGCTTCAGTGCCTTTGTTTTCTATTTTTTACGTTCCCCACTATCCGTTTTATTGTTTTTACACACTACAAGTTTCATTTTGTTGTGACATGAATAATTCAATAGAAGGTGTAATTAATTTAACCGTTAGAAGTAAGAGAGTTGATTCCGTAATTATACTAAAACCTCATTAGGGATAAATGCAATTTGCCCAAAAATTAAATGTATACGATAAACCCTTGAGATTTTCTACCTCTTGCAGTGCAGACTTTGAGATACACACAGATGAGAAGATAAACAAAAATAACATAATACCCGTGACACGAGTAAAATAAATGACAATTTTTTCCCTTATATATGGGATGACCGCTCAATTCTCTAGCTCGATGGGGACAATTAAGTAACCCTTTTTGTTCTATCAGATTCAGAAGGGAAAAATGACATTTTTAGTACTAAAAGTTTGGGCTGTTTGTAACTTTGGTACTAAAAGTTTATTCAGTTTTAAATTTGTACTTTATATTTATACTTTGTTGCATTTTTAGTACCAGTACCTGCTATAGGAGGTTTTACGTAGTCAAACCGAAGTCAATAGTAATTTGAAGGTATTTTACAATTCTATAATTTTGTGAGGGCTGAAAATATAATTTTTCTAAAATAATTTCTAAACATTTTCGCGGTTTTCTTTCTCCTCAATCGGAAGAAAACTTGTACGTCGACTGAGGAGAAAAAAAAAACCGCGAAAATGTTTTGGAAATAAAAATATTAGAAAAATATCTTTTCAACCTCTACAAAATTGTAGAATTTGTAAAGTACCTTCAAATTATATTTGACTTCGGTTTGACTACATAAAACCTGTTATAGCAGGTATTGGTACTAAAAAAACAACAAAGTATAAATATAAAGCACAAGTTTGGAACTGAGTAAACTTTTAGTACCAAAAATATCATTTTTCCGATTGATCAGAAGTCCCTATCCACATGTTTTGTTTGGTTTAGTAGCTACTTTTTGATCGAACAAGGTAAAACATATAGGGTCGGACTATAGTTCCTTCACAGAACCATTCAATCGCTGAATAATGACTTATGTAATTGCATTATACAATTATATTATACAATTGCATAGGTCATTATTCAGCGACTGAATGGTTTCATAACTGGACTATAGTATTTCCCAAACATATAATCCGTTGATCCATTAACTTGAGATGTTATTTTCACTAAAATTTTATTTTATTTTGATCCCTAAAATTTCAAATTTTGTTTTAAAATACTCCCTCTGTCTCATTCAAAGAGTCCTGTTTGTAATACTGAAAATAGTATTACAAACAGGATTCTTTGAATGGGACGGAGGAAGTAATTCATTAACTTGGGATTTTGTTTTCATTTGGTCCAATCACTCTTAGTGAGTTGTGGTGTGTGTATATATATATATATGTACGTATAAGCTCATGGAAAAGGAATAATCAAATATTAATATTCCATCTTCTCTATTAAAAAAGAGTTTGTTTTAAAAAATGTACTCCCTCCGTTTTCATGGGTTGCAAAGCATAGCACCGAAAATATGTATTTGCCACTATCTTTTACTAATAATTTTACTTTCTAAATGTCAGTTAATTATGAACTACACATAATTATATGAGTATGAGTATGAGAAGTAAAGAAATCCAAATTTGATTCTTTTAATAAAATAAATTTTTTTTTGAAACTTAAATATTCTAATAAAAAGGGTAAAAAAAATAAAATATATAAATTATAACTCTTATATTGAAACAAAAATAAAATTTAAAAATAAACCCTTATTATGAAATCGATGCAGTAATTTTTCCTGCTAGTAATGATATCAATCGATGGTCTTTGAGCACTAAATTGCATGAAAGTGAGGGATGAAGTCAAGTCAGATATGAGATCAGTATAGGAGCTACTGTGCACAGAAATAATAAAGAGAGGAACCAATTAGAGTGAAGGTTTAAAGGATACAAAAGTTTCTATTATTCATTCCCTCCCCATTATTAGAAATGAAAAGGAAAAGGTATTTACCTTTTATACTTTTAACGATGTAAGTATGTGTAGTTCAAAAATAATTGAGTATTGATACATAATTTAATTAATTTTTTTAATTTTTTTATAATAAGTGAAGTGTTATGTATTTATTGGTCAATAATGTAGTATTAATAATTATTTTATAAAAGTGTTGCCAATGAATGCATGACGCTCACTTGCTATGAGAAAGTTAAGGAGATTAGTTGAGTTACATATCAATACTTCCCTTCGTCCATTTAAAAGATGTACAAATTATTATGGGTAAGAATGTACAATATTTAAAATAAGTAATTTGACACAATATATTTTTACCTTCTAAATAAGGATTAATTATAAATTATTCATTGTTATATTAGTGAGTGCCTGAGATGTAAACATCAAATTGAATTTTTGGTGGGACGACTTTTTAAAAAACTCAATCGATACTTTATATGTGACGGGGATAGTATTTTATTGAAGTATTTTATTGATATAAATATTTTTAATGCATATTTTTTTTGTATTCTCAAATTGTAATGCAAAATTTCAAGTTTTTGAGAAGAAAACAGATAATTTATCTTTATGCATATACTAAACGGTAAAAACCCTCGTTTTAACTGTTTCCGGTTCGGTAAATTCCTCCCCTTAATCCCTCGGCTTCCTAGTCCTACCTGGACCATAGGATCAAGACACAGCTGCATAAAAAAGTGAGCGAGCCCAATGAGAATGAAAGAAAGGAAGAGTGGAAGCCCAATCAAAAAACAAAATAACTTTGAAAACAATTTTTTAATTTTATTTTCTTGTCAATTTTCCATTTTGAGGAAAAAAGGTAAATATTAGAGTATGTTTTTTTTGAAATTATGGGCCCGAGTGAATCCCACTCCTAAATTCGGCCTTTGTCCTGGATAGATTTGAACTATCGCATCCTCTGCAATGGAATGAGTTCATTGGCGACTAACCACTTTTCAATCCTATTCAATGTGTATTAAAATGTAAAAAAGTGTACATGAGTTTTGAGAGAAAGTTATAAGCGATTATTTTAAATTGTAAAATATTGTGAAAGTATGTTTGATGACTAAAGAGTCTACAAGACATTAGTTGTTTTATCTATCAGTGTCCTAAATACATTGAAAATTTTATGCCAAATTACATTTGTCTCTTGATATTTGGGTATAATCACGAAATCATTCGTATTGTTTCATAAACTAATAAAATACTCCCTTTAAAAATTATAAAATTATACTATAGAACCTGAAATAATCTTGTGATTATATGCTTCAATGCCTTTGTTTTTCTATTTTTTACGTTCCCCACTATCCGTTTTATACAAGTTTCATTTTGTTGTGACATGAATAATTCAATAGAAGGTGTAATTAATTTAACCGTTAGAAGTAAGAGAGTTGATTCCGTAATTATACTAAAACCTCATTAGGGATAAATGCAATTTACCCAAAAATAAAATATTAAAAATTAAATGTATACGATAAACCCTTGAGATTTTCTACCTCCTGCAGTGCAGACTTTGAGATACACACAGATGAGAAGATAAACAAAAATAACATAAACCCGTGACACGAGTAAAATAATGACAATTTTTTCCCTATATATGGGATGACCGCTCAATTCTCTAGCTCGATGGGGACAATTAAGTAACCCTTTTTGTTCTATCAGATTCAGAAGGGAAAAATGACATTTTTAGTAGTAAATATTTGGGTTGTTTGCAACTTTGGTACTAAAATTTATTGATTTCAGTTTCAAATTTGTGCTATATGGTTATACTTTGTTGTATTTTTAGTACCAATACCTGCTATAGCAGGTTTACTTAGTCAAACCGAAGTCAACAGTAATTTGAGGATATTTTACAATTCTACAATTTTGTGGGGGCTGAAAATATAATTTTAAAAATATTTTCGCGGTTTTCTTTCTCCTCAATCGGAAGAAAACTTGTACGTCAACTGAGGAGAAAAAAAAAACCGCGAAAATATTTTGGAAATAAAAATATTAGAAAAATATATTTTCAACCTCTACAAAATTGTAGAATTTGTAAAGTACCCTCAAATTATCTTTAACTTCGGTTTGACTACATAAAACCTGTTATAGCAGGTATTTGTACTAAAAAGCAACAAAGTATAAATATAAAGCACAAGTTTGAAACTGAGTAAACTTTTAGTACCAAAAATGTCATTTTTCCGATTCAGAAGTCCCTATCCACATGTTTTGTTTGGTTTAGTAGCTACTTTTTGATCGAACAAGGTAAAACATATAATACCTTAAATCAAACGAAAACAAAACCGCTCTACTAAATTGAGAAAGTCCGTACGTAGATTTGTACATTTCATGCAAGGATGAAAATGTCCCCGCTAATTTTTGGGTCGAGCCTTTTCTCACCATTAATGGTAAAAGAAAAAAAAGGTCTATGGTCACTACCTATGCATGTCTATTAATTAATTTGCACCAAATTACGAAACAAGAAAAAACAAATTTTATGATGTTAGAATGTGCAATGGCAGCCAATGGTGGCTAGCGGCAGCGGCTGGTCTTAATTTTGGTTGGGTGCAAGAGAAAGAATCATAGGAAATTGAAGAACTTCGTCTCATTAAAAAAGTCCATTATGTAATTATTAGAAGAGTTCAATTTGAAAATGGTATAAATTATTATAAATTTCAAAGTACAACAACTAAAATAGTTAATTTGTCACTATTTATTTCACTAATGTTCTTACATTTTAAGTGTGAGTTAATTATGTACCACATATTATTATATTCGTAATGATATAAATAGTAAAAAAATTGGAAATAAACTCTGTACAAAAATAAACTTTCAAACTGGACTCTTCTAATGGACCATTTTCAATATTTTAACGTAGACTTATCTAATAGAGCGAATGAAGTATTTATTAGGGGATTTAGAAATGGATAAAAGGAAAACAAAATTTTTTAATCTTTGCATCTCTAAGGTTCGAACACATATATTCTTTAAGTAAATTGATGTTATTTTGCTTAAAAGAAGGAAGGAAAAAATTTATAAAAAAAAAAATTCTTCTTCATTGTATCAAGATTGGAGGAGCGGAGCGAACCAGAATATGTGGACTATTATATGAGTATGAAATAATCTAATAGATATCGTGGGAAGGATATCTCTAATTATCATAAATTTTAAATTTTATCAAATAATGAACTTATCACAAATATTTATTTAAAAAGGAATTATAAATGTACAAGATGTGTTTTAAATGGAACGCATCTAATTAGTGACAGAATCAGAACAAAATCTTTCAAGAGTTTAATATTTGAATAATTTTTTTGACAGATAATTACACACATAACTTTTTTAAACAATCAAAAATACACTACTAATAATTATAGATAAAAAGGTTGGAGGAGGCATCAGAGACCACCCCGCACCCCCTTTGGATCCACCCCTATGTGCAACGATGGCTCAGGCGGTTAGTTGTGCGAGCAGTGGCGGAGTCAGGCCCCCGAAGTCAGGAGCGGCAAAATATTTAAGATAAATTTTTTTTTTTTAACAACTTTCTTTTTTGTCATATACAAGCACAAATTTTATACGTAATATTTGTTTTGTTCTTTTTTCTCCTTAAAATAGTTATCACTATCTAACATTTCTTCTTTTTTTACCCTAAAATAAGTACCACTTTTCAATGATATTAAGAAGAATTATGAAATTTAGGCATACAAATTACAGTATTATATTTTATTTTTTTAATTTCAATGTTGCCCTTAATTACTATAATTTTTGGTAGGACAATTACTTAAATATATTTAAATTTTATATATTTTATACTATATTAAATGGATTTTTGAAAATTTGAGGTGGGGCAGTTTCATCAACGTGCCTCCGCCACTGTGTGGGGGGACTAACATCTACGTACCTATGGTGTACCCCGCTACATAAATTTTGTCTTTATAATTGTGGGGACTTTTATAGACAACTTTTCGCAGCAAAAGTACTCCTTATTATTAATGTAGTGAACTACTAAACTCTACCACTACAAATTAAAAGAGTCGATTTTCTAAAAGAGCGGATGAAGTAAAATTATATTGATTCTACTGTCCTTTTTTCATTACTTTTTATCACTACTAATTATATTTTCTTTAATAAATTTTTTTTTACGGAAACTAGCTATTATAAATCATGAAACTGATATATCATATTTCCCGTTTTATTACAAGAGTTTACTTTTCAAAATTCACTTTTAAATTGTATACTCCTCATACCTTTACCAATAAATTATGTGTGATTCACAATTAACTCACACATAAAAGTAAGGACATAAATTGAACAAATGATGTCAAATTAGTTATTTTAATCTCGTAACTTGACATCTTTAAAAAGTTGTACATGAGTAAAAGTGATTCTTCTAATAGAATATAAAGAGTAACAGATTTATATTGGCAATGATAGACTTAATTTACGTGAAATTTAGCAATTAAATTATATGTATTTATATATATATATATAAACTTTATATTGTACTCAATTTATTTCTAATAAACTTCAAAAGAGTTATATTTCTAATATTAATCATTAAGTATTAAAAATAGGATTCGTTCTTATAAAAGAAACGTAACTATTTTAATGAAATTGAGGGAAGTGTAACTTAACATTAGGCCCTCGTCATTAAATTTTTTTAAAAAGTAATTGTACTTAAATTTATTTGAATGCATCACTCTCAATATTCAAGCATTCTTAATGCTACAATAAATTAATTAGTGCGTGCATCACTATGTCAATTCGATAGACTATAATGCAAAAAGGCGACTATTAATATTAAGGGAAATGATTAGTAACGTGAAAATACATTGTGAAAATGTAAGTAAATGACGTGGCATCATTTAATAGTTATATTTAGCAGTTTTAAATGTT
Source organism: Leptodermis oblonga (assembly GCA_016801395.1). NCBI lineage: Eukaryota > Viridiplantae > Streptophyta > Magnoliopsida > Gentianales > Rubiaceae > Leptodermis > Leptodermis oblonga. The sequence continues at coordinate 3,160,377 of CM028751.1, read as the reverse complement.
TAATATTTTTTTACCACGTGAATGTCACGTCGATCGGCCACTTTAAAATTTTACTCTTTCACCAATTGTATCATTATCACTCTAATATTAATAAGTCCTTATCTGTACTACAATTAATAACTTAATTTGTTGGGTGTTTGTCTTTGTACTTGTAAATTTATTACAAAACTTAATTATTATATATGTAGAGAAGCTGTCAGGTGCACCTATATAAGTGAAAGTGACCACAAAAATATTTATAAATTAACCATTAAAATTTAACTTTGAGAGGTCTCCATCGAATTTTAACGGGAGAAGGTGCAAAAATGTTCCCGAACTTTTGGTTTGGGGCCAGTTTTGCCCTCAAACTTCTGTTATAGCCATATATGCCCTCGAAGTTTATAAGTAGGAGCAAATGTGCCCCTGTTGTTACAGAATTTGTCATGTAGGTAAACATTAGTTACATGCCTGCTGACTTGGCAACATCTTATGTCATGTCAATTTAATTTTAGAATGTTAAAAAAGATACGGAGGAGGAGGGAAATTGCCGCCCAAACTAAAATCTAATTCACAGACACCAAATCGTCCAATAGATTCTGCAAACTATGTCTACCATCGCACCACTACTACTTCGAAAATGAACAGATTGGTGGAAATTTCGTTGTTCATTATTATTCCCATTAATACATTCATGATCACATATTAGTATATTAGAAAATATATTAAAAAAAAAGTAAAGAAACATAAATGAGTTTTTATTTTTATTTTTTATTTTCAAACATTATTGATCCATATGATGATGCCATTTTATTATTATTGAAAGTTCTAACATATAAATTGTTAACCAAATTAATTTAATAAGAAATAGTTCCCTCAGAAAAGTGATTACATTAAACCTAACCCCATGATGATCTAATAAAAGATCTTTCAGAAAATTGCAGGAACACCACATTCAAAACTTGCAGACTCATCATCAATGATGATGTTATTCCAGCAGTATTTTCCATCGCCTTCCACCAGATTACCGTTGCATCCATCCTCAATGGAGGTACTACTTTCGAAGCGTCGAGTACAAGTAGTCGTTGGCTTACCATCATATTCATCATCACCAGTAATATTATCTATCAGAAAAGTACTACTTCCAATATTAATCCCTTGCGTGAAATTCTCATCCCTCATGATCAATGAGTACTCATCCTCATCCATGGGGTTTGAGCAATAATATTCATCACCAATAATATCCATGGCCAGTTCATTGTTGGAGCTTTGGCTAAGCACTGGCAATGATGGCCCCTGAGTAGTAGTAGTACGGAACTTGCAGGCTTGCCATGTGGATGAAACGTGGAGAGCATTTTGGACTCCCGAGAGAGTCTGGCTTCGGCTTCGAGCCGGGCTCTCTCCCATTGAGCCATGTGAATGAGGTTGTCTGTGTCTTTTTGTTGGCTGGGAGTGAGAGTCGTGAAGTTGGTCTTTGGTTTATGTGTTGAAGGATCGATCCCCATTTTTGTTAGTCTTTTCTTCAAATGAGTGTTCCAGTAGTTCTTCACGTCATTGTCTGTTCTATTTGGCAGATAACTTGCTATGGCTGACCATCTTCATCATCCCACAAAAAGAAATCAGTCATGATCACGAGTCAAAAAGTTGTGTTTAAAATTGTATTTCGTGAAGAAGTATATATATACTAACTTCTACGGAACTAATAATGAACTGTGATGCATTAACGAATGGCGAAAGCGAGCTAGATTTAGTTACCTGTTTCCAAGAAGTGCATGGAGTTGAATAATGGTTTGATCTTCTTTGAAACTGAACTTTCCTCTCTTGATATCAGGTCTTAGATAATTATTCCACCTCAGCCTACAGCTCTTCCCACATCTTTGTAGCCCTGCATAGATATATATATATATATATTGAAAAGATTCATGCATGTCATTAATACAAAAGAAAAGGCAAAATCAAACATGGCTGCATGTGCATTCAAATAATATATATATATATATATAGATATGATCACCGGCTTTTGGGTGGGAGAGTTCGCCAACTTCCGCCATGGCTGTGTTGTTCAATGAAAGACAAGAGTTTTTGGTCCTCCTCAGCGGTCCACGTTCCTTACTTCAACCCCACTTTGTCGCAGCACGGTGACCTTCCCATTTGAAGACCAAAAGTAGCTAGTACGTATAACTTGGACCAGATCCAATCTAAGTTGAAAACGAAAGAAAACTGAATCTATTGAAACGAAAGAGGGATATCGTTCGTTTGTGTCTGAATCTAGAACTGCTCGAAACAGGCCAGGGAGGGGATGACGATATATATAGCCGATTTCATGACAAACTTATGAGCGTCTTAATTTATCTCCATTTTGGATGATTATTGGATGCATCGATTAAAAATAGTGCAGCAAATTTATTATAAATCAAAATTCATATTTTTATTCATTCATAGCCATCGACCCTACATGTATATCTATTTTTCGCAGGCTCTTCCTTGTATATATCGAGTTGCACCATTTTAATTATGCGGTGCACCGGCAATAATCAGACCAATTACAGTGTACCGCAACATGGGTCAATCATTAATTGGCTTTAATTTGATTTATTTGTATTTTCTTAATTTCTTCTGTTCTGTCACCCCCACCTTTGTATGTATGAGTATATATCGGTAATCTGAAGATTTCCACCCCACCTCGTCAATATCGCAATGATTGCACTGCAGGTAATATTAATTTACTGCGTAAATTCATTGATATTAATTAGGGCGAAATACAAAATCAATCCCGAGATTTATCCTAAATACAAAATAGACCTTCAGTTTTTAAAAAGTACAAATTAAATCCTGGACTGAGTAAAATAATTTTGACTTATAGAAGTATAAAATTGTAGACAAAAATACCCTTCAAACTGCACCATGTGGATCTTTTCTAACTTTTGCAGCCACCACCATGTTTGCATCCTCTCTCGACACCGGCTCTACATCGAATCCCCAAGAAGTTTGCCAAGTTTGGTTTTTTCTTGGTCTCTAGTTCAGAGATTCAGACTTGCTCCAACTTCAGCTTCCACTGCTTGCCACCGGGTATTGCTTAGGTTATATTGCATTACAAACCGGAATCAACACCAGTACAAACATTAGATGAATGGAATAAGGCAATACTATTCATATTTATATCTTCTTCAACACGAAAGAAAAAGAAATCTAACACTACTACAAAATCCCCCTTAGGAGGTGGGTCCTAAGGGGGATTGCATGCAGCATCCGCCTCAATGGAGGCGCCCGCACCCGCGTCCATTAATTTAATCATTGGAGGCGGGTGTAGAGTGCACCCGCCTCCAATTACAGAGCATTAGAGTGCACCCGCCTCTAATGCTCCTCTGTTGGCCATTAAGTGTTATTCAAATTGCACCCGCCTCCAATAACCCCTCGTAAAAAAAAATTTAATTTCTTTTTTTTTCACTTTATGGCTTTAGTAGGAATCGAACTCGCGCCTGGAATTTCACTTAATTCTTGCACATTAAATTTACCACTACGCTACATATACTTATGTATTTAATATTAAAATCGAAATTATATATTTTTTCTAAAACTTGTGATTTTTATTATCTACTAATTTTTCGCTTCGCTAGAATCTCGATAAATTTTCAAAATTATTTTCAACAGTCCAAAATAAAGACAATTTTTGATATAGTATTAAAAATTAAAAAAAATCATTTTCGTGTTTTGAAATTGGAGGCGGGTGAAGGGGTCACCCGCCTCCAACCCTTCACCCGCCTCCAGTAAGCTGCGGGTGAAGGGGCCACCCGCCTCCAAATTTTATTTAGCCCTCTTTGGAGGCGGGTATTTGTACACCCGCCTCCAAAGGGGCGCCTCCTTTGAGCATTTCTGTAGTAGTGTAAAATTATAACTGCACAGTAGGAGTCATGAGCTAAGCTATCTACTCTAAAATTGCTTTACTTCAGAAGAAAAAGAAAAGAATAAAGGAACAACCTTCTCACTCAGACTCTATACTATGTTTTCATACCCAGATACGAGGCGCAGATTCATCAAAATCGCCACCGGAGTTGTACCCAATTGAGCCCCGCCCAATTGCTCTAATTTCTTCAGCTTTAATTGCTGCTGCGTCATTTGGTTCAACAGGCTTCTCCCCGACTGCAACAACCACGGCTTCAAGTGCTTCTCTAATAATGATGATGTCACTTGCATCACAGTAATACTAATACCTTGATATTTGGTGATGTCAATTGCATTATCGTGGCCAAGAACACCAAGTCTATCATTGAAATCAGTCGCCGATCGTATGTGTTAGTGTATAGATTAGCCCAATGGGCTGTTAGTGTATAGATTAGTCCAATGGGCTTAACCCAGTATCCCACTTGTACTACTTGTACTATTGTACTACTTGTACTACACCTAGTGTACTACTTGTACTATTGTACTACACTTAGCCTATACCTAGTCTATATATAGGCTCTCTTTGTACAATGTTATATACACAATAAAATCATTGTTCAACAAATCTTTTCTTTTATATTTTTATCATGGTATCAGAGCCATTGCTCTAATTCTTTTGGTTCCTGTGGATATTTCCGGCATTCTTCCGCTGCCCTCATATTCATCCGGTAATCCGGTCAGAAGAATACTCCCGCCGTCACGCCCACAACTCTTTCCAGAACTCGGTCTCCCACGCGCCCAACAGGCGCCGACAGCCGGTTCTGTGCCTGACACCACGCGCCTCGAGTCGCCTCTGCACCACCAGCGCACGTCTGCCACTCCAGCAAACATACATCATATGGCTTCTCTGCTTAGCCGCTCTCCTACTCCTTCTCTTGATGCTGCAGTGAAGGAGCTCATATCTGAGGAAAACCGCCGGCCTGCTTATCACATGTCATCATCTGACCATGTATTGGCTACACCATCTCCACAGCCTCCCATTGCTGCATTCACTGCTCCTCCACGGATAAACTCTGGGCGTCCCACCTCTCAGTCTTCCAAAGGTATTCGCTGTGAGTTTTGCCGTGCTAAAGGGCATGACATCTCCGTTTGTCGCAAACTGCAGAAATTTATGCAAGAGCAGAATAAAGCTTCTCTTCCTCGGGCAGCTGCTGTATCTCCTTCTTATCCATCGGTTCCTACCGGTCCACCTTCGATTTCCTCACTTACTACGGCTGATATTGAGGCAGTTGTTCAACAGGTTTTATCCCGTACTTCCACTGCCCTATCTGTCACCTCAGGAAACCATTCTTGGTTTTTTGATACTGCTTGTTGTAACCATATGACTCCTGATGAATCCCAATTTTCTGATAAGGCACTCTTAGAACATCCAATCACCATTTACACTGCTGATGGAACTCCTATGCCTGTTAGTCATAAAGGAACAATCTCTTCTCCTTGTTTATCCCTTAGTGACACTTTTCATATCCCAAAGTTATCCCTCAATTTGCTGTCTGTTGGCCAACTTTGTGAATTAGGCGTAGATGTTCTCTTTACTAATCATGGTGTGGAAGTGCAGGATCCCCGGACAGGTCAAGTGCTTGGGACAGGGCGTAAGGTTGGTCGCATGTTTGAGGTTCATGACCTGAAAATTCCTTCCCGAGTCGTTTCTGCAGCTGCTGCCACTATTACCTCCTCACCTGATCTATGGCATGCTCGTCTTGGTCATCCATCCTTATCTCGTCTTCAGCTGTTGGCTTCTCAAGGTCATTTAGGTTCGGTTCAGTTTCAAAAATTTGATTGCACTTCTTATCATTTTGGCAAACAAACAAAATTGCCCTTTAATAATAGTGACTCCTTTTCTTCCGCACCCTTTGATCTTATACATTCTGATATTTGGGGTCCTGCACCTGTTCCTACTGAGGGGGGATCTAGATATTTTGTCATATTTGTGGATGATTTTTCTCGATATACTTGGATTTATCTGCTTCATCATAGGTCTGAACTTGTGTCTGTTTATCAAACATTTCATAAAATGATTCAAACACAGTTTAATCGCACTGTCAAAGTTTTTCGATCAGATAATGTTCAAGAATATAATGATAAGTCTTTCCTATACTTTTTAGACAATCATGGTACCCTTACTCAGCGGTCTTGTCCTTATACCTCCCAACAAAATGGTCGTGCAGAACGAAAACATCGTCACATTCTTGATGTTGTCCGTACCCTTCTCATTTCTGCCTCTCTTCCTGAACGTTTTTGGGGTGAGGCTGCCCTCACTGCTGTATACACCATTAATCGCATCCCTTCACCAACTACACACAACAAATCACCATTTGAGCTTCTCTATGGTCAAACCCCTGACTACTCATCTCTTCGGGTTTTTGGTTGTGCTTGCTTTGTCTCTCTTCCTACTCATGAACGAACAAAGCTCCAACCTCGTGCTCGTCTCTGTTGTTTCCTTGGTTATGGTGTATCTCAAAAGGGATTTCGCTGCTATGATCCCATTTCTCGTCGTCTTCGTGTCTCCCGTCATGTTGAGTTTTGGGAACATCGTCCTTTTACGAGTCTCCAGCAGTTTCCTACATCCTCTTCCTCCGAGTCTCCCATTTTTACTGATCTTCTTCTCCCTCTCTATCCTAAACTTGTGGAGGATTCTTCAACATCGGCTGCCTCTCCAGACGACTCATCTACGGTTCTGTCCTCGGCACATGACTTGCCTGTCTTGGATCCTGTGGCACCACCATCTCCTGAATCTCTTGATGGTCCAGAACTTCGTTGTTCCACTCGAGTAAGCATTCCTCCCTCTTATCTCTCTGATTATCACTGCTCTTTTGCCCTTGCCACCCTCTATGAACCTCGCACCTATCGTGAGGCACATACTGACCCTCTTTGGCAGCAAGCTATGAATGATGAACTAGATGCCCTTAATAAAAATCACACTTGGGATATGGTTGATTTGCCTCCTGGTCAGACTGTAGTAGGTTGTAGGTGGGTCTACAAGATCAAGACCAAGGCTGATGGATCTGTTGAACGCTACAAGGCTCGCCTAGTTGCCAAGGGTTTTACCCAACAGTATGGCATTGACTATGAGGAAACATTTGCTCCTGTTGCTCGCCTTACATCTGTCCGCTGTCTCATTGCTGTGGTTGCTGTTCGCCGTTGGCCTCTTTATCAAATGGACGTGAAAAATGCTTTCCTCAATGGTGACCTTAATGAAGAAGTGTACATGCAACCACCCCCTGGTTATCCACATTTAGGCAGTCAAGTTTGTCGTCTTCGCCGTGCTCTTTATGGCCTCAAGCAGGCTCCTCGAGCTTGGTTTGAAAAGTTCAGCTCAGTTGTTGCTCAGCAGGGTTTCACTTCGAGTCCTCATGACACTGCTCTCTTCGTTCGCAAATCCTCTGCTGGTATCACTCTTGTTCTTCTCTATGTTGATGATATGATTATTACTAGAGATGATTCTGCAGGTATCCGCTCTCTCCAGTACTTTCTCAGTCAGCATTTTGAGATGAAAGATTTGGGCACTCTCAGCTATTTTCTTGGGCTTGAGGTTACCTCATCCTCTGATGGATACTATCTTTCCCAAGCTAAATATGCTTCTGATCTTCTCTCCAAAGTCGGTATCACTGACAACAAAACTGCTTCCACTCCTTTGGAATATAATGCCAAGCTCACACCCTTAGACGGTGAACCTTTATCTGATGCTACTCGCTATCGTCAGTTGGTTGGTAGTCTAATCTATCTCACTGTTACTCGTCCCGATATTTCACATGCTGTGGGTATGGTTAGTAAATTCATGGATGCCCCTCGTTCTGTTCACTATGCTGCTGTTCTTCGGATACTCCGATATGTCAAGGGTACACTTTATCATGGTCTCCACTATTCCTCTCAGTCTTCACTTGAGCTTCATGCTTATTCAGATGCGGACTGGGCTGGTGATCCGACTGATCGATGCTCTATCACAGGCTTCTGTTTCCTGTTGGGTACTTCTCTTGTCTCATGGCGTAGCAAAAAGCAGGAAGTTGTTTCCCGTTCCAGTACTGAGGCTGAGTATCGTGCCCTTGCCGATACCACCTGTGAGCTTGTCTGGTTGCGCTGGCTCTTGGCTGACATGGATGCTCCACAACCCATTGCTACTCCTCTTTATTGTGACAATCGTAGTGCTATCTACATTGCTCACAATGATGTCTTCCACGAACGTACCAAGCACATTGAGATCGACTGCCACATTACTCGCATGCATCTCAAGAAAGGCACTCTCAAGTTATTCTCCATATCATCTGCTGACCAGCCTGCTGATATTTTCACCAAATCTCACCCACCTGGTCGTCTTCGAGATCTTATATCCAAAATCCAGTTGGCTTCCTCCTTGCCACCTTGAGTTTGAGGGGGGATGTTAGTGTATAGATTAGCCCAATGGGCTGTTAGTGTATAGATTAGTCCAATGGGCTTAACCCAGTATCCTACTTGTACTACTTGTACTATTGTACTATTTGTACTACACCTAGTGTACTACTTGTACTATTGTACTACACTTAGCCTATACCTAGTATATATATAGGCTCTCTTTGTACAATGTTATATACACAATAAAATCATTGTTCAACAAATCTTTTCTTTTATATTTTTATCAGTATGAAGTATGATTGATGCTAGACCTCCCATCTGGATCTGTCCCAGCACCCTGTCTTCAGTGACACGGCAACATCATCTGTGGGTGCAATGTTCTTGGGATAAGGGTATTTTTGTCTGAAAATTCATACTTCTATTAGTCAAAATTATTTTACTTAGTTAAGGGTTTAATTTGTACCTTTTAAAAATTGAAGGTCTATTTTGTTCTTAGGTTTAATTTGTACCTTTTAAAAATTGAAGGTCTATTTTGTTTTTAGGATAAACCTGGGGGTTGGTTTTGTATTTCGCCCTATTAATTAATGAGTCCGATCGTGGTGAAATAGGAGGCAAACTTTAAAATCTTGCTGCAGTCACTTTTGTTTGTTGTGGTTGTTGTGGGAGAGGAGGAATGGCATTATGGTCACTCGTAAAATAGTTAATCTCATACTATTTATTTCATTTTTATCTTTATTAAATATGAGTTAATTGTGTAAACGTATTATAAGTGTAATTATATTTGTAATAGTATAAACAGTAGAGAAATAAAAATAAAACTGAACTATTTTATTTGAACAAAAAAATGTTTTTGGGTAATATATTATTGGTTAAATCACTGTATTAGTCTATTAACTTGGAATGTTGTCTCTGGTCACTTTGTCTCTAAATTTGAAATTGTTTTATTCTTGTCCCTTAACGTTAAAATTTGTTCCAAGATTATACCAAGCCCAAATTTCGAAATCGATTATTTGAATTATTTTCTACCAACACCTAAGATTCACATACATTAATATGGACAACAAATAGAAAAATAAAATCCTTTGTTCCAATTGAGCGATTCGTCGGTCCAGGCTACGAATAGTCAGAAAGCATTTAAACATGTGAAAGCATTTCAGATGAAAATTATTATTTTGCTTTACGGATCTAAATATTAAAATATATATATATATATATTTTTAAAAAAAAATGGAACGGAAAGAGTAATAATAATGGTCTTCCAATTTGATGATTCTTTGTATAACATATATATGGCAAAAACTGTAACAAATTAATATTGAGCAATGATAGATTTAATTTTTGTGAAAACTTGCATTTTACTTGCGGTAGAAACTTATATTATATATATATCACGTATTTTACTAAAAGAGTGATGTTTCAAATATTTTAGTATTAGAAATATGACATTTCATAGTAATACCGATGACTATTCTTTTCTGTGAATTAAAGAAAGTGATTGAAAAATTGAAAGTGTGGAGTGAAAAACCAGAAGCAAAAGTCCAGAAAATCTTAATTGATTTATAAAAATAAAATTAATTTTACTAAAATGCTCCAATGTATATAAAAAAAACAACTGTGCTATTAAAATTTTGTAATAAAAGAGAGGAAGTAAATAATAATAATAATAGATTGTTTCCTCCCTTTCACTTAAAAAAGTCCAATTTTAAAAAATGTACAATTTATTATAAATTTCAATAAAATACAACAGCTAAATAATTAATTTGCCACCATTTATTTCAATAATATTATTCTTATGTTACAAATTAAACCTCCATTGAGATATGGGATCATGATTGCCAAATGACCTATCTAGCTAATATTAAAGTTTTAATTAAATTATGGTGAAAATTGACAAATTAAATAATAAATACATGATAGAAAAATAGTTTTGATGTCAAAATTAAACCACACCATAATTTTTAAATGTATAGAAATTATTAAAATTAGAAGTATTTTTTTTATGAGATACAATTTTTTATATATAGTTTGCAATATTTAATACTCCCTCCGTCCTAATAACAGAGTATTACCAGACTGCAGGTACTTTTTTTTTTCTTCTTTTTTTTCCTTTCTCTTTTCTCCATTTGACAAACGGCTGGTTCTTACACTTAATTATTGAAACTATTCTAACCCTAAAATCTTACAAGAAATTGCTCCTGCTTACTACAACAAATTATTAGTCATTTCATTATCGTGGTGGAATCAGAAAAAAAAATACAATATTAAATAAATGTATATAACAACTACAGAGTATATATTTTATGATATTCAAATTCACAATAATAAAAACAATAAAAATGTATTAAAAAAACTCTATTATTGATCGAATCACACTTGATAAAACACTTGAAAAGAGAAGCAGAAAAAAAAAAAAAAAAAAAAAAAAAAAAAAAAAAAAAAAAACGCTGAACTGAAGCTAAAGGCTAACGTTATAGCTCGAACAATAATTTGCCAAATAGCTTACTGTCACGTAGGTGGTACTCGAATTGAAATTAACAGTGACTGAAGATGAAGGAGAGGATGGAGTGATTACGTTGATTAGTCAAAAATCTCAGGAAAATCAGAAGTAGAAGTAAAAGTTGCAGAACCCTGAATGATATTGTTAATCCAGAATGTTTCATCGAGGTCTTCCAGTCGCAGATGATTACCAGTGGTCGTAGGGTTGCTTTCGCCAATATTATCATTCTGATCCCTCATGAATGGCGACAAATCATCATCAATGGGATCTGTGTAATATTCAACTCTGTTATTTGTCGTCCATGCTGCTTCCCATGCTTGCAGTTGCTGTACATCCAGCTGACACGGTGGCGGTGGCAGTGGTGGTGGTGGTGGTGGTGGAAAGGCGGGGGAGAGCATTTTCGACTCCCAGGAGAGTCTGGCTTCGGCTTCGAGCCGGGCTCTCTCCCACTGAGCCATGTGGCTGAGGTTGTCTGTGTGTTTTTGTTGGCTAGGGGAGAGAGTCATGAAGCTGGTGGTCTTTGGTTTATGTGTTGAAGGATCGATCCCCATTTTTGTTAGTCTTTTCTTCAAATGAGTGTTCCAGTAGTTCTTTACGTCATTGTCTGTTCTTTTTGGCAGATAACTTGCTATGGCTGACCATCTTCACCATAATCATCATCCCAGAAAAGAAAAAATTAATCAAGATCATGACCTAATATTTAAAATTGTATTTCATGATTCAGAAATTATATAGTTCACTAAAACGATGATGCATACTACAGAGAAAGTCACTTTTACGGAACTAATAATAACCAATGATGCATTACAAAGCGAGCTAGATTAAGGCTCTGTTCTCTTGTGGCTTGTGTAGGGAAAATTTTGTTGGAGGGAAGTTTTTTGTTAGAAATTTTTTGGAGGGAAGTTTTTTTTGGAAAATTGTGTAGGTGAGAGATAAAAAAGTGTAATGATTGTGTTATTTTTTGAATTTATGTGAGTAGGTATTTAGAGAAAATTTAAAATTTTTAATTTTGAATTGTTGAAAAAGTGAAGTTGTTTCTTTGTGTAAAATTTTGGAAAAAAAAAATGATGATTCTTGATAAATTGCCACGAAAAAACAGAGCCTTAGTTACCTGTTTCCAAGAAGTGCATGGAGTTGAATAATGGTTTGATCTTCGTTCAAACTGAACTTTCCTCTCTTGATATCAGGTCTTAGATAATTAATCCACCTCAGCCTACAGCTCTTCCCACATCTATTGAGCCCTGCATTGCATACATACATATAGAAAAAATCATTAATTCAATTGGCTGCATGCATGCATCCATATATAATATAATATGACGATGATGAGGATATTCCGACCGGCTTTTTGAGAAAGGTCTTTCCAACTGCCATGGCCGTGTTGTTCAATGTAGGTCTTGAGTTTTTTGTCCTCCTCAGCTGTCCATGTTCCTCTCTTCAACCCTCCCGCTTTGTCGGAGCACGGTGCCCTTCCCATCTCCGACTCGGACGGACTAACTCAGATTCGAGATCGATCTTGAAATTTATATATATATATATATATATATATATAAGACGGTGGTGGCCATGGAAAAGTGAACTAGGGTTGTGGCAGGACGGTGGTCCTGGTGGTGGCTACACCTACGCAACAGTTTAACTGATTACTAAGTTTCCATCGATGTTTCCTCTCCAATTAAACCCCAAAAAGTACTTAAACCTGGAGACCATTGGACCAGAGTGTAGTAAAGTGTTACCAAAAACTGTGGCTGTCATAAATGCCTTCGATTTTACTTTATTTCTTCTGCTACCCTTGTATGTTCATTTTTAAGATTTCTCGGCCAATTTCAATGCTTGGACAAATTGACCTGACCCTAATTTCTATGCTTGGTGATTATGATGAAATGATGTTTTTAAATCTAGAGAAACTAATTCAGATAATGAATAAATTATCTTATTAAAGTGTAACTAATTATATATGCATGCCATGAGTTGAAATTGACCATCAACGATGCTTTTGTTTGGAGAGAAATTTGTCGAGGATATCATTCATTACTCACGGCATCTTCTGAAGTTAAAAGTGACCAACAATCAACGATGCTTTTGTTTGTGAATTAAAAAGTTAACATTTGTTTGTCTTGACTCAATAAATTAGCTAGATATTTCAAATGTGCCTTCGTTCTTTCTCTATCTCGAAGTTATACGTGTCCCAGTAGCCCATTTTGTTCTTTCAGATTCAGTTCAGATGTCCCGATCCACATGTTTTGGTTAATTTACTAGCTATTTCTTGAACATATAACACCTTATTACCAAGCAAACAAAACCGCCCTTCTGAAAAAGAGAAAGTACGTACGTACGTAGATTTGTATATTTCATGCATAGATGAAATGTCACCGCTAATATGTGGGTCGAAGCTTTTCTCCCCATTAATGGTAAGAAAAAGTTTGTGTAATGTTACTATATATATCCACAGCGGCCGTATTAGTGCGGAGCTAGCCGGCGTCCCGCCTTTCTCCGGGAACTAAAGATAGTAGTATTACTATCCCTTAGCTCCTCCCTGCTGCCGCTGCCGCTGCCGCTGGGTGTGCCGCTGCCGCTGATGTGAAGAAGAGCTGTTCGTCTTCTTTTTTTTCCTCCTTAAACAGAACAATGTCATTTTATTTGAGAAAAAATTATGAAAAAATAGAAATGGTCCCTTGGTTACGGGATAAAATTATCTCTATAACAAATGTGTCCACTGTAGTTGCAGACATTTACAACAAAGTGTATTTCTTTTTACTCCAGTAACACTTTGTAAAGAGCAAAGGAAGTTTAAAAGACCTACGGAAGTAGAAAATTAAAACTACAATTAATAAATTAATTTGTTGGTGGTTTGTCTTTGTCCTTCTAAATTTGTTACAAAACTTATTACTCTTTACGTTTTATTAGAAGAGTACACTTTCAATATTTTACTCTTCTTACTGTTACTAATATAATAGAACAAATGGTATCTAATTAACTACTTTAAATATTATACCTTAACATTCATAATGAGTTATACTTTGTCAAGATGAACTCTTCTAATCAAACGAAATGAGTATAAATATGTAAGATCGAGAAACCTGCATTCACGTACGCCTATGTAAGTGTGACCACAAAAATACCTATAAATTAACCACACATAGCCCACTGGACCATTAAAATTTAACTTTGAGAGGTCTCCATCGAGTTCTAACTCACCATTAAATGAAAATAAATAAATACAAATGACCATAATTTTTTTAAGTCACTATATTATCACATTGTTGGCTTACACAACATGACGTGATAAAAGTGTAGAAATATGGAAATATGGATAAATGACAAAAATAAATAAATAAATAAATAAAACCCACTCAAATTTATTTAAATTATCAACCGAATTCTGAGTTTGGAAAATCAACAACTCCTTTTAGAGAACGGAGAATACTTACTAAACATAGCAGGATGTTGCACATGCACTAAATAACCAAGCGCACGTACGCTACAATCTTGTCCTTTTGTTCCTGAAATTGTAGGTTAATTTGTACTTCTGTAGTTTTTACTAGCATTACACGGTCCATTAATGAAATGAAACCAACACATGGTAGATTAAAATTCAGATTTGTTAGAAAAGGTAAATTATTTCCGAAAAATATATATATATTCAAATTGTCTAGCATTAAAGCGTCGCGCATCTCGAGTTTAACATTTGAAATATCATATATGACATATATTAAATATAGATGTTAAAGTAGTATTGTTTACCATTTTTAGGTATTAAAAATTTGAGTTTAGTCATGTAAGTATCGTGGCTATATTAAAAATAAATGAATATCGCCTGTATTATAAGAAAAAAAATGTGTATCGAATTTAGTTGTTAAAGTATTGCATGTCGATCCGTCAACGGCTGCACTCTGTTTAGGTTTTGCTTTTAACTCGTAAGTTGTTAGTAATGAGTTAATATGCTCATTCCCATTTGCTTAAAAAATGTTATTTCCAATGTATATAGTTAGACTATCATTTATTCATTTGTCTCCTATTTTGTTACACTTAGGTTTTGACAATTTTTATCGCAAAAATTACCCTTTCAGCAGAAACAATATATATCCAATGACAACTCAATCAAATGATAAGTTAACGGATAAACTTTGCTTTGGCTAGTTTTAAACATTTTCTGAACAAAACTTTCTAAATCTCCAATTACACAAAAAATTGAAGACTATAAGAAATATTAAAAATGTCTTTCTTAATTTCCTGCTTCCATCAATTTTAAGGTACATTTTAAATAAAATAAGTACCAATTTAAAATGATTGACCGAAGCATCAGTCATTGCTTATTTTCGAATATGGCTAAAGTGGGCTTGAGTGGGCTGGATAAGCCCACCACCCTCCATAATGGATTTTTGGGGGGATTGGGGTGGGCCGAAACCTCCTCAAATCTACATTGGATCCACCTCGGTATATAAAATGTGTTCACTTAATTATATATTACGTATATATATATATATATATATATTATATATATATGTGTGTGGAAAGAGTGTAAAAAGAATTAAAACTAGACTTTTCTTCTAGAACAAAAAAAATCTTTTGAAAATGAACTCTTTTAACAAAACGGTTTGAGTAATATATTGCTGGTTTAATCGCTCAATTAGTCCTTTAACTTTCAACATTGTCTCCATTTGACCCCTTAATTTGAACTTGTTTTACTTTGGTCCTTTAAACTTCTAAATTTGTTCCAAGATTGTACCGAGCTCCAAATTCCAAGATGATGAGGGATGAGCATTTCGTGGAAGAGATTGGAAGTAGAACTTTTCTGGCAGATAAGAAGATTGGTGCTGATCAATATGATGATAAGGCTACTGCTACTTGTACTGGACGCTTTGAGAGTTGTACTACCACCATTGAGGACGGATGCAACGGTAATCTGGTGGAAGGCGATGGAAAATACTGCTGGAATAACATCATCATTCAAGGTGTTTCTGCGTTTTTCTGAGGGAACAATTTCTTTTTAAATTAATTTGTTTAACAATTTATTTGTTACAACTTTCAATAATAATAAAATGGGATTATCATGATGATGAAATTGGATATATCAATAATTAGAAAAAATTGAATTTCTGTATCTTTACTCTTTTTTTAATATATTTTTTCTAATTTACTAGCTAATATGGGATCATATATGTACATTTTAGAGCACGTATAAGTAGAAAGAATAATAATAAGTAATCTATTTTATTACTTCCTCCGTCCCATATAAATTAAGAGTCGGTTTTAAAAATTAATAATAATCTCGCATCACTAAAAGAGTCCGATTTAAATTTGTTTACTATTAACTCTTACTTAGAAAGTAAGCGTATAAATGAAAAATATGGTGTCAAATTATTTATTTTATGTGTTGCATCTTCTATAATTTATATTTTTTAAATCATACTTTTTAATGGGACAGATAGAATATATAATAGTCCCTCGGTCCCAATAATTTTTATTATGCTTTTTACTTTTAAAGTGAGAATCAATTATATACAATGTATAGAACCGTAGTAAAAGCGGAGTAGAAAGTAAATAAAAATTTAACTGTGATGAAAAAATTGTTAGAAATAAGTTAAACTCTATTAATAGACCATAATAAAATTAACCCTTCTGTTAAAGTATAAATTACATTTGTCCCCCACTACTAGAAAAGGGGGCCATTTACGACAACATTTCTCGTCGTAAAAAGTCATATTTTCGTCGTAAAACCGTTTTACGTCGAGAATTCCGCCTCCCTGTATGTCGTTGTCAAGATTGACTGAGTCAGTGTAAATGGACTTTTTACATCGAGTCATTTCTCTTGACGTAAAAGTTCATTTTCTCGTTATAGTTACTCATTCTCTAAGTTGTGTGCAAACTTAATTACAACTATAAAACGCGTCGTAAAACTCTTAAACCCGTCGTAAAATTGTAGTAATTTTGTAACTATATAAACCAATATTTAAATATTATTTTTTATAAATAATTTCACAATACCATTTGAATGAATATAAGTATTAACATAGAAATGAACAATGTGCTTTCCTTATCAAATAGTTTGAATCTTTTGCGTCTCTTTCTACTCCCGCAAATAGTTTTTGGAGCTCAAGCTGTACAGTTCCTAGCAGTGACAATGTTTTGGCTGCATCACAAGATAAATCAATCATTGGGGGACAAAGGGATATACACTTGCTTAACTTGAAAACAATCAATGTCACAGTTCTTCCACTAATGGTTAGCTAGAAATCTGAGATTTGCTTAAAAAACTCTTTGAGGCTAAAGTTTGATATGTAGATTACACAAACTGTATGGATACCTACTTACCCAATCAAAATGGGAAAACATAGGGTAGAAAAGGTAGATAAACAAAAGAATCCTCACCACCTGAAGCATCAAAAGTCTTAACATCAGAATCAGCATTATGCTTAGAATCAAAAATAAAACTAGGAGTGAAACTTCTATCTATGACGGTTTATCATTGCTAAGAGGCCTGACAACAAATATTATATCCAATATACATAATTACAAGTCTCGCTGTAGCTACAAATCTTATAAATCTAGAGCAAGTTTTGGTCTTTAGAGTTTCGAGAAATCAACCACATGTAACACAAGCTTGTTTAAACAGGAAAATCGTTTGCAGCACACAGAAAATATGTAAAGAAGTTAGCAAACTGGGGCAGTTGAAAGTCCAGCAAGAAAGAGATGGACAAAGAGGGATGGGAGAATATCTAACTTGCATCATACAATGAGGACAAACCACAATGCCATATCTGAAGCAAGTTAGATATTCCCAGTTTAAAAACCTAAGAGAAAAAACAAAATCCCAGTTAAGGACCCGCCCAAGATTTCTATGTTACAATCGGAAGGATCCTTCAAGATTTTTATATTTAATTTATAATTACCAGATAATTTTTTAGATAACTAACCTCTGCAAGATTTATTGAACTATCTTCAAGAGGTGCACTAGACGTTCTTCCTTGGATACCAAGTCTGGATTTCAAATGAGAATCTGAGTCGTCATGCTGTCCACAGAAAATCACAATACCATTGGTTGATGAATCCTCCAAAGAAGCATATGTGCTGCTAGACTGACATCAAGAACCTCAAAAAGCTAGTATCAAATACAGTATAATAAGACAAGATTTACTTTTCATAATGTTAACCAGCCTGTAGCATACAGATGAACTTTACTCAGTAAACATCGAGGATGAAGCTCATCTTGGAGAATGTACAACAACTGTTCCCGACATATCTTCCTGAAATAATGGGCATAAATGGGGTTAATGTGTAACACTGAGGTGAAACCGACACTATCATCTATGTGACTAAGCAACCTAAAATGTTTCACAAATTAAACTTTCTTCAGTGTCATGAAGACACACAATAAGATAATGCTAATCTCTACATTAGAAGGGAATAAATCTGGCATTTCCATATTCACTAACTACCATAAGAAAAGGAGAGTTTGAACTTAGTCCAACTCCAAGTCACAAATCTTTGACAAGTCTACTTGTAAGAGAATGAAATGTATAGAAAACTAATGTCAGTGAAATGCATTATTCTGAAGCTAGGACCAGTCTCCTCCAATAACTCATTAGATACATGTTCTACCTCCTAAGATATATGACATCCAGCAGCAATGGACCAAGGACACAATTACTAGAACATGATATGCACAATACAAAACTTAAAAGACTGAATGAGATGAGTACATATTAAGAAAAAAAATTTTAAGAGAAAAGGGGGACTACATCTTCTTGTCGGTTGTCTTGTTTGTCATCCTGGTTAGCATCTCTAGCTTCTTTTCCAGATGTAGAAGAGCGTGGATTACAACTGTCTAGAACTTTTCTTCAGGAACCTTGATTTGAAATAGTTTTGGTTTCCTATCTAAGAACTTTTCTATCTTATTTTATGACGATTAATTTTTGAGCTAGTTAATTAAAGGTTTCAAAACTATTTTTAATAAGAGTAAAGTCTCTATTTGTTCCCTTACATATTAGTTAATAATCTTTTTGGTCTCTTACATCTTAAAACGATCTTTTTGGTCTTTTACATATTGTTTAATAATCTTTTTGGTCCTCTACATTTCAAAACGATCTTTTTGGTCCCTTACTTTTATTTTCCGAACTATTTGGTCCCTTGACCATTTAATTCGATAGAAAATATTAATATCACTCACGTGTCGTTCACACGACTCCGTCAGTGAAAGGGTAAACTTGTCATTTAACCCGATAGAAAACGTTAAAATCACTCATGCGCCACTCACACGACTCCGTCAACAAATGGCAAACTTGTCCCAACATCATTTTTAGCATCCCATTAATTATGTTGGGACAAGTTTGCGCTTCACTAATAGAGTCGTGTGAACGATACGTGATTGATATTAATGTTTTGCGTCGGGTTGATCGGCCAAGGGACCAAATAGTTCAAAAAATAAAAGTAAGGGACCAAAAAGATCATTTTAAAATGTAGGGGACCAAAAAGATTATTAAAGAAGACCAAAAAGATCATTTTGAAATGTAAGGGACCAAAAAGATCATTAACCAATATGGAAGGGACCAAATGGAAACTTTACTCTGTAGAAAATATAGAAAATAACCATAAAAATATAGAAACTGTCATTTAATATGATTATTAGTTTTTATTAGTCTCACATTAGAATTCTCCCAAAAAAGAGAGAGGAAATAACAGAAAATTACAATCTTAATTACTAATCATTTCAATATTGCTTGTATGAGGGTTTAGGGACATAGAGAATATATATATATATCAGTTTCATAATTTATAATAGCTAGGTTTCTTTTTATTTTTTTAAATTAAAGAAAATACAAGTAGTAGTAATAAAAATTAATGAGAATTAAGGACTATAAATAATGAATACTAGTATTAATATAATTTGTGAAGTCATGTATTTTTATTCATTAATTTGTAGTACTACTTATGCTGAGGAAAGTAGTTTATACAAGTCCCAGTCCCACAATTATAAAGGCAAAATTTAATGGGGCATACTATTTGCAGTAACATTTTTACTATTCACAGTAACATTTTCCTGTAAAAAGTCTATAATGCCCCTTAGGTCTTTAAAAAAAAAATTCATTTTCACTCTAATTATGGCCGATAGTTACGAGGACAATCCACAGGGGCGAGATTTTGGAAGAAAATACCCTAAGCCTAAAAAAAAAAAAAAACCAAAATACCGCCCCTAAGAGGCGGTATTTTGGCCAAAAATACCGCCCCTAGGTATTTTGGCCAAAAATACCGCAAATACCGCCAAAAATACTGCAGCCAAAATACCGCCCCTAGGAGGCGGTATTTTTGGCCAAATACCGCCCCAGCATTGGTGGTATTTTGCCAAAATAGGGTTTTTTTTTTTTTCTTTTTTTTAGTTGGATCCGCGAAAGTTGTGATTGGATTAAGTTGGCTTTGATACCATATTAGAATTTGAGAAAAGAAGAGAAGAAGATGAAGAACATGAAGAATTTGAAAAAACCTTGGTTACTGCAAATAACAATTTCAGACAATGTTTTTTTTTTGTTAAAAACCCAATTTTACGTAAAAAAAATTGTATAGATTGTTTATTTACCGTGTAATATGGATCATCCTCGTGACTATCGGCCATAATTAGAGTGAAAATGATTTTTTTTTTTAAGGCCTAAGAGGCATTATAGACTTTTTATAAAAAAATATTACTGTAAATAGTAAAAATGTTACTGCATATAACAATTCCGAATTTAATCTCTCACACCTGTCCAATTAAAGATGTAGATGTCATTTCATTTTCATCTTGTTGCATGCAGGACGTTGTATTTAAAACCCATCTTATACAGTTACGAAGCTTGAGTTATAAAATTGAAAAAAACCAATAACAATAAAAAAAATTTATAGAGGTCAAAAACTTACTAAGAATATAAATACTTATTAATAAATTTTTTTTGCAGGAACCTAGCTCTTGGCAGTCCTAGTAATCTTCCGCCACTAATCTTATAATTTTTTGGCTTAATCACTATTTATTCCTCCGTGTTATTGGCTTTTGACTATTTGCCCCTCCCCCCCCCCCCCCCCCCCCCCCCCACAATGTTTATAAAACTAACTCATTGCGCCTCCGTATTTCTAGGAAAAACAACCGGCGATAATTTTTTCTCTGAGAAAAACACTCAACTTCGGAGAAACGGCAATCGCAGCGGGTTCTTTGTGAAAACCATGATTGGAACTGGAAAAGTGCAGCGGCGATTGTGTATCGGAGAAACCTTCGCCGATTTTTTTTGATTTCTTAAGTAATGTAGTTAATACTTGAGGTATATTCGTTTGAAATTTTTTACTTAAACTTGAGAGTTTGATGTCAGCATTTCAGAGAGTTATTTTTGTCTTATCATAAATTTGTATGGTTTGACTGGTAAGAGGGGAGTAAACAGTCAGTTTTAGAAACACGAGTAGCAACCAGTTAGTTTTTAAAACACATGGAGGAAGGGGCAAATAATCAAAAGCCAATAACACGGGGAGTAAATAGTGATTAAGCCTAATTTTTTTAATACATATTTTAATTCAAATATGGCTTTGAATGATTTGATATCATACAAGTTCATTATTTGATAAAATTTACAATAATTAGATATATTACAAGATAAATCACTATGAACTCTTCTAATAGAATAAAAAGAGTATTATTTCAAAATGGTCCACATACTATGTATTGTAATATTAAAGTACGTTTGGTGGGGCTAAATTTTTTTTACTTGGGGATGGAGAATTTCCTTTTAGGTAGTATTGGTGAAAATACATAAATATATCAAAAAAAATTAATTAATATTTGTTTTAAAAACTTGATAAAATATATTTTATTTGTTTAAGTACACTTTTCTTGAAACATTTTTTATAAATATTTTATAATTTTTTATATCTAAACACAATTTTTAAGTTTCTTATACGTATAAAACACTAAAAATATTTTTGAACTACTTGAACCAGAAGAAGTAGTATTAGTGGCGGAGTCAGGTTCAAAAAATTTAAATGAGAAAAACTATTTGTTATAAATATTTATCATTGTTATTTTAATTTTGGATAAAGTATAATTTACCCTCTCGTGATTTGATAAATAGACAACTTACCCTCTCGTGGTTTGAAAGTGGACAACTTACCCCCACGTGATTTGAAAATAAACAACTTACCCTTACGTGGTTTGAAAATTGAAAACTTACCCCCTTATGGTTTGAAAATAGACAACTTACCTCTTCTATTTTAATCCCTTTCCAAACTATGTGATATAGGGGTAAGTTGTCCATTTTCAAATCACGTGGGGGTAAGTTTATTTTCAAACCACCTCGGGGTAAGTTTTCCACTTTCAAACCACGAGGGAGTAAGTTGTCTATTTATCAAATCACGATGGATGTTAGACCCGGTTGGTCTTAATCCTTATTTTGATTGATGAGTTAACAAATATGAGAATTAATTTAACGGTTCTTCTAAGTGAAAAATGTAGAAACGGAAAGGAAATGAAGAAAAAAGAAAAATACGACCCGAGTACGTCCCAAAGTGGGACCCACAGTGTTTCTAAGTCATAAAATGAATAGAAGAGTTCACGGGTGAACCAACGCAAAAAACAGCGAAGAAAACGGAGCTAAAACGAAGAAACGGGAAGCAAATGAAAAAGATGTCAAATCTGGCCGACAAGGGCTGACAGCCACGTGCGCATGCCTGGACCTCGCGCACATGCGCTGACAGCCGCGCGCAGAGGCACGCCCAGACGCCCATGCCGCGCGCAGACCTCGCGCAGAGCAGCCCCACGCCGCGCGCAGACCTCGCGCAGAGCAGCCCCATGCCGCACGCCTGCGACAGCGCGCAGCAGCCACGTGCCTGCGACATCAGCCTGCGACTGTCGCTGCTGTCGCAGAGGCTGTCGCGAGAGCTTCGGGTTTGCAAATTCTTGTCCGTTTTTCAATCATTTCAGGAGCTCTCTTTTTCCTATAAATACCCCCAAGCTGCAAAATGAAGACTAATGACTCCCCAACATCTCCTACACTTTAACAACACTTTCAAGCTTCATTTCAATCTTTTATATGTCAAAATAGCTTGTTAAGGTAGGATTGTCAAGAGGCATTTGTGCCCTGTTTTTGTGTCAAATTGTAAACTCCATTTCTGGAGTATTTCATCATTATAAACACGTCTAGAAAAGTCCTAACTCAAGAGTTTGAGTGTAGGCAGTTTGTATATAGGGAAAGCCCAACTCTTGAGTAAAGAGTTAGGCAAGTAGAAAGGAGAGTCCTAGCTCAAGAGGTTGAGTTTAGGCAATTGTAAAAGTCCTAACCAAGAGTTTGGTTGAGGCAATTGTAAAAGTCCTAGTTTAGAGTTAAATTAGGCAAAGGGGAGAAAGTCTTGATCAAGAGGTTGATTGAGCAAAAGTCCTAGTAGCTAGGCAATGAAGTCTTGAGTAAGACCCTAAGTCCTTGAGGAAGGAGCGGGGGCAAAAGATTCATTGTTAGCCATTAGGCAAAGGAGTCTTAGTCTAGAGTTAGATTAAGCAAAAAATCCTAAATTCTAGAGGTAGAATTTTGGCATTTGTAAAGGTTT